>CM040126.1:428701214-429301214 GCA_022559845.1 Amorphophallus konjac | reverse complement strand
CTACTTATAGTGGAAGAATTTTCCTTCGTAAAGGTAACCCCTACCTACGATGGATGGTATCCTCCATTTGACTTACACATCGAGGGAAGGTCTGGACCCACTGATGGCAACCACATCACACAAAGATCAAGCATCCATCACACGAAGAAAGATTGCCGAAAAAGAAATTTTATTGATAGGGGGAAGAGGGTACAAGCCGTTACTCGTCCTCTTTGGGACAGAACCATCAGGTTGGAGGCTCAACACCCCCTTGTTACAAAACAGGCGGTTCACCTTTGCCAAGGCATCCCGCCACCCTTGCAGGTACCCCTGCTTATATTCCTCTGAGACGTCGCCGCTGTTGCCTTCCCCCAACGACTATTCCGGTGCCAGCAGGGCTTCCTTTCGGAAGTAGAGCCGTTTGTAGGGGGCCTCCTCCGACGAAGAATCGGACTTCTCAGACGACATCTCCTTGATCGTGCCTTCGACCGTTGGGTAAGCTTGGGATGCCCTCAGGGTTCCCCATAGGGTCGCCATTTATAGGAGAGGAAACAAAACCCCCAGAAGGGGCAAAATGGTCCTCACAACTTCCTGGCTTTGTGGAAACCGAAGCTACGGGATCCCAAAGATCACGCCTTCTCACATCCCTCAACGTGACTTCAGTCGCCGGTTCATATCCCAAGGAAGGTTTAAAGCAGAGAAAAGAAAGCAGGTAGGTTACGTGGAAAGCACAGAATGCCCCAGACAATCAGAGTTTGCAAAGGAAAAGCAAGTCATCATTATCAAGCAAAAAGTTTAGAAGGAGAGGGCTACGTCTGCTCGGGCGTACCCCGATGACAAAAAGAGGGGAAAGAAAGATAAGATACAAGTAATGACGAGCACTCCCTCAAGTGCTCGCCACCTCCATGGCGTGAGCTGGAGCCTGGTCTTGAGCCTCGGGAATGGCCGCAGGGGGTGGAGCATCACAGTCAGATCGACCAACTCCCTGCCCATCGAGTGCTCGGCCCCTACAGCATGCTCCGTAGTGCTCGGCCCCTCCTCGCTGAGCTCCTCCTCGCCATGGGTTGCTGCAAGCTCGAACGGCGTTAGTGGAGGTAGCAGGGATGGCATCGGGATGCCCAGGCTGTCAGCAGTAGCTTGGAGGGCGGCCGACCATCCCTCCTTGTCATGCCCTGACGCGGAATATCGAGGCGCGATGAGTCGTAACACTCGTGTCGATCAGAGCATGTATAATAGGGTCCAACCACAAAGAGAGATAATGAAAAGAGGATACTTTTATTTCATCGAAATAAAGTTTTAGAACAACATTAAGCCTTAAGAGGCATAATACAACTTCCAAGTACATAATTCTAGAAAGAGCAACACTCATAAACCTACGTAACTAAGATGAACTTGATCCCTCGTTTCACTCTTGCTCATCCCCATGTGTTTGAGATTCATCGTCGGAACTACTTGCAATGTTAACCGAAAACGTAGGGTGAGCGAAATGCTTAGTAGAATTTATATCTCTATACCAGGCAACTTAAAGTAATTAACATTTTTGGATAAAGATATGTGCTATGCCAAGAAACGTAAATAAAATATGGAACAAGAATAGGAGAGGGAGTAAAGAAATACAAGTAATTGGAATCACAAGTAGACAAGATATCAAGAGTAAAGTTCAAGTAGAGAATGATCATGTAGCAAGTATTATCATGGAATTGGCCATTTCACACAAGTATGTACAAGTCAAGTATTTCACGAAATTCAAGTACTTCATGTATTCAATCAAGTCAAGTAATTCACAAACTATGGAATGTCATAAATCAATCTAGCAAGTCAAGCACTTCGGTGCAATGCAACACCAGGTCATTCAACTCCCATGGGCACAAGTACTTTCGGGCGCTCCCCCCGAGGACTAGACCGGGCCCCATTAACGCCATGCATTGGGGTTATAGATCATAGATCCTAAGTATATTTAGACATCCACATAATATGTATGGCCAAAGAATTTCAAGGTAATGCTTACTAAATAAAGTACAGATATAGCAAAAAGTATCATTCGAGATATGAGTAGTACATGATTACAAGTAGTTGAAAGAGAAGTTCGAAAAGGATTTAAGGCATCATGTTTAGTGACATTAAGTCGATAAAAGATTGGATCGTCGGACAAGGCACAATCAGCCCTTGTGAAAAATCTCGTAAAACGAGTTTAGATCAAATTTTTCACAGTCGGGTGTTTAGCTAGAAAACTGAGGAATTACGGCTAGGTAAGAGGTGGGACAGTGAGAGGCTCCCCTCGCATTCACGAGGTCCTAATTAAGAAACCACTTATCCACTTAAAGTATTTTTCCCGTGGACCTCTTTCTTTAGACACCATTTTCCCTTGGGAATCTTACTAATTACACGACTTGTTGGAAATGAGGAACAATTCTAGCAGAAATTCTATCCCGTTTTTCACAGTCGGAGCTTAACTAGAAAATTGAAGAATCACGGCCAGGTTAGAGGTGGGACAGTGGGAGGCTCCCCTCATATTCACAAGGTCCTAATTAAGTAACCACTTATCCACATAAAGCGTTTTCCCGTGGACCTCTTTCCTTAGACAACGTTCTTCTTTAGAAATCTAGCAAATTACATGACTTGTCGGAAACACAGAAACATGTAAATCGAATGGAAATCATTCTTACATATTCTAACATGTTCATTTGTAAAAGGATTTCAATGAAGAAAAAGACATTGAAAAAAGATGTCAAGTTTTCAGATAGAGCTTAGATTAAAATGGACATGGTCAATCATGTATAGGAATTTTACGAAAATTCGAGCATAGTTGTTTAAATAATTAACAAGAGCTTTGCGAGTTCATTCACATAGTCATTTCTTTCTCGATAGTATTTTTAACACAAGAACATGATTTTAAAATTCAAAATTACAGTTTTGAAATAATGCACATAAACGAAGCAAATCGGACGTGGTTACCGCGTTCAAATCATGGTCATATGTTATCCACGTTCTTAGATAGAAAATCGAAACTTGTTCTTACAATGAAAACTCTAATTTTTTGGACTTTAAAACTCAAAATAAGTCATAAATACATGATCATAAAAATTTGCATAGAATCAAAACTGGTGGGGAAACTAGAGCACGAGTACGGCCCTACTCAGCGAGCCGTAGGTATCGGACCCGCAGCACGACTCGGTCGACATCGACATCCTTGTGGTTGGGCGATAGTATGGAGTCCCTACCTGAGTGTTGATACTTTCCTATGTTTATTGTGAGTGTATTAGCATGTATTTGATTATTATGAGCGTATTAGTGTGTGTTTTGTATTTTAGCTTCTAGTTGGATCAAGATTGTAATATGGGCTACACTTCATGTAAGGGGTCCAATTTCTAAATTGGACCTCAAGACCATTAGGAGCCCAAGCCCAAGGTGGGCTTCTAGAAGAGTTGGACTATTGGACCAAGGAGACAAGGTAGAGGATGCCCCCTCCTTGTCCCCCATGCTTGTCTCCCACCCACCCTTGACCAATGTTAGTGGATGTCCTTTGGTGTTAGTGGATGTCCTTGGATCTAGATCTAGGGTTTTCATATTTATAGTCTCTTGTTGTATTTTGTGTGGAACTAATGAGAAAATTGAAGAGAATATTGATTGGTGTGCACTCCCCTCTCCCTCTTGAGTGTTCTTGGTGTTCTTCCTCCTCCCACCCCCAACTCTCTCTAGATCTGATCCCAAATCTTCTATCTCCCTCATATTTCTTCTACTTCTCTTCTTCCTCTATCTTTTGTGAATGTTCGCCGCCGCCGCCGCCGCCGTTCAGTCTCCACGAGCCGGTCTTCCTCCTGCTGCCCCAAACTCAGAGTTTCAGGATAGTAGCTCGGTGAAAGAACTGGTACGGGAGATCCGACCGTTGGATTGTCGCGAAACTTTGAGGGTAGGCTCCCCCCATCATAGGCCATTTCCAGTTCAAGTTTTAGGTCGATCAGAGTCCGTTTTCCCCCTTTCCCATCCACATGTTCATCTTCCCCAAAATCTGCATGTGTGCAAGTCTGTCGGATAGATCTTAGTAAACGATTTTTCTCACCCATAAAATGTTGTCCAAATCTCGCAAATGAGCTATGTGCGTCTCCGTCACCCTCCCCTCTACCCACCATAAAAATATCAGGTCCTAATTCACCCATTTGGTCCTTGGTCAAAGCCCTTGATCAGGGGGGTTAGGTTCTGTCCTGTCTGTTCTTTATTTCGGGACAGTGTGCTCAGTCAGTTTAAAGTCACTCCCATTTTCAATCCAACCGTTGGACGAGTCTGTAATTCCAGTATGTTGTGGTATTTCAAGTCCTCTTTCCAACGGTATCTTTTGTATCCCGATCCGACGTCGGAGTTGAGCGTACCAGCTGATCTCACCGGAGCGCGCAGATCTGGACAGAAACACAGCTGCGGGACAGCATTGGGAGATAATTCCCAAGAAATCGTCCGCCTCCACTCCGGCGACCGCCGCTCCCGGGGATCGACCCGGGACACTCCAGGAGCGTCCCCGTCAGTCATTGCAGCCAGGAGCCGCCCCGGACGCCGCCGTACCAGCAGCGGGTCGCACGTACCATTCGGTGGGCCCGAGTGAATGGAGCTGAACCGGCCGATCGCGTCCGCCCGTGCGCCATCGACTGCTGCCCGCCAACCCGAGATTGGTGCTCCCGGATCCCACATGTCGCCTGTTACCTCCCTGCGTGGAGTGGGCTTAGCATTATTTCTGTAATTATTAATTATTTCTGTACCGGGAGTTCCGGATCTCGGCCGGGAAGTCTTCCCCACGCCCCGAGCGTGGAGGTACACTCGCCACCCCCTTTTGTCGTATTTGCTTAGCTAGTATGCGTTCTAGATGCCGCTGCATGTGAGTAGGTTACTTTCCTAGCTAGCTCGCGATGCATCACCGCTGTGAGTTGTGAGTGCGAGACCCGTCCCACGACTCGTTCCGAGCGTGAGAGCAAGCCGGCCACCCGAGACTCAAAGCCGGTGACTCAACCGTGCAGATCGTCGCGCTTCCCTCGATGGGGACGACCGTGAGTTAGCACTTCTTGTTTGGGGCACATCGCCTCTTCTGGAGCTCTTTAGGTGCCGCATTGTATCGTTGTTGCTGGTCGTGTCGTCTAACCCGTCGCGTCGTCCTATAGAGTCCAAGGTCGCAACTCGTCCGCGTCGAGTCTCATAGTCGTCCCGCATCAAATTGGTATCAGAGATAGGTTGAGTCTAGGGTAGTCTTGTCCAAGGTGTTGCATTGCATCCCAATATTTGATATATAAAAAGATGTTGCCCGACCGTTAGGTTACGCCTATCGGGGAGGTGATTCACTGGCGTGAGAGGATCTTCGGATCCCCAGACTCCGCCAGGTACCGGATATCGGTTTAAGTCAAGGGTCCTCAACTTGCATCGGTCCATCCATATAGGTCTAGTGAGTCACCCTTAGTTCTCTTTTGGCCTCATTGCATGCCCACCCGTGGAGGTGCCCAGTACCATCGCCCTGACACTATGGGTGAACACCGAGGTGCCAACCCGGGAGGCCGTTCCCTGGAGGACATGATAGCTCTACTCATGGAGCGCATGGATAGGTCCGAGCAAACTCTTAGGGAGCATACCGAGCGTATGGAGAGCCGATTCAAAGCCATGGAGGACCGCGCCGAGGCTTCTGACTGAACTGTCCAAGGACTGGTTGGAAGGTTAGAGAGTGTGGAGAGAACCCCTCGCCGAGACCTACCCGGCATTCTCCCGGCCCCTCAGGCACATGCTGCCCAGCCCGTGGCTGCTGCCCAGCCCGCGCCTGCTGCCCAGCTTGCACCCCCTCGGGCTGAGGAGCAACGGCAACGTGCCCCCCATTTTGAGGACTACGAGTCCGACAACGATTACGAGGGAAATAGCCGGCGCCGGCATGGTCACCGACCACATAGGGATGATGAGGACGAACGGATCCTCAAGACCGTCCGTGTGGACCCTCCCACGTTTGATGGGTCCAAGCCCCTTGGAACCCAAGATTTATCTTGATTGGGAGACCAGCATAGACCGGTACTTTGAGTGGTTCGAGATGACGGACCACCGGAGGGTCAGATATGCCAAGATGAAGTTGTTGGGGCAAGCACAGACTTACTGAAGCAATGTAAAGAGCTTACTCTTTCAGCGTCATGAGCCTCAGATAGGTTCTTGGGATGAGATGAAGGACAAGCTTAGGCGTAAGTACCTTCCTTCCACGTACCGTCAGCGACTTATTGATAGGTGGCAGAGTCTCACCCAAGGGGACCGATCCGTGTCAGACTACATCGCGGAGTTTGACGAGTACTTTTTACGATGTGGCGTTACGGAGGAGAGCACCATGCCTGTATCGCGCTTCCGTCGTGGTTTGCGGCCCCACTATCAATATGAATTATTTCACCGCAATGTTACCACCTTGGAAGACGCATACCAGGTTGCTCTAGAGTTGGAGCAGTTTGAGGCGGAGTTCGCTCCCGTCCAGCGCCCGGGGTTCACTTATCAGCGTGGGACCGACCCTCGTACCACGCCTACCTCCTATAGCCGGTTTCCGGTGACCCGTCCCCCGGAACCCCCTCGGCAGGACCCCACTGCTCCTAGGTTTCGCACTTTCCCTCCGAGGGACCCTCCCCCTCGCCCGTAGGCACCCATCCCTGTCCCTCGACCTTATCAGCCTGCCGTACCAGCTCTACCTCTTCTTCCTACACCCCCAGTCCATCAAGAGGACTAGGGTAAGGGGCCAATGATTGGTGGAACATCTCAGGGCAATGGGACACGAGACCGTTGCTACACTTGTGGTGGAGTTGGCCACTTTGCCAGCAAGTGTCCCACCCGGGGAGCACTTGTTATTGCCGACACACCGGCCCGTGACCCCATGCCTGAGTTGGTGCCAGTCAGCTACGAGCCGGACCAAGAATTGGCCGAGGAATTCTTTGATGAGCTGTTGGAGGGCGAGCAGGGTGACGTCTCTGGTACCTCGTATCAGGAGGACGTACATTTGGGTGTAGTTAGGTGCATCCTGACCCAGCCTCAGGTGAGTGACGATTGGCGTCGTACCACCATATTCCACACATTTTGTAGGCTGGAAGGGAAAGCCTGCAAGGTGATTATAGATAGTGGCAGTTGCATCAATGCTATCTCCACAGGCACCGTCAAGCGCCTTGGTTTGACACCCGTGGATCACCCTGCACCTTATAGAGTTTCTTGGGTGGATTCCACTTCCATCCCGGTCAGGCTGCGGTGTCTGGTGCCACTGCAGTTCCAGGCGTACCATGATGCGATCTGGTGTGATGTACTACCTATGGAGGTGGGTAGTATCATCCTTGGTAGGCCTTGGCTCTTTGACCGAGATGCCACCCTTCATGCCAGGTCGAACACTTGCACATTCGACCATGATGGCCATCGGATTACCCTCCACCCCGTCCAGCCGAAGGACCCATCTATCCGCGGACCAGCTGGCCCCAGCACTACGACCACTTCTGGTCAGGGGAAGGCCGGTCCACCCACTTTGTCCTCGGCACAGGCATCCACCTCGTCGACTACTCCTAGCAGAGTGGACCCCCCACCCAGGAAGTTGATGATGATCAGTCCGAGGGAGATGGAGCAAGAGGTGACCGGGGGTAACCCCGTTCTAGTTGTCATCGTTAGGGGCGTTGAGGATGTTGCCCCTAGGTCCGAGGATGAGCATCCCCCGGAGATAGCTGCAATATTGCGGGAATTCTCCGATGTATTTCCTGAAGACCTCCCGGGAGGCCTTCCACCCATGAGAGATATCCAGCATGAGATCGACCTCGTCCCGGGCTCATCCTTGCCCAACCTTCCCCACTATAGGATGAGTCCCACGGACCATGCCGAGCTACAGCGGCAGGTCGAGGAGTTGATGAGTCGGGGATCTCTTCGGGACAGCAAGAGCCCTTGCGCTGTTCCCGCATTATTGGCCCCGAAGAAGGATGGCACATGGAGGATGTGCATTGATAGCCGTGCAATCAACAAGATCACGGTGAAGTATTATTTTCCCATTCCCCGACTGGATGATTTACTTGATATGATGTTGGGAGCCACTATCTTCTCAAAGATAGACCTTCGTAGTGGCTATCACCAGGTGCGGATCAGGCCTGGGGATGAATGGAAGACCGCATTCAAGACCAAGGATGGTCTTTATGAGTGGTTGGTTATGCCCTTTGGGCTTTCCAACGCCCCTAGCACCTTCATGCGGTTGATGACCCAAATCTTACGCCCTATGATAGGGATCTTCTTGGTCGTCTACTTTGACGACATTCTTATCTACATCCGCACTAGAGAGGATCACTTAGACCATCTTAGGCAAATCTGCATTGTGTTGAGGCGTGAGACTTTATACGCCAACCCGAAGAAATGTGCTTTCATGTCTAATCATATCACTTTCCTCGGGTTTATTGTGTCGAGAGATGGAGTCTCCGCTGATCCGGAGAAGATTAAGGCCATCCAGGAGTGGCCCGAGCCCCGCACACTCCACGATGTTCGGAGTTTCCATGGCCTAGTGACGTTCTACCGTCGCTTCATTCGTGGTTTCAGTTCTATCACTGCTCCCAATCACTGATTGCATAAAGAAGGGGGCATTTGTATGGACCAAAGCCGCAGCCACAGCATTCCAGGACATCAAGAAACGTATGACCCAGGCACATGTCCTTGCACTTCCTGATTTTTCTAAGGTGTTTGAGGTCACATGTGACGCTTCTGGGGTAGGCATTGGTGGAGTATTGAGTCAGGAGTCCCACCCCATTGCATTCTTTAGCGAGAAGCTTAACGATGCCAAACTGTGCTATTCCACTTATGATAAGGAATTTTACGCAGTCATCCAGGCATTGAGGTATTGGAGACATTATCTATTGCACCAGGAGTTTGTCCTCTTTTCTGATCATGAGGCCTTACGATTTCTCCATACCCAGAAAAAGTTGAACGCTCGTCACAGTCGTTGGGTGGAATATCTCCAAGAGTACACCTTTGTGCTTAAGCACGAGGCAGGGGCGGAGAACAAGGTGGCTGATGCACTAAGTCGTCGGGTGATGATGTTGACCACCATGAGTGTTGAGGTGGTAGGGCTAGAGAGGCTGAAGGACGCTTATGTTGACTGTCCAGACTTTGGTCCGATCTATGCCGTCCTTCAGGATGGTCCCTCGCGCGATTATAACGAGTTTGTGTTACAGGAGGGTCACCTATTCCGGGGTGAGAAGTTGTGCATCCCACGGACTTCTGTTCGTGACTTTCTTACGTGGGAGATGCATGCGGGAGGTCTTGCTGGCCACTTTGGCCGGAACAAGACCATAGAGGCGGTTGGGCATCGATTCTATTGGCCTAGCCTAAAGAGGGATGTTGCTCGTATTGTGGCCCAGTGCCGCACTTGTGCTATGGCCAAACAAAAGAAGCAAAGTACCGGCCTCTATACTCCCCTTCCCGTCCCGGATAGTCCATGGCAGGACATTAGCATGGACTTTGTGTTAGGATTGCCCCGCACCCTCCGAAAGCATGACTCGATCTTTGTGGTTGTCGATCGGTTCTCCAAGATGGCATTATTCATTCCATGCTCCAAGACCTCGGATGCCACAAGAGTTGCCCGTCTGTTCTTCTCCCACTGTGTCTCCAGATTTGGCCTTCCCCGTACCATAGTATCCGATAGGGATGTTCGATTCACCAGTTACTTTTGGAAGACCCTATGGCACATGATGGGCACCCAGCTGAAATTCTCCACTGCATACCACCCCCAGACCGATGGTCAGACTGAGGTTGTCAATAGGAGTTTGGGGGACCTCCTTAGGTGCCTTGTTCGAGATCGAGTCAGGGATTGGGATTTGGTCTTACCCTTGGCCGAGTTCGCC
This sequence comes from Amorphophallus konjac, assembly GCA_022559845.1. NCBI lineage: Eukaryota > Viridiplantae > Streptophyta > Magnoliopsida > Alismatales > Araceae > Amorphophallus > Amorphophallus konjac. The sequence continues at coordinate 429,291,390 of CM040126.1, read as the reverse complement.
TATAATGATTCGGTCAATAGGTCTACAGGTATGAGCCCCTTCGAGATTGTCACTGGCCGTAGACCTAAGAGACCCATAGACCTAGTCCCATCTCCCATCCAGTCCCGTGTGTCTGAGTCAGCCGAGTCTTTTGCTAGCCATATTAGACAGTTGCATGAGCATATTCGTCGTCACATTGAGTCCAGCAACGCACGATACAAAGAATTGGCTGATGCCCATAGGCACCACCGTGAGTTTCAGGAGGGTGATTCTGTCATGATCAGGGTCAGACCTGAACGGTTTCCCTCAGGATCCGTGAAGAAGTTGCATGCTCGGGGTGCCGGTCCCTTTCGGGTAGTGAGGCGAGTCGGATCGAACGCATATGTTGTGGACTTGCCAGAGGATTACGGGATCAACTCTACTTTCAACGTCTCGGATCTTGTTGCTTATAGGGACCCAGCGGTGATACCCAGTGAGCCCTTTGAGCCGTCTCCCCCCATTGTGAGTGACACCACCCTAGAGTGTCCACCTCCAGCCTTGTTACCTCAGCAGCGAGAGCAGATAGAATGTATACTAGATGAGCAGGTAATGACTACTCGAGGCGGAGTGTACCAGCGCTACTTGGTGCGTTGGAGGGGACGACCCGCGTCCGATGACACCTGGATCACCCGGGCAGAGCTACAGAGGATAGATCCAGATCTGCTGGATCGGTACCAGAGCGACCCGGACCCTTACTCGACGGGGTCGAGCTTCTCCCACCCGGGGAGAATTGGTGGGGACACTAGAGCACGAGTACGGCCCTACTCAGCGAGCCGTAGGTACCGGACCCGCAGCACGACTCGGTCGACATCGACATCCTTGTGGTTGGGCGATAGTATGGAGTCCCTACCTGAGTGTTGATACTTTACTATATTTATTGTGAGTGTATTAGCATGTATTTGCTTATTGTGAGCGTATTAGTGTGTGTTTTATATTTTAGCTTCTAGTTGGGTCAAGATTGTAATATGGGCTACACTTCATGTAAGGGGTCTAATTTCTAAATTGGGCCTCAAGACCATTAGGAGCCCAAGCCCAAGGTGGGCTTCTAGAAGACTTGGACTATTGGACCAAGGAGACAAAGGTAGAGGATGCCCCCTCCTTGTCCCCCATGCTTGTCTCCCACCAACCCTTGACCAATGTTAGTGGGTGTCATTTGGAGTTAGTGGATGTCCTTTGGTGTTAGTGGATGTCCTTGGATCTAGACCTAGGGTTTTCATATTTATAGTCTCTTGTTGTATTTTGTGTGGAACTAAGGAGAAAATTGAAGAGAATATTGATTGGTGTGCACTCCCCTCTCCCTCTTGAGTGTTCTTGGTGTTCTTCCTCCTCTCACCCCCAACTCTCTCTAGATCTGATCCCAAATCTTCTATCTCCCTCATATTTCTTCTACTTCTCTTCTTCCTCTATCTTTTGTGAATGTTCACCGCCGCCGCCGCCGCCGTTCAGTCTCCACGAGCCGGTCTTCCTCCTGTTGCCCCAAACTCGGAGTTTCAGGACAGCAGCTCGGTGAAAGAACTGGTATGGGAGATCCGACCGTTGGATTGTCGCGAAACTTTGAGGGTAGGCTCCCCCCATCATAGGCCATTTCCGGTTCAATTTTGAGGTCGATCAGAGTCCGTTTTCTTTCTTTCCCATCCACATGTTCATCTTCCCCAAAATCTACCTGTGTGCAAGTCTGCCAGATAGATCTTAGTAAACGATTTTTCTCACCTATAAAATGTTGTCCAAATCTCGCAAATGAGCTATGTGCGTCTCCTTCACCCTCCCCTCTACCCACCATAAAAATATCAGGTCCTAATTCGCCCATTTGGTCCTTGGTCAAAGCCCTTGATCAGGGGGGTTAGGTTCTGTCCTGTCTGTTCTTTATTTCGGGACAGTGTGCTCAGTCAGTTTGAAGTCACTCCCATTTTCAATCCAACCGTTGGACGAGTCTGTAATTCCAGTATGTTGTAGTATTTCAAGTTCTCTTTCCAACGGTATCTTTTGTGTCCCGATCCGACGTCGGAGTTGAGCGTACCAGCCGATCTCACCGGAGCGCGCAGATCTGGACAGAAACACAGCTGCGGGACAGCATTGGGAGATAATTCCCAAGAAATCGCCCGCCTCCACTCCGGCGACCGCCGCTCCCGGGGATCGACCCGGGACACTCCAGGAGCGTCCCCGTCAGTCATTGCAGCCAGGAGCCGCCCGGACGCCGTCGTACCAGCAGCGGGTCGCACGTACCATTCGGTGGGCCCGAGTGAACGGAGCTGAACCGGCCGATCGCGTCCACCCGTGCGCCATCGACTGCTGCCCGCCAACCCGAGATTGGTGCTCCCGGATCCCACGTGTCACCTGTTACCTCCCTGCGTGGAGTGGGCTTAGCATTATTTCTGTAATTATTAATTATTTCTGTACCGGGAGTTCCGGATCACGGCCGGGAAGTCTTCCCCACGCCCCGAGCGTGGAGGTACACTCGCCACCCCCTTTTGTCGTATTTGCTTAGCTAGTATGCGTTCTAGATGCCGCTGCATGTGAGTAGGTTACTTTCCTAGCTAGCTCGCGATGCATCACCGCTGTGAGTTGTGAGTGCGAGACCCGTCCCACGACTCGTTCCGAGCGTGAGAGCAAGCCGGCCACCCGAGACTCAAAGCCGGTTACTCAACCGTGCAGATCATCGCGCTTCCCTAAATGGGGACGACCGTGAGTTAGCACTTCTTGTTTGGGGCACATCGCCTCTTCTGGAGCTCTTTAGGTGCCGCATTGTATCGTTGTTGCTGGTCGTGTCGTCCAACCCGTCGCGTCGTCCTATAGAGTCCAAGGTCACAACTCGTCCGCGTCGAGTCTCGTAGTCGTCCCGCATCAAAAACACTCGTGCAAAAAAATATATATGAAGATCTAATTAAGTTTTGCCTGAGAGAAAACCTACATAGTGGCAGATTGAAGAGGAAGAAGAACAAGAACGAAGAACACTTCGAACACTCCTCCAACTTAAAGATTTCCTCCTCTCTACAACCAGCACTTCCCTAATGGATTTGTCCTTTGAGTAGGGAAGATCCAAACCCTATTTATAGGCCAAGTCCCATGATTATTTTATTGTTAATTTAATTCAATTTTCCACCTAATTTTCTATTTCATCCACCCATGTTACTATTACACCCACTTATGTTGCTAATAAATTCCAACATGTGAATGTTGAAATAAATCCCCCTCTATGACATAATGACCTCATTTATTCAATGTTATTTTATTACTAATTTAATTCTGAGTCAATTTTCCACCTAATTTTTCTATTTCACCAACCTAAGTTACTATTACACCCACTTATGTGGCTAATAAATTCTAACATAAGAATATTGAAATAAATCCCCCTTTATGACATAACCAATGACCTCATTTATTCAATGATGTAAGAAATGATATCATCCACTAATTAAGATTTAATTAGAGCTAATAATTCTCTCTTAAATCAGAGGCTACTGTTCTGCTACAGTATTGACGTCTTCGCCTTCTCAGAATCATGCCGCAAATCTCGCCGTTCGTGTTAACACGTGGGATAGGGTTCACATTTATATATTATACACTTTAAAGACATAAAGAAAAATATTTATCATTTATTTTATCTTCATCTTTCATTCCTTTTTTACGCATATAAATGCATGTATAAAATTTCGAGTTGCTACACTCCTCGAAGTTGAGGTCCCTCGCCAGATCGTAGACTTCGACAGCAGCCGCATTCAACTCGTCCTGGTACTCCGAGGACGACCGGAAGCACTCCACGGCCTCTACGCAAATTGTGGCCATCGCCGCCTTCAGCCTATCGGCCCGGGCCTCCACCGCCTGGGCCCTCTCTTCGACCTCGACCATCGAGGCCCTTAGCTCAACTGACCGAGCATCAGCTGCGTCGCCCCGCTCGACCGCCTCGCGAAGGGACCCCTCCAACGTCCGAATTTGGACTTGAAAGGATTCCAGGTCACGCTCAGCCTCCTCCAAGGTTTGCACCTACGATTCCAAGCGCTCTAGGAGCTTGGCGCGCTCGCCCGCGAGCCTGTGGAGTTGGGCCTCCAGTCTCTTCCGCTCTGCGTCACTCTCAGTCAGCTGTCGAGCGATGCAAGTGAAGTGGTACCCCCACAGGCCGAAGGCCCTAGCGACCGAGCACAAGTTCTTGGCCGCTAGGTTGTATAGTTCTCCGTGGGCCGTGGGGGAGAAGATGCCAGTGCGGTCAGGTAGCCGTACGCCCTTGTCCATCAGGACATAGGCCTCGCGCTGGGCGTAGACTCCCGGAGCATCTTTGGGCGGCGAGGAGCTGGTAGTAGCATCGGGACAGGTCCCCTTGCCTTTGTCAATTGCCTCCCCGGCAGGGACCGGGGGAGGAACCTGGTGGAGACACCGGGCCCACTACCGGACCCACCACTCTGAGCCGACGCCGCACCGCCCCGACCGCATCGAGCTTGTGGCTCGGAGACTCATTTGAAGACTCGGCGTCCTGAGTACGTATTTGTACATATTTGTGTATTATCTGTATTTTATTTTATGGTGGTATTGTATTAATATTAACCACCAAAGTCCAACTATTTTATTTTATTGTGTCAAAGTCAAAAGTAGGTTATTGAGTTTTATTTTATTAGGCTAGGACATAAATGCTATTAGGAGAAGATTAAGGGTATGATTGTTATAGCATTTTCCTATATAAAGAAGGCTAGAGTGTGTTGTTTATATATGAAAGATTGCATGAAAGAAACCCACGTAGGTGCATTCTTGCCCCTTTGTGCTTCCCCTTCCCTCATTCTCCTTTGTGAGATTTGAGTGTCGCCCAGTGTGAGACCGTCTGGTGTGAGGCCGAGCTGCGCGATGCAGTGGTTATCTAGCCCTGTTCGCGTCCCCGAAGTTGCCGCCGATCCTTCCTCTCACACCGACCACGCCAAATTTGGTATCATAGCCCAATAATGGCGTCTCCGTCAACCCCGACGTCTGCATCGTCCCCCCCAAAATCGGTACGCGAAGAAAAAAAAAGAGCAGAAGAGTTCTTTCTCTCGGCTGAGAAAGAAAGAAAGAGAGGGGAAAAAAGATCATAAGAGTTCTTTCTCTCGGCTGAGTAAGAAAGAAAAGTTGAAAAAAAAGGGGATTCGGGAAAGGGCATCGTCGCCCGTGCCAACTTAAAAAAAAAATTTTCGGCCGCAACGGCCCCAGCCCCAATGCGCGCCTCCGCCTGTGAGCCACTGCGCTGCCGTCGTGATGCGTCACTCGCCAGCCGCCTCGCCCGCCACTCGCCCTCGCCGCCGTGCGCCTTCGCCCGCCCGCGTGCGCACGCGCCCGTGTGCGCGCCGCCGGTGCCCGCGTGCGCACCCGTCCGCGCCCGCGTGAGCGCCGCCCATGCCCGTGTGCGTGCCCATCCACGCCCGCGTGTGCGTACGCCCACGCCCGCGCAGACGCCACCACCAGCGCGTGCGACCCGCCCGCACTGCCGCCCGCGACAGCGCCCGCCGTCGCGCCCGCGCCTTGCATTCCCCCAAGCGCTCGCCCACGCCCTCGCCAGCTAGCCAGCCCGCCGAGCCGCCCGCGTACGCACGCCTGCGGGCCAGTGTTGACCACCCGCGAGCTTGCAAGCCTTGTTGACCCACCAACCGCGCAAGATACATGCAGCAGAGGGTTGAAAGGTTTGAAAAGAAAAAAATATTATTATTAATAATAAAAAAGGGAGTTGTTGGTGAGAATTAAATATATATATAGTGAATAACTATATAATATTATATATGTATCATATATATATCTATATATCTATTGAATAACTTGTCAATTGTGGCACCCGAAGTCCACACAACGACGGCTCGACCAGTGCTCGAGTCGCCCAGTAGCCAACAGACAGTCCGTAAAATACGGAACGTAAGTACCCCCGAGTCTCCTTGCGCAGAGAAAGTTTGAATTAATTTGTTCCTCTGCGCAGGAAATTTTAAATTAGGTGGTTTTGTAATAATTACACCCTCCCTGCGTGGAGTGAATTTTTGTAACCACTCAAGCTTCATCGACGCCGTGCGGATATGCACGTCCCCACTCGCCCTCGTCTCCGATCGGAGCTGGACTTTTCAGTCTAACTAGGTACGTGCTCCAATCATTTGCTCATTTAGTATCTTTTTTAATTACCGCGCGATGAAGTGAGAGAGAGCCCTATCCATGCAGCCTCCCTCCTGAGTGCATCGCTGTGGACGGAGAGAGAGAGCTTGTATGTGTCCATCCTTTAAGCTTTAGAACTGCCGCATTAGGACGCCATAATTGTCAGGAGGTAGTTCCACAACTACTTCGCCTACGGGCGAGTAACTCTCCCCTGACCGGTCCCTTCAAAAAAGGACCTGACCCTTTGCACATTAGCCAACAAATCGGGTCTACAACTTACTAATTTTTGGTCCCAGGACTGCATCATTTAGGTCCGAGCCTGATGAGGACATCAAGAGCTTATGGGTTGTATGTATTGGCTTGTATAGATGTGTAGTATGGGTTGTATTGACTTGAAAGTGTGTAATTTTTGATTTCTTTCATTTGGGCTCTCTTTGTAATGTTTAATTAAGCCATTGGGCCACACTTCTAGGAAGAGTCCATTACTAGGTATCATGGTTTAGTCCACTTAAGGGTGCTACTTCATATTGGGTCATTTGGTTTTAAATGGGTCATTAAGGCACTTAAGGCCCAAATTGGGTTCCACTCTCCCATGGGCCATCTAAGTGGGAATGGCCCATTACTAGCATGATATATTGGGTGGCTCTTGGCCCATGAATGACCCTTGGCCCATGAAGGGGGGCGCCCTCTCTTTTGGCCTTATTAGGCTTGTTAGGTGTGATTTAGGTAGAGTTGGAATGGAATTAGTCTAAGTTTGAATAGAAATGGTCAAGTTAGATTAAAATATGTATTAATTGTGTTGATTCACATTGCATCCCAGCCCTTCAATCCCCTTCCCTAGATCCTAGGGTGCACAATTGATTTGGTTGGAGTCATATATAACCTTATATTTTCATATGAAATTCAATGGAAAAAATCAGAAAATTGTTGAGTTGTTTGAAGCTTGGTGCGCCCCTCTCTCTTCCCCTGCTGTTCTTCCATCCCCAACCCCAGATCTAGAGTGTATTCTATCTTCTTTCATCCCCTCTCAACCTCCGGTGATCGTCTGTGCCGCCGCCGCCGCCGTTCGTGCCGCCATCGAGCCGCCTCTGCAGTTCTGTCTTCATCCGACCACAGCAGATTCAACGAATTGTCTGTCTCAGCCACGAGCATGGATTGATCTGAATTTTTTATGGTGTGTTCAGCCCTGGCATCCCAAGATCCACCTAAAGTTTCACGCCAAAATTCTATCTTTTAGTATTTTTACATTTTCGTCCAACCTGTCATCCCAGATCTGCCAGGTTTCTATCTATAGTGACAGAACCTCTGAGTTCTCCCCCTCCTACCATCTTTTTGATTTATCCAAGCCCTCCCAATTTTACTGAGAGTTCTGTCCATCACCCTCTACCTCCACAAATTTTCCTAATTTTTTATCAGCCTTCTAGCTATTTTTAGAAATTCGTGTTCTTCCTCTGATACAGTGTTTTTAGTCAGATCCCAGATCCGACCACCCTCCACTTCAAAAATCAGAAATAATCACCACCACCTCCAAATCCAAATCTAAAAATAGTATGGTTTCCTTGTTCAATTTTCTACAACCTGGCTGAAGAACACATCTTCAAATTCGGACATCTACTTCACGGTCAAAGGCACTCAACAGGGAAGTTGTCTGCAGATCTAAGTCTTCGGTTACTGTACAATAGCAGCATATAAAATTCGCCAACACAAAGTACAACTCTGTTGAATTTTTCTGAAGGCCACTAGATTGCAGTACTTCGAAGCAGCTTTCCAACGGCTCTGATCTCGTCGCATTCCGACACCGGTGCTGATCGCAGCGTCCGTTCTCGCCGGAGCGCACGCTGAAATACAGAACCGGCAGATTTCCGATCTGTTTTTCCGACCGGTGCCGAACGGAGCCGCCCGGCCTCCGGCCGGCGAACCCGCATGCCGCCAGCCCGGGGAGCGCGTCTCCAAGTGTCTCCACTACAGCGGTACCACCGGGTCCTACACGGCCCCTCCGGACAGCACGTGGGCCCCACGGTCGTGAACACGCGTGTAGCCGAATCAACACCCGAAGCTGCCCGTCAACCCGAATTCGGTCCTCCCGGGGCCATTTGTATAGCCCTTTACCTCCCTACGTGGAGTGGGCAGGTTCCCATTGCTGTAATTATTGTGTGTTAAGTTTCTCGGGAGTACGAATTTTCGGCCGGCTCCGTCTTCCCCACGCCGAGCGCGTGGAGGTATCGTTCTCGCTCCCTACACTTGGCATTTGCTTATTTTCATATATACTTGTTTATGCTGCTGCTAGAGAGCATGCTTTAGGTCCGTTAGCTCGCTATATTATCATTCACCGCTGCTACGAGAGAAAGTGTGACCGTCCCGTGACCCGATCCGGGCACGAAAGTGCGAGCCGACCACCCTAGCTCTTGCCGGTTTCTCAACCGCGCACGTCCGACGCTTCCCTCGTTAAGGGACGATCGCGAGCTTGTCGTGTCCGTGTCTCGTCCCGCATCAGAGCCCGTGCATGCCACGTTGGTCTAGGAATTCATCAGGCCGTCTAGAGCGCCCTTCAACGCTACAATCACCCATGGATCAGAAGAGTGTGAGTGCTATGTTAGCCCATCTCGAGCATAACCTTATGGCCCAATTTGAAGAATCCATTGGCCAATTAAGAGCGGAGCTAGATGAGAGGATCCATGCCTTAGAGGATCGAATGAAGAGAGAGGAAAGAAGGCTGAATGGCCGCGGAGATCCCGTAGCCAACCCTAGGGAAGAGAGAGATCAAGCCCGTCGGAATCAGGCTCCTCAAGGTAGAGAGCAGGAGGATCGTGAGCCTCGAGGGAGAGACCACGACGATGAGGATATCATCCTACGGAACGTCAAGATCGACGCTCCGAGTTTTGATGGGTCCCTAAACCCTGCTACATACCTTAATTGGGAGACCGAGATGGATCAATACTTTGACTGGCATCACCACATGACCCCTGTCACAAGGGTGAGGTTTGCCAAAATGAAACTCTTAGGTCAAGCCAAGACCTACTGATGCAACATTGAAAATCTCCTAGCAAGGAGACGAGAGGAGCTCATAAACACGTGGGAAGAAATGAAGGAGAAACTAAGGGAGAAGTATCTGCCACCCTCCTACCATCAGCGTCTTTTAGACCAATGATAGAAACTCACCCAAGATGGAAAGTCCGTGGACGAGTACATCGTCAAATTTGATGAATTCTTCCTTCGGAGTCGAGTCATGGAGGATGTCTCTGTCACCCTCTTGCGATTTAGGGCTGGACTACACGAGAGCATACAGCGGGAGCTGTTCTTACGAGAGGTTAACACCCTCGAGCATGCCTCTCAGGTTGCTCGAGATGTCGAGCGGTTTTAAAGGGTGGTCCCACCTCGGGTTCCCACCTACCGCCAACCTGAACCACAAAACCCCATGGTACGCTACTCTGAGAGGCTTGGCCCCTCCACTTCCTATGTCCCTACTACTACCCCACTCCGAGCCGTTGTCCCTACTGTTCCTTTCACAAGGAACCCCTTACCTGTATCCGCTGCTGTGTCCAGGCTGGAGTACACTCTGCCAACTGATAGGAGGGATGACAAGGGAAAGGGAGTCATCCCTAGCACCTCCCAACCAGTCCCTGTCTCGGGAATTCGCTGCTTTAGGTGCCATAACCTAGGACATGTTTCCACTAATTGTCCCACCCGAGCCTTGGTCATCACCGACCCCCAGCCTATGGAGCTTCCACCTCAGGAAGAAGAATCAATTGAGAGGTATGAGGCCGATCCTAACCTCATCGCTCAATTTGAGAAATAGACACAGGATTTGATGGCACGCATGTTGAGTACATACAAGTTGGAGATATTGTCGAGAGCTCTTGTCAGGGAAGACTGGGTGTAGTTTGTTGTATCTTAGCACACCCCTAGGAGGATAACTGGCGTCGAACCTCCATCTTCCAAACCTACATCATGGTGAAATCCCAACCCTGCAAGGTGATCTTTGACAACGGGAGTTGTATCAATGCAGTCTCTTCAGACTTTGTCTCTCGTCTAGGTCTACCTACGCACCCTCATCCTAAGCCATACAATATGGCTTGGGTTGACGACACGTCTATCCTAGTCACCACTGCATGTGTCATTCCCATTCATTTCCAGTCCTATCAAGGACAGATCTTATGCGATGTAGTGCCCATGAAGGTCAGAAGCGTTATCTTAGGACGACCATGAATCTATGATGTAGACCTTACTACATTTGGTCGATCCAACCAGTGTTCTTTCTTCCACAATGGGAAGAAGATTCAGTTGTACCCGGCACCCCCAAAGGTGACCCCGGGAAAGAACTCCACCTCCACCCCTATTGGAACCCCCAAGGTTCAGGAGAGTCCCCGAACTCCCAATGAAGGGACACCTCCCCTTCCCTCTTCTCCTACACCTATCACACCCGTTCCTAAGGACCCTAAGGTTGGTCATGACCTAGTTAGGCGCCTTGACTCCATCTATAGCGACCCAAGATCCAGATACCGGGAAAGAACCCGATACCATTCGAATCCTGCCCCGCCACCAACGAGCCGGAGCTCGGAAGGGCTAAAAGGAGTGTGAAGGTACAAAGAAATAGGAAATAAAGTAGGATAATTCAACAATTAGTAGAAATAAACAATCTAACTACAATAGAGTCCAGTCCAACCGAAAGTACAGTCTAAGGTAGGAAACGTACCAAATGCCGAGTGAACACTCGGCCCGAGGAGCTAGCAACTAAGAACCTGCACGCAATGCCCTCGAACCCCGAGGAAGAACTGCCGCACCTGAAACGCAGGGGTGAGCCTCCTGTCATTGGCTCAGTAGGGATCCCGCGGAACCCCAACCGAAAATAACGGCGGTATGGAAAGCAGCAACAACAAGAACAACAGTAACAACAGGAACAGTAAACCGGTGCCCGGTAAAAACTCGGCACTACAGCTACTCCTACTGTATCAGAAAACACGCCCCGATCTCACAGTTGGGGATGACCAGACAACGAACCACCCTAGTCACGCTACTAGGAAAATGACCACACCGTCGGAAACTCGATGCTGTCTAGGGGAAGGCCCTCGGTGACGCTCACCGGAACCCCTAGACCTCGGCATCGGGAAAATACTTGGAGCTCCACGCAAAACCACGTCTCGCAGACGTGAAGCGGAACTCGACTCATGAGAAACTCACGTCACGTGACGGGAGCACTGCCCACCAAAAGCAAGACCGGATGCGTCCACTGATGACTTAGTCCACAGCCTCAAGTGTCTCGCTGCAGACAGAGACACACAGTAACCAGTACCACGAACAAAGACTAGCTGGGGTCGTGCTCGTCAACGCGGGTCCAACAACCCCCAACTAACTGTGCACACACAGACCATCCGCTCTATGTCGGGTCTTCTAGCTGGTTTTCCCCCCAACCGGACTTAGGCTGCAAAGGCGAGGGGCCCTACGGTAACCAGCCTAAAAATCGTCTCTCTCGGGTAAGCCGCTCCACCACTCCCATGTGGGTCAGCACACGCGTGCCATAAGAAGGTTACGACTAGTGGGAGGTTACCAAACGTGAACACGAAAAGCCACTCACGCACCCATCGCGAGTAACACGGAGTAACAGGCGGGATGACGCCACTAGACTCTGGACAACCCACTAGACCTACTAAATACAGCGGTCTTTGAGTCACAAGACTCGGGGTCAAGACCGTCGTACAAGGACAGCTCAACATCGTCAATCTGCCCTATGCCTAGGTCAGAACCCACGATAGCATGAATATCGAGGCAGCTCACAAGCCACCAGGTTAATCCCTCGTTCAAGGGACACACGGAAAACCTCCTGCCCCAGGCTGGTTAACTGGACTCACAATCTAAAGCCATTCCTACACGGCCCACATGGAAACTCGAAACACACGCACGGGGTCACCCGGACCCTCTAGACACGTGGGCACACTACTCGAGGTAACACGGTACCTCTAGACACCCAAAAATACGGACACAGAACCCATAGGGTGTCCGAAACATCTAAGTGGCCAAAGGTCAACCACTGGGTCACAACCCGGGTCGACCGGAGACCAACACACACAAAATGGACACGGCGAGCACGAAGAATCTCCTAGCGGTCTACCCTTGGACCGTTAGGGAGCCCAGCGGTCTAACCCTGGACCGCTAAGGCCAGCCCAGCGGTCTACCCCTGGACCGCTAAGCCCCAGGAACTCGTAACCCCTAGTGGTCACTTCTCGAACCGCTAGGCAGCGTGGCGGTCTTTTGCCTGGCCGCTAGGTGATGTCTAGCGGTCTGTCGCAAGACCGCTACCCCACCGACCTCGAACAACTCCAAAGCAAAAAATAGTCTTGCCCTGACCGCTACAACGAGCCTGGCGGTCTACACCTAGACCGCTAAACCCCTTAGACGGTCTATCGCACAACCGCTAAACCAACCGACATAGGGGGACCCTTGGTGGTCGCCAGAGGACTGCTTGGCTCCCCTAGCAGTCTCTGGAACGACCGTTAGGTCGTTCCGAGCCTGAAAACGGCAAAAATCACGGGAAAGTCCATTCCACGCCCCTTCGCACCCACGCGAAGGGGAAAATAAGAGGAAACTAGTCTCCTATCTCTCTAACACTGAGAGGACCCATTTAAACCTCAAAAATACGATCAAAACTCTAGATCAGGCTCACAACCCAAAATCATGCTTTTTTCTCCCAAAATGACAATAAACCCACGCTCGGCTCGCCACGGCCTACCAAACTCACGGGAAATGAAGTATGCGAGTTGGGGGTCCATGTCCCTATCTCCACCAAGATTTCACACGCCGTGGACGTCGATCCATGAAGAAAATGTCACGAAACCCTCGCCGGTTCACGAACTCGCCCCCGAGCTCCAACGCGCCACCGGCCCTCGATCCTCGACCCGTTCCTCGCCTCCCGCCATCGCCGCCTCACCCTCCTCCGCCACCGTCGGCCGCCCGGGGAGAGGGGGAGAGAAAGAGATGAGAGAGTGAGAAAGAGAGAATGGGGAGAGAGAGGGGTTAAGGGGTTAATTATAGGAAAATCCAAAAAATTAGAAAATACCAAAAAATAGGAAAAATGTCCCACGCGATCTTCGAAAAACGCACAACGTCGTGGTAACGTCCCGGAGTCGGAGAACGCAACGGTTCACCCTACACAGGATTTCGAAGGTCCGACTGACGAAAAACACGCGTAAACCGCTAAACTCAACCCGGGACCCACGAAAATGATCCGAAACCCACGGATCCCGATCCGAGAAATATCTAAAAAATCTGGGGCGTTACAACATAAATGTCAGTGAGCTAAACAGAGAGGTTGCTGAGGGTGCCCCTATTTGTGCTGTTGACGTCACCATCACACCCGAGGAGTCCCGAGTCTCAGTCCCAACTGAAGTCCCGGTAATACTACAAGACTTCCAAGGCATCGTCCCCGAGGACTTACCTTCTCGACTCCCTCCCATACGTGATGTACAACACGCCATTGACCTTGTCCCCGGGTCCACCCTACCCAACCTTCCCCATTACCAACTGAACCCCCAGGAGCATGCTGAGCTCCAAAGAATTGTCGAGGACCTTATTCAAAAGGGTTTCCTCAGAGTAAGTAAGAACCCATGTGTTGTTCCTGCCTTGCTCACACCAAAGAAAGATGGCACCTGGCGGGTGTGTGTTGACAGCCGCGCCATCAACAAAATCATATCAAGTATAGATTTCCAATTCCCCGTCTCGATGACATGCTTGACATGATGAGTGGAGCTACCATCTTTTCTAAGATTGACTTGAAAAGTGGCTACCATCAGGTCAGAATCCGACCAGGGGATGAATGGAAGATAGTCAATCGAAGTTTAGGGAATCTATTGAGGTGTCTTGTAGGGGATCATTCTGGCACTTGGGATCTTCTCTTGCCTAGAGTCGAATTCACATACAATAGCTCTGTCAATAGGTCCATAGGTATAAGTCCATTTGAGGTCATGCATGGATACAAACCTAAGAAACCTGTGGATCTCATTCCCCTTCCCCTCGAGTTTAGAACACCCAAGTCCGTTGAGGAATTTGCACAGCATGTCAAAAGTCTGCATGAGTCTATTATAAAGTAAATAAACCTCAGTAATGAGATCGATAAACGATTGGCTGATTCGCATAGGCGTCACCATGAATTTCAAGAAAGTGACATGGTTATGGTACGGGTTCGACCCAAACGACTCCCTTCGGGAGCCGTTAAAAAGTTACAAGCCCGTAGTGATGGTTCCTTCCCAATTCTACAGAAGATTGGCTCCAATACTTATGTTGTGGACTTATCTCCCAAATATGGGATCAGCTCTACTTTTAATGTGGCAGATCTAGTGGCCTACAAGGAACCACAACAATTCCTAGTGACCCTTTCGAGCCTTCTCCCCCCATTGAGAGTGAGCCCACCCCTGTGCGTCCCACAGTCTCGAGAGCACCGCGCGAGCAAATTGAGAGGATACTGGATGAGCAGGTGACAGCGACACGGAGCAGGATGTACCAGCTCTACCTTGTCCGCTGGCGGGACCGACCACCTTCTGATGATTCCTGGATCAGCCGGGAAGATCTCCAGCGTCTCGGTCCATCCCTGCTGGAGCACTACCATAGCAGTGTCCCACCTTACTCGACGGAGTCGAGTTCCAGCCGCCACGGGAGGGTTGGTGGAGACACCGGGTCCACTAGCGGGCCCACTACCGAACCCACTACTCGGAGCCGATGCCGCACCGCCCCGACCGCACTGAGCTTGTGGCTCGGAGACTCATTTGAAGACTCGATGTCCTGAGTACGTATTTGTATGTATTTGTGTATTGTGTGTATTTTATTTTATGGTGGTATTATATTATTATTAACCACCAAAGTCTAACTATTTTATTTTATTGTGTCAAAGTCAAAAGTAGGTTGTTGAGTTTTGTTTTATTAGGCTAGGACATAAATGCTATTAGGAGAAGATTAAGGGTATGATTGTTATAGCCTTTTCCGATATAAAGGGGGCTAGAGTGTGTTATTTGCATATGAGAGATTGCATGAAAGAAACCCACGTAGGTGCATTCTTGCCCCTTTGTGTTTCCCCTTCCCTCCTTCTCCTTTGTGAGATTTGAGTGTCGCCCAGTGTGAGATCGTCCGGTGTGAGGTCGAGCTGCGCGAGGCAGTGGTTATCCAATTCTGTTTGCGTCCCCGGAGTTGCCGTCGATCCTTCCTCCAACGCCGACCGCGTCAGAACCCCTATCTGCGGCGAGCGGACTGGGGCAGGTGGTACCGGAGCCGATGCCTTCACTGGTTCGGGGGCCGGGGGAGTCACAGATCAGAGAGGAGGTGGCGTTCATCCGCGAGCTTCGACGGTACTCCTCCCCTCTTCCCCTAGCGACGCTGGTGATCCAACATCGCCATCGCGTCGAGATCTACCCGACGACCCTGATCCGCCACCATTGGGGAGGTCTCGGCAGGTGTGCTCGACGAGCCCTTACAGGCGACCTCCTGACTTGCCGCACGAGTGTCCGAACCGGTGCTGGGCACGGGCGTAGCTGACAGCGATGCAGGGGGTGGATGCGAGCACTCCACCGGAAGCACCGTCGAGAGAGGGTATGGCAAGTGCCCCGGCTCGAAAATAACCGCCTCCTAGGGAGCAATGACAGACACCTAGTCAACGCCAAGTTCAATATGGCCCAGAGGGCGAGGAACATTCACCGGCAACTAGACCATCTTGAACCGCAGCTCCGGCAACTCTGGCTCCCCTACAGTGCAACATTAAGAAGGTCATTTCAACGGAAGACAGGAAGGCAGATGAAAAAATGAAGTTAGTACCATGGGGCAATGGGGGGCTTAACCCCATCTCTCAAAGTACCGCCAGGGTCAGCCTTGTATCGGCATCCCTGAGGGGGTGGCGAAGAAGGGTCTTAATCGCCCTGGCCTCCTCAGCAGTCGATGTAGGCAACCTGTCGGCCCTAGGAGGGTAAAGGTTCACGGCAAAGCTCCAATCACATGGGTTACCGCTGCCCCCTACCTTCGTTATAAAAACAAAGCGCTCGGGCCAGCACTTAATGTTGGAGACGAGGGAAGAGACGTGGATAATGGTCATGTCCTTCCTTGCCCGGAAGAAAAAATATGACATCTCAGCTGGACAGCGCTGAAGGCTGTAGAACTGTCGGAAAAGGAAGACAGTGGGTATAATGGAAGCTTGGTTACAGACATACACAAAACCGCACAGGATGCACTAAGAATTAGGGGAGAGGTCCCCTGGGTACCTACCATAGTAATGAAAGATTGACTCCATAAAGGGATGCATAAGAAGTCAAAAGCCTGCCCTAAAGGATTCGATAGGAACACTAATGCTACCCAGAATACGACCCTCCAGACAATCATTGGAAGTCGGGAAGATGATATCGAAGTCGACAGGGATCTAAAAGGCCTCACGGAGGCCATGGACCACCCTATAGGCAACTAATGGCGGGGAGAGAGGACGACTAGGACTGGCACCTGAAGTGCTTGGGACATCGGCACGACCGACTTCCTCCTCTTTGGCAGAAGATGTCGGGTCAGCACGAAGGATCCTCCTGCGAGGCGCCATTGGTTCGGAAACAAAGAAGGACGAAGAAGCCTCACCAGGGTAGGAGGAAGACGATGAGGAAGCGCCCGACACCCACGACAAATACAAAAGAGGCAAGTAAGGTTTTACCGATGTCCTCGTGTCGGTATTTATAAGCTTCAAAGGTGGAACGGCCACTTCGAGGCGGCACGAGGGGAAGAGGGCGCCCATCACCACCAAAATACGACCGCCGAACTCAGGCGACTGTTCACGCCCGTGCCCCCAGACGAGAACGGCTGCATCATGATGGCAGCGATGCTGCCTGACACCTCGACCCATGGCGCCTTGTGCGCCAAGAAGCCGAGTAGGTTACAGGGCCCACCTACCCTGTTGATACAAGGAGATCCTCCTAGAAACTCGCCCTCAACGGGCCCATCGGGGCTACCTCTCAGACCCCGAAAGTGCTCGGCATCTGAGAGTGGGGGGATAGTAAGGAGGGTGAAATGCCTACGGCCCATGCACGGCCCGTTGGTGCCAGGCCCGTATCGGCCCAAGGCCTGTGAAGCACATAACGGACCCCCGACAGCCACGGCCCAAGCCAGGTGGCCTAATAAGGCTAGCCATCGGATTCGCCAGCCCGCAAGGGGCATCGACATGGACATATCGGACATCAAATGATCCTCCCACGACCGAACGTTACTCCCAACATCACCGGCCTCCACTCTAGTAAAGGCGAGCATGCCCCACGGGAGCCGTAAGACTCGCCTAAAGACCGCCCGCCCCAGAAGGAACGGGCGCAGAACGGGAAACTCCCCACGATCACAGAGAGACGTTACTCCACCACTCATGCCCTTCCCTGCTAAGGGATAGGCCTCCACCGTCAGGACAACCCCTATAAATGGACCTTCGACCAGGAAGAGAGGGACAAGGACACACGAATAGAGAGATTGAGCCAGACGTGAACAACAGCTACAGGCATCTTCAGGCAGAGAGAGCCTTCTGCGAAGGAGAGCCCGAGTCACTTCCGAGCACTCCTCCAGCCTGGCGAGCATCTTCCGAGCACCCATTGGGTGTAGCGAGCACTCCCCAGAAGCTGAATCTCCACTCCAGGCTTGATCGCTCGGCTCTCATCCCCCTCCTTCTTCTCCATCCTCCCTTGATCCCCACTTACTAAGGTCCTGGCTTAAGCATCGGAGGGTTGTCCCCTGAGGTAACGCGCAGGGCTCCTTCTGACGATGTTTCTCTGGTGTTTGCAGACTTCCACGAGTGGCCGGACGATCTTCCCCAATAAATAAATGTTGGGTTCTGTGTGCCCCCTCGTTGTCTTTGACAATGGTTTTGATGATTCCTCTATATTGTGTGCTTTATGCTTTATAACATTTGTTAAGCTAACACGATGTATTCTTATTTTGCAGGTGGTTCAAATACAATGGTCTTCAAGGAAATATCCTTAGTGTGGTTTGAACTTCACCTATAATTCATGTTGACTCGTGTGTTGTACATTAGACTTTGGAGCCTTCAAGTTTTCCATGAAATGTTCTTCATGTTGTTCACACCATCTGGATTCTTGATAATGAAAAAATTGATATATGGATTATTCATGTTGCATGGTTGAGTGGGTTGTTCAACTCACTCTCAAGTTGCATTTTGATATCAAGAATTTCATGTTAATTGATCAAGTATTTTAGGATGGTATTGCATACCTGTGTGACAAAAGTGAGTTCAGTCTTTATTGGATTGAACTTGGGTGCTATGCATCTGATTAAAGGCTGTATGTGAATTTATGGAATGAACTAAGTATCCATGAGTTGTTTGATTGAGTTGAATGAGTTACAAAATGTTCAATTGTCCCTTGTTAAATTGGGTTTCATGTATACACATCATTCTATTTAACTATGGGACTATTGATTCAATTCTTGGAATGAACTATGTATTTCTGGACTGAATTTGGATTGGTTTGAGTTAATCATTAATTTGAGTTTCAGATATACAGGTAAAGTTTTATTCTCAATCTCTTCAAGACATGGTAAGAGTGATGGTTTGGTTTGAATAGAACCTCTGGTTATATGCTCATTGCTTGCTTAGAGTAGTTGGGTTTGCATGTGTCTCATGCATGCCCTTTCTCAACTCTCATTGTTTGATCTGGCTCATTTGGGTTTCAATGTTCATTAACCAAAATCTTGTTTGAATGGTGAGTTGAAGTACCTGATTGCAAATGGTCTTGATGGATTTCACATCTTCACCTCATGCTATTCTATTGGCTTAGTCATGCCTTCAACCGGGTTGAATAAGGGTCCTTGAACTATCTTGGCTTAACTCTCTTGAAAATGAATTGGTTGATGGTGCATGTGTAAATCTGCCCACAAACCTTTGTTACAAAGGTAAGAATCATTTCTGGATGTATTTTCTTATGGAAAGTTTGGGCTTATTTCATAAATCATACTTCACATGTTGAATTTGCATTTCGCTAGTTGAAAACTAGCTCTCATTGTGAAAATAATGAAAACTAGCTCTCATTGTGAAAATAATGTGTTTAATGCTTACATTTGTTGGATGATGTCTACAAATGCTAACATCTTATTTTCAATGCATATTCATTTGTTTTACATGTTGAATGAGGAGGAATGATTGTTGGTTGGACAAAAATTGATGTTATTCGGCTTTAGAATGAGTTCTCTTGTGAATTCATCAAGATGTGTTAGTTACATGCAAACTAGGTTATTTAACTTACTTTTAATCATTTAATTTCATGTTGAATGGTTGAATTCATTGGCTTGCATGTTTATAACTTTAGATGACCTCTTGGAATCACATCTTGATGTTTGGAGATAGTTGGGTAGACCCCCCACACTGGATGGGTCGTCCCCTGGGCAGAACAGGGCACTTTCAGCCTCTGGCTGAAAGTGGGTCGACCCCCCTTCAGAAGTGGGTCGATCCCCCTGTGACAAAACCTGCCAGACAGCATTCTGTCTAGCAAGTGGGTCGACCCCCCTCCAAAGTGGGTCGACCCCCCCTGTTCGCAGCACCGCGCGTGATTTCCGTAAGTCACCGTAACCCGACCAAATCACATCCAAATGGGCTGAAAATTTACACACTTGCCCTTGGGTTAGTAATGAACATATTAGGGTGGTTTTGCTAGGGTTTTGCAAGGGTATTGTGGTCATTTGTTCAACTCTTATCTGCCCTATATGTAGCTTGCGATTTTGGATCGAAAAACACACCCAATGTGCTAACATTCTCTATTTGCTGCAGGGAAGAAGAAAGGGGAAGAGGAAAAACGTGAAAGAGGGCACCGCCCTCTACTGGAGGATAAAGAGAAAGGGTTTGCATCGGTGGAGAAGGAAGATATAACCTCCATCGACCGCATCTCGTGATCCCAAGCTTGATGCTAGAGGAAGGGGTTGCTACTCCTCTCACCGGCCGCCGGCTTGGGCGCATCCATCAAAGGGGCTAAGTCTTTCTCTCCTATTTTATCATTGTGAAGCACTCTTCTATCTTGTCTCCTATTTGTGTGAAGACATGGTTGGAGTTTGAATTTGATGAAATATATGCAAGATCCTCAAGGAGGACGACCTACTACACCAACCAGCTGCGGATAAGCATTTCTCCAATCCGAGCTTCAACAAAAGATCCTCTTAAGCTACTGGAGAACAAAAGGGAAAACATTCCATATCATTTCCCATTCCCTTAAAATGGTTTTCATGATATATATATTTTGCAACGGGCATTTATTGTATATCTTCTTTGTTTGTTAAACTCAGAATATATCTTTGTGTGTGTGTACGGAGCTGCGTCTCCGTGTGGTTTACTGTCCGGGGTGTGTTTCCCCTACCCGTGTGTGGTTATTGCTGCGGAAGCAGCGTGTGTGTTGGGGTTCGTCCCCGTGTTGCTGCCGTCGCGCAGCGTGGTAGTGAAGCCTCACCCGGTTGGGTGAGGGGTGGACGTAGGGAGCCCGTCGTGGTCCCGAACCACCTTAAAAATCTGTGTCTTGTGGTTTGCCTGTGTGTTTGCCATTTCTTCTATCTCCCTTCACAGGTTCAATACATAGGTTTTTATCTCACTACGCTATCACACATTGCTACCTCCGTTATTTGTATTTGAGCTTAACTTCCTTGTTAATCACTGTTTAATCTTTGTTAAACTTGAACTGTCTAAATTGTTACATTGTCAATTCGAGTGAGATCGGAAAGCGTGAGAGAACTCTTTAATCTCACTCCTGCTTAAGAAATCAACGTTGCAATTTTAATTCCGCTGTGGTTGTCAAGGAAAGTTTTTTTTAAATCCGCCTTCTCGGTAAAGGGGACAATTCAACCCCCCCTTCTTGTCCGCCATCTCTATCTAGGCCAACAATAAATATTAAAAGTGTGGTACGGGATTCAGGAGACTATTTTCTCGCCTCTACAAATATACATAGAAATATTATTTTCTCTCACACAGTTAATTATCTATTACTCAAATAAAAATGTTCCAATTCACTTATTTAGTCAAAATTTCTTAAATTCTTTAAATTCATAATAAAAAATCCCACAAGTTAACTATTCTAAAAAATGAATATACATAGAAATATTTTTTCTCTCACGTCGTTAATTATCTATTACTCAAATAAAAATGCTTAATGTACATCTTGGGTCAATCACACATCTAGGGTGTACACCAAGCAACTAATTTTTTTTTAAAAATATGACCTAGAGGTGACGTCCCCATAAGTCATCGTAGAAGACACACTCTTATCCAACGATTTAAAAAAATAAAAAATAAAAATCAAATTCAATGAATAATATTGAGTCCAATTTTTCTGGAGCCGGTCTTTTTTATTTTAGATTTATTAGTTATCTGATGTAGGTGTATCTTGGACAATAAATTAAGGGGATGTGAATCTCACCTCATAAAAAAATTAAAAATTAATTTCCTTGATGGACACTCTCGGGACGTTTGGTACGGGGATAGTTGAAGGATAACCCCACTTTAACCTTATTATGCATTTGGTACGGTAAATTTTGGCGGGGATATTCGGGGATAAGGGGAATAGGAGTATCCTTGAAAATGGGGTTAGGAATGAGAATAACTCATTCCACCATTTTGGTGGAATGAGTTATCCCCATCTCATTAATCTCAAAAAATTCTCTCTCCTCTCGCATCTCTTAATTAATTATAATTATGAAGAGATTAATTATTAAATAATGATATCATTATTACTAAATATTTTACAAACTATGAAAACTATCTTATTAAACAATATCTTCATTTGTACTATTTAAGATTAGTAATAAAATTAATTTAATAATAGAGTTTTTTTCATGAAAATTATTGTTTAATGAGAATTTACAAAAAAATCATTCTTGTAAAAATATTTTAATAATAATTTTATTAATACTAATAAAACTTAACTATTAAACTTATTTAGGATCTTCATTAGTCGTAAAAACTAATTATTAATTCTAATTAAGTAATTCCTTTCACTAAGTTGAAATAATTATTAATTATTAATATCATTCTTACTAAATATTTTTAAAAAATATCTTAAAAAATATCTTTATTTGTACTATTTTAGAGTATTAATAAAATTAATTTTAAAATATTTTTATTAATATTAATAAAATTATTTTAAGATCTTTATTAGTCATAACCATGATTATAAAGTCTAATTAGATAAATATTTTAACTAAAAATATTTTAAGTCTTCTAATCCCGTCCAAACAAAGAATAACATCATGCGCCTTAACCCGGTATAGGAAGGATAAGATGATAATTTTTCAACATCTATTCTCACTTGTATCTCTAATTTTTACCAAACGAAGAAGAAGAATATTCTCGTACTTATCCATCGCATACCAAACATACACGAAAATAAGAATAAGAATAAATTAACCCACAATGACTTATATCTATTCTCCTCAAAATTTATCTCGATATCAAACGTAACCTAAATTTCCTTTATCATATACTTGTGAGGTTATCTAACAATTTCAAAGTTACCCGACAAGAATGGAAACTCAAGAAAACCCCCCAAAAAAGAACCAAAATAGAGTGACCGAAGATGTCATATGGGCATCAGCTAACTGAGAACATCATTTTTGTACAGAAAAATTCTTTGAATAACATGTGACAAATGTTGCTGAAAAGTGAAACTCTACCCCTACTCTTCTCTCCCCAATGTCAACTTAGCCATTTGTCATAGTAGACACACTTCTTTGGTGATATTATACCGTCCGACATGCACTCGGCGATCCTGGGGCAGACCCACAAGGTATCGCCCCCATGATCTCCCCGATTTGCTACATGCTACTCTCCATCTTGAACACCCTGGAGTCACGGCCCGGCCTCTCGAGTCACGGCCCGGCCTCTCGAGTCACGGACCGAGGTCGGGATCGACTCGACGGTGATGAGCCTATCGAGTGCTGCCTTGTTAGGAATAATTTATCCTTCCCCAACACCTAGGCATTGAGATAGGGGATTCTTTTTCTTTTAAGCTGACAACTCTAGTTGACTGAGAGACTCACACTCCCTCTGGGTGCTCACACCATCCACCCGTAACAATACCTCCCCTTTACAAGGCTGACGCCCTCGTCGGCTAGGTGTCGATCGAGGTTACGCCCGTTCTCGTAACAATACCTCCCCCTTTACAAGGCCGACGCCCTCGTCGGTTAGGTGCCGATCGAGGTTACGTCCATTCATGCGCAGTATATAAAGGGTGTATTGATACGCCACATTAGACCGACAAAGGTTGAGTTTAGACACCATTTGTTAGGAATCATTTATCCTTCCCCAAAATCTAGGCATTGAGGTAGGGGATTCCTTTTCTTTTAAGTCGATCCAACTCTTTATGGAATCCAACGTGTTACTAAAGTCACTGACAACTCTAGTTGGCTGAGAGACTGACACTCTCTCTGGATGCTCACACCACCCACTCGTAACAGGCCTCGACGGTGCGTCGGCAGAAGCGGTGGAGCATCCCGATGAACTCGACGTCGAACGAACCATCGGCGTACCAGGAGCCGCCGGAGATCTCCTCGCTGGGCTCGAACTCGGCGGCCATGACCATCTTGTGGCCGCCGTTGCGATAGTTGACGACGTCCTTGATGAGGGCCTTGTCGCGGTGGACCCGGATGGCCTTGGTGACGGCAGTGGTAGGGAGGCCAGTTTCCGTCTTGAGGTTGGACCTGCACATCCTCATTTCCCCCTTCTTCCATATGGCCCCGTACACCTTCCTCTCGTTCTTCGACAGGTGCGCTAGCCTCGGGTCTAAGGGGCGGCGGCCGCTCCGAGCCTCGTCCCCGTTGCCGGCGCAGACTCGGGTCCCGGCCGCGGGCGCTAGGGTGCCGGAGCTACTGCCGATCGTCGGCTCGTCTCACCCCGTTCCTCTTCCTTGCTCTCTGCGGAGAGGTCTTCACAGTTCACATTAACTTGCCCTAGAACAGCAAGTTGGTCTTTGGAACGTGCCTTAACCGGACCTCATCGATAGTGGGCCGTTTTGGGCAGTTATAATCGATCCAGAAACGTTGGAGTGGAGAAAGCGAAAGCCTACACCCAGATGTGTTGCACATCTTGGGTGTGTAATATCTTAAAATTTTTATTTTATTTTTTTAAATCTTTTAAAGTGACTCTCAAGTTATCTTAAATTAAGATACAAATCACGTCACCAATAAATTATCCAGAAAGATATAAAAAGAGAAACTAGATTGAATGAATACCATTGGATCTAATTTTTTAAAAATCAATCTATTTTACTTTTAATTTTTTAGATAATTAGATGATGACTTGATTTACATTCCAACTTAGAATATTTTGAAAGTCACCCTAAAAAAATTTCAAAAAAAAATAAAGATATTGTAAAACTCAAGATGTGCAGCATACCTTGAGTGTATAATAAGTCTTTCCGACGGAGAAATACTTATTGCACTGCTTTAAACAAAACCCCCATAGAAACTTTATAATTATTTACCCCTTTTCAACACCATAGAGTTGTTACGTGTCTATAAATTCACACACAACTCTATCTTAATATGCAAGGGGGTGGAACAAGTCCGATGACATGCGAACTACCATGTTTGCCTCAAGTAATCATCGTTTTGAGATCAAAAGCAAATGTTAACTAAGCCCCCGTTTGACATTTCACGTGATTTTTGATTTTTTTCAAAATTTATTAGAGAGAGAAAAATTAAGATGAAAATTTTAAATTTTTTTAAAAAATAGATCATATTCTCTCTATCTCTCTCTAAAATTTTAAAATTATTTTTTAAAACATATGACAGTGACTTAAATATGTTTGATTTGACTTTGAGAAAGGGAGACTTTAAAACCCAAAAATCAAACCCGAGACCTCAGACTTTCATTAACGGTTGGACAGGAGTCTCGTCACTTCAAGTCTTCAACGGGAGGAGAAAAAGAATCCCACCTATCTATTTGCCTCAAAATTATACGGGGGTGGTCGTTGGGAAACCCGGTGAATTCATATTTACCTTTTTCTAGGTTTATTACAAATATGACAAATAGCAAAGCAGTTGCGCTTCTCTAACTTTAGAGTGAAGAGTTTCCCAATATGAGGTCCCAAGTTTAGGTTCATAATCCGCAACCAAAACAAGATCCTTTATTAACAAGTGTGCCATGTACCATAGAATGTTGCACTGACCAGGGAACTTGGGCAACTTCATTATGGAACACTCTACTGTCAATGCATTTTCTAGACATAATCTATGTCACAACTAATAAAAATGTATCACAACCCCAAAGAATAGAACTTGACCTACAGCTTTTGGACGTTTTTCTTTTTCCTTGCGAAATTCTGATTACATCTGTGCACATAAGTTCTGATTGCACATGGAATATCACCACAAAATGGCATGGATGAGCCAACAGCCTCACAAGCATTCTCCATTGACATTTCCCAGTTTCATCCTCAGACCAAATCCTAAAGGAAATAAAGGATCATATAACTCATGGTTGGCATTCATTGGCAACTGATCCATCCTCCTAAACCACGTAACGGGTAACACACCTTCAAAATCATAATCTCCGAACACCACATCGGCAACTCCCCCACCCTCAGTCCCAGGTAACCAGGCAGCAACCAGTGCATCAATGGATTCCAGCACCTCTGGCTCCAGAAGCAAAGGTCTCCCAGACACTGTGATCACCAATGTGGGAACTCTGCTGGCAATAGAAAGAATCGTATCGGCACCATCAAAGGGGATTGATAGATCTGTTCTATCACCCAGATATTCAGCATACGGGACCTCCCCAACGACCACAACTGCAAATGAGTATTCATGATCCACAAATGTAGCTGCTGATGGAGATTCTTCGTAGATCACCTCAGTGTTCTCCCCAACTGCTGCTTTGATGCCTTCCAGAATGGTGGTACCTGAAGGTGAAGGAAATGACATTAGCTTCAGCATTGGGGCAAAAGCAGCATTGTTGACTTGTAATAGTCTTTTGAGACGAAATACACTGTGATCAGAGATTTGGAAATCAATTCATCAACAGATGGATTGGTTCATTTTGCATATTGAGTCACCTTCGGCCGTTATATTTCTAAAAGTTTTGAATTAAGGTGCCAATACAAGCAGAATAGGATATGGGACTAAATTCTCAGACAAGCTGCTGTATCTATCAATTAAGACATCTTATGGATAAGTTCTTACCAGGCATTCTACATTATGGTCCTGCTAGAATTCAGGTTTGCTAGAAATGCATGACAGAGAGAAAAAAAACTAATGAATACACAAAAGTTGGCCTTGAACAAGCTTTATCACGTCAAACTGTGAAAATAGCCTTCTCAGTCCTAGCCAAATTTGACATCCCTCACGGCAAGTGAGATGCATAAATCCAGTATATCTATTACCAACTACAATTAACTCAAACATCATTCATTATCTGTCCTTTATAAATCATCAACTACAATTAGCTCAAACAAACATCGAACACCCCATTGGATGCCACATGGCTCGACAACCCAATACCAGAAGAAACAGCAAGGAAGGACTTGAGAGGGTGCCTGGGGCAGCAAATGACGAAGGATCTCCCTGGCCACTCGATCTTCTTTAGATTCTTCTCCAGCATGCAAGCAGCCCCAATGCAGCAAATAGTACCATGCAGGATAGGTCGTAAGGGAGACACAGTAAACTCCAAAGAGGTGGCTTGAGTAATGTGGGAATATATTTGAGGACACAGATCCATCCCTCCATTAACAGAGGGAGGGAGCAACCTTAGGTGTTGTGCGCTGCTGTGTGGAATACAGATCCACCATTAACGTGTTTGTTGTGTTGGATGTTGGTGCCTCAGACCAACTTTAGACCCCCATCAGTCTCTGCCACTTGCCTTCCTTTGCTTTATTGGTTCATATGTCAAATAGGACATGAAGTGCCAGATTGAACAGAAAACATACAGGGTACAGAATCATCAGACATACCAAGAATATTAGCATATTTTTGTCAACTACAGCTGTGACAAATGTGCAGAAAAATTCCTCCCTACCAGAAGGGAAGAAATGTCATCATTACATGGTCGATGAAGTAGGAGATGGGAGAAAAATAATGCTTGAAGCTCATGCTTAATGAGAGAAAGCTAATGCCTGAAGAACATATGGTTCCTTCAAAAAAATTTCCCTGGATGTTCAAAGACATTTTTTAACAGCATTGCACGAAAAGATGAATAATTGTTTTCATCATTAGATTTACATACCCAATGTGATTTTGCCTTTGCTTCCATACCATGCAATTGTCCATCCTCCACATTGGTACCCAATATCATCAGCATGCGTACCTGCAACAAGAACTTTTCTGGCATTTTTATCTAGAGGAAGGAACGGCCTGTTTGGTTCCTTTCCATTTTTTAACAAAACCAATGACTTCCTGACTGCCTCACATGCAAGTTCCCGATGTCCCTAGAAAGAAAAACATAATAGATATTAAGATTAGATATTACCTTTCATGACAATTCCAAACTATAAATTAATGATGGAATAATTAGGTTGTGTTCTTTCGTTCATGACCACTATGAATGTATGCATTTTAAACAGTTAGCTGTGTAGAAGCAAATAAAGCCAGAAATAGTAGTTACTTTGTTAACATAATGAAGTTGGAAGCTACCCATGCAATCTAGATATTTTTGTTTAATGGGATCACTGTGTCAAGAAAGCGGGAAAATTACTGGTGGCATAATCTTCACTATGACAGTCAGATGTTTTGAAAAAGACATCACACTTTGAATGCCAAATTAGGCAATTAGAGATGTTCAAGAAATTCCATGAAATAATTTGATGTCCAGTTACCTCTGATTATAGAGTTGAGTATTTTTCAACTTATTGAAATGAATGATTTTAACACCTGTTGATTCTAATTGAAGAGTTTATCATTTGGATCCTTCAGTTTATAACACTTCAATGACAAACCAATACATGAAATAGAAAATCCTACTGCTCACAATTCACAAGAAGGGAGGAATGGGTCAGGCTTGGGATAAAGAAGTAACTTGGAGAAGGAGACAGGTGCTTCAAGGAAAGAAGGGGGGAATGGGTCAGGATTGGGATAAAGAACTAAGTTGGAGAAAGAGACGAGTGCTTCAAAGATTGTCAAGATATAATGGGTTCTTTTATGCTTTTTTATTCCTAAACCTTCATACAGAACTAGATGATTATCTAATAATCAAGAACTTTTATGGAGCACAATATCAGAAGCACGATTGAGGTCCTCCAAGTCCAATATTGATGATATATTGTCCACAAATAACTAGTTGGCTACATGAATGTCTCTAGGCAAACGTACCTTGCAACCCACTATATCTATCAATGACCGATCAGAGAAAGGGTGCTCGAACAGGCCAGCAATAAATTTGACTCTGAGGATCCTCTCTACTGCATCATCGACCCTGGCCATGGGTATCTCGCCTGATTCCACCAGACACAACAAATCCTCCAGGAATTTGTCATATTTGTGGGGCACCATAATCTGTAAACCTCCTCAGTTGTTGGCATAAAATGGGGAAACACTTTTATGGGACCTCAAAGTTTGTACTTATATGCATACCATGTCGATTCCAGCGTTGATTGAAGCAGAAATGCAGTAGCGATAGTCCGAACCATGTGGCTGGCAGAGCCTATCAATGCCCTCCCAGTCTGATATCACAAAACCCTGAAACACCATCATAGTTAACAACACTGATCATCAGCCCACAAAGAGCCATAATTGGGATGGAATCCAACCAATCACAAGTCACTGTAATCCTATGACAACCTTAAGGTTTACTTCAGTGAAATACAGTTCAAAAGAGAATACCTTGAACCCTAACTTTCCCTTGAGAATTTCAGTTATCAGGAATCGATCACTATGTAACTTGCTCCCGTTCCAGCTTGAATAAGTTGCCATGACAAGGGACACTCCCTGCGCCAGGCAGTCCAAGTATGGCTTCATGTGGACTGACTCTAGAGCCTCAAAGGAACAGATAGTGTCACCTTCATTCACCCCGCCATCTGTGCCACCATCACCAACGAAATGCTTGGCACAAGCTAGCACATTCCTTCTGTACACTTAGTAAAACCATCAAACATGTTGATGTTCGATTCAGACCCATCGACATCAAATTGAACAGGAGTTTAGAACTTAAAACCAACAAGCTAAAAGCATCCAGATATTTCGCAATCATGTTCTAAAGCACTGATGTAATTCATATTCCATGATCAAACACCTTGATGATTGCTCTAAACTCATCTTATCTGTCACATCTTAACACCGAACAGCACATACCCATTTTAAAACATGCTGATAAGTATGCTCATTTAAACGAGAGAACATACCAGAACCCACAGAGTTTGTATTCATGATGAACAGCACGGACTCCACATTCACTCACTAGCGAAAGAACTCAATTTAACTAGACCGAGAGCAAGCAAAGTAGAAATGAATCGAATATGAGCTATGGTTTTCCCGCGAGGACGCGACCCACCTTCCAGCGAGGTAAGGGTAACCGGGAGGGTGCCCCGGCGGAGGCGCCCCCTGCAGCCCGGAGACGATGGAGGCCATGGCGCACACGACGTCGGTGTCCTCGCTGTAGCTCTCGAAGCACCTTCCCCACCTGGGGTCCCTACACACCTGCGCCCGGCC
Organism: Amorphophallus konjac; assembly: GCA_022559845.1. NCBI lineage: Eukaryota > Viridiplantae > Streptophyta > Magnoliopsida > Alismatales > Araceae > Amorphophallus > Amorphophallus konjac. The sequence goes on along the minus strand of CM040126.1, from coordinate 429,261,672 downwards.
AAAGACGTCAGATCTTCATCGGACGGCTCAATTTGCAGATGAGCAGGCGAATCATACTTACAGCGACGCAAGGGGCGAAGGTGCAGTGCATCCCGGTGGCCCGGACTTCAAGGGCCGTCGCCTCCCCGATCCGCCGCACCAAATCCCGATCCCTAAGCATGATTAAGCACAGTAATTAACCCGTATATGACTAACAAGCGTTTTCAAGTTGTTGGGGGTGATGAGATTATTATCGGGGATTAAGCCGACCTGGCGGCGCCGAGGCCGACGTTGTGCGGGAAGACGGTGGCGCCGAAGACGTTGTTGTGGCCGTGGACGGCGTCGGTGGCGTAGATTAGGGGGATGCCGAGGCGGGAGGAGAGCGCCCTACGCTGGAAGCCGTCGACCATGTCGGCCCAGTCGGCGGGGGTGGCGCGCTCCCGGGGGGCGCTGCCGCCGGCGTTGAGTACGCTGCCGACAGCGATGGCGGAGAGGGCGCGCACGGAGGCGACGCAACGCTCGATCTGCGCCATCTGGGCGGCCTTCTCCCGGACGGTCATCCGGGACAGGAGGTCCCGGACCCGCGCCTCCACCGGCGCCCCCGGGTCCCTATAGACCGCCGGCCGGTCACCCGCGTCACCATTAGCAGCAGCAGCGGTTTGACCGGAAGTCGTCATCGACAAGGCGTTCTCTCTCTCCCAACTGACGGTGAATTTTGGTGATGTTCGCGGATTGGGAGAGAGAACGGGATGGGTGGGAGAGGGGACTTCCTCACCTATTCTTCCGTCGTCCACCTGTGTCTCTCTCTCTCTCACCCCACCTTCCCTCGTTATTGGACACTGCGCTGACAAGACGAAGTCTAGTTCCTTAGTATTTTACGTTGTAGATAAAATATTCAATAAAAAATAATTAAAAATTTAAAACAATTTTATTTAAATAAATAATTCTTCGAATAGATCTAACCCAACAATATTTACAATAATAGACCATAGCAAATTTTCTCTATCTTGCCTATTTCTCTCCCTCTCTCCCTCCCTCTCTCTCTCTAGGGCGGTGGCATCCAGTGACGTCCCTCGGTGGCATCTAGTGACGTCCCCGGTGATGTCCAACGATGTTCCCGTCGACATTCGCTGCTGGTCGGACCCACAACACCGCTTCCTCCATGTCACCATTGCTATTGCCGCCATCACCACCGTCACATACATCTTGTGCATCACCTCGAAGCAACTTTCTCGCCCCAGACATCAACGCCCCTCCCTCCCTAATCATCTCTGACAACTCACACCCTTCCTCCAACTCCTCATCATCACACGCCAGCAGACCGCCTTAACCCACTCCGGGCAGCAGGGTGACGTTGGCACCTAAAATATAGCGCCGTATGCAAAGGTAAATTCCCCGTGGGATGGTAACGGAAGTTCTGGCGCGGTGTCCTAAGAAGTACACTGGATTAATCCAAACCCACGTCCAGTGGGGATGTTTATGCATGATCACTTGCGAGTGTGCCCGACACGCTCGATAATGCGCTTAAGGAAGAGTCAACACGCTTTTCCCGATGGCGATATCCTGGACCGGCTTTTGACTACTTACGTCGGGATAACACGAAGTCAGCATCCAAGAAGGATGATGTTAAACTCGCGTTGCACGCCCAATGATACGTCTCGAAAAAGGAATGACGTGTCCTCACTTGACGACAAAAGGTGAAATACGCAAATTGGCACCATTGAGAGCGATAAACAGTGCGATGAATAGTGGCCCGTGCCAAGGTGGCTGCGCCGAATCAACAAGCACCACTCGACGCCAGATAATCTTAGGTGCCACTCGACGCTGGATCACCTTAGGCGCCACTTGGCGCCGGATCACCCTAGGCGCTAGACCGCGCCAAATCGAGCTCCCTCGCCGCTATATAAGAGAAGGAGTGATACGAAGAAATAAGAGGACGAGCGAAAAAAAGAGAAACAACGCCGAGAGAAGAACTTGAAGAAAAGAAGAAGAGAGAAAAAAGGCAGAGAGAGAGAAGTTTGTGGTAGGTGGGTCTGCATTTCTTTCTTTCTTTTCTTCATTGTCTTGTGCATCCAATCAATTTATGGCATTCCAATCAATGAAATGGCCGGCCATTTGGTTGTAATCTTGGCATCTCCTTGTGTCCTGCATTTTTTTTATTTCATATCGTGCTTAATATCATGAGAGAATGAATGAATGTTGTCTTCCCCTTCCCCACCGATTGTTTTCAGCCGGCATATGCGCTTGCTCGATGATATCTTTGCGAGAGTCAGTTTAGTGGGATTTGCTCAAAGCAATGAGCAGGATCGCATAATTTGTAACTCTTGAATCTTCTCGCCTATTCTTCCTCCCTGGGTTCATAGTGTAATGCTCGGGAATTTTTTCTAGGAATTTTTTGGGAATAAATATAATTATTAAGTATTTAAAAAGGCTTAATAGACTATTAAAAAGAATTAAGGATTTATCAAATCTATTTAAAGGCCCTATATTAACCAAATGGCTAAGCCCAAATTAAATATGCCCAAAGACCCAATTTTGTGGCCTTTTGACCCAAGCCCATTACTAGAAACGTAATTTAGATAATTTACAGATTTAAATAGGATAAATAAGCCAATTAATGGGATAAATAGGGGGATATTATAAAAATCCAAAATTTTCAGATTTAGCGCCTAAACGCGGTTTATCGCGAGACCGCCTTCTCGCCGTAGCGGTCGCGAGAGGACCACTACTATGTTCCGTGAATGGAGGTGCTAGAAGCGTGAAAAAGTTAGATTTTTTATCCCAATCTCCATGATTCGAACCTACCTGGCATGAAAACCTAGCCTAGGACTGTTAGGGATTAGTTTTACTCCTAAATGGGACTCTCAAATTGATCTAATCCCTCAAACCCTAGCAAACCCTATAAATAGGTCTCAAGTTCGACCTGCGCGAACCCTTATTTTGGAGCGCGTAGTTCGACAGTAAGGAGACCTCATCCCAGGTTGGTTCTTTAGAACTTTATGTTCTCCTTAGTTTTATCTAACTCACCTCCAATTTTCATGCTAGAAGACTCAACCGTTGGAGAGCTAGAGTGTCTGCAAGTCTCTGGTTCCCTGTAGGCTGCACAGGAAATAGTGCACCGGTCTAATGATAATCAAGAGATTAGAAGCTCTAAATGAGATTAGTTCAAGTTGAGTCTTTAGAACTTTTTGTGCACCGGTCAAATTTCACAAACTTAGGTCAAGAGGATCAGGAGATAGAGGGGCGGGAAGTTGCTGGTTTGGCACAGGACGTGCAGAAGTTAGGTAATCCTTCCAGTCCAAAATTTGAAGTCTAAAGCTTGTTACAGAGGTAGGTTATCTCATGAAAATATTTAAACATCAAGTTAGGAGTAAAAGCCCTCTATTTCCATGTGATTTCATGTATTATACACGGAGTATTTCATGGTTTACTACGACTGCGCATCTAGGTTATTTCTGCATGCATAGTCCTGCACCTTCTAATTAAAGATAAGAACTTTGGCATGATCCATGTATTTCCATGCACCCTCTTCGTTATAAACATGCTTTTACATGTTATCCATTTATTTTCCATGCTTTTTACGCATTTATTGCCCTAGGATAGGCCTTACACATATAAAATAGGTTCTGTCTGATGCATTGTAGAAACTGTCACACAGAGACTGCTAAGCTCTAGTAGCGGTTCTCATAGGACCGCTACTGTATAGAAACGGTTCTGTCAGAATCGCATTTATGATTCCGATTTTTGATTTCTATTAACTCTAAATAGAACGCATAACAACCATTATAAACATATGTTAAGCCTAGGTAATTAGGGTTTATTCCTAGTTATGGCTTCACATTCCAGTTATTGGTTATATTGTGCATCTAGTATGATAGATTGCATGCCCTTCATGTAGTTTAAACCTATTTTAAACTTATGATATTTTCATGCCAAAACTCTTATAATTTGTATTAAAGTTAATTCTACATGGTTCATGGACTTGACTTATTATTGTTTTGATCGCTATTTTATCACGGTCTCACTCTCATCATTGGAGTCTTTTCTTAAGTACATGGCACGTATTCCGATACGATGTCATTAGTTACACTTTGCACTTGATAGGCATACAATCTTGGACTTGTGATCCTCTCCGTCGGATATTCCTTCTGCCGAACTAGGTGATCTTGTTTCAAGGCCTCCGTAAGTCTCTGTGAGTCTAGGATTCTCACTAAGATGCCGAACTAGTTGTACCCTCAAAGCCCATTGAACTAGAGAGCACGTAAGTTTATCAGTGTTTTCTGCAGTCAGCTTAATAGCGGTTATCAGGCGACCGCTACTGTCTATTAGCGATTCTGAAACGACCGCGTCTGTCCAGATGTCACCACTGCGTCGACTCTTTTCTTTCTAGTGTCAACCCTGTCATAAAAATGGTCCTGGCATGATCTTCTCTTCACAGAAACGGTCCTAGCATAACTGCCTTTTAAAGAAACGGCCCCGATATGACCGTTTTATATCTAAGTATTGATTAACCCAGGGTTTGACCCAAGGGTTGATTTTCCTATCCTCCTAGATGGTCTATTGATTATCGAGAACCTAACACCTTATTCAATAAGTTATTAATGAATTGTGAAAGTTAATAAATGTATAGTTATGCTGTTGGATTCCTTCCGTAGCATGACCTTGTCTTAAATTCATCCTTTGAACTCTCATGATCTTACATTGGTGCGTTTATTGCCTTGGTTACATTATCATGGAACTATTATTGGCTTGAGTATTATTGGCCTACTTTATTTATTTCTCGTGGATGTAACTTGATTTATAACGGGAAGATACAGATTTGGCACTGATTGTGTCCAAGGGCTCCATGCTAGCCCCCTCGGCTGATTGTCGGAAACGTGCTGAAAACCATGGGATACGATGATACTGGCGTCGCATTACGCTAAGAGTACTTATTTTTATAGACGAGTGAAAACCACGAGGTAATATAGTGAAATTACATTCTTGCGTGTTAAGTGACTTTCTAGTGCATAGCCTTTTTGGTTATGAAAAGTGCATTCTCGTTACATTCTTGTTCGCGAAAGGCCATATTTACATTCATGCTATATTCTTGCTTGATCATATTCCCAGTCTACATGAATTCTCATGTCTCATCTTGATCATATCTTATTACTTATGTTACTTGGGTTTATACCGCATGTTTTACTGTATTTCTTTTATCTTCTTTTGTAGAGCTAAAATACTAATTACTTAAACATTACCTTCATGTTGATGCGAAGATACCTTCTGGACAAGTGTGCTCATTCCCTACTTCTTTTCCAATCTTTTAAAAAAATTCTAGCGGAGATTCGGACTACTCAAGTGACGAGTCCGAGAGTGATTAAAGATCGAGAGAAGACCTAGTAGAGTCATGAGTCAAGTCGAGTCTATGTACTTTTCCATTTATTTGAGACTAGTGAAAAGAATCAATTATCAATGTACTTTGAATATTATTCAATAAAGTGAAGTTTTGAGTATATCATCTTGTGCATTCCCTTTTATGTGTGAATGTGTTAGCGCTCTGATTACATTGCTCGCTTGCGGCGTACTAGCCGACTATTCACGTTCCCGATTAGTTCCGCTGCATAATCTCGGGGTGTGACACATCGCGAGCCACGTGTTCTTCCTGCGGTGCTTATTCTCTCGGCATGAAGGAATGAATGTTATTATTGTAGTAAAGAAAGAAGAAAAAAAAGAAAAGATCTCAAGTTGACTTAGCTCCCAAACATAATGAATGCAATGTTAATATAGTAGTAATAATGACATGGAAACATGATAACAATAAAAAATATATCAATACCATCCTTAAAAAATCAATGGCGTTTGATTCGGGGATTTCCCCCCTAGAACCTATGCGAAGGAGATATCGATGATGCCCCTGTGGGTCATGCTTGGACCTTGGGGACCCCCCCATCATTGCCATAGTTTGACCCTGTTCCGGGCCGACACCCCTCCGAATCTGATCTGTTTTCATCGGGGTTTGCTCCGCTTCTTCTGCTGAAATATCAAACTTGTCATATCCTCGACGGACATATTTTAATACCATTCATACATCCGCCGTGTTTCCGACTCAGAATACTTTCTGAGTATGGAGCCCATGATGAGCAAATGGACCAGCTTAATTGCCCTCGCCCCAAATATGGGAGATTCTCAATATTTTTTTTTGAGTTACTCATTTTCTTTTGTTAATATAGATTTAAGGCCACTTCCCCTCTTCTTGGCGACTAATCAAGGGTTTTCTCCCCTCCGGCGAGATGTAATCAACGCCGTGACCTTTACAGTGCGGCGGGTTCTGGTCCCGACACGATACCCACCGTCGTCTGAACAAGTCAGACGGTGCGCACTCGTGGCTCCGGACCCCTTTGGTCTTTGGAGCCTGATTAAATTGTCACTTTGTGACTGGTGCGCCTACGCACTAATAAACAATATAAAAGAGAAAAAATGATATGTACCAAAAAGCGCGTATACAGGTGAAACCCTAGCTTCTCGAAAGAGTACATGTGGTAGACGACGACACCAAGGTCAGTGCTGCCAGCTTCTTGCCAGGCGGATAGTTGGGAGTGGTGGGGTTGGATGAGGCGGATGAGTTGGCACTCGTCACTGGAGGTGTGCATGTTGATGTCGGCATCCTGACACTCAAGGGAGCAGTAGTGGAGGCTGGCATTTGTTAGTAGCAGGTCACACCCTAGAGGGGGTGAATAGGTGTGTCGTTAAAAATAATATCATATTAAAATTTAAACTATAGTTATGTAGCGGAGTAATAATGAATCTTAGAACGTAAACTACCCACATGAGACAAAGATTTTATACTGATTCGGTTAGCCTCCTTGACTTCCCTACGTCCAGTCCCCTTATAACTAGCCTATTACAACTAACCCGGGGTATCTACTAACCTTTCGTCAAAGGTTACACTAGTTGTTCCAAGGCCAGCTTCTCAACTGATCTTCAGAGGACTCAACGGATCATTTCTGGTGGTTATTCTAGGACCTACAACCCAACTGATTTTGATAAGGTCTAGCTAGCTAATCAAACTAGTCACACTAAGTGACTTAGATTTTCAGGTGATTGCACACCTACTAACTTTCCAAGAGCTAGTCCCCCAGCTAATTTCATAGGAATCAACAGACCAACCAGTCACACCTGGTGCTGGTAACCTATAGCAAAAAATGCTCTTCCAACTGTCAACAGACAGTTCTATAAAGAATGAAAATAAATGAACAATCAGACAGAAAGAGGAGGAGGAAAGTAGAATATCGTTACACAACAATATCCTCCTCTCAAATGCTTCCTAAGATGAAGGACTTTAGGGATGAAGCTTTAAATGCGGTGAAGTCTCTTTTACGTGTATGAGTAGGAAGCAGAACACTGGGATTGCCTTGAATGCAAGAGGGAGCTTTAATCACTTGATCGTTCGTTACTCATTTGGATGAGTTTCGGCTATTTAAAGCTCCAGGTATAGTTGTATCCGTTAGATATAATTGTGGTCCAACATTCAGTAGATAGACTGGCTGATAATATTCTATTTCCAAGGTAGCAGGTGAAATAAATTCATGATGCTACCGTCAGTATGCTAATTTCCTTCTTATGTAATTTCTCTCCTAGCTGTTGCTACCTGTATCTCTGATATACTACTATAAATATTCTTTCCCTTACAGGGATATGAGATAGGAAGTAAATTCAAATTATAAATGCCAAAGAGAAAAGCATGCAATAAATGTTATTAGTTTAGCATGTAGGAATATATCTTAAGATATTGTAAAGAGCACAAGAGGATTTTAAATAAACATTCTTTCTGTCTTAAAAATGAATGCATATCACAGAGATACAGTGAATTTAATGTGTCTGCACTGGTCAGTTTGACTATTAAATGCCACTCCTTAATATAGTTTTACTCGCGTGATAAAGGAAGAGGGCATTAAATAATACAGATCATTTATGTGCACGGCGTTGTAGAGTTTAAGTGCTCTGTACTTGATTACTACGTATTTTTTCTTTTAGTGTTGTCAACAAGTCAAAAGATATTCTATGTGAACTACGCAATAAAGAGTAAAACAAACAATTTTATCTTTGTTTGATGGAAGTAGACTAAACATCATATACTCATTCGCCTATATGTCTTGATTATTTTTTACATTAGAGGAAGCATCGTCTATCCATGTTTTTGTCATTATTCACTTAGACAATATTTCGTCTATTACTTTATCTATCCTTACTTCTCTTAGATGAAGTTCCGTCTATCTGGATGTTTTGTTGTTATTCACTCTAAATAGAATATCGTCTAACTCATCGTCTACTGTGAGTTAGACGGAGTATCGTCTATCATATCTTCAGCTTAGACTCTATATTGTCTAAAGCTGATCTTTTATGTTTTTACTTTTAGATGAAGTATCGTCTAACTCATCGTCTATCGTGAGTTAGACTGAGCTCGTTCAAGTAAACGATGTATCGTCTATTTCTAGTTTTATCTTTTTATTATTAGATGTAGCATCGTCTATTCATTTTATTTTATGTGATGTATCATCTAACCACTAAACTTTTGTCTTTTTCTAGTTTAGACGGAGAATTGTCTATCCACTCTGGTTTTGATAATGTATCATCTATTGTTCCTCTTTTGTCATTTTATTATTAGATGGAACATCGTCTATCTATCTTGGTTTAGACGATATATCGTCTAATCTTAGACCTTTAGACAAAGCTTCGTCTAATGCTATTTTATCCATTTAGACGATGTATTGTCTAATCTTTTTATCTTTTTCCAATCAGATGATGTATTGTCAAACTCATCTTGAGTTGGACGATGTATCATCTATCTCCTTTTGAATCATCTAATTATTTGTCCATCTAGATTTAGATGATGGATCATCTATCCAAGGACCTTTAGACAATTAGATCGTCTATTCTTCCGTTTATCTTTGAACTTTAGACGAAGTATCATCTAATGCGTCCATCTACATTTTAGGAGTTAGACAATGGATCGTCTAATCTTTCATCTATCTTGAAGACTTAGACGGAGGATTATCTAATTCAAATATTTGTCATTTTGTTCGTTAGACGGTATATCGTCTATGTTATGTTTGATTAGACGATGTATTATCTAATCATGTTCATCGTCTAATCTTGTTCTCTTTATGTACTTAGATGACATTCTCTTCATATTATCCCAAAAATTTATGGAGACCTGAATTTAGATTAAACATGTAATCTTTTAATTTTTGGTGTTCTTCCCCCTTCTTCTCCAATCTCCTCCAGATCTGATCCTAAATCTTCTATCTCCCTCAAATTTCTTCCTCTTCCCCTCTTCCTCTATCTGTTGTGAACATTCACCGCCGCCGTCGCCGTTCGTGCCGCCGCTGAGCCACCGCAAGCAGGTTCCATCCTGCTGTCTGGAAATTTAGAGTTGTAGGACAGCAGCCCGGTGAAAGGGCTGGTACAGGAGATCCGACCGTTGGATCGTGAGAAAACTTTGAGGGTAGGTTCCCGCCATTATAGGCCATTGTCAGTTTAATTTTGAGGTCGATCAGAGCTCATTTATGCCCTTTCCCAGCTACCTATTCTTCTTCTCAAAGTTTGCCTGTGTGCAGATCTGTGAGATAGATCCCGGTAGCTGATTTTTCTCACCCATCAAATGTTGTCAGAACATCACCAAAAAATTATGTGCGTCTCCGTCACCCTCCCCTCTATCCACCATAACAATCCCAGGTCCTAAGTCATTCATTTGATCCTCGGTCAAAGCCCTTGATCAGGAAGTTCATGTTCTGCCCTGCCTATTTTGTATTTCGGGATAGTGTGCCCAGTAAATTTTCAGTGACTCCCATTTTCATTCTAGCCATTCGACAAAGCTGAAATTTGAGTATGTCGTAGGATTTTGAGTCCTCTTTCCAACGGTACCTATTGCGTCACGATCCGACGTTGGAGCTGGGAGTACGATTCGTTCTCGTCTGAGTGCGCAGATCTGGCCAGAAGCTGAGCTGCGGGACAGCCTTGGGAAAAAAATCCCAAGAAATCGCCCGACTCCACCCCGGTGACCACCGCTCCCGGGGATCGACCTGGGACACTCCAGAGATGCCCTGCCTGTCTCTGTAGCTAGGAACCCTCCCGAACGTCGCCGTACCAGCAGCGGATCCCACGTGCTATCCTGCGGGCCCGAGTGAACCGAGCCGAACCGGCCGACCGCGTCCGCCCGAGCGCCACCAACTGCTGCCCGTCAACCCGAGATTGGTGCTCCCGGACCCCACGTGTCGCCTATTACCTCCCTACGTGGAGTGGGCTGTAGAATTAATTCTATAATTTAATAATTATTGCTGTACCGGGAGTTCCGGATCTCGGCCGGGACGTCTTCCCCACACCCCGAGCGTGGAGGTACACTCGCCACCCCCCTTTTTTATCGTATTTGCTTATTTAGTATGCATTCTAGATGCCACTGCATGTGAGTAGGATATTTTATTAGCTAGTTAAATATTAATCACCGCTGCGAGTTGTGAGAGCGGAACCCGTCCCGTGACTCGTTCTGAGCACGAGAGTGAGCCGACCACCCGAGTCTCAAAGCCAGTTTCCCAACCGTGCAGATCATCATGTTTCCCTCGTCAGGGACGAGCGTGGGTTTAGCGCTTCTTGTTTGGGGCATGAACGCCTCTTCTGGAGCTCGTTCGATGCCGTGTCATAGTGTTGTTGCTGGTCGCGTCGTCTTATTAGTCGAGTCGTCCGATAGAGTCCAAGGTCGCAACCAATTAGAGTCGAGTGCCGTAGTCATCCCGCATCAAATTGGTATCAGAGCCGGTTTGAGTCTAGGGTAGTCGGTCCAAGGTTGCATTCGCGTTCCTTTGTCCGATATATCAAAAGGTGTTGCCCGAACGTTAGGCTACGCCTATCGGGAAGGTCACACATTTGCGAGAGAGGATCTTCGGATCCTAAAACTCCGCCACATACCGGATATCAAAGTCTAGTTCGTCGTTTGCATTAGTCCGTCCATATAGGTCGTAGTGAGTCTCCCTTAGTTCCCTCTAGGTCCTCTCCCATTGCATGCCAACCCGTGGAGGTGCCCAGTACTATCGCCCGGACACTATGGGTGACCCCCGAGGTGCCAACCCGGGAGGCCGATCACTAGATGACTTGGTTGCTCTACTCATGGAGCGCATGGAGAGGTCCGACCAAACTCTTAGGGAACACATGGAGAGGTCCCACCAAACCCTTAGGGAGCATACCAAGCGCATAGAGGGCCGTTTCAAGGCCATGGTGGATCGTGCCGAGGTCTCCGACTGATCTATCCAAGGTATGGTTGGAAGGATAGAGAATGTAGAGAGAGTCCCCCGCCAAGAGCTCCCCTGAGCTGTCCCGGCCCCACAGGTGCCCCCTCCGGCCCCTGCTATCCAGCCCGCCCCACTTAGGGCTGAGGAGCGACAGCCACGTGCCCCCGATGTTGAGGACTATGGGTCCGAAAATGAGTATGGGGGAGATGGCCGATGCCGTCGTGGTCACCGACCACAAAGGGATGATGAGGACGAGCAGGTCCTTAGGACGGTGCGAGCAAACCCTCCCACTTTCGACTGGTCCTTGGACCCGAAGGTCTATCTTGATTGGGAGGCCGGCATGGACCGGTATTTCGAGTTGTTTGAGATGACAGACCACCGAAAAGTCAAGTTTGCCAAAATGAAACTGCTAGGGCAGGCACAAACTTATTGGAGAAACATGGAGAACCTACTGTTTCACTATCAGCAGCCCTAGGTAGAGACGTGGGATGAAATAAGGTCCAAACTTGGGAAGAAGTACCTCCCTACCTCCTACCGTTAGTGTCTCATAGACAGATGGCAGAGTCTCACCCAAGGAGATCGGTCCATCTCCGATTACATAGCCAAGTTCGATGAATACTTTTTACGATGTGACGCCACGAAGGAGAGCTCCCTTACTGTCTCCCGATTTTGACGTGGTCTGCGGCCACACCTACAGTATGAGCTTTTTCGCCGCAAGGTGGACAAGTTGGAGGACGTGTATCAGGTTACCCTCGAGGTGGAGCAATTTGAGGCGGAGTTTGCTCCTACTCCGTGCCAAGGGGTCCCATATCCACGTGTGTCTGACCCTAGGACCATGCCTGGTTCCAACACTCGGTGGCCTGTGGCCCGCCCCCAGGAACCTCCTCGCCAGGACCTTATTGCTCCTAGGTTCCCCCTCCCTCCGAGGGATCCTCCCCTTCGCCAGCAGGCACACGTTCCTGCCCCTAGACCTGCCTAGCCCGTCCTGCCGACTCGACCACCCCTACTTCGTACACCCCCAGTCTGGCCTGTGGACAAGGGTAAGGGGCCGATGGTTGGTGGAACATCCCAAGGCTTCGGGACACAGGGAACTTCCTATAGGTGTGGTGGGGTTGGCCACTATTCGGCCAAGTGTCCCACTCGGGAGTCGCTTGTCATCTCTGATCTCTCTACCGACGACCCCACACATGAGCTAGTGCCGATCAGTTACGAGGCTGATCAGGATTTAGCGGAGGAGTTCTTTGATGAACTTATGGAGAGAGAGCCAGTTGATGTCCCAAGTACCCAGAATCAAGGTGATGTACAGCTGGGAGTTGTCAGGTGCATCCTTACCCAGCCCCAGGTGAGTGACGACTGGCGTCGTACCACCATCTTCCATACATTTTGTAGGCTGGGAGGAAAGGCCTGCAAGGTGATCATTGATAGTGGGAGTTACATTAACGCTATCTCTACAGGCACGGTTAGGCATCTGGGTTTGATGCCCGTAGATCACCCCGCCCCTTACATGGTATCTTGGGTGGATATCACTTCCTTCTCGGTCAGACTGCGAAGTCTGGTGCGACTGCAGTTCCAGGCTTACCATGATGAGATCTAGTGTGATGTGTTGCCCATGGAGGTGGGTAGCATTATCCTTGGTAGGCCTTGGCTTTTTGATCGGGATGCCACCCTTCAAGGTCGGTCGAACACTTGTACATTCGACCACGGGGGCCATAGAATCACCCTCCATCCAACTCAGCCGAAGGACCCTTCTGTCCGAGGACCAGCCAGTCCCAGCACTTCCACCCCTCCTAGTCAGGGGACAGTTGGTCCTTCCACCTCATCCACGATGCGGGCTACTACCACTTCGACTGCTCCTAGCACAGGAGGCCTCCCACCCCGGAGGTTAATGATGATTAGCCTGCGAGAGATGGAGCAAGAGGTGACCGGGGGTAGCCCTATCCTTGCCATTGTTGTCCGAGGAGTGCAGGATGTCGCTCTGGATCTGATGATGAGCACCCCCCAGAGGTAGTTGCGATCCTACGGGACTTTTACGATGTCTTCCCGGAGGACCTCCCTGAAGGCCTTCCACCTATGAGGGACATCCAGCACGAGATCGACCTTGTCCCGGGCTCATCCTTGCCCAACCTTCCCCACTACAGGATGAGTCCCATGGACCATGCCGAACTTCAACGGCAGGTCGAGGAGTTGATGAGTCGGGGATCTCTTAGGGACAGCAAGAGCCCTTGCACTGTTCCCGCATTATTGGCCCCGAAGAAGGATGGCACATGGAGAATGTGCGTTGATAGCCGTGCGATCAACAAGATCACGGTAAAATATCACTTTCCCATTCCCCGATTGGATGACTTGTTAGACATGATGTCGGGAGCCACTATCTTTTCAAGATAGATCTTCGTAGTGGCTATCACCAGGTGCGGATCAGGCCTGGGGATGAATGGAAGATGGTATTCAAGACCAAGGATGGTCTTTATGAGTGGTTGGTTATGCCCTTCGGGCTTTCCAATGCCCCTAGTACCTTCATACGGTTGATGACCCAGGTTTTATGCCCTATGATAGGGGTCTTCTTGGTCGTCTACTTTGACGACATTCTTATTTACAGCAGCACTATGGAGGACTAATTAGACCACCTTGGGCAGGTCTATGTCGTTTTGAGGCGAGAGAGCTTATTCGCCAACCCAAAGAAATGTGCCTTCATGACTGATCAGATCACCTTCCTCGGGTTCATTGTGTCTAGGGATGGAGTCGCCGCTGATCCGGAGAAGATTAGGGCCATCAGGGAGTGGCCCGAGCCCCGCACCTTCCACGATGTCTGGAGCTTCCATGGCTTAGCGACGTTCTATCGCCGCTTCATTCGTGGCTTCAGTTCTATCACTGCTCTGATCACTTATTACATAAAGAAGGGGGCATTCGTATGGACGAAGGCTGCAGCCACGGCCTTTCAGGACATTAAGGAGCGTATGACCCAGGCATCTGTCCTTGCATTACCAGATTTTTCTAAGGTGTTTGAGGTCACATGTGACGCTTCTGGAGTGGGTATTGGTGGAGTACTGAGTCAGGAGTCCCACCTCATTGCATTCTTTAGCGAGAAGCTCAATGATGCCAAACTGCATTACTCCACTTATGATAAAGAATTTTACGCAGTTGTCCAGGCATTGCGGTATTGGAGGTATTATCTTTTACACCAGGAGTTTGTCCTCTTCTCTGATCATGAGGCCTTACGCTTCCTCCATACCTAGAAGAAGCTGAACGCTCGCCACAGTCGTTGGGTGGAGTATCTCTAGGAGTATACCTTTGTGCTCAAGCATAAGACAGGGGTGGAGAATAAGGTCGCCGATACGTTGAGTCGGCGGATGATGATGTTGACCACCATGAGTGTTGAGGTGGTAGGATTAGAGAGGCTGAAGGATGCTTATGTTGATTGTCCAGATTTCAGTCCGATCTATGCACCCCTTCAGGCTGGTCCCTCGTGCAATTATAGCGAGTTTGTGCTACAGAAGGGTCACCTATTACGGGGTGACAAGTTGTGCATCCCTCGGACGTCTGTCCATGATTTTCTTACGTGAGAGGTGCACGCGGGAGGTCTTGTTGGCCACTTCGGCCGAAATAAGACCATAGAGTCGGTTGAGCATAGATTCTACTGGCCTAGCTTGAAGAGGGATGTCGCTTGCATTGTGGCCCAGTGCTGCACTTGCGCTATGGCCAAGCAAAGGAAGCAGAACACCGGCCTCTATACTCCCCTCCCCGTCCGAATAGTCCATGGCAGGACATTAGCATGGATTTTGTGTTGGGATTGCCCCGCACCCTCCGACGGCATGACTCTATCTATGTGGTCGTAGACAGGTTCTCGAAGATGGCATTATTCATTCTGTGCTCCAAAACGTCGGATGCCTCTAGAGTTGCCGGTCTATTCTTCTCACACTGTGTCTCCAGGTTCGAACTCCCACGCACTATAGTGTCTGATAGGGATGTGTGCTTTACTAGCTATTTTTGGTAGACCTTATGGCACATGATGGACACCCAATTGAAATTCTCCACTGCCTATCACCCCCAGACCGATGGTCAGACTGAGGTTGTCAATAGGAGTTTGGGGGATCTTCTTAGATGTCTGGTCCGAGATCGAGTCGGGGATTGGGATCTGGTCTTACCTTTAGCAGAGTTTGCCTATAACGATTCGGTCAATAGGTCTACAGGAATGAGCCCCTTCGAGATTGTCACTGGCCGTAGACCTAGGAAGCCCATAGACCTAGTCCCCTCTCCCATCCAGTCCCGTGTGTCTGAGTCAGCTGAGTCTTTTGCTAGCCATATTAGATAGTTGCATGAGCATATCCATCGTCACATTGAGTCCAGCAATGCACGATACAAAGAATTGGCTGACGCCCATAGGCACCACCGTGAGTTTCAGGAGGGCGATTTTGTCATGATCAGAGTCAGACCTAAACGGTTTCCCTCGGGAGCTGTAAAGAAGTTGCATGCTCACGGTGCCGGCCCCTTTCGGGTAGTGAGGTGAGTCGGATCAAACGCATATGTTATGGACTTGCCAGAGGATTACAAGATCAGCTCCACTTTCAATGTCTCGGATCTCGTCACTTATAGGGACCCAGCGGTGATACCCATTGAGCCTTTTGAGCCGTCTCCACCCATTGTGAGTGACACCACCCTAGAGTGTCCACCTCCAGCCTTGTTACCTCAGCAGCGAGAGTAGATAGAATGTATACTAGACGAGCAGGTGACGACTACTCGAGGCAGAGTGTACCAGCACTATTTGCTGTGTTGGAGGGGACGGCCCGCGCCCGAGAACACTTGGATCAACCGGGATGAGCTACAGAGGATAGATCCAGATCTGCTGGATCGACACCAAAGCGACCCGGACCCTTACTCGACGGGGTCGAGCTTCTCCCAGCCGGGGAGAATTGGTGTGGACACCAGAGCATAAGTACGGCTCGACTCAGCGAGCCGTCGGTACCGGACCCGCAACACGACTCGGTCAACACCGACCTCTTTGTGGTTGGGGGACAGTCTGGAGTCACCATCGGAGCAGTGATATTTCATTACGTATTTTTGTATTTGTACGGTATACATATTTGGACATATTTGGTGTGTATTTAGCATGTACTTGGTGTGTATTTGGTTTGTATTATCATTGGATTTTTATATTGGGTCAATGGTAGATTAATTGACCATGTATTTGTATTTTGATTTATTTTGGTCCAAAGGGAGATAAATATGGTCCAAGGGGATTAAATATATTAAGCCCCTTATGTTGACATTAAGGGAGGGGCGCCCCCTCTTTTGTCTCCACATGGGAGATTGTTTATTAGTTGTTTATCCCATCTCCCCATTATACCCCCTTGACCAAGGGTAACCTAGGTCATTTGGCCAGGTCTAGTGTTTTATTATATAATGTCTCTTGTTGTATTTTGTTCAAAATAATGAAAAAAATATATAGAATATTGATTTGGGCGCACCACTCCCCCTCTCTCCTTGTTCTTGGTGTTCTTCCCCCTTCTTCTCCAATCTCCTCCAGATCTTATCCTAAATCTTCTATCTCCATCAAATTTTTTCCTCTTCCCCTCTCTCTCTATCTGTTGTGAACGTTCACCGCCGCCGCCGTTCGTGCCGCCGCTGAGCCACCACAAGCCGGTTCCATCCTGCTGCCCCGAAATTCGGAGTTACAGTTTAGCAGCTCGGTGAAAGAGCCGGTACGGGAGATCCCACCGTTGGATCATGACAAAACTTTGAGGGTAGGTTCCCCCTGTCATAGGCCATTTCCAGTTTAATTTTGAGGTCGATCAAAGCTCATTTAGGCCCTTGCCCAGCTACATGTTCTTCCTTCTCAAAGTCTATCTATGTGCAGATCTGCAAGATAGATCCCGATAGCTGATTTTTCACACCCATCAAATGTTGTCAGAACATCACAAAAAAACAATTTACGTCTCCTTCACCCTCCTCTCTATCAACCATAAAAATCCCAGGTCCTAATTCGTTCATTTGATCCTCGGTCAAAGCCCTTGATCAGGCAATTCATGTTCTGCCATGCCTGTTCTGTATTTCGAGACAGTGTGCTTTGTCAATTTGCAGTCACTCCCATTTTCATTCCAGTCGTTGGACGAAGCTGTAATTCTAGTGCGTCGTAGGATTTTGAGTCCTCTTTCCAAAGGTATCCATTGCGTCGCGATCCGACGTTGGAGCTGGGAGTACGATCCATTCTCGTTCGAGTGCGCAGATCTAGCTAGAAGGTGAGCTGCGGGACAACCTTGGGAAATAAATCCCAAGAAATCGCCCGACTCCACCTCGGTGACCGCCGCTCCCGGGGATCGACCCGGGACACTCCAGAGATGCCCCGCCGATCGCTGCAGCCAGGAGCCCTCCCGGACGTCGTCGTACCAGCAGCGGGTCCCACATGCTATCATGTGGGCCCGAGTGAACCGAGCCGAATCGGCCGACCGCGTCCGCCCGAGCGCCACCAACTGCTGCCCGTCAACCCGAGATTGGTGCTCTCAGACCCCACTTGTCACCTATTACCTCCCTGCATGGAGTGGGCTGTAAAATTAATTCTATAATTTAATAATTATTGCTGTACTGGGAGTTTCGGATCTCGGTCGAGACGTCTTCCCCACACCCCGAGCGTGGAGGTACACTCGACACCCCCTTTTTGTCGTATTTGCTTATTTAGTATGCGTTCTAGATGCCGCTGCATGTGAGTAGGATATTTTATTAGCTAGTTAAATATTAATCACTGCTGCGAGTTGTGAGAGCGGAACCCGTCCCGTGACTCGTTCCGAGCACGAGAGTGAGCTGACCACCAGAGTCTCAAAGCCGGTTTCCTAACCGTGCAGATCATCACGTTTTCCTCGCCAGGGACGATCGTGGGTTTAGCGCTTCTTGATGCGGGACGGGACCACGGACACGACAAGCTCGCGGTTGTCCCTTAACGAGGGAATCGTCGGACGTGCGCGGTTGAGAAACCGGCAATGAGCTAGGGTGATCGGCTCTCTCGTGTGCCCGGATCGGGTCACGGGACGGTCTCGCACTCTCTCGCAGCAACGGTAATGAATAGATAAAGCGAGCTAGATATCCCTACATATACTCTCTAGCAGCGGCATAAACAACTATATATGAAGTAAGCAAAATGCCAAGTAAGGGAGCGAATGCGATACCTCCACGCGCTCGGCGTGGGGAAGGCGGACCCGGCCGAAACTCGTACTCCCGGGATAAATATTACGCAATGATGACAGCAATGAAATATCACCCACTCCACGCAGGGAGGTAAAGGGCTACACAACTGGGCCCAGGAGGACCGAATTCGGGTTGACGGGCGGCTTCTCGCGTAGCTTCGGCAGTACCCGAACACGTGACGGTAGGGCCCACGGGCTGTCCGGAGGGGCCGTGTGGGACCCGGTGGCACCACTGTGGTGGGGACACTTATGGAAGCGATCCCTGGGCTGGCGGCACGCTGGGACGGTGACCGGAGGCCGGGCGGCTCCGTTCGGCACCGATCGGAACAATCGGCCACGGGTCTGCCGGTTCTATTTTCCGGCGCGCGCTCCGACGAGAACGGACGCTGCGATCAGCCCCGACGTCAGAATGCGACGAAACTGGTGCCGTTGGAAAGATGCTTCGAAGGGCTTCAACTCAATATGAATACAGAAAAATAATCAAGGCTGTACTTCTGATTGGCGAATTTTGAAGGTTGCTGTTGTACAATGTCTGAACTCTCAGACTAGCAGGGAACTTTCCTGAGAGTTGCCTTTGACCGATATGTGAACGTCCGAATCTGAGGTTATGGTCTTCAGCAAAGTTGTTGGAAATCAAGATAGGAAATCAGGACTATTTTTGGATCTGGATTTGAGAATGGCTACGAATTTCTATGACTTTTGCACTAGCAGTAGATCGGATCTGGAATCTGGCTGATAACACTGTAGTAGAGATAGAACACGAATTTTGAAAAAATAGATAGAGGGCGAATCAAAAATCAAGAAACATGGTGGATGTAGTGAATGAAGGACAAAACTCCTAGTAAAATTGGGAGGGTTTGGAAAAATCAAAAAGAGGGTCGGAGGTGAGAAATACAGGGCTGCTGTCACTGTAGATAGAGACAAAACAGATCTGGGAATGAAAGTTGCACGAAAATGGAAAAATACTAAACGAGGGATTTTGGACCTGAATTTTTTTGTGGATGATGGGGTGGCATATAGGAACACACCATAAAAATTGCAGACCACGAAGAGGCCGTGACTGGTAGCAGGAATTTCTGGAAGACACCTCTATCAAGTAGGACAGAATACCGAAGACGATTTCACGGCGGCTCGAAGGAGGCACGAACGGCGGCGGCACAGATGATCACCGGAGATAGAGGGGAGGGGATAGAAGATAGAAATCACTCTAGAACTGGAGGTTGGAGGAGAGAAACCAGAGGGAGAGAGGAGGGGCTCAAGAACACTCTTGATTTTCCAACAATTTTCTCTTCATTAATGCTAACAAATGGAAAATGCAACCTTTTATATGCCATGTGTCAAATCTAATCTACACCATTAGATCTAGGGGTGGGGATTGAAGGGCTAGGATTAAGTGTGAATGACACACAAAAATTAATAAAATACTAAGGGGAGAGGGGCGCCCCCTTGACCATGGTTAATGGGGTTGAATGGGTAGGTGAGGTAGGTAACCCACCTTGGACTAATTAAGCCACTTGTCTCCCATGTGGTCAAATGGCATTCAACCCTTCTAGATGGCCACCTAGGATGTTTGACCAGCCCCACATGGATGACATGGAACAATGGGGAAGGGCTGAGGGCCCCCTTGCTGGTCCTACTGACAAATTACATAGAAACCCACACAATCTACGGGAGTGACGCATTGGCCGATAAAGCCGTACAATTACGCGTATACTTTCCCGTGGATATAAAAATAAACTAAAGGATATAAATGTAATATGAAAAGTACTAGCTCGGCGTCGATTCCCATCAACTCTCCCCGGGTGGGAGGAACTCGACCCCATCGAGTAGGGGTAGGGATGCTCGTGTACTCCGGCGGATCCGTCACCGTGCCAAGTAACGTGGGTACGCTCCACTCCAAGTGATCGTCACCTGCTCATTCCATATATACTCGATATGCACGAACTGCTATGGGCTAAAGGTGGATACTCCAAATGGGGCACTCTCAAAAGGGAAGGAAGCGGCTCGAAGACTCACTAGGAATCACCACTGAGTCCCTGTAGGTGACTGATTTGGGTATAGATGTAGAACCGGTCCCATACTCATCGAATGAGTCCACTCGCCTCTTACTCATAAGAGAACAACAACGAGCTTGCACAAGACACATGCAGACAAACAAACGACACACAAACCATGCAAACAAAGCACACAAAACAAACCACACAAGGAAAACACACCGACTCATATATGACTCTAGACAAAACTAGTGTTAGTCAGACCCGTACATGGATGACGGCGGACCAGGACACCCGAATATGTGCCATACATGCATTTGACGTAACCGGAGATGGGTGGCATGAGGTACACCTAAATGTCCAAGTATGACCCAGTCATGTATGGACGGCCCTTTAGATTTAGGAGACTTGAGTGGGCTAGGAAAGCCGGGTGTGGAAGAGTCGGGTGTAGGTGTATCGTGGACGGGCTTGGTGGGTATGGAGGACCCGACCCGTAGGAAAGGGGTATGAAGGTGGACTTCCCCGAAGAAGTGAAGGGAATATGAAGGGTCTAGGGATCCACTAGGGAAGGGGTCAAAGGGATCAAAGAAGGTATGATCCCTTATGGCAGGTTCCAACATGACATGGTCCCAATCGTGAAATTCTTGAAGGTGCGGGTGGTCACCTTCCCCCGTCATGGTAGATGGGACCGTGTATAGAAAATATGACTCCTCCCTCGGAAGCAAAGTCATGAAGTCGGGCTCATCCGGTAGCGGGAGAAGTAGAAGAACCTCCGTGGTGATACAACCCACGGTGCACTCGGAGGTAATGGACCCGAAGGCCGGATGGGTGAAGTTACGACTCGTGGGTTGGTCGAAGTCTCGCGCCAAAAGATGTGTCAACTTCCATTGTGAATCTAATCCCATGATAAGATCGTCCAACGTATCAACATGGTGACGAGATCGAAATGTGGTATGGAATGAGTTGACAGGCACTATAGGTAGGATGGGATCCATGGATAGAAAGGGAGGTGGGACCAAGCCATCCTTGAGCCAACGACGAAGCGACTCGGCTATGAAAAGCGTACCCGTTAGAAATACGGGTGGCTCGGGCCTTGGTGGTTCCAAATGAGAGGATTTCGAATCAAATTTGGAAATAGAGGGGGATGACATTGAAACTCTCTCGAGTGGTGAAGGCCATGGTGTAGGCGGCTGGGAGGTGGATGCTTGTCAAAAGCCACCATACCGAGAAAAGTGTGACTCAAATGGCTCGACCACTAGAGCGACCGTATAGGATTCCGCTAGAGAGAATGCATTGCGGATAAGACATTCTAACTAGAAGTGAAAGCGCAAACCTCTCCGGAACTGAAATGCGGCCGTGTTGCTCTCCTCTCCCAAGCTATGTTCCAACCAATACGTATGATATGCCTGAATGTACTCGGACACGGACCTATCGCCTTGGACGGGTCGACATGGGTTGGCCATAGTTGCCAAAATACGGGAATGGATCCCTAGGAATGGATATGCAAGGCCATTTAGACATGACACTAGACTGACTATGCAAGGTTGGGATGCATGCACACTAAGGACAAGACACCAAGACTCGGTACGGGGCGGAGTTAATCGATCCGAAGATCACTCGCGCAAGTGTGCGGCCTTCCTGATAGGCGTAGCCTAACGTTCGGACGACACCGTTTTATATACCGACTAATGGTATGCAAATGCGACCCAAAAGACACTTTTTTTTGTTTTAAAACAATGATGACTCTAAGCACGACTTAGACAATGACTAATGGCTAGACGTAAATGACACTTTTTTTTGACACCCTAGACTCAACTCGCTCTGATACCAAATTGATGCGGGACGAGACCATGGACACGACAAGCTCGCGATTGTCCCTTAACGAGAGAAGCGTTGGACGTGCGCGGTTGAGAAACCGGCAATGAGCTAGGGTGATCGACTCTCTCGTGTGCCCGGATCGGGTCATGGGACGGTCTCGCACTCTCTCGCAGCAGCGGTAATGAATAGATAAAGTGAGCTAGATATCTCTACACATGCTCTCTAGTAGCAGCATAAATAAATATATATGAAGTAAGCAAAATGCCAAGTAAGGGAGCGAATGCGATACCTCCATGCGCTCGGCGTGGGGAAGGCGGACCCGGCCGAAACTCGTACTCCCGGGATAAATATTACACAATGATGACAGCAATGAAATATCACCCACTCCACGCAGGGAGGTAAAGGGATACACAACTGGGCCCGGGAGGACCGAATTCGAGTTGACGGGCGGCTTCTCGCATTGATTCGGCAACACCCGAACTAGTGACGGTGGGGCCCACGTGTTGTCCGGAGGGGCCGTGTGGGACCCGGTGGCACCGCTGTGGTGGTGGATGCCTGGATGAGCGCTCCCTGGAGTGGAGGCGCACTGGCTCGTCGGCCGGAGGCCGGGCGGCTCCGATCGGCACCGGTCGGAATAACCGGCCACGGATCTGCAACTTCTGGTTTTCATCGCGCGTCCCGGCGAGAACGGGCTCGGCGATCAGCCCCGATGTCGGATCGACACGAGACTGGCGCCGTTGGAAAGCTAACTTCAAATCCTTCAATGTAGGCCTGAATATCTGGCCTGGATATGCACGGATCTAGGCTTTAATGAATTGTTGAGTTGCTGTTGTACAGTGGCTTAACTCTCAGATCTACAGGGCTGTCCTCTGATAACCGTCATTGACCGCAGGGTGGATGTCCGATTCAGCTCTTGAGGTCTTCATCAAAGGTGTAGGAAATTGAGCTAGGAAGACAGGAAAAACTTGTTTGGACAAGTTTATATGTGGCTACAAATTGATAGGATTTGTTTACTAACAGTGGGTCGGATCTGGAATCTGACTAAAGGTACTGTAGCAGATATAGAACACGAATTTTGAAAAATGGATAGAGGGCATATAAAAAATCAGGAAAAATGGTGGATGTAAGGGATGATGGACAGAACTCTCAGTAAAATTGGGAGGGTTTGTAAAATTCAAAAAGGTGGTCGGAGATGGGAAACTCAGAACTATTGTCACTGTAGATAGAGACAAAACAGATCTGGGAATGCAAAATGAACGAAAATGAAAATTACTAAATGGAGAAGTTTGGATGTGAAAATTTAGGTGGAGGTGGAGATTCAAGGCCAGAACACACCCTCAAATTAAAAATCCATCTGAGCTCGTGGCTGGCAGCAAGAATTCACGAACTACACCTCTGTCCAGCAGGACAGAAACTTGAAGACGGCTCCGCGACGGCTCGAAGGCGGCACGAACGGCGGCGGCACAGATGAAGATCAGAGGTTGAGAGGGGGAGATAGAAGATTGATACACTCTAGAACTGGAGGTTTGGGGAGAGGAAACCAGGGGGAGAGGGCTGGGGCGCAAGAGCCTTCTTGGCATTCAACAAAATTTCTGATTTTTCACTAATTTTTACATGAAAATACAAGCTTATATATGCTTCCAACCAAATCCAACCTCAACCCTTGGATCTTGGGATGGGGATTGAAGGGCTGGGATGAGGTGTGAATAACACACAAAAACTAATAAAAAAAATCAAGGGGAAGGGGGCAGCCTATTGACCATGGAAGAGGTAGGTGGGGTGGGTGTAGAATGTTGACATTCTTCACCCTTTGTCCCCCATGTGTCCATAAGACTAGTCCAACCTTCTAGATGTCCACCTAGGATGGTTGACCAGCCCCACAAGGTGACATGGACCAATGGGAAAGGGCTGAGGGCCCCCTAGCTGGACCTACTACAAAATTACACAAAAACCCACAGAATCCATGGGAATGACTCATTGGCTTATAAAGCCTTACATTTACGTACATACTTTCCCAAGGATATAAACACAAACTAAAAGGACATAAACGCAAAAGAAAAGTACATGCTCGGCGTCGATTCCCATCACTTCTTGTTTGGGGCATGATCGCCTCTTCTGGAGCTCGTTCGGTGTCGCGTCATAGTGTTGTTGCTGGTCGCGTCGTCTTATTTGTTGAGTCATCCTATAGAGTACAAGGTCGCAACCAATTCGAGTCGAGTTTCATAGTCATCCCGCATCATTGACGATATTGGGTCATAGCAGGCCTAGTATTACTAGGCCATACTAAGTCTGACATATTTTTCCCTCCTCACTGGCCCCCCACTCCCGAGCAGCAAAAGTGCTCGGTGCTTGGGAGGAAAGGTATGAGGTTAGGTGAGGTTAGGTGAGGGGTATGTTTGATGGAGTTTTCATGAACCTTCTCACAACCCTTACACGAGGAACCGTGCAACCTTCGACCTTTCTTGGCACGCAAGGTGATTCCCATGTGTGCTGGGTAACATCACCGTTATCATGATGGTGTCTTTTCGTCCCTGGAAAAGTGAAATTGAGCGGCTGTTGGCACAAACCTTGTCTTTCCTGTCAAGTGAACTAGCGGTGGCGATTGGGCTTTAGACCAGTCGCTCGATCAGAAGTGTCAGACTGAGTGGTTACGCCATTCTCTAGAGCCTTTTAAAGGGGTGAGAGGCACCTAAGGTGACACCTCTGCAATATTCCTCTCTGACGCTGGTGCTCGCTGCCTCCTTGTTACTTTCTTTGCATCTGGTGAGGTTCCTTCTTCCACTCTTCTTCCTGTAGAACCCATGGCTCCTCGTAGGAGAATCATTCTCGATGACTTTAAGTCTTCCGGTGAAGGGGAGGGCAATTGTGGTGGTGCTCCTAGCACCTCAGGTGCCCAACCTTCTCGTTGCCCCCCATTCTTCAATGTCTCCTACTCAGTAGTCTATGGCCTTAGGGAAGCCTTCTAGATCCCGACAAAAGTGACATCTTCTTCCCCACCGTAGAAGACTATTTAGGAGGGTACTTTCCTGGGGGACTCGGTGTCTCCATTGTGGCTTTCAAGGCCAGCTTTCGCCTCCCCATCCCTCCCCTCTTCGAGAGGATTCTTCCTTTTTACTGTCTCGAACTAGGGAAACTCTCGCCCAATTCCTAGCACATCTTTTGCACCTTTGTATATAGTTGCCATCAGGTGAGTGCCACCCCCACCTCTGGTTCTTTTGCCACTTTTTAGCATCCAATGCTGTCCAGGCTCCGACGTCCTCGCCTATTAATTCCAGGCTTGGAGTAAGAGTACTTTCCTACACCTCTCTTCCACTGTCTCGAACGTCAAGTGCTGGCAAGAGCGCTTCATGATCTTGGCAAAGGTCGGTGGTACTGGGTGCCCCAATGATTGGGGCTTCACCAGCCTCAGCCAAATCCACCTGGCTGACAAGCCACCACCACCGACCGAAGAGGAGGCACCCATTATTAAGGTGATGCTCCATAATCCCATCTTGGACATCGACCTGAAGCTGACCCCCACGCTCTTCAGGGCATTGCAGTTGAGCCCCCCATTGCCTCACAGTAGGACCTTGTGTTGTCGTCATTGTTTGCTTCAAACTGGCATCTAAACATGTTTAATGTCATTTGCAGGTGCTTTCGAGCCCCCTTCGAGAGGGTGGAGCCCGAGTTAGGGTTTGACGATCATGCTGCGATCGTCCATTCCTCACCCACACGATCACGTCTCCTCCCTCACTGTCGCTCAAGTCGAGGCCACCACTCTCCTGTCATCTCGTCGACTGCTGTGCTTACTCCGTGACGTCTGGTATACCGCCCCCTTATAGGTGGAAGCAGGAGAGGGGGTGTCCCACTGCTGAACATCATCGCCATCACCTTCGGCACCTATCACCATCCCCAGCCTTGGGGAAGAGGTGTCAGAGGCAACTCTCGACGTTGTCATCAGGCCTCTGAGTGTCTCTTATAGCTTACCGAGCGAGTCTTTTGCAATGGCGGGGGACAAGTGCAAGGCTATGGATCTGGAGGCTTTGGTGGTGCTGGATCGCCAGCGTCGCCAGGAGAAGAGGAAGAAGAGGGCTGTGGTGTCGACCTCGAGAGGGTCATTAGGGCTCCTGCTATCATCTCTGCCACCTCTGCTAACTGTACCACCACCAACTTCCGATGCTACCCCATCCGCCTCCGCTCCAATACCGACATATGAAGACTTCGTGTCACTGCTCTCCACCCCTGCCAGTATGCCTTCACTGGATGAGACTCAGGGGAGCTCGAACCCCTTCGTCATGTCCTTCAACTTGATGAAGAAGTCGTTAAGGCCGGTTGACCTGCCAGTGAACCTCTCCGTCAACATTGATGAGGCTCCTACGCAGCTATCGGCGAAGCATCTAGCGTCCATGGGTCGAGTCCTCGGCTTGTGGGTGTAGATCCTAATTAGAAATCCACTTAAGAAAAATATCAAAGAAAAGACATGCAATAATCATCAATATGGAGGAAAATATATACACGAGGTGCACAAGGGGAGTGTGTGATCGCCAGAGACGCTAGGTCTCAAAAATATAATCAATAAGAACATGGGAGGAATGATCGCGAAAAGTACCTCAAAAGATGCGGGGATGTGAGTGCTTCCTTTCTCTTCAAATCGGCCGGCCGATGAAGAGAGTTCTTGCTTTTATTACCCTTGCAAAAAAGACAAACACCAATAAAAAAAAATATGAAATTAGAACATGGTGTGTAGCATCAAATCCTAAGTAAAAAATATGAGCATGATAACATGGTGAAGAACACACCTTAATGGTGGTTGGCCCTTAAACCCCTATGCAAAAAAGGGTATGGGGAGATATGATGAATGCATGAAGATAAGAATAAAAATTAAGGGGAAAGAGTGCAAGAGTTGCACTATGGGGAGACCTCAATATGATGGTTGAGAAAAATCAATATAACAATGAAACATGATGCATGTATTATGAACTAATGAAAAATACAAATAAGGGGGGATAAGATAGAAAAATCTTGTTTGGTGGCTCCTTTGGCTTGAATGCTTGATGGGAGGAAGCCTCAAAGGGATGAAGATGTTGAACGTTGGAAATCCTCCTTAGTCAAAGCCCTCCTACCTTCGGTTCCTGTAAAAAGAAAAGAAGAAGAAGAGAGACAGAAGAAGAAAAAGACAGAAGGAGAAAAAGAAGAAGGAGACAGAAGAAGAAGAAGAAGAAGAATAAGACAGAAGAAGAAAACGGCAGAAGAAGAAAAGAAGAAGAAGGAGACAGAAGAAGAAAACGGGGAAGAAGAATAAGAAGAGGAATTCGAAGGGGGAGAGTCCCAAACGATTGACAGAGCCAATGGCTCTGTTAAATAGAATTGGATGAAGAGATAAGAAGGCAAGAGTCCTACGGAGGGAAAGGATAAGAAGGGGCAAGAGCCCAAACGAAGCAGGGACTCTCTGGGGAAAGGCTGTGTTCGTTCGGAGCACAAAAGTGAAACACGACCTGGTCCAGGGCGTCAATTGTTGAATTGACGACCTGCCTAGAGGGCGTTTCTTAAAAACACGCCCTGCACGAGGGCGTTTCTTTCAAAACCAATTTTAGAAATAAAAACTCCCCATATTTAAAAAAATGTAAAACACGCCTCAGGCAAAGTCACATTTAAAAAACACGCCCCTAGGAAGGGCGTTAATTTCAAGTCTGTAAAACGGGGAAGCCAGTCAAACAACAAGAATTGACGCCCTCAGGCGTGGGCGTCCTTTCTCAAATAAACGCCCCAGATCAGGTCGTGTATTTCAAAAACACGCCCTTTCCCAGGTCGTTAATTTCAAAATTGAGATAAATGCCCGAAAATCCAGAAAAATAGGAAAAAGGAGGAAATGAGGGAAAATAGGAGAAATTCAAGAAAAATGGGAAAAACCATTCAAACAAGCTAATTTGAGGGTCAAATGGGGCATTGCATGACAATATGAAATATACTCAAAATAATATCAATTTTAGCGTGTCTACAGCTGCCCCGCCTTGGCGTCTGCTTTGCAAGGGAGTGTAGCAAACTGAAAAGTAGATGCCAAGGTGTGATGAGACACGCAATCAACATCACTTGATGAGAATGAAATCAAAAGCACGAGATGAAGCAAATCTCGGGAAATTCAATGAAATCAACAATGTTTGGATAAAAGGGGAGTTGTGCACGCGGTGCACGAAGGAGATAAAATAAATGATCAACTTCCAGCGCGGTGGAAGTACCCCAGGTCACAAACCTGTAAGTTTCACCATTGGGGAGCGGTTACCAGCCAGTGGACGTGCTGCAGCCAAGGTGGATCAAAGGAAAGGATTGAAATAAGATGATAAAAATCTAAACAAGGAGCTTTCGAGAAAATCACCCAAAACAGCAACAAAACGAACTGAAGATTCAATCCGGCATGGAATATCTCATATCTGGAAAGATTAAGATCAACTTCAACCCTCAAAGTCAGCTCATCAGAATGATTTTTTAACAATTGTTTCAAATTCCTACATGAATGCATGCTGGGCTAAAGGGAAAATAACAAATGAAAATATAATATAATCAAGGATAATATTGTTAAACTGCCCAGACTGGGTCAAGAAACCAATTCTGCGAGCTGATACTAAGCCGAAGCCCGTTTATCAACGCACCAACTCGTAAAAAGGGAACCATCGTCCCCAGTCTTGGACGGCTCAACGGCCTATCCGTGTGACTAAGACTTCTCTGGAATCATCATTGTTTTTGATGAAGGGGAACTCAAATCCCAGATTTACCAAAGCCACAAGGTCCTTGATATAATCTAGTAACATATGTAACATATAGTAAAATACATACAGGAGATGGTGATATCAATAAGCATAGGGGAACTGAGAAATGAGGTGCAATAACCGTGGGACTTTGATGATGATGCCTAGTCGGCGGGACCAAGAGCTTCTTCCTGCGCTCAAAAATTCATTAGCCAAGATATAACAAGCAATGAATAAGGCATTTAATCATAGCATGCATAGCATGAATCAAAGCAACCAATCATAGCATATATCATGAACAGCATAAGTCAAATCATGGCATAGCAAAGCATCATTATTTGTTGTTTGTCATGAGGATGACAATTTGGCTAATCAAATTTTAGAGTTAAATAATCAGGATCTGATAATGTCCATCGGCGGAGTAATCAGATGAAACGAGCAGGAGTTGATTGAAAGATTTGGAGATGAATAATCATGAGATAGGATAATCAGAATGATATAGGGAGATGATGCCCCTAGGTGGCATGTCATGAGAATATTGAGAAGAATCAATAGATTGATAGCAATAAGTGGAGATAGGACTCATCCTGTGCTTTTGGTCTTTGCAAAGCTGTTCCTGCAAAACACCATCAGAAAATACAATGCAAATTTTTGGATTTTGAAAATATGCAAATTTTTATGAGTTTTGAAATATGCAAATTTTTATGAGTTTTGAAAATATTTGAATTTTTATGGAGATTTTTTGGAAAATATTTTGAATTTTTGTTGGGATTTTGATCAGGAAATATTCAATTTTTTTTGGATTTTGGCTTAGACATTGTTAATGCAGCATCAAAGGGTTGTTTTGAAACACTGGCTAGGGGTCCATGTTCCTTCCCTTTTCGCTAAAACTGCCCAAAGCTGGACGTGCATTGAAAGTGGCATCCTATAACCGACCGTCTTTGATCAACGGTGCCCCTACCAAGGCCATACCCGAGAAACGTTCGGTCTTGGAGGGAGAAGAGAAGAATAATTGGAGATAAGCTTTGTGCAGGATGGGAGATATCGGGACTTGAATTCCTTCCAAGGTGTTCCCTTCAAAGAGGTAGTCTGTTGTGCCGGGGCTTTGTGCCTTTAATTTTTAGACCCTTGACATGCATACGACCAGGGTTTTCCCTGCGGGGACTTTGCCACTCTTGTCATGCCATAATTCATAATTTTGCTTTTATCGAAATTCTGACTTGATTTTCATAATAGCCCTTTTGGCGAGATGTATATCATGAAATTCATATTTAGTTTGGGTCAAGACTGCCCCTATTTGAGACTCCTCTCGTATTGGGGATTACCAAGGTTGGTCATCTTGTCCGTCAACCTCTTGCCCCTGCACGTGGCCGAGTAGGGAAGAGAAAAGACTTTCAGGAATACTCATGGCATGGCCAAAGTAGCAACGGTGTTTAACCAAAGGAGCCGGCTAAGGACGCCGTGAAGTGTGTGAGGTGCCCAGCTGAGGGTTGATCTTAACAAGCAGGGAGAGAATGTTGAATTCCCAGCGCGGGGTTCTTATTAACCAAGGTGCTGCATAAGCAAGCCTAAAGACTCTTTTTAACAATGATTTAATTTAACAAAAACCTAAGATAAATGTCTAAAACATCACTTTTAATCTTGTTAAGAAACACTTCATTTTGAAAATCGTGCGTGAAGTAATGAGGTAATGATATCACAAAAATACGTACTTACGCCAATATGTTACCTTGCAACCTTTGTAGAAGCAGCTGTCAGAGGCGAGATCGATCATCACGAGATTTGTCCCCTTTGGCAGTCAATAGGATTGGAAGCAAAGGGTTTGAAAGTGGCCTAACAAGAAGGAGTGGTGCCAAGACCAGACTCAGACGAATAAGGAGAAAAGGAAAAGAGGCGAGGGCTAGAACTCCCTCACTAAGGTGTGGAGACCCTGATCACATGAAAGGTCTACAGAAGAAGCGGAAAATCAAGAAGAGGGGTGAGGACTAAAGCCTCGGAAGCAATGGGAGAAAGGGCAGATGTCCAAGGCAGTGGATGTGGAAGAAGTTGGGTCGGACCCAGGATTAGGAGGAATTAGAAGAAGAAATTGGTATATAGAAAGAGGCGGATCCGGAGGGTCCGGAGGCAGAGGAGGAGAATCATGAGTAGAAGAATCATCCGGAGGCTCCGAGAGGATAAAATATCGAGGGACGCGATGCCCTGAGAAGAAATCTGAAAAAGAGTGATGAAAAAGGAAGAAGAGAACGAAGGAGGTGATGTTCAGGAAGATTAGAAAGATGAATCGGAAGAAAGATGGAGGGTCCGGAGGTTCCGGAGGAAGCAAATGCCGAGGGACGCGATGCCCAAGGAGGAGAGAAAAATCGGAGGTTCCGGAGGAATGAAATCAGGAAGGAGAAGGTGGAAAGGGGCGTCGTGCCCGAGGGAAAAGTCCGGAGGTTCCGGAGGAAGGAGATGAAAAAGGTGGAAAG
This sequence comes from Amorphophallus konjac, assembly GCA_022559845.1. Classification (NCBI taxonomy): domain Eukaryota; kingdom Viridiplantae; phylum Streptophyta; class Magnoliopsida; order Alismatales; family Araceae; genus Amorphophallus; species Amorphophallus konjac. The sequence goes on along the minus strand of CM040126.1, from coordinate 429,230,255 downwards.
GGACGTCGTGCCCGAGGGAAAAGTCCGAAGGTTCCGGAGGAAGCAAATGGAAAGGGGCACGATGCCCGGGGAAAAGATGGAGACAATCAGGTGGAGAATCCGGAGGTTCCGGAGGTAGCAAATGAGAAGGGGCGCGATGCCCAAGGGGAAAATCCGGAGGTTCTGGAGGAGGAAGGTGGAAAGGGGCGCGATGCCCGAGGGGAAAGTCCGGAGGTTCCGGAGGAGGAAGGTGGAAAGGGGCGCGATGCCCAAAGAGGAGGGATAAAATTCCTGAAGTTCCAGGGAGATAGCAGGAAAAGGGACGCGATGCCCCAGGGAGAGTGAATTCGAAATAGATGAAGATGAGAAATGCAGAATATCGGGAGGTGCCGGAAGGCGGGGAAGATACGGGTTTGGAAACCCGGGAAGCAGGAGGTGCAAATGTGTGCAAATATAATGCAATGGATGCAATGAATGCATGAAATGCAAAGAATATGAAGAATGTGAAGGATGTGAAGAATTAGAAGGGTGAGAGGACGAAATCCTCCTCCTTACCCTGGGAATGGCCCATGAAGAAAAAGTGATAGAAATGGATGAAATAATGGAAGGCATTTTGGCATTAAGATAACTGCCCCTCCATGGCAGCGAAAGTGTATGAGAAATAGCCCCTGTCGAAGCTTCAATGGTAAATGTCAACTCCCTTGGAGAGTGCAAAGTAAAAGTGTGAGGGAGTTGGAAAATAGGAAGCATTATGTTGCCCATTGATTCAGAATTTGGAAATCGGAACAAAAGGCACCCTGCCCGGCCCTTACACAGCATCAATGCTCGGCATGGAGGCGACTTGGCTTCCTCGACCGTGCTTGGCACAATAACCCGGAGTGGCATCCGGCAAATGAATTCTTGCATCTTGAATAGCGCGGCCAAATCCTTTCTGCCCAGCTCTTGATCATCTTCGGCACATGTGCTTGCAGAAGGCCCCCCATTCCGAGTAGTAAAGGAAGGTGAAGCAGAGGCGGAAGGCTTCGTGAATGGTGGTGGCGTAATGGAAAGTGTTGGCAAATGGGTGAATGGAAGTGGAGGTTCAAACACGTCGAGTTTCTCCCTTTGCTCGGAAGCAGTTGGGATTGGCTCGGGTGCAAAAAGGGGTGGATCCTGCTCAGGATTAGCCATGGGTAAAGGTAAAGGGTTAAATGCTGGAATAGGCAAAGTGGGTTTTAAAGGGATAATGGAAGGCCGAGGTGGCGGTAATGGGAGGTTAATTGGGGAAGGTTCAATGGTGGGTTCGATGGAGGCTAATGGTGTAACTGGAGGAGGTGTAATGTATGCGGTGTTAAGGATAGGAGGAGACTTACAATGTGCCGGTGTGGGTGATTGAAGTATCGACCCATCATCGTAACACCAATTAGTCTCATAAATAGGGGTTGGATCAGGGATGGTTTCATCCTGAGCAGGAGGTTTATCAAATGATAGTGGAGGGAGCGGGAAATTAAGGAAACTCGGAAGGGGTGCCTGCGGAGCTTCATCATCATCGTATACTGCCTCGGATTCTTCAAATGCCGGCTCCTGCTTACTTGAAATGCCGAAGTCATAATCATTTCTCCTATCTTTCCATTCTTTCTCCATCTTGGTGATATCATCCAAAGCGGCATGGAGAGGATTGACCGGAGTAGGAGGAGCCATGACTCTTTTTAATTGTTCCTCCATCAAAGTGATTTTATCGAGGAGAGTTTGCTGGAGGGGTGTGACCTGAACAACAAAGGGTTGGCAGGGCCTTGAAGGAGAAGGGGCCGCATAAAAAGGCCGTGGAGGTGGATTAATGGGCCGACCCGTAGAAGAACCCGGATGGGCCGGATTGCAATGAATAAATGGGCCTTGGGGCCGTGAGGGAGGAGGAATAGAAGGAGGCGGGTGATGGGCCACCCGAGTAGAATGAACAGGAGGAGATGGGTAATGGGCTACCCGATCAGGATTGGAAGGAGGAGGTGGGTGATGGGCCACCCGTGTAGAATTGGAGGGAGATGGGTGATGGGCCACCCGAATAGAATTGGAAGGAGGTGGGTGATGGGCCACCCATATAGAATTGGAAGGAGGGAGAGATGCATGAGATGTACCGTCAATGGCAGCCTTAAGGGCTTGGATCTGTTGAGGGGTAAGATGATCTAATGCATGAATGATTTGGGAGACCTTCTCATCATTGGGACGAGAGGATCCCGAGGGAGTAGTGGCTCGAAATTGAGTTGAAGGACCATTGGATTGGACATTGCCCACGGGTCAGGCATGACCATAAGAATGAGGGCGTGGCCCTTTGAAAGTATGGTGAGAATAATGATGAACATGTTGAAATTGAGGGGAATAGGATGTGCTAGGTTGATCACCCTCATGAATTGAATTAAACATGTTGTTTTTCTTATCATGGTAAGCCATTATGCAACCCAAATAATGTGCAAACAATTTGCAAAGAAACACACGAGTTGGAATGGTTACCTTGATTTTTATTTGTTTAAACCTTGGTGAATTAATGAATTTTTATCAAAGTTTTGAATGATTCACACAGGGGGGAACCTAGTTTCAATATGGTTTGAACTCTAATGCCAACTAGGGGCCCTCTCTCACCACGTATATGGCCAACTAACTCGGGACTTCAAAAGGGTACAACCTGCCCGGCGTCCTTGAGGGAATCCACGGGTGCGGGGACTTACGGAGACTTGGAAAAGGGATTTCCAGTCCAAAGAGACGGAATGCTCAATGGAGGGTCCCAAACCAATGCAAGAGGGTGTGTGGATCCTAATGAAGAGGAGGGGGCTCCCAAACTAATGCAAATGTGAATGCAGCAGGGTAAACAGGCCAACCACAATAATATGATCAATCAACATGAAATAGCATGAAAACTCACCCACGGGAAGGGTTCTGGAAACCCACAGTAAAACACACCCTGGCAGAGGGCGCTACTAACAAAAGACACGATAGTGTGACTGTCGTGAATCAACGTGAGGGGCCCAGGGCCGGGTAAAATGCGCCTTAGGGTGAGGCGCTATCAATAAAGGGACGCTCTGATGTGGGGCGCTAATCAACAAATAAACGCCCTGGGAAAGGGCGTGAATTCATAGGCAGCAATATAAAGCAGGAAAACCCAGAAATATGCTGGAAAATGCCCTGTCAGAGGGCGTAAAATATGAAGAAGACGCCCTGGGTTAGGGCGTTAAATCAAGAAAAATGCCTCTTCCAGAGGCGTGAATTCACTTTCTCCAGAAAAACTTCACGGCCAGCAGTATTAACACTCAATCACACAATCATGGCAATCAATAGAATAAGCATGCTCATCAAGAATTTTAAATAAGTGGAAACTTTACAGAAAAATCAACAAACTGACCAATCACTTAGGGGAGGGTGTAAAACCAATGGAGGGTGCCCGAGGGGCACAAAAAGGGAGACGCACCGAGGGTGCAATAGGGGAGACGGCACACGCGGGTGCCTAAGGGGAAAGGGGTAATAAAGAGAACACAAAGCGTCCCACCGTGATCGCCAATTTGTGGATTCTAATTTAGAATAATCCTCTTAAGGAAAATATAATGAAAAGACATGCAATAATCATCAATATGGAGGAAAATATATACACGAGGTGCACAAGGGGAGTGTGTGATCGCCAGAGACGCTAGGTCTCAAAAATATAATCAATAAGAACATGGGAGGAATGATCGCGAAAAGTACCTCAAAACATGCGGGGATGTGAGTGCTTCCTTTCTCTTCAAATCGGCCGGCCGATGAAGAGAGTTCTTGCTTTTATTACTCTTGCAAAAAGGACAAACACCAATAAAAAAAATATTGAATTAGAACATGGTGTGTAGCATCAAATCCTAAGTAAAAAATATGAGCATGATAACATGGTGAAGAACACACCTTAAGGGTGGTTGGCCCTTAAATCCCTATGCAAAAAAGGGTATGGGGAGATATGATGAATGCATGAAGATAAGAATAAGAATTAAGGGGAAAGAGTGCAAGAGTTGCACTATGGGGAGACCTCAATATGATGGTTGAGAAAAATCAATATAACAATGAAACATGGTGCATGTATTATGAACTAATGAAAAATACAAATAAGGGGGGATAAGATAGAAAAATCTTGTTTGGTGGCTCCTTTGGCTTGAATGCTTGATGGGAGGAAGCCTCAAAGGGATGAAGATGTTGAACGTTGGAAATCCTCCTTAGTCAAAGCCCTCCTACCTTCGGTTCCTGTAAAAAGAAAAGAAGAAGAAGAGAGACAGAAGAAGAAAAAGACAGAAGGAGAAAAAGAAGAAGGAGACAGAAGAAGAAGAAGAAGAAGAATAAGACAGAAGAAGAAAACGGCAGAAGAAGAAAAGAAGAAGAAGGAGACAGAAGAAGAAAACAGGGAAGAAGAATAAGAAGAGGAATTCGAAGGGGGAGAGTCCCAAACGATTGACAGAGCCAATGGCTCTGTTAAATAGAATTGGATGAAGAGATAAGAAGGCAAGAGTCCTACGGAGGGAAAGGATAAGAAGGGGCAAGAGCCCAAACGAAGCAGGGACTCTCTGGGGAAAGGCTGTGTTCGTTCGGAGCACAAAAGTGAAACACGACCTGGTCCAGGGCGTCAATTGTTGAATTGACGACCTGCCTAGAGGGCGTTTCTTAAAAACGCGCCCTGCACGAGGGCGTTTCTTTCAAAACCAATTTTAGAAATAAAAACTCTCCATATTTATAAAAATGTAAAACACGCCTCAGACAAAGCCACCTTTAAAAAACACGCCCCTGGGAAGGGCGTTAATTTCAAGTCTGTAAAACGGGGAAGCCAGTCAAACAACAAGAATTGACGCCCTCAGGCGTGGGTGTCCTTTCTCAAATAAACGCCCCAGATCATGTCGTGTATTTCAAAAACACGCCCTTTCCCAGGTCGTTAATTTCAAAATTGAGATAAATGCCCGAAAAATCTAGAAAAATAGGAAAAAGGAGGAAATGAGGGAAAAATAGGAGAAATTCAAGAAAAATGGGAAAAACCATTCAAACAAGCTAATTTGAGGGTCAAATGGGGCATTGCACGACAATATGAAATATACTCAAAATAATGTCAATTTTAGCGTGTCTACAGTGCGGTGCCCACTTCTGGGATGCTGGGCAACAACTAAATGCTGGTTGGAAGGAGTAGGAGGTCTTGGTTGTAACGACCCGAGAATCCGATTACCGGAAGGCCCGATAACCCGAGACTCGCACCGCCACCCACGAGCCCGAAGACTCGGAAGGGTTAAAAGGATGGTGTGGAGACTACACAAGTATCACAAATAATTGCAGAAATTAAACAGTTATAATGTTAAGCAGGAAATAAATTAACATTTTACATGGTCCACAATAAAATAACAACAACAGCAAGAACAGTCCACGACTAGTACAGTGACAAGAAAGAAAAGTACAGCTACACGGGGCATACCCCGGCTCTGACCTCTGACACTACCTCTGGGCACCCGCACCACGCTGCGCTCCTGACGCGCTCCCCGAAGGTGGCGTCTCACTTGAAACACGGTGAAAACACGCAGGGAATGAGTCTCGGAACAAGACTCAGTAGGGATCACTCGAACCCTACCACGTAAAACGAGAAACCACTACTCTAGCGGTAGGAAAGTACCTCGGAAAGGAAAGCCCTGTACTCTACAGAACTAGACCCTACGGCACGCAAACCGACACACGTGCCATGGTACGAGAAGACCGAAACCAACGGTCGAACCGTAAAACCCGAAGGTCAAAAACACACGACTGACAGTCTGCCACTCCGTACTCGACAGGAGTACCACCCACTAGAAACACAGCCGGTAGCGTCCCCTGACGTCTTACACCGCACCGCAGGTGAACCGCCTGACATGGTAGGTCCTACCCGAGGCGCAAACACCGTACAAGTAACTCACAACAAGTGACTAGCTGGGGTCACGCCCGTCGACGTGCGTCCACAGTCCCCAACCACGTGTGCACACACAGACCACGTGTCCTAGGTCTGGCCGTCTGAGCCGGACTCTGGCTAAGACGAAGGGCCTACGGTAACCGGTCCACAAACCGTCTCGAAAGGTGGGTGCCCGTACACCACTCCCAGGTGAGACCAGCACCTCGTACTGGTGGGCTACGACTAGTGGAGGGTCACTGAAAGAGTAGACTCTCAAGTGAACGGAAAACGACGTCCGAACCCGACAATGTGTGGGAATCACCCCACGTACTAGCTCCGTCAACGGGGCCACGGTCGGAGAAAAACGGACCTACCGCCCACGGCCAAACTCATGACCAAGGCAAACGGAACCTCCGGACACCAAAGACACGGTCACGGAACTCCACGGGGTGCCCAGGACGCACACACGGCCCAAGAGAGACACCCGACAGAAGGACAGGTCGCGCTAGGGATACCCAGTGCGACACGGAAGAACGCGCTAGGGAACCCTAGCGCAACAGAGAAGATCGCGCTAGGTCTCCCTAGCGCGACAGGGACCATCGCGCTAGGGAACCCTAGCGCGACAAGGACCATCGCGCTAGGTCCTCCTAGCGCGACAAGGATAATCGCGCTAGGACCCCATAGCGCGACACGAACCACCCTACTGCTCATCTTCTCCGATGAACGCGCTCGGTCGGGACAGCGCGACCTCCAAGAACGCGCTACTGGAGTATAGCGCGTTCTCAGTCCGCGGCCGAAAACGGTAAGAAAGCCCAAAAATTCTAACCACGCCCCCATGCCTCCAAAGGAGAGGGGGAAAACAAAGGGGAAGTCCCCTGGGGACCCCTAGCATGATTCTAGGCCATCAAAACACGAAATCATGCATCGAATCCATAGATCGGGCGAGCTATCCCCAAATCATGGAAAAACCCAAAAACGCTCAAACGATCCCCTCTCGGCCTCCCCGCGGCCTATAAATCGCGAAAAAGATCGGCATGAGGCTAAGGAACGTCACCCTACCTCAATGGAGCGAATGCTCCGCCGGATCGATCACGAATCACGAAGGATGCTCGAAGCTTCACGAACTCCCCACGCTTCCCACGCTCGCCGCACGCCCACGAGATCGCCTCACCGTCGCCCACGCGTCTGCGCCGTCGCCCCGCCGCCGTCCGTAGCCGGAGAGGGGCTCGCCGCGTCCGAATGGGAGAGAGGGAGAGAGAGGAGGGCTCACGGTCGCGAGAGAGAAGAAGAGGAAGAAGAAAGAGAAAAGGGAAAAAGAAAAGAAAAAGGATTAGGCTTTATAGAAAATCTGAATTTTTGGAAAAATACCAAAAAATAGAAAAATACGTTTTCGGAATCCTCGGAACACACCGATCGCAACGGTACCACTCGTGCCCGGGTGAATGGCCCAGTTAACCCGCAGCGAGCGTCCGAAGGAAAAGCCGAAACCCGCGCCGGAAATCGGGAAACACGCGCGGAAAAGTCGCGGAATGCCTCCGGGGCTCCGAAACGACTCCGGATCGCGCCGATCCGAACACGAAAGATGTCCGAAACGAAATTTCGGACACAACAGAGCCGGACGCTCCGAAAACCAGATCCGGGACCCACGAAGAAGGATCCGAAAGATCCGGGATATTACAGCCCTCCCCCCTTAAGGAATTTCATCCTCGAAATTGAGAACAGCCCAAGGGGAAAGAAGAGGAAGACTCACGCAAACAGGTACGGGAACTGCTGACGCATCTCGTCCTCACGTTACCACGAAGCCTCACCACCAGAGTGTCGCTGCCACACGACCTTTACCAAGGGAATGACCTTGTTCCGCATGCGCTGCTCTCGCCTATCCTCCATGCGGATCGGAAACTCTGGGAGAGAAAGATCTGGAGTCACCTCAGGCCAAACGGAAAACTCTAGCACATGAGAGTCATCGGGCATATACTTCCGCAACATCGAGACGTGGAACACGTCATGCACCGACGCCAACTCAGAGGGTAACTGCAATCGGTAAGCAACCTCACCGATGCGCTCCACAATCACGAAAGGACCAATGTAGCGGGGACTCAGCTTCCCACGCCGTCCAAAACGCATCACCCCCTTCATCGGAGAAACTCTCAGGAACACATGATCGCCCACGGCGAACTCGAGAGGCTGCCTCCTACGGTCAGCATAGCTCTTCTGCCGACTCTGGGCCGCCAACATGTTCTGACGAACCAGGTGCACAACATCCACACATTGCTGCACCAATTCCGGTCCCGTCAAAACACGCTCACCCACCTCAAACCAATCAAGTGGAGTCCGACAAGGACGCCCATACAATGCCTCATAAGGAGCCATGCCGATACTCGAATGATAGCTGTTGTTATAGGCAAACTCCACCAACGGTAGGTGATGAATCCAACTCCCCTGCCACTCCAGGCAGCAGGATCTTAGCATGTCCTCCAAGGTCTGAATGGTCCTCTCAGACTGACCATCTGACTGTGGATGATACGCCGAGCTAAACGCCAACTCCGTGCCAAGAGCTCGTTGGAAACTCCTCCAGAATCCAGAAGTGAAGCGCGGATCCCGATCCGACACGATCGAAATGGGAACCCCATGCAACGGCACGATCCGCTCCACATAAAGACGAGCCAACCTGGACACGCTCCAGCTGACTTTGACCGGTAACAACCGCGTCACCTTCGTCAGCCGATCCACCAGCAACCAAATACTGTCCTGCCCGCTCGGGGTCCTTGGCAACCCCACCATAAAATCCGTGGTCACATGGTCCCACTTCCAAGCAGGAACATCCAAAGGCTGGAGAGTACCTCCTGGTCGCTGATGTTCCGCCTTAACCTGCTGACAGATCAGGCACCTGACCACAAATTCGGCGACATCTCTCTTCATGCCAGGCCACCAGAACTGCCTCCGCAAGTTCCGATACATCTTCGTCGCACCCGGGTGTACGGTGTACCTGCTCCCATGAGCCTCGTGTAACACCGCACGACGAATCTGCTCCTCGGCTGGGACGTACAACCTGCCACGAAACCTCGCAGCACCATCCTCGCCGAGCTCCACGTCAGCCATCGCAAGAATCCGGGGCAACTCAGGGTCCGCATGCTGAGCCTCTGTCACCTGACGACGGATAGCAGGAGTGACAGTCAGACTCGCAAGCACTGCCAACCCTCGCTCCTGGGGAATCTTGAGCCTGAAGGATACTTCGGGCACCTGTTCCCAGAGCCTCCACTTCCTCAGCATCAAGGTACTGACCGCCACCTTCCGACTCAAGGCATCGGCGACGACATTCATCCTGCCCGGCTGATAAGACAGGGTGAAGTCATAGTCCTTCATGAACTCCATCCAACGCCTTTGTCTGAGGTTCAGATCTTTCTGTGAGAACACACACCTCAAACTCTGATGGTCAGTGAACACCTCGAACTTCTCACCGTACAGATAATGCCTCCAGATCTTCAGCGCGAAGATCACTGCTGCCAATTCAAGGTTATGGGTAGGGTAGTTCTCCTCATGGGGCTTTAGCTGCCGAGATGCATAAGCCACCACTCTACCATGCTGTATCAGAACAGCACCCAATCCGACGCCGGAAGCATCTGTACACACCACGAAACCTCCCGATCCAGAAGGCAAAACCAACACCGGAGCCGAGGTGAGCAACCTCTTCAGTTCACTGAAGCTCTGCTCACACTCCTCGGACCAAACGAAAGGCATATCCTTCCGCGTGAGCCTCGTCATCGGGGTCGCAATGCGGGAAAAATCCTGGATAAACCGACGATAATAACCCGCAAGCCCCAAGAAACTTCGGATCTCCGTCACCGACCTCGGCCTCGGCCACTGCATCACAGCCTCGACCTTGGCGGGATCCACGGAAATGCCATCACCAGAGATTACGTGCCCCAGAAAGTGCACCTCGCTGAGCCAAAACTCACACTTGCTGAGCTTCGCATACAACTGGTGATCTCGCAACGTCTGCAGCACCACACCCAAATGGTACGCATGCTCCTCAGCAGACTGCGAATAAACAAGGATGTCATCCACGAAGATGACCACGAACTGGTCCAAATATGGATGAAACACCCTCTGCATCAAGTCCATGAAGGCTGCTGGGGCATTGGTGAGCCCAAACGGCATCACCAGAAACTCATAATGCCCGTACCTCGTACTGAACGCAGTCTTCTCCACATCGGACTCGCGAATTCTCAGCTGATAGTAACCGGACCGCAAATCAATCCGCGAGAACACTCGCGCAGACTGAAGCTGGTCGAACAAATAATCAATCCGCGGCAACGGATACTTGTTCTTAATGGTCACTTCATTCAGCTGCCGATAGTCAATGCACAACCGCAGACTACCGTCCTTCTTCTTCACGAACAACACGGGCGCACCCCAAGGGGAAAAGCTAGGACGAATATACCCCTTGGCCAACAGCTCCTGCAACTGCGCCCGCAACTCCCTCAACTCAGCGGGGGCCATACGGTAGGGAGCCTTCGCCAAAGGTCCCGTACTAGGCACAACCTCGATCACGAAATCGATCTCCCGCTGGGGAGGTAATCCAGGCAACTCCTCGGGGAAAACGTCGGGAAACTCGCACACCACCGCAATGTCCTCGACATCCGGCTCCATCCGGTCAGACACAACCACTGACGCGAGAAAACCCTGACAACCAGAATCAAGTAACCGACGGGCTCGAATAGCAGAGATAAGGAATCGAGAAGAGGCGGAACGGATACCTTGGAAATAGAAGGTCCTCTTGCTCGGATGCTGGAAGTAGACCCTCTTCATCCCACAATCTACCACCGCTCCATGAGTCTCGAGCCAATCCATGCCTAGAATCACATCATAATCCCGAAGCTGCAACGCATACAACCTGCCTGGCATACTCCGCCCATCGATCCACACCGGAACCTGGTCGAAGCAATACGGAGTGACCATAAAACCACCCGAAGGCAACTCCACTGCCAAATCACAGGACAACTGGGTCACCGGCTCCTCGACGTTCGACGCGAAATCCTCCGAAATAAACGAATGAGACGCGCCAGAATCAAATAAAACCCGAGCCGCACAACCCAAAATCTGAACGGTACCTTCCACGAGCTGCGACGCCACTGCCTCTGCCCTGGTCAAGTGCGTGATCTGGCCCCGAGCCCTCTGCCTGCCTCCCACGCTGGCTGACCTGGGTAGCGGCGGATACTGTCCCTGCTGCTGCTGCTGCTGCCTCTGCTGCTGGGGAACCTGCTGCTGCTGAGGAAACTGCTGCTGCGGCGGTCTCTGAGGGCAGTCACGTGCCATATGCCCTGGCTGGTCACACCGAAAACAGATAATCGGCGCCGTGCACTGCCTGCCGGGGTGGGTACCACCACACCGTGGACAAGGTCCTCGCGATCCACCAACTGATCCCTGACGCTGCAAAGGAATCGGCTGCTGTACACTGCCCGATGAAACCTGCCCCTGATCCTTGGACTTCTTACGGAAATTCTTCTTCAAGAACTTCTTGACCTTCGAGCCGAAGGACGCAGATCCTGCCACTGACGCTGCCGATGCCGGTACTCCTGAACCACCCGACGCATGCTGGAAGAAACCCTGCTGCTGGGTAGCCGACTGCTGGCTGCGACCTGACAAAGACTGCCCCTGGCTGATCGGTCCTCGAGTCCTCTGCATATCCATCTCCAAGGAAATCGCAACACGAGACGCCGTCTCTAGATCAGTGGCTCCATTCACGATCAAATGGTGCCTCAGCTCCAGCCTCAAGCCCTGCACAAACTGCGTCGTCCTCACCCTCTCATGCTCCATGATATGAGGTGCATACCGACCCAGCTCGACAAATCGGGCCCTGTACTGCAACACGGACATGTCACCCTGCACCAGCTCCAGAAACTCCCGCATCCGCTGCGTAGCAACGATGTCTGGACAGTACGTACGCTCGAAAGCACTGACAAAGTCACCCCACTCGACCTGCTCAAGTGGACGAAGCTGAAAGGACGTCTTCCACTCGGAAGACCACCACCTCCGAGCCGTACCCTGCAACTGGTTGTAGGCCAAAACCACTCTGTCCTCGGCAGCACTCTTCGCAGAACTGAACACCCGCTCCATCTCATCGAGCCAATCACGAACCGCATCAGGGTCTGCCTGGCCGCTAAAGTAAGGTGGATGGAACTGCATGAAGTCCCTCACCGCTCAGCCTGGCCCACCCCTGACAAACGAGCCCTCAGCAGCCTCTCCGCCAAACTGCTGAGACATGAGATGGTACAAGCCACGGAAGAAATCCTCGGCCCCCGGAGCTCTCGCAGCATCCGCGGCCTCGGTAGCCCCCGGAACTCTGCTATGCTCCTCCTGGTCCCTCTGGACCCCCTGCTGGATCTCCTGACCTCCAGCCGACTGCCCCTGCTGAGAGCGAGAACTCCTCCTCGGCGCCATACTCGCTCCTGAAGCAAAAGATAGAAAACACGAAAATGGCACGGTTAAAATAAACACACGGTGCCCAATGCCAGCATCACCTGTACATCATCGTTGTGGACTAGTGGACCACTACAATTACCTATGATTCTCATGTAATTCCACAACCGCGCTCTGATACCAGCTGTAACGACCCGAGAATCCGATTACCGGGAAGGCCCGATAACCCGAGACTCGCACCGCCACCCACGAGCCCGAAGACTCGGAAGGGTTAAAAGGATGGTGTGGAGACTACACAAGTATCACAGATAATTGCAGAAATTAAACAGTTATAATGTTAAGCAGGAAATAAATTAACAATTTACATAGTCCACAATAAAATAACAACAACAGCAACAGTAGTCCACGACTAGTACAGTGACAAGAAGAAAAGTACAGCTACACGGGGCATCCCCCGGCTCTGACCTCTGGCGCTACCTCTGGGCACCCGCACCACGCTGCGCTCCTGACGTGCTCCCCGAAGGTGGCGTCTCACCTGAAACACGGTGAAAACACGCAGGGAATGAGTCTCGGAACAAGACTCAGTAGGGATCACTCGAACCCTACCTCGAAAAACGAGAAACCACTACTCTAGCGGTAGGAAAGTACCTCGGAAAGGAAAGCCCTGTACTCTACAGAACTAGACCCTACAGCACGCAAACCGACACACGTGCCACGGTACGAGAAGACCGAAACTCAACGGTCGAACCGCCAAAACCCGAAGGTCGGAAACACACGACTGACAGTCTGACACTCCGTACTCGACAGGACTACCACCCACTAGAAGCACACCCGGTAGCGTCCCCCGACGTCTTACACCGCACCGCAGGTGAACCGCCTGACGTGGTAGGTCCTACCCGAGGCGCAAACACCGTACAAGTAACCACAAACAAGTGACTAGCTGGGGTCACGCCCGTCGACGTGGGTCCAACCGCCCCCAACCACGTGTGCACACACAGACCACGCGTCCTAGGTCTGGCCCTCTGACCGGTTTTCCCCCGCAGCCGGACTCTAGCTAAGACGAAGGGCCTACGGTAACCGGTCCACAAACCGTCTCGAAAGGTGGGTGCCCGTACACCACTCCCAGGTGAGACCAGCACCTCGTACTGGTGGGCTACGACTAGTGGAGGGTCACTGAAGGAGTAGACTCTCAAGTCAACGGAAAACGACGTCCGAACCCGACAACGTGTGGGAATCACCCCACGTACTAGCTCCGTCAACGGGGCCACGGTCGGAGAAAAATGGACGTACCGCCCACGGCCAAACTCATGACCAAGGCAAACGGAACCTCCGGACACCAAAGACACGGTCACGGAACTCCACGGGGTGCCCGGGACGCACACACGGCCCAAGAGAGACACCCGACAGAAGGTCAGGTCGCGCTAGGGATACCCAGCGCGACACGGAAGAACGTGCTAGGGAACCCTAGCGCAACAGAGAAGATCACGCTAGGTCTCCCTAGCGCGACAGGGACCATCGCGCTAGGGAACCCTAGCGCGACAAGGACCATCGCGCTAGGTCCTCCTAGCGTGACAAGGATAATCGCGCTAGGACCCCATAGCGCGACACGAACCGCCCTACTGTTCATCTTCTCCGATGAACGCGCTCGGTCGGGGCAGCGCGACCTCCAAGAACGCGCTACTGGAGTATAGCGCGTTCTCAGTCCGCGGCGGAAAACAGTAAGAAAGCCCAAAAATTCTAACCACGCCCCCATGCCTCCAAAGGAGAGGGGGAAAACAAAGGGAAGACCCCTGGGGACCCCTAGCATGATTCTAGGCCATCAAAACACGAAATCATGCATCGAATCCATAGATCGGGCGAGCTCTCCCCAAATCATAGAAAAACCCAAAAACGCTCAAACGATCCCCTCTCGGCCTTCCCGCGGCCTATAAATCGCGGAAAAGATCGGCATGAGGCTAAGGAACGTCACCCTACCTCAATGGAGCGAATGCTCCGCCGGATCGATCACGAATCACGATGGATGCTCGAAGCTTCACGAACTCCCCACGCTTCCCACGCTCGCCGCACGCCCACGAGATCGCCTCACCGTCGCCCACGCGTCTGCGCCGTCGCCCCGCCGCCGTCCGTAGCCGGAGAGGGGCTCGCCGCGTCCGAATGGGAGAGAGGGAGAGAGAGGAGGGCTCACGGTCGCGAGAGAGAGGAAGAGGAAGAAGAAAGAGAAAAGGGAAAAAGAAAAGAAAAAGGATTAGGCTTTATAGAAAATCCGAATTTTCGGAAAAATACCGAAAAATAGAAAAATACGTTTCCGGAATCCTCGGAACGCACCGATCGCAACGGTACCACTCGTGCCCGGGTGAACGGCCCAGTTAACCCGCAGCGAGCGTCCGAAGGAAAAGCCGAAACCCGCGCCGGAAATCGGGAAACACGCGCGGAAAAGTCACGGAACGCCTCCGGGCCTCCGAAACGACTCCGGATCGCGCCGATCCGAACACGAAAGATGTCCGAAACAAAATTTCGGACACAACAGAGTCGGACGCTCCAAAAACCAGATCCGAGACCCACGAAGAAGGATCCAAAAGTTCCGGGATATTACATTGGTGAAGCAGGTCCTGGCGTTGGAGGAGGAGTAGGCTGGCTTCCAGGCCCTCTTAGAATCCCAAGGGCATTCTCTAGAGGTGGTCAAGCGGGAGCGGGATGCTTCTCGGGAGCAGCTGCGGATATTGGAGGTCGCCTGGCTACATATGAAGGCATGAGTAGAGGAGGCAGAGGCAGAGGAGCTGGAGACTGCCGTCACGGTGACGAAGGCAGAAGTGGCGTTGGCGGTGGAGGAGGTGCTCAAGCGCTTTCGGGTGTGCATAGAGTACGAGAATTAGCTGAACACCGAGGCCGTCCACATCTATGGGCCAGCAAAGGATGCCGATTTCAGAGATGGGTGGGTTGTGGCCTGAAGGCCGTTGCTCAGGCCACTGGTGCTCCGTTGCCCAAGCTCCATCCCCCTTCCTCCCTATATGTGACCGAGGACGACCGGTGAGTGGTAGCCCAAAATGCGGAGGCCGAACTGGCAGATGAGATACTGGAGGATGTTAGGGACCTAATCACCTTGGTGGATAGCCCCCAACTGCCTGGGGCTATCCTCATGGAGTCTGACGTCGAGCAAGGTGCTGTCGTTGAGAAGGATGCCCTTGAGGGGAGCGTGCCGGTTGCTTGAGACTTCTCCTTTTTTTTGTAATCCCCTTGGGTGTGCTCAAAAAGGTGTGGCCCCTCATTGAAATTTCTCTAGAATAAAAAGATCCCATTCCCTTTCCACTTCCTAGTGATAGGTTGAACCGCCTTGTGTTTCTTCTGTTGCTGTATCTTTGATGGTGATAGAGCATTCCTTTGCTGCTGGGTCTCCTTTGGAGATGTGAAAGGTTAGTAGGGTTTTCTAGGAAGTAACAGGCTATGGTCGGTGCGATTCCCAAGTCCCCTGCCTTGTTTTCATGTGGTCAATTAAGGGAAGTAATTCTTATGACCTTCTGGAGAGGCCATTTCCACTATAAATAGGAGACCCTTCGGGAACTTTGGAGAACACATCACCTTCTCTTATGCCTTCAATCCCGCTTTCTTGGAGCGCTGTCTCAGTAGGGTTCTAAATCTTCCTCAGGGGAGAAGTCCCCAAAGCGTCCCTACTCCCGCAAGGAGGCATTGCCCGACACCGGTGAAGCCCAGGCAAGAGGAAGTGGGAAGGCTGGAGCTTTGGAGGATTACTTGTAGGGTTGGCCGGCCGCTTTGATGAAGGTCCCCTATTTCTATGCCATCAAGGTGGTGCTGAACCTCACCCCACACCTGTATGGCTCTGAGAGCGATGACTTAAGTTCTTGTACTCCCTCTTGCTTGTAAATGATAATAATACTATCTCCCATGCTTTCTTTGCTATGTGTGCTCACTCTTTCACACGCGTCTGAGTGCTAGGGTGGCGATCGTAGCCTTAGTCCTTAGGGGTAGACGTCGATTGGATCTGACATGGGCTAGTCAATTAGAGGAGTAGTCGGTGGTTCCCGATAGCTCTCCTAAAAAGAGGTGGCGTGGGGTGAACCATGAAATGACTGGTTCCATCCGTGGGAGTGGTCACTGGTTCATCAGAGCCCTCTTGAAGAGGTGGTGGGGCGGACCATGAAATGGCCAGCTCCAATTTCTGAGGGTGGTGTTCAGCTCTCTCTTGAAGGGGAGGAATGCTCGCATGCCAGCCTCTAGGAAGTACCAAGTTGGGTAAACTTGGGGAGTAGTCGGTGGTACATTATCGTACTCATGTCCAGTGGGACCATTAATGATTGGCTCCATTTTGGAGGTGAATTAGTCCCTCATGAAGAGTAGGAGACGTCTCATCTCTTGGAAGTAGTAAAGCCATCCTTAGTATTTTCAAGGGAGCGTGTGACGACCCAAGATCTGGATACCGGGAAGAGCCCGATACCATTCGAATCCTGGCCCGCCGCCCACGAACCAAGAGGGCTCGGAAGGGCTAAAAGGAGTGTGGATGCACAAAGAAATAGGAAACAAAATAGGACAATTCAATAATTAATAAAAATAAATAAATAACTACAACAACAGAGTCCAGTCCAATAGAAAGTACAGTCTAAAGCAGTAAAACGTACCACATGCCAAGTGAACACTCGGCTCGGTGAGCTGGCAACTAAGAACCTCCGAATAGCACCTTCGAACCTCGAGGAAGAACCACCGCACCTGAAATGCAGGGGTGAGCCTCCTATCACTAGCTCAGTAGGGATCCCACAGAACCCAAACCGAGAACAACGGCGGTAGCAGAAAGGAATGCTAACAAGAGCAACAATCGCAACAGCAGGAACAACAAACCGGTGGCCAGTAAAAACTTGGCACTACAGCTACTCCTACTGTACCGGTCAAGCAGAAAGAGAAATCCCGATCTCACAATCGGGAACCGGACCACTCTAACACCAGGCCTACCAAGGAAACCCTCACGGTAACCCTACCATAGAAGTTTGCCCACACAGGCACGACCAACCGGGACAGCACAGTCCCACACTGGCACGACGAAACCTCGGTGAAGCCACTGGCACCCTGGCCACTACCTCGGAAACACCGGACGGTCCAGAAAGCCACGTCTCGCAGACAGGAAACGAAACCCAGAAACAGGAGAGTCACGTCTCACGTGACAGAAGTACCTGCCCACCAGAAGCAAGACCGGATGCGTCCACTGACGACTTAGTCCACAGCCTCAGGTGTCTCGCTGCGGCGCCCCAGGCAGAGACTGAGACACCGTACAAGTAACCACCGAACAAGGGTCTAGACGGGGTCGTGCTCGTCAGCACGCGTCCGAAGTCCCCGACCACTTGTGTATACACTGACTGACTGCGCTACGTTAGGCCCTCTAGCTGGTTCGTCCTCCCGGCCCGGACTCGAGCCGCCACAGTAGGAGGCCCATGGCAACCACCCTAAAGCCGTCTCTCGAGAAGCCTTGCCACCACTCCCTGGTGGGACGACACACGTGTCGGAAGGCTACGACTAGTGGGGAGTCACTGATGTGACCACTCTCTGAAGAGAAACTCCGAGAACCACACACGCACCCTACGCGAAAGTCGAGAAGAATCAAGTGGCGCCGAGCCAGTGGACTCTGGACAGTCCTCTAGACTCACTAAATCCAACGGTCCTTGAGTCACAAGACTCGGGGTCAAGACCATTGAACGCAACGACGCAATGCCGTTATTCTAGCCTGATTCCTAGGTCTAAAACCACGATAGCACGAAGATCGAGGTAGCTCACAAGCCGTCGAGACCATCCCCTCAAAAGGGAACTCAGAAACCCTCCAGCCCGGGACTCACAGTCCAAGGCCACACATATGGCCCACGCGAAAAACACAGAAGCATGATTCCCAAGGCAGCTCACAAGCCGCCACGCCGATTCCCCATCACAGGGAAAAGCAGGAAACCTCCAGCCCCAGAAACCTGGCAGAACTGAAGGGAAAGATGGACGAAAATAAGAAAATAGAAATCGAAACTAGAGGACAAACCAATTTTTATGGAGTATGGAGGGAACCTCTGGAACACGCCTAGAAAATTTCAGCCCCAGATGAGGTCGGAGCGGGAAGTTAAAATTCACGGAGTTGACCTCTATCCAGTAGGACAGAACCTGGATAGAACTTCCGACGGTTGCTCGCGGCGGCGGCGGCGGCACAGAATGAAATCAGAGGTGGAGGGGTTAAGGTAGAAGGGTTCACAACCCTGAAATGTAGAGGAAGGGGAAGAAAACCAGAGGAAGAGAGAGGGGGGCGCAGCTAGCTTCTTGCACAATGCAATTTTCTTCTTCTCATTAATTCCAAATAATAGAAATACAAGGCTTATATAATAAATGGAAAAAGACCAAGGATACCCTCAGATCTAGGATATGGAGGGGCACATAAGGGACATCACATTTGGTTCAAACAAAATAAAAAAAAGAAATCCCTAATTAAATCTAATGGGGGGGTGCCCCCTTGACCAAGGGGGAGGGTAGGTGGCCTACCCTTGACCTTTTAACACACTTGTCCCCCATGTGTCTAATTGACTAGTCCAACCTTCTAGATGCCACCTTGGCTTTTGACCAGCCCCACATGGATGAGGTGGACCAATGGGCAAGGGGTGGGGGCCCCCTTGCAGGTCCTACTGGCATTTTGCATAGGCCTGTCAACGGAGCGGATACGAAGCGAATATATGACTATCCGTATCCGCTCCATTTTTCGATTCGAATTATCCGATTTTGATCCGCTCCGATTTGACTCTGATACGAAGCGAATATCTGACTATCCGTATTCGCTCCGTTTTAAAATCTGAATTATCCGATTCAAATTTAAAAGTATATAAATATAATTATAAAATATTAAAAGTATATAAAATATAATTATAAAATGTCAAAAATATATAAAATAAATTTTAAATTAAAATATAACTATAAAATATCTAAATTTCTCTATAATATCATTTATTTTATAATAAATTATTTAAAAATATATATAATATAATATATAATATTACGAATGGATATTTTTCGAAGCGAATATTATAATATCCGTATCCGCTCCGATTCGAATTCGGATATTATCCGTATCCAAAAAAATGAATACGAATCGAAGCGGATCCGGATAATATCCGTACCCGTTGACATGCCTAATTTTGCACATAAACCCACACAATCCTAAGGAAGAACAAATAGGCTCATGAAGCCTTACATTTGTGAATCTACTTCTCCCAGGATATAAAATAAATAAAAGGACACAAATACGAAAATAAAATGTACATGCTCGATGTTGATTCCCATCAATTCTCCCCGGGTGGGAAGAACTCGACCCCGTCGAGTAAGGGGTGCGATGGCTCGAGTACTCCGGCGGATCCGTCGACGTACCAAGTAGCGCGGGCACGCGCCATTCCAAGTGATCGTCACCTGCTCATTCCGTATATACTCGATATGCGGATGCTACTATGGAGAACGAGGCTAGTTATGGAACACTCTGGGGTGGGGTCACTCTCAATGGGAGGAGGCGGCTCGAAGACTCACTAGGAATCACCGCTAGGCCCTGTAGGTGACTTGATCCGGGTATATATGTAGAGCCAATTCCCATACTCTTCGGGCGAGTCCACTCACTTCTCACTCATAAGGGACTGACATCGACGAGCTTGCACAAGACACATGCAGACTCCTAACAAACCACAAGCCACACAAATAAACCGCTCAAAAACACACCACACAAAACAAACCACACAAAGAAAAAGACTGACTCATGCATGACCCTAGACTTAAGACGGTAACATCAACCCCACTAAGTGGCTGCATCCTGGGCTGCGGCAGACTCCTCTAGACCTTCCACTTCATAGTACTCATCGGCTAGTGTCGGATCGGCCTCATAGGTGACAAGCTCGAGCCCAGAAGGCGAGGCTTCTCCAACCCCTAGGGCTAGTGTGGTACGGGTGGGACATTGGCTGGCGATGTGGCCGAACCCATGACAGTGGAAACACTACAGCCGTGACCTACTGCTCTCTCCAATAAGAGGGACCTTACCTTTATCCTCTCGACGGGTAGGGGGTGTGGGCAACAAGGGTGGAGGTGTAGGTGTCGTGGGCAACAGTGATGGGGGTGCCGGTGCCAGAGGACGGGCTATGGGTGCTGGTGGTTGGGGTGGAGATAGATCCCGTGGTGGGGGAGGTCGAGGTCTAGGAGCGAAGTGCTCCTGATGGCCGGGCTCATGAGGACGGGCCATGGGTCCCCTCGGGTATGAGCCTAAGGAGCCACGTGAATCAGCACTACGGGGAGGAGCGGAGCCCCACCGTGGAATAGACTCGAACTCTCCCTCGAATTGCTCCATCTCGAGAGCAACTTGGTATGCATCCTCCAACTTATCCACCTTGCGGCGGAGAAGCTCATACCGTAGGTGCGACCGTAGACCACGCCGAAATCGGGAGACGGTAGGGGAGTCTTCCTCCGTGGCATCACATCGCAAGTAGTATTCATCGAACTCGACGATGTAGTCAGAGACGGACCGATCACTACAAGAAAAAGTGGCTATAGCGACCGAATTAGCGACCGATTTAATCGGTCGATAGTCGGTCCCAAATAGAGACCAATTCGGAGACCGAAATAATCGGTCGCATAACCGAGACCGTTTCCGCGACCGCATTATATCGGTCGCTAATCGGTCGCTATTATTGCGACCGAATTAACTTCGGTCTCCAGTCGGTCGCTGATGCCGTTATACTTCCTACTACGACCCCCGCCCGCCCGAGCCCTCGAGACCGTTTCAGCGACCGCATGTATATCGGTCGCTAATCGGTCGCTATTATTGCGACCGAATTAACTTCGGTCTCCAGTCGGTCGCTGATGCCGTTATACTTCCTACTACGACCCCCGCCCGCCCGAGCCCTCCCGCCCGAGCCCCCCCCTCCCGCCCGAGCCCCCCCTCCCGAGCCCCCTTCCCCTGCGGCCCCCTCTCCGCCCTAGCCCCCCTCCCCGCTCCCGCCCGAGCCCCCTCCGCCGGAGCCCCCCCTCCGCCCGAGCCCTCCCGCCCGAGCCCCCCTCCTCCGCCGGAGCCCCCCTCCCCGTGCTGCCTCCCGCCCGAGCCCCCCTCCGCCGGAGCCCGTCGCCGCGCCGCTCGCGTCGAGTCGCCGTCGCCGCTCGCCCTGCCGTCGTCGCCCTCCGCAGGTACCTCTCTCTCTCTCTCTCTCTCTCTCTCTCTCTCTCTCTCCCTTCCCCCTCCGTCACCGGCCTGCTCCCCTCCCCCGCCGGCCTACTCCCCTCCCCCCTGCGGCCCCGTCGCCGGCTTGCTCCCCTCCCCTCCCCCCTGCGGCCTGCGCCCCCGTCCCCCTTGAGCACTGCGGAGGGGACCCCCCTTGGCCATTGGGGAAGGGAAGGGAGAGGGCCATGTGGCCACAGTGAGAATCCGATCCACTACATCTATGGATATAAAGGGTGAGTGGGGATCAGGTGCCTGGACTTGCAGGCAGCTACGGTGTTCGCTGTACGCAAACTGTAGATACCATTAACTCTTCGTAAGGTTGTGAATGTATATTATCTAATGTTTGCGGACACTGACAACACATTTTTTCTCTCTCCAAATGACCCGTTGTATACTATATGGGGACTTACTTTTATGTAGACTTTACTTTCCCGTGTATATCTTTGCAAATGTGTATGCACAAGATCCCAACTCTTTCGATGGTGCCCTAGTTGTAGCAGACAGATGCTTCGTCTAATTCGTCTGCTCCTAGCCGTGTGCAACACTCACCCCAATCTGCTTATCGCTGGTTGTGCTTCTGGATCGTGTGCCCACAAACTAACTTGAATAGTTGAATCTGCACCTTATCATATTGACCTAAATCAGCAGCCCATATGCACATTCATTTATTCTCCCTGGAACTCTCCATCAACACTCATAGTATGTGCATAGCTTCTATCTTTGATCTCCATGGCATAATGCCCAATTTATTTCTTTTGCTGCTGTGTGATCACTTATCCTTCTGTCAAATAATCTTTTCCACAACTGTATACGAAGTGTATTTATGCTTGTTAGCATGATGGAAAGCATATTCATGTTTTAGGTCAGGATAAGCTGAATACCAAGCATAATTTTCAAGCGGTTACAGGGACAGAAACCTAAAAGAAATTATAACCATTTGATAACTTGGCCCTATGCTCTAGTATCAGAGATTCAGGTATAGGATTATTGGTATATTACTTTAGTAGATTAAGGAAGAGAGTAGATCTGCTATATCTGATAGGTAACATCTAACATCCATATCCATGTGTGCGCTCAGCATAACATACTCTTTGCCTTACAATTGACCCATCCTCTCTCTCAAGTAAAGCCCCTTATTTGCATCTCTTTTCTCAATTCATTCTCATAAATCTTCTATGACTATAAGTTGTCAAATATTATTACAATTCCAGTCACCTTGACATCAAGAAGTTTCTAGCTGGCCACAGGCTGTCAGGTACCTATGAGGATTAGTTACAATGTTTTTCTAAAAGTTTTTCTTCCTCCATCTGTTTGTTTAAAGACCTATCATACTATCTTATCCATCCTCAGTAATAAAATGGGGTTTAAGATTGCACCATATTTACTAATGTTCAAAAAGTAACATTGTATGTTTTGATGAGTGAAAAAGTGTCATTTAATGGTTATAAATGTTTCTGTCCTGCATCAGATTTGGTATCAGAGCATAAGGGAATCAACTTATTTTTATAAGTTGAGGTCCTACATTTTGTAATCAGTATGCTTCCTCTTCCGATTATTTTTACTGCATATTTACCTAATGGACAACGAGCAGAAATTGATGTACATGAGTCGGAAGATAAGAATTGGATTTCACCTGACATTGTTAAGTCACTTGCTAAGACCGGAGAAATTGTTATTGAGGGTGACCGTGTATTTGTGGAGTTCTCTAAGAAGTTCAAAACAGTCACGTATGATGATGGAGCTTGGTGTGACATTGGGTCAATGGCTGCCCCATTCATTATTTTAGGAAGAAAGTGGTTAGAAGAAAGAAGTGCGGTTATTGATTCAGAAAGAAAAACATGCACTTTGAGTTTAGTGTTATTTTCTTGTATTTTCGTAATTAAATTAAGGTTTATTTTTAGTTTAGTGTTATTTAGTCGGTTATGTGTTTTGTTAATTTTAATAGTTAGGGTATTGTTGGATGAAAAGTAAAGTGTGTTTTATTATTGTCTTATTCAGTAATGATACCATCAATTTCTTTACTTGATTTCTGCATAGCTAGTGACAGTGTTGTCTTTAAGCTAAAAAGTATCATGCTATATTTTATTTCTGCTAAATAGCTAGTGAAAGTGTTGTCTTTATGTTGGATGTTAAAATAAAATTCCTGTTTTCATTGTGTACATGTATTGCCAATTTCACATGTTACTGCTATGTTTTTAGATTGTGTTATTATCTTGTCAATATTTAATTAGTTGGGTGTTGTATGTGAGCTGAGATGCGTGGGTGCAACCTAACATTGCACGCATCTTAGGAGAGCGTGTTAAGCCCGTGCCAATCAACCTACCCGTTCAAGACTTTGGGATTGATATGCACGTTCTCATTTTGAATGATGAGAATGTGTATATCTAACTCAAAGTCTTGAATTGTCCCGTTTGGACAGTCTGTGAATGTTTGATCGCACTTAGGTGGTTAATTACTATATGTGTTTGTGTTGTTTGTTAAAAATTTTGGCTGCGTCTTCTCACTCCTCTCTGATATACCTTTATTGATTTTGATTATTTTCTTAACCACTTATTAGTAAGTGTTTAAGAAAATTTCTTAATCAATAAATATTTTGTGGTATATCGGAGAGGTGTGGGGAGATGCTGCCGAAATTTTTAGCAAACAACACAACACATATAGTAATTAATCGTGCGATCAAACCTTCACAGATGGGTTAAAAAGTGAAGATCTAAATGATATTTCCGTCCTATTTAAAATGGCAGACATGGACGATGTGAGGTAAGGGTTGTACTTTTTATTTTGTTAAACATGTTAAAGTTTTGTGTGTTTACATTTCATTCGCATAGGGAAAATGTCTGAAGATCGTTCATGGATGTGAATATATTAGTGATCAAAATGAATCTGATAATGAAGATGTGAATGCTGAATTTGTTATATCTCCAACATCTGAAGAAGAAATGGAGAATGTTTGATTAATGGTATACAATTTTATCTGGGAATTTTAATACTCTGTAACTTTCTTTCTTTCACTATTTGATGAATATGCATGTATTTTATTACCAGTTGAAGATATGGTTCGAGGACGGCGTGGGACTCCCAGAGGTGGGAGGGGAGAGGGTAGCGGGAGGAGATTTACTTCCGTTTCACCACCGGTAGTAGGTATGTATACTTTCCCTTCATAATGCATTGTAGTATTTGTTGAAAATAATTCATTATGTATTTGTGTTATCTGATTATTATTTTCACAGGACCCACGACCTCTACACCGTTACGACCGACCTCTGCACCGCTACCACCGGTAGTAGGTATGTATACTTTCATGTATAATGCATTGTAGTATTTGTTGAAAATAATTCTTTATGTTTTTGTGTTATCTGATTCTTATTTTCACAGGACCCACGACCTCTGCACCGTTACCACCGAGGGATGCACCGCTACCACCGGTAGTAGGTATGTATACTTTCATGTATAATTCATTTGAGTATTTGTTTAAAATAATTCTTTATGTTTTTGTGTTATCTGATTCTTATCCTTACAGGACCCACGGCCTCTGCACCGTTACCACTGACAACGGGTACATTGACGGCCTATGCACCGCCATCACACATGGCGAGTGGATCTACACCTCCCCCAGCTGAGTCAGGTATGTTCATTTGCATATTTATGTTTTTTTGATAGTTTGTTTTATTTATACTATTTAATTCGTATAGTACGTGCTGATGACGAGGCGAGTCATCATGAGGGGGAGGGCTGTTGTAATGAGACGATGCGGGCAGTGTGGATAAATGAAGGGTACGTAATGCATTATTTTTGTTATTTATTCGTCATTGTGGTATTAATATTTTTAATTTCAGGAATAAAATAGAGCCAGCCCAAGTTCTTTTGAATGCACAGTCAATAGATTCAGCGGTTCGCAAGCATGCTGAGGAAAGTTTAAAACAATTTCAGGATCAAAATGTTACTGGGTTCTTGCTATCTCTTTCGAGTGAATTAGCAAATAATGACAAGCCTGTTGTTAGCCGTAAATTGGCAGGCTTGATTCTCAAAAATGCCCTGGATGCAAAGGAGCAACACAGAAAATTTGAGCATGTGCAGAGATGGTTATCATTGGATGTAGCTGTTAGGGCCCAGGTCAAAGGATGTTTACTACAGACTCTCTCTTCACCGGTGATTGATGCAAGATCTACTGCATCTCAAGTTGTTGCAAAGATTGCTGGTATTGAGTTGCCTCAAAATCAATGGCCTGAACTTATCAGTTCTCTCTTGTCAAATATTCACCAACTTCAGCCAGATGTTAAGCAAGCAACTTTGGACACCCTAGGTTACATGTGTGAAGAAGTCTCCCCTGATGAAGTTGATCAAGAGCAAGTCAATAAGATATTGACAGCGGTTGTTCAAGGCATGAGTGCTTCTGAGGGAAACATTGATGTTAGGCTGGCTGCAACTCGAGCTCTGCATAATTCTTTGGGATTTGCTCAGGCAAACTTCGGGAATGATATGGAGAGGGATTATATCATGAGAGTCATTTGTGAAGCTACTCTGTCCCCTGAGGTGAAGATACGGCAGGCTGCATTCGAATGCTTGGTCTCCATATCCTCCATGTATTATGAGAAGCTTGCATCGTATATGCAGGACATATTTAACATCACTGCAAAAGCTGTGAGGGAAGATGAGGAACCTGTTGCTCTACAAGCTATTGAATTCTGGAGCTCAATATGCGATGAAGAGATTGACATCTTAGATGAATATGGAGGGGATTTTTCTGCTGATTCTGACACCCCTTGCTTTTATTTTATCAAGCAGGCACTACCTGCGCTTGTCCCTATGCTGTTGGAGACACTCCTTAAGCAAGAAGACGACCAAGATCAGGATGAAGGAGTTTGGAATCTTGCAATGGCTGGAGGAACATGCTTGGGTTTGGTTGCACGGACCGTGGGAGATGACATTGTGCCTCTTGTTATGCCATTCATAGAAGAAAACATTAACAAACCTGAATGGAGGCAGCGAGAAGCAGCAACTTATGCATTTGGTTCTAAAATCTGAAATACCGGTCGGATGGCCGTGCCGGTCATTCCAATACGACCGGGGAGATGAAAGTGACTTGTCAGAACTGACGGAATCCAAATCGGATGCCCGGTTTGAGCTCGGCGCTCAAACTTCATTTTTAAAATACACTT
The DNA here is from genome assembly GCA_022559845.1 of Amorphophallus konjac. NCBI lineage: Eukaryota > Viridiplantae > Streptophyta > Magnoliopsida > Alismatales > Araceae > Amorphophallus > Amorphophallus konjac. The sequence continues at coordinate 429,203,602 of CM040126.1, read as the reverse complement.
ATTTCAAATGAACTGTTAGGACGGGTCCGGGGGTCTAAAATCTGAAATACCGGTCGGATGGCCGTTCCGGTCATTCCAATACGACCGGGGAGATGAAAGTGACTTGTCAGAACTGACGGAATCCAAATCGGATGCCCGGTTTGAGCTCGGCGCTCAAACTTCATTTTTAAAATACACTTAGTTCAAATGAACTGTTAGGACGGGGCATTTGGTTCTAAAATCTGAAATACCGGTCGGATGGCCGTGCCGATCATTCCAATACGACCGGGGAGATGAAAGTGACTTGTCAGAACTGACGGAATCCAAATCGGATGCCCGGTTTGAGCTCGGCGCTCAAACTTCATTTTTAAAATACACTTAGTTCAAATGAACTGTTAGGACGGGTCCGGGGGTCTAAAATTCGAAATACCGGTCGGATGGCCGTGCCGATCATTCCAATACGACCGGGGAGATGAAAGTGACTTGTCAGAACTGACGGAATCCAAATCGGATGCCCGGTTTGAGCTCGGCGCTCAAACTTCATTTTTAAAATACAAGATGAAATTTGAACTTATATTGTGTGTGTGTATTTATATATATGAAAATGAGCTGGCTTAAACTATTGGCATACTCTTGTTAATGCTTGATTTCTTTATTAAGTCTTGTTAATGCTTGATTTCTTTATTAAGGATTTGATTATAATTTTTTTAAATGATATACAGGATCATCCGTCGCGAGATGTTGGACGAGACGACGACCAGGATGATGTTGGACGAGACGACGACCAGGATGAGACATATGTGGAGGATTTGTGATTTTATTTTAGTTGTGTATGTTGTCATTTTATTATTATGGATGTATGATTAATTTGTGATTTTATTTTAATTGTGTGTAATTTGAGGTTCGTGGAGATTGTGATCCGTGTAGTTGATTTATTATTGTTTTATGAAATTGTTATTTATCAGGTGTTTGTATGTGATGAATTTGAGATTTGTCGATATTGTTGTCTGTGTAGTTGATTTTATATTTATGTTATGAATTTGTTATTTATCAGGTAATTTATTTATCAGTTTAAATAAATTTTTTAAAAAAAAATAATGCAAAATTAGCGACCGCATGGAGACTGAATTGCGACCGAATAGCGACTATACGTTATATTTCTTTTATTAAATAATTATACTTGGCGACCGACTGGCGACCGACTAGCCACCGAATCAATCCGATAGGTTAATTTTATTTTTAAAAATACAACAAATTTAGCGACCGACTGGCGACCGAATTGAGACCGAATAAATCCGATAGGTTAATTTTATTTTTAAAAATACAACATAATTCGAGACCGAATAGCGACCGAATTGCGACCGAATTATTAGCGACCGGTCAGGCGACCGATTATAATCGGTCTCTGGTAACGACTGATACTGCGACCGAATTATGTCGGTCGCTATATAGCGACTATTATATAGCGACCGACATATTCGGTCGCTAGATAGTATCTGTTCGGTCGCAATGCATATTTGCGACCGATCTACGACTGAATAGCGACCGCTAGGTCGGTCGCTATCCGCGATTTTTCTTGTAGTGGATCTCCTTGGGTGAGACTTTGCCACCTTTCTATGAGAGGCTGGCGGTAGGAGGTAGGGAGGTACTTCTTCCGAAGCTTTTCCCTCATCTCGGTCCAAGTATCGATCGGAGGCTCATGACGATGAAACAATAGGTTCTCCATGTTCCGCCAATAGGTTTATGCTTGGCCTAAGAGTTTCATCCTGGCGAACTTGACCTTCCGTTGGTCCGACATCTCGAACCACTCAAAATAACGGTCTATGCCAGCCTCCCAATCAAGATAGACCTTCAGGTCTAAGGACCCGTCAAAGGTGGGAGGGTCTGCCCGAACGGTCCTAAGGGCCCGTTCATCTATATCTTGGTCGTGGGTACGCCGTGTAGGGTGATGATCTCGACCATATCCCCGATGCTCGTTATCGGACTCATAGTCATGCACCTCGGGGATTTCACGCCTCCTAACATCTACCCCTTGAACCCTTGGAATCGCGGGTTGATGAACCGGCTCCGGTTGACCTTGTGTAGGTGGGAGGGGTGCCTGGACTGGGGCACTCGGGTGTGCCTCGACTGGGTCTCTCTCTAGTGCGGCAACTCTCCCGACCAATCCCTGAACGGACTGGTTCGACCCGTCGGCCCTATCCTCTAAGGTCTTCATCCTCTCTTCTAGGCGGGTACCTAGGCCATTCGCTCGTGTACTCAACCCTTCCATCCTATCCATTCGAGTACTCAACTCACCCATTTATGTACCTAACCCATCGATACGTGTATGCAATCCTTGCATTTGTCCCATAAGGGTGTGGAACATTTCGGCCACAGCTGACGCATCGAGACTAGTGACTCGGGGATCCGCCATAGGTGGTGGTGGGGGTGAGTACTGTGTACCTCTACGAGTGGGCATGCAAACACACAGACTAGGAGACTCCAACTAATGTAAACACGGACTAAAACAAAGAGGATGCACCTAGACTTAACCAAAACTCGGCACGTGACGGAGTTAATCGATCCGAAGATCACTCGCGCAAGTGTGCGGCCTTCCCGATAGGCGTAGCCTAACGTTCGGACAACACCTTTTAATATATCAAGTAAAGGGATGCAAATGCAACCTAGACCGACTTAGACAATGACTAGACGTAAATGACACTTTTTTTTTGTTTTAAACACCCTAGACTCAAACTCGCTCTGATACCAAATTGATGCGGGACGGACCACGGACTCGACTCGAATTAGGAATGCGATCCTCGGACTCTAGATGAGCTCGCGATTGTCCCCTAGCGAGGGAAGCGTTGGACGTGCACGGTTGAGAAACCGGCAAGAGCTAGGGTGGTCAACTCTCAACTTCGTGCCCGGATCGGATCACGGGATAGTTTCGCTCTCTCTCGCAGCAGCGGTGAGTAATAATATAACTAGCTAACGGCCCTAACACATGCTCTCTAGCAGCGGCATATAAAGCATATATGAATAGAGCAAATGCCGAGTAAGGGAGCGAATACGATACCTCCACGCTCTCGGCGTGGGGAAGACGATCCCGGCCGAATTCGGTAACTCTCGGTAACAGAATGAATTAAATTACATCAATGAAATATCACCCACTCCACGCAGGGAGGTAAAAGACTACACAGTGGGCCCGGGAGAACCGATCTCGGGTTGACGGGCTGCACTTGATCACCCCGTCGGCGCGGTTCGGACGGCGTACGCTACTGGTTGTGGGGCCCACGTGCTAGTCGGTGGGGCCATGTGGAACGAGGGTGGCACCACTATGGTGGAGACGCCTGGAGGGGCGCTTCCTGGGATGGCGATGCGCTGGTTCTCCTGCCGGAGGCTAGGCGGCCCCGATCGGCACCGGTCGGAAAGAGTGCCCACGGATCTGCTGCTTCTGTTTTTAGGCGCGCGATCCGACGAGATCGGCTGCTGCGATCAATCCTGACGTCGGATCAAAGCACAGAAGGTATCGTTGGAAAGATCTTTCGAATTACTTCGATCTAGTGCTAGAGTGATTAATTGGATCTGCACGGATCTGCCCTTAATTTATTTTTGAAGTTGCTGTTGGATAGTGCCCGAAATCTCAGGGCAGCAGGGAAGTTTCTTGAGAACTACCTTTGACCGCAGGGTAGACCTCAGATTCAGACCTCGATCTCTTCCTAAAGATTGTAGAGGGGAGAGAGAGGAAAACGGCAATAATTCTTATGAGGGGATTGGTGGACTTTTCGATTTGTTAAAGATTTTATACTGACTGGGGGTCGGATCTGGACACTGGCAGATAGAACTGTGGGGGAATCTGAAGATGATTTTTAGAAAATAGGTGAAGGCCTTTAGAAATTCCACGAAAATTCGTGGGTGGAGGGGATGGTGGGTAGAACCTCCAGTCAATTTGGGGGTTCCATAAAAAATGAAAAGGTGGTCCGGAGATGGGAAACTCAGGGTTACTGTCATTGTAGACAGAAACCTGGCAGAACTGGAAGGGAAATATGGACGAAAATAAGAAACTAGAAATCGGAAACTAGAAGCCAAACCGATTTTTCTAGAGTATGGAGGGAACCTCTGGAACACGCTCTGAAAATTTCAGCCCCAGATGAGGTCGGCGATGGAAGTTAAAATTCACGGAGTGGACCTCTGTCCAGCAGGACAGAACCTGGACAGAACTTCCGACGGTTGCTCGTGGTGGCTCGATGACGACACGAACGGCGGCGGCGGCGGCACAGAATGAAATCAGAGGTGGAGGGGCTAAGGTAGAAGGGTTCACAACCTTGAAATGCAGAGGAAGGGGAAGGAAAACCAGAGGGAGAGAGAGGGGAGCGCAGCTAGCTTCTTGGACAATGCAATTTTCTTCTTTTCATTAATTCCAAATAATAGAAATACAAGACTTATATAATAAATGGAAAAAGACCTAGGATACCCTCAGATCTAGGATCTGGAGGGGCACATAAGGGACATCACATTTGGTTCAAACAAAATAAAAAAAAGAAATCCCTAATTAAATCTAATGGGGGGCGCCCCCTTGACCAAGGGGGAGGGTAGGTGGCCTACCCTTGACCTTTTAACACACTTGTCCCCCCATGTGTCTAATTGACTAGTCCAACCTTCTAGATGTCACCTTGGCTTTTGACCAGCCCCACATGGATGAGGTGGACCAATGGGCAAGGGGTGGGGGCCCCCTTGCAGGTCCTACTGGCATTTTGCACATAAACCCACACAATCCTAAGGAAGAACAAATAGGCTCATGAAGCCTTACATTTGTGAATCTACTTCTCTGAGGATATAAAATAAATAAAAGGACACAAATACGAAAATAAAATGTACATGCTCGATGTTGATTCCTATCACCGCTCTCCCTCACCTTTCTCACAAGCCACCCTTCTCCGCCGCGGCAACATCCCCCTACACACACCGCACCGGCACGCGTCCCCCTTCACCTCCCACCGCCAACCACCACACCACCTTCACACCCCCCTCTGCCTGAACCTACCACACCCCACCGACGGCCACCTCCGCTCCCTCTCTCACCACCCAGTTCTCCTCTCATCTGCGGCCACCTTCTCCTCTTTTTTTCCCCTGTGCCTTCCTCTCTCCCTCACCATAACCCACATCCCACTGCCCTGCCACAGTCGGCTAGCCCCTTCTTCTTCTCCCGTCATCGCACCTCCCTCTCTCCCTGCTAAGCCTAGCAGTGCCCCTCTCCACAACCCACGCACCCGCTAGCCTCCGGCCGCCCACATACTCGCTAGCCTCCAACCACCGCGGCGACCACCACCGCCACCCTCTCAAGCCACCCTCACACCACCGGCCATCTTTCCCCCCCACACTCACACCTCACCTCCCCACATCGCAACCCTCCCACTTGACACACCCAGCACCCATCTCCCCACACTCTCTGATCTCACTGTGGCCACCCTCCGACGGCATCTCATCCCCCTCTCAGTTTCTCACCTTCCATCTCACTCTCTCCTTCTCTCACACCGCCGACGGCAGGCATCCCCACGCCACCGTCATTCTTCTCTCTCTCTTTCCGACAGCCTCCTCTCCACATCGTCCCCTTTCCCACCGCCGGCCTCTCTCCTCCACAGCCGACCACCATCCTCTTTCCCTTTCTCAACCACACCATCACACCCCCCCTCACACCCACACACCTCTCACACGTCACCACCCTCACCCTGCACCTCATAGCACACTTCTCTCCCTAGCCCTCTCTCTTCTCTCTCCCCCCATCGCACCTTCGCCGCGGCCATCCCACTCCCTCTCACTCACCACCCTCACCCTGCACCTCACAGCGCCTCCACTCCCCCTCTCACTCTCTCACCAACCATGTAACGACCCGAGATCCGAACACCGGGAAGGCCCGATAACCTGAATCTCAAATCGTCACCCACGAGCCCGAAGACTCGGAAGGGTTAAAGGGATGATGTGAAAATAGACAAGAATCTAAAATAATTGCAGAACTACACAGTTAACATGAATAATCAGGAAATAATAAATAACATTAAATAATTTACATGGTCCACAATATAACAACAGTCTAAAATATAACAGTAGTCCACAACTAGTACAGTCCAGAAAGAAAAGGTACAACTACACGTGGCATACCTCAGCTCTGGCAACTAACCTTGGCACCAGAACCATGTGGAGCCTCAGAAGCGCTCCCCTGAAGCCTCGCCTCACCTGAAATCAGGTAAAGACGCAGGGAATGAGCCTCATAACAAAAGGCTCAGTAGGATCACCCGGACCCCCACCTCGCAAAATGAAAAACTGCAGAGAAAGCAGTCAAGGCTAACACTAACCAAACGAAGAGCGAAGGTCAACAAAATAAGTAAACGGGAAAGCTCAGCCACGCCAAGTACCGACCACACAGCATAAAAATCGAGACAACCCGACAGAACACCAAGAGTTGCTACCTGACAAAGATAAGAGTACTACCCACTAGAAGCAAGGTCGGATGCGCCCGCTGGCATCTTAGACCGCTCCTCAGGTGTCCCCCTCATCGCACCCTGGCGGAATGGGGACCCGTACAAGTAACCAAAAAATAAGAACTAGCTGGGGTCGCACTCGTCAGCGCAGGTCCAACTGCCCCCAATCACGTGTGCACACATAGACCATGCGTCCTAGGTCTAGCCCTCTGACTAGTTTTCCCCTCTGCCGGACTCTGGCATCAAGACGTGGGGCCCTACGGTAACCAGTCTAAAAATCACCTCTCGGGGTAGCCTCGCCACCACTCCCTGGTGGGACCACTCGCTTGTCGGAAGGCTACGACTAGTGGAGGGTCGCTGAAAGAGTAGACTCTCTAGCCAACGGAAAACAACGTCTAAACCGGGTGAAGTACAAGGACTGCTCCTCGTACTGACACCGACTCATGGTGACATCAGCCGAATCCACGCACTCCCTGGGGTTCTCACGGCACCCACGTACGGCCCCCACATGATACCCATCATCAGTCGGGCCGCCGATCAGCACGGGGATCGAGGTCCACTCCCCCGGGGTTGGGATCGGGGAGAAAAGAACTCCGGTCGGACAGAAGATAGGTGGCGGTTCACTCTGGACCGCCTCGGGGCAAAAATGGTATAGTGATGGACCTCCAGACATAGAAACGATCCTCTCTGGACCGCCAGACTCATCAGGGGAAAAACGGTCTCCTCCTAGGCCGCTTACATGCGAAAACGGTTCTCTCTGGACCGCATGGCCCAAGAAACGGTCATCTACAGACCGTTTACGATAAAACGGTCCAATCCTAGGCCGCCTCACCGCATAAACGGTCTCCCGTGGGACCACAAGACCATGGGGTTGCCAAGGAGTAAAACGGTCACCCTGTGACCGTCTGGACAAAAAACGGTCTCACTTGGACCACCAGGCAGGGTCAAGACGGTCATCCCACGACCGCTTACCCCAGAAAACTCCAATGGTCAAAACGCCAACTGTCAAAAATGCCTCGAAGACCACGCTGGCCTACGGGGAAAAACGGTCGGCCCCTTGGCCGCCTCAGGGCTAGGTGGTCTATCGCGTGACCGCATACCCTGTCGGCACTCTAAGCGCAAAAAAGGTCTAACTAAGGCCGCCTCAGGCCAAAACTTGTTTCTGTTAGGACCGCATACATTCCGGAAAATCGAGAACGGTGGGAGTGGCCCAAAAATGCCATTCCAAGCCCCATTCACCCCTAGGTGAAGGGGAAACAAAAGGGGAATCCTTCCCCATGCCCCAGAGCATCGAATGATGCCATCAAAGCATGAAATAGCGGATTAAAATGCTAGATCCGGCGCTCGAACCCCAAATCACGGTTTTCCCTTCCCGACACGAAATAGCCCTCTCTCGACCTCGCCTCGGCCTAGAAATCATGGGGAAGGTAAAGAACGAGCTAAGGATCCGTCACCCTACCTCGGGGTCGCCCGAAACGCGACGGATCGCCACTGATCTTCAAAACACCACTTGAAACCTCGCGAGCTCCCACGATCTCACCGGGCACCGTACGCCGTCACGATCGCCACGCCACCGTCGTCGCCGCCGTACCGTCGTCTCACCACCGTCTGCAGCCAGAGGGGAGCACGCCGGAGTCGTCACCGGAAGAGGGGGGTCATGGTCGTTTGCGCACGGGAGAGAAGGTAGGAAGAAGGAAGAAATAAGAAAAAGAAAGAAAAATAAAAGAAATAGGGTATTTATTGAAAACTCGGATTTTATGAAAAATATGAAAAAATAGACAAATAAATTTCCTCGATCCTCGGAACACGCCGAACGCACTGGTACTGTCCCGGAGTAGGAGAACGCAACGATTTACCCGATATAGGGTTCCGTTGGTCTTGTCAGAGAAAAATACGTGTAAACCGTAAAACACGTTCTGGACATTACAAACCACCTCGTCTCCCGCTCTCTCCCGTGTCCGGCACCCATCGCAACTCTCACCCTCTCTCACACTACACCGCCGGTGGCCAACCTCCCCACTTCGCAACCACCTCCCACCGCCGCAACACCCTCACCTCCACCACTTCTCTTCCCATCGCAACCACCCTCACACCTCACCTCCCCACGAGGCCATCCATCTCCACTTCACACCACCGTCGCGGCACCCACACTCTCCCCTTCTCACCCTGCACTCTTTCTCAACCCAACCTGCACCCGCCATCATCCGCGAACCTCCCACCACCGGGCCGCTCTCACCACCGTCTCCCTCTCCCCGCCACCGCATGCACGTGCTCCCGCCCTCTCACCCTCTCTCTCTCTCTCTCTCTCTCTCTCTCTCTCTCTCTCTCTCTCTCTCTCTCTCTCTCTCTCTCTCTCTCTCCGTGTCACGAGCCCACGCCCCCTCTCTCTTCACGCCGTGGCCACCGTCTCCCGTCGCAGCAGCCCTTCCCCTCCGCCATCGTCCACGTCCCTTCGCCGGCCACTCCCTTCCCATGCACACACACCACGCGGTCCCTCCTCTCTGGCCACGTCTCTCTCTCTCTACCTCCCCCCTTCCGCATGCATGGCTGCTCCCTCTCTCTCTCTCTCTAACACTCACACCCACCGCGAGACCCATCTCCCCGTCTCTCCCTTTCTCCGTCGCGGCACCCACCTGCACCTTTGACACACACTCTCTCTATCCCAGCGACGGCCGCCCTTCACTGTCTAGACTACCACCGTCGTCCCCCTCTCCCGTCACGACCCCTCTCCCTTCTCACCTCTGCCCTCCCCCCTGCGCATCTCTCGCTCGCCGTAGCCGCATCAGACCCCCCTCTACTCTCCCTCTAGCCCTCTACACCCTCCGCTAACACCGCGTCCACCCCTCTCCCACTTCTCCCCCATCCTCAGCACCCACTGCACCACCGTCGCTTGCAGCCACCTCCACCGCAGCCACCGCTGGCTGCACGCCCCTCTTCACACGCGCACCGGCACTCCGCCCTCTCTCTCTGCGTCTCACCACTGCCACCACGGTCATCGTCCTCTCCCTATTCAACCCTCCTCACCCCACCACAGATCCCTCTCTCTTCCCCTTCTCGCCTGTGAGCACCGCCCGCAGCCATCGCCAACCACCGCCTGCTCTCGCCTTCTCGCACCACCCTCCACACGCACCCCATGACGCCTCCGTCTCCTCTCTCTCTCTCTCTCGCTTACCCACTCTCTCACATCCACGTACACACTCTCATTTTTATTTTATTTTACTTTGTTTTGTTTTACTCTTTTCTAACATTTAATCCCACCTCTCTCTCCCTCCCTCTACCTATCTCTCTCTCACCTTCTCTCTCTCACCTTCTCTCTCCCACGATCTCTCTCTTTTTCTCTCTATCTCCCTACTCCACATATACACACACGTGGGTATTAGTATATATATATTTTTTTTTCTTAGCATTGACCCTTTAGCCCCATATTTTCCTACTATCTATCTTTTCCCATCTATTTTGTAGTTTTCCTCTAAAAAAAAGGGTCTGGCTCCCAAAAAAGCTCTCTATCTCACAGTGACGTCCACATTGGGAAGCTTCTGCCGGGTTTCTGCGAGTTCGCGCACATGAGGGGTGGCTATTCCGTTAAGCACGCTCACGTCATCCTTACGTCGCTCAAGCTCGTTCGAAGCCCGCCACCGGCGTCACCAATAAGCTTTTCCTCACCCCATCTTTCTTTCTTGTTTATTCCTTTAGTTTTTGCATGCATTGTCTACCATTGTTTGTAGTTATCTTCTAAGTGCAACTCTTGCACAAATCTTCATTCATCATATCATTTGCCTACCCTTGGTGTCTAAAAGGGGTTTTAAACAACACCAACCAGGTGTGTGTTTGTTCATGCCTTTATCATGTTTATCACAAGAGACAGATACCGCACTGCCGTTGTTCTGATCCATTGTTTTATTTTTTTTTGCAAGGGTAACCATCAAAGGAAAGTCCTCTCCTTCGGCCGGCCGAAGGGAGAGGAAGAAGGAACCCATATGGTCTCCCGCTTCCGAGACAACGCGATGATCCCCTTTCCATTTCGAGGTCCCCGACCTCTGGCGATCACACTCCTTTTCTTGTGGGGCCTTGGCAATCACATAACACACACACGCACTTTGTTTTCTTTTACTCCCTTCCCCATTTTCTTTCTTGTTAAATCCTACGGAGAACAAGTTCTCGCGGAGGTTTCTTTCTCGTCAATTTTATTTCTGTTATTTTTTTTGTCCAAATCCCGTGGAGAACAAGTGCTCGCGGTGGTTTAATTCTGTCAATCATATTTTTGTTATTTTCGTTCAAATTCCGCGGAGAACAACTTCTCACGGCGGTTTCATTATATCATTTCATTCTGTCAATTTCATTTTGTTATTTTCATTTCTGTTCAAATCCTGCGGAGAACAAGTTCTCGCGATGGTTTCATTCTGTCATCTCATTTCTGTTCAAATTCCGTGGAGAGCAAGCTCTCGCGGAGGTTTCATTAACATCATTTTTATTTTTGTCATCTCCATTTCTATCAAATTGTACCCTTTCCATTCCATGTGTGTTTTCCCGTTCAAATGTCATAGAGACAATCCTCTTCGGGAGTCTTTCTCCGCATTCTCCTTAAGCGCGCATGTTTTCTTCCCAGCTCTCCGACCACGTGACGTCATCCACACTTATATGTCTTGAGCTATTGACAACAATAAGGTCATTCACCTTAGCCTTTAAGAAAATTGACGAGTGTTTCTCAATTTCTACTCTCAAGGGAAATTTCTCATATGAACCATGTTGAATAGTTTCGTTCATGCCATTGTTTAGTTTCGTTCATTCTTTCTCCTCTCAACACCTGGTATTAGTCTTGTCTCTCATCCTCTCAACTCCCCAGTCTTGTTTTGATGATGTCAAAGGGGGAGAGAGTGTCAAGTCATTGTGAGAGAGTGACAAATCACAGTATTGCATATAGGGGAAGAGATTGATATAAGGGGGAGAGAGTGTCAAGTCATTGTGAGAATGTGACAAGGAAAGAGTGTCAAGTCGGGAGAGATTGATATGCTTATCTATCTGTCTGTGTGTCTCTATCATCCAGCATCATCCGGGTTAATAGACGTGTCATAAAGAGGGAGAGTTAAAATTGCATGAGTTCAAATTGAAAGTATTCATACAGAACTTTTGGAATCAGAATGACTTATTTATCATGAATATTTTTCATCCATAGTTCACAATGACTTATAGTTACCATCATCAAAAAGGGGAAGAATGTTGTACACCTCTTATTTTGATGATGCCAAACTATAACTCATTGAATCCAATAACTCATTGAATTCAGCTCTCATTCATTATATAAATGTGAAATGCAGGTGTAAAGGTCAAAGCAATTGAAGAAAGGGTCATAAGAACAAGGTTTTCTGCACCTATGGTGTAGAAGTCGACTTCTACACATAGGCCAGAACCACCTGGTTCTGGATAGGCGCAGAAGTCGACTCCCATTGATGCAGAAGTCGACTTTCACTTGTCAGATAGAACCGGGCCTTCTGGGGTTTGTTCAGAAGTCGACTTGGACACCTCTGGAAGTCGACTTTCACGGAGAACAGGCTATGTGAACCCTAAAATGGACCCGTTTGTCACAAGATCCGATACTCAAGCTGTGGATCTGTTATGACACGAACAAAGAGGGTCCAGGTGTGCCAAAAAATGTGGGCTTCTAACAGATTCTGTTGCACCCAATGGAGAAGACTTGTTCTTCAACCTTCTTGCAGAAAAATAGGAGTTTCCCAACTGTTGCTCCAACCAGATTAGCAGATATTCAGGAAGCATTTCAAAAATTGAAATCCCTGGCGGGAAGGCTCAAGAGAAGAAAGGTGAAAAAGTTTCATATGCAAGAGGGAAGATATATAAGAAAAAGACAAATTGTAATAGAGAATAAGAGGAGGCTACGAAGTGAAAAGATGTGTGGCTGCTAGAAAAGAACTCTCTACAACTCATGGGAAGGTGAAGAGAGATAGGGCCTGTGCGATCCAGATCAAGGAGAAGAAGGAGAGGAAGAAAACGAGAGTAGCACCAAGAGATCCAGAGTTGTAGCACGGCTTCTGCAAATGGAAGAGCAGCAATAGTAGAAGGGTACCAGCATCAAAAGAGCAGCAGCAGGAGAAGCACCAGCAGTAGCACCAGATCAGCTGAGGTCTAGAATCAGAGAAGAAGAAGCTGCAGATACTTCACCTAATCGAGGTGAAGTTGCTCTCCAGGAAGAAGACCTAAGAGAGATCCAGATCGTGGGAGCTGTAGATCCAGATCTGGAGGAGTTCTTTGGAAGCCAGGCGAACTCCATCTACAGATCGAGTCATCCGGCCATCAAGAGAATTCTACACTCGATCTGTGTTTCTACTTTCATTCAATCTTTCTGTTTTTGTTCTGTTAACCAAGCTGTTCGTCAGCGGAGTTGTCAGATCGAGCTGGGGAGCTCTGATATGTGGTTAAGCTGTGGGATCAGCGGAGTGTTCAGATCGAGCTGGGGTGCTCGGATCTGGGATTGTTCAAGCTGTGAGTCAGCGGAGTTTTCAAGCTATGAGTCAGTGGAAGGAAGCCTCACTAGGTTTGGTGAGGGGTGGACGTAGGTAAACTTGGTGTCTGGCCGAACCACCTAAAAAATCCATGTCTCCTTTGTGTGTGATTGGTTGCATTCGCTTGTGACTTCCGCTAGATGCATGCTTAGGACCGTCTATGTCATGCATAGAGTATTCGTTTTAATTTCCGCATAAGTCGCATAGTTTAAATTGTTCATATAAGTTTATAATAGTTTTTGAATTTTGGGGGCGGATCTATTCACCCCCCTCTAGACAGCCGTTCCACCTACACAACACAACCAAACACCCTATAAGTATCGAAACTTATCGTAATACCCCCCTTGCTTGCTCTTTTTGTGTAGGAACCCCTCCGGCCTCCCAAACGGTCTGATCTTTCTTGGAAAGTTATGCACCTTCTGCCCAAGATTTGTCGTACCGGTCGTTCTGGTTATTTTTCGGTACGGTATGGTATTGTTATGTATTGAGACAAAAAAAAACAAAATATTTACTTTTGATATGTCCATGTAAATAGAATTATTAATGTTAATATGATTCATTAGTTTAGTTGGTTAAAGTGTGTAGTTAAATGGGTGAGATCTCACGTAGAAAACTTACCTTGAGCATATTTTTAAAATATTTTTTTGTCTTCGATTTAATTCATTTGGTAATAATATTAGAGGGCGAATCTATTAGATCATATATTTTTTAAAAAATATATATAATTATTTTAATAAATTTTATCAAAATTAATTTTTAGATTAAATATAATAATTTAAATTATAGTTTTAATAAAATCAAAATATATTAAAAAGTATTCTCATATCTCCTCTAAAATCATTACTCGAAAGCTATTTTTTTTAAAAATATAATCATTCTAAGTATTGAATTTAAAGTCTAGGCCCAGCCCGCAGACTTAGTTGGGCTGGACTTTTAAGCTCAACTAAAGACTTGCAGGCCAAAAAGAGTCTGACGACTCGACTCAGAATGAAGCCAAGCTTTAGGCTTATCGGGCCGACCTGACCCATTGAGGGCCCTAATTGATGGGTCTATTACCTCACATAGGTCCAATTAAGGGCCCACGGGCCGAAAAGGGTCTAACAGCCTGGCCCAGAATGAAGCTAAGTCCATAGGCCTATCGAGTTAGTCTGATCCATTGACAACCCTAATTGACGAGTCTATTAGATCACATAATTTTTTTAAAATATAAACAACTATTCTAATGAATTTTATCAAGATTTACTTTTATATTAAATATAAAAATATAAATTATAATTTTAATAAAAATAAATAAATATATTTAAATTATTCTATATTTTCTCCTCGTATTCCCTCTAAAATCATTACCAAATGATATATATGGAAGCCAATTTTTTTTAAAAAATTATGATCATTCTAATTATAGAATTTAAAGTCTGAGCCCGACCCGCGGACCTAGTTAGGCTGAACTTTTAAGCTCAACTAAGGACTTGTAGGCCAAAAAGAGCCTGGCGGCTCAACCCAGAATGAAGCCAAGCTGCAGGCCGATCGGGCAAACCTGACCAATTGATGACCCTAATTGACGGGTCTATTAGATCACACTTGCCCAATTAAGGGCCCACGGGCCGAAAGGGGCCTAGCGGCCCGGCCCAGAATAGAGTCAAGTCCATAAGCCTATCTAGCCGGTCTGACCCATTGACAGTCCTAATTGACGAGTCTATTAGATCACATAATTTTTTGAAAATATAAATAATTATTTTAATGAATTTTATCAAATTTACTTTTATATTAAATATAATAATTTAAATCATAATTTTAATAAAAATAAATATATATTACAAAATATTCTATCTTTCTTCCTCGTATCCCTATAAAATCATTACCAAATGATATAGGCAGAAGCTATTTTTTTTAAAAAAATATAATCATTCTAAGTATTGAACCTCACCATTTCACACAAATATGTTAACCAACTAAGTTACAGAGCCATCTTACATAGTTTATCTTTGTAAAATATATTTAGTAATAGATAGATGTTAACACCAAACCAACCCGAATAGCTCATCCCACATGTACTAATAAGTGTATCACCCTGAACCGGTCCGATATGCAGCGAGACACATGATTCTGTACGGTACACAATGAACCGGTAGCGTACCATGTGTCGCACGTACTAGCTTCTCTATAGTACAGTTCGGTATGTGCCGTTCGTCCCATACCGGACTGGTTTGTAAAACCCTGCCTCTGCCCTTTATTTTTTAGTGGATTGTAGTGACGACCATTCACCTTCGTTGGGAGCATGGTCTGTCGACCCGGTTGTACTGACATTATCGGTTATAATTGGTACTATAGAGGCGAGAAAATGGTCTCTCGAACCCCGTACCACACTTTTAATATTTGTTTGTTGGGGGAGGATCGTCTGGCTACCCATGGAAGCCTGCAAACACTAGAGGAACGACGTCAGAAGGAGCTTTGGGCGTTACCCCAGGGGACAACCCTCCGATGTTTAAGTCAGAACCTTGGAGGATGGGGATTAAGAAGAGACGGAGGAGAGAGTGATAGAGTTGAAAGGTGATTCAGCAAGCCTGGAGTGGTGGTCAGACTTCCGAAGGAGTGCTCGCCGTGTCCAGCAAACGCTCGGAGAGTGCTTGCTGGGCAGCAAGGATGCTCGGAAGATAACTAGAGCTCTAATCTACAGAATCTGCTCTCAAGACTTGACAGTGTAGCGTGGGTTGGAGTCTCTCTTGTCGTGTCTATCCGTCTGTCCCTGGATGAAGGACTATTTATAGGGGTTGTCCTGGCGGTGGAGGCCTATCCCTTAGCAAGGAAGGGCGTGAGTCTTGGGGTAACATCTCCCCGTGATCGTAGGGAGTTTTCCGTTGAGGGTCCGTGCGAGCGACCTTTAGACGAGTCTTACAGTGCTCGTAAGGCGTGCTCACCTTTAGTGGAGTTGAGACCGATGATGGCGGGAGTAACGTTCGGTCGCTGGAGGGTCGTCCGACGTCCGATATGTTTGGGTCGATTCTCGTTGTAGATTGGAATCCGATGGCTAGCCTTCTTGGGCCGCCTGTCATGGGACGTGGCCATCGGGGGTCTGTCATTTGTGATGCGGACCTTGGGCCAACACGGGCCTAGCGTCGATAGGCCTTTCACGTGCCATGCCGATTTTACCCTCCTCAGGTACGATATTATACTGTTATGTATCGAGACACATCGAGAAATATGATATTGTATCATTATGTATCGAGATGTATCGAGATGTACGATGTTGTACCGTTATGTATCGAGACATATTGAGATAAAAAAATTATTTAATAAATATGTTATAAATAAAAATGAAACATTGTGATTTGTTATCTTAGTTGGTTAAGTGATGTGTTGTTATATTTGATGTCTTGAGTTTGAATCCGATGATTTTCATATTTTTTTAAAAAATTACCTTCAATTCTAAATAATAATATAAAAAGAAAAAACATGTGTGCCGCACATTTTGAATCAAAGACGTCACATAAAGGTGAAACAATTCCAACTAAGTTAGATATTAAGTGATATTAATATAATATATATTTAATATTTAATATGATATAAATAACATACATACTGTCATATCACGTATCAATCGTATTGATATAATTCAATACATATGATATGGGAAGTACGATAACGCTTTTATCAAACCTTGGTCGGGAGACATAGTCATGTTCAAGACCAAAATTAAAACTTGTTAACGCATTACTTTGAAATTTTTTAGTATAATATTTTGAGGTCAAAGCGCATTATAGTGATTTAAAGTGTTATAAATCAATGGATTAATATGTTGGGACAATGCTAATATCTCCTGACAACAGTTGATGAAAGGGATTACAAAATAAGTTCTGTCAAAAGTAAAAGGGTGAGAGACACCTAATTTTCAGGCCGGGGGGCAGGTGATAAGTAACATGCTATGATAAAGGATGTTAATTAACCTTTTCAAAGTTAAATTCAACAGTATCGAATTTAAGGATTTTGTAAAAAAATGTTTTTACATGAATTGCCCATCATTTTTATATTATTTTTCGTAGCATTCTTTTATCGATGTAATATCAAAAATACTTCTACGATTAACATTCCTTCCCGATGTAAGGAATGTTTTGTTTCCAATTTCTGACAAAAATATCCCCATGAATTGATTAATGTATTGTGCCAAAGAGAGAGAAGAAGAGGTACAGTGAGAGACTTGTACGTAGAGAGATGAAAAAAGTTCAGGAGAGTTTAAGAGTATTTTAATTCTTCTTTTAAATTTGAATAAATATTAACTGGGTTATATTAGAGATTTTAGCGAAATACTAACAACAGATATTGACAAGAGTACTTTTGAAGTATTGTAATTAGTTAGGTGATTAAAAATAAAATTAAAAATAACATGAACAATTCTGCAAAGATAAGGTAAGAGGATGGTTTTCAAAGGAGTGTGATAAAAAGTGTAGGATTAAAATGTTCTTCTACAAGAAAAATGCCCTCCCCTTTTGTTGGATACGGCCGTACTGCAGGGCACAAGATACATTTGGACGAATCGTTCTGATGTCACCTGCATTTAACTTTTTTTTTCATATGTGAACGGGTGATAAAAGTTTAATATTGCTAGGGCCTAGGGCTCAACAAGGATCTTTTACTTTAAGGCTCAAATTCCAACTCATGTGATTACGTGAAAAGAGGGATATATTGTCCATGTTTGTGAGGATTTTTTTTTTGACATAAAAGACGTTTTCATTTTATACCATAGGTAAATCACGGTACAGGGAAGATCTTGAGGTCAAACTGTACAAGATAAACCATTCCCGTATCCGTACCGTCAACTATCTTATCATAATAAAAATAATATAACATGAACAGTAGAGATCAAATGCATCATCTAAAGTGGCTGGAAACTTTCGCAAGAAAGGCAGTTTAATATGAAAGTTGCGGGTTCCTTCCTGATGGAGCACAAGGCTGTCGAATAGTTCATACAAATGACAGTGTGAGGGGGACACTCGGGTAGCAAACATCCAGTTGGATGCAAGGGGGATAAGCGCTGGATCTCCGAGCTCCCTTGAGGCCGAGGGTAAAAATACGTTACCTACTCCACGAAGATACATACCCATGTTTCGTCGAACTCCTAAATATACGGCCAACGCCGTGAAAAGAGACCGACAGGCAAATAAATGAAGATTGACTAGTCGGGAGAGTTAGACGAAGAAGGAGGGAGAGACGATATGTTTCAAAGGGGTTTGCAACTGAGGTTGGGAATAAAGAGGGAGTGGCCTTCAAAGAAACCTTGTACCAAAAGACGTATGAAAAATGATGGACAGAGGAGGCGGCTGAACAAGAGAGGAGACAAAGAAGATGATTTTAGGGGAGATCTGGACAACTCATCTGACAGATTCTAGATGAGTTTCTGATGCAGGACAAATGTGAGTCACCCTATCAAATAATCTGAACTCTCATGGGCCTTCTATCAAACATGTATCATGCTAGAATTCTCTGCTAATCTGATGTAGGATGGGTTATGGAGACTCAGTTGGGCATGTGGACATACATCGACAGAGATAAATTCACTGACCATGCATTAAATCTCAGGCCAAATATCACGATAAACTTCAAAGTCCAAACTTAGTTGACTATCTCACCATGTTTATATGGCTCATAACCCACCAATGCATAACTGTGATCTTTCCTTTGACAAGTAAATCGACGTCAACTGTGATGGTCTCTCAGCAGAAAGGTTGAGTTGGGCAGACGACGCCGCCATAAATGGGTGATGAAGAG
The DNA here is from genome assembly GCA_022559845.1 of Amorphophallus konjac. Taxonomy (NCBI): domain Eukaryota; kingdom Viridiplantae; phylum Streptophyta; class Magnoliopsida; order Alismatales; family Araceae; genus Amorphophallus; species Amorphophallus konjac. Next base: position 429,184,887 of record CM040126.1, on the reverse strand, counting down.
TGGCTGGGCACTTTAATATGGGCTGCAGTAGGTCGGCTTCTCATCGACAACCAGCGCTCAAAACTGGAACAATGACGAGTGGCTGGCCGGCAGCCGGTGCGAGGGAGAACCGCCGAGGTGGGCACCCGTCGGCGGGGAAGCTGGCCCGTGGAGGGCCGTGCGCGTGCGATAGCGGCGGTGGCCGGCAGGCGCTTGTGCAGCGGCTTTCGCGGACGCACGGACGGCGGAGGGGAGGATGAACAGTGTCAGAAAAAAACAAACTCAACAAAAGGAATAATGGGCTGGTGATTACAGTGGAGGGTGAAAGTTTAATGAAGATGCGGAGAAATGGTGATTACAGTAGAACAAAGAATGGCACGGGAGAACAGTGGGGGAGGGAAATGGAGTGCCACAAGGTTAATCACGGGAACAAAAAAATTGAAAGGGAATATGACGGCTGTTGATCACGGTGGAGAGATGGGATTACGGGAGAGAAGAAGAAATCGGGAATCAAATAAAAAAGAAGGATAGAAGTGAGAGTTTTGGCCTCACGCCAGAAAGAAATCAGAGGAGTGTTGACATCTCACCAGAAGAAACAGAGAGTGTTGGGCATCTCGCCAGGAGAATGAACACACATACGTGCTATCATTTTTTTTTCTCTAACCATTGCATAACCCTAATTAGGGGTAGCATAATAATATTTATAGAAGAACAAAATTACAAACAGACCCATTAATGTTCTAACTTTAACACCTACAACATCCCGAGTATTAAAATAAACAAAAAGAAGTAACCGACTAAATAAACACTAAACTAAAATAACTCATAAATTAACTACTAAAATACAAGAAAATAATAAAATCAATCTTCATGTTGGATGTCTTCGATGCTTTCGCATAAATTAAAATGATTCTTCGTAACTCCTGTAACTCGCTCTGCATTAGTTTCGAAGAACTCACCTGACAAAATTCAACAGAGTCCCATGCCTCCTATGAGAGGAGGAGGAGGGGGGAATTCCCGACGAGAGCTCCCTCCACCGAACGTTCCACCGAGGACGGAGATTGGAGTGGGCTCTCTCGGTGACACCCCCGCTACAGCCGAGGGGGGATCTTATTGATGGAAAAATGATTATGTTTGTGAGGAAAATATGACACCAATGATTTGTTAAGGACATTCTTTTTCCTTAAATAATTCATTTAATAAAAACTGTGAGAAAATATGACACCAATGAGTTTCAAAGTTGAAACCACCGCGGGAGAAGAATGTCCTTAACCAATTTATCTATTAAGACACTTGAAACATAAAATAAAATATATAATATATGAGTACGTATCGACTGTGTATCACACAACGATTGTATCGGTCTTAGGGTGATATAGTCTGGTACGTGTAGTCCGTCTCATATCGAATCGATTTGTAAAACTTTGGCAACACCTGTATTGTTATAAAAAATAAACTAATAAAATATTTTATCGAAATAAAATATTTTATTACAGGAATAAAATATTTGATATAATAATAAAATATCACATAAATGAATTATTTTATTATAAGAATAAAACATAACAAATATTTCATTGTTATAACAAATGTTTCATTCATATAATATAATATTCTATTTTTATATTTTCTCGTCAAGTACGTTCGCATATTCAGTGCGTATGTTGCGTATTTAGTCTGTCTGTCGGAAGTCATATTTTTTCAGATTTTTTACATGAAAACCATTGTTAAAAGTGAATTTACAAAAAAATCATTCTTAAAAATATATTAGCAGGTATATCATTGAGTTAATTCAAATAGTGCATAAATACTATTTAAGCGTGATTTTCTTGTAAGTTGTTGGTAAAAAGAAGTGATATGCATGCAAATAAATATGTCGTTTTTGCACAATTTAGATTACACAGTGATATACATGTTAATGTATTTTTTAGGAATAATTTTTTTACAAATTTACTTTTAACGATGGTTTTCATATAAAAAATCCTATTTTTTCTACCGCGGGACATCATTTTCTCTCGAAAGTCATTATTTTTCACTTTTTTAGACCAATAAAAGAGAGCAAATTCACTTTTAACTTCACACCTGCTTTATCCTTTGCACCTCTGCTTGGGCCTGTCGAAAGGGTCGGGCCGAGCCAGGCTGATCCTTGCATGGGCCGAAGTCGGAGCCTTCCTCCCCCCCCCCCCCCCCCCGCCCCCCAAGTTCCTTGGCTCAGCCCCGTGTGACTGATTGTGCCAGGGCCAAGTCTGGCCCAATTGATTTTTAAATGAGTTTATCTTGATGCACACCCAAAATGTTTACAAACTTTGGGTGTACACTAATTTTTTTTTTAAAAAAATATAGTCAGATAGAAGCTCATGTCACCTATTCGCGTGACCGAAAATAAACAATAAAAAAGAGAATTGTTAAAAAATTAAAAAAATCATGTTCACATAAACCATTCTGTTTTTAGATTTTTTTTTGTTGGGCCATCCGACGAGGGCTTGAACCATACAGATGAATAGGCAACATGACCCCCCACCATTATATATTTTCAAAAAATAAAAAATAAAAAATAGAGCACACCTAAAGTTTGTAATTACCTTGGTTGCGCACCAAGAATAAGTCAGGCTTGGCCGGGCCAAATTCTAGCTAAATTTTCATAGGCTTTAAAGTTGCCATATGTAATTTTCATAAGTGCTTCAAATTTTTAATTATATGTCAACGTGGACGGTTAAAATTATTATAAGAACTAATGAAATATCGCTGCTAAATAATGAGATAATTGCTGCCATGTAAACATTATAATTGTGACATATCATCTTGCAACATCGCCTCCTATCAGCCTATGTTCGTGCGACAAAGCAATCGAGATGGCCAACATGACGGCCACACGAACTCGTGTGACGACTCTAATAAGAAGAAAAGACTCTAAACCCACTTTAATTATGGGAATGAAGCTCAATGTGTAGGATTTTTCATTCTTCTTCTTCTTCTTCTTCTTCACAGAAACCTTAGACAACATTTTTCCAACAGCGGCAACACACGGTTGGCCCCTTTATTGATGCAGAGACAACAGCGTCCATCGATCAGCCACGAGCGACAACGAGAGAGTGACGTCCATGGTTAACTGTGAGCTCTCTCTCCCTCTCCCTCTCTCTCGGAACGAAAGCAGTGATGAGCAATCGATTAGAAAACAAATGGGAGAGGAGAGCTTTTATTAACAAGTGAAGAAGTCATCGACGCTTATATCCTTCTTGATTATGACTGATCGTGCCAACCACGTCGCTTTCATCTGCACTTCTTTTCCCATGCATAGAGTTTGTGAAATATTGTTATTCATTTTGTATTGGAGTAACACAAAATCAAGTTTAGAAATTCTCGTTATTTACTTTTTATGAAAAAGGACAAATGAAAGTTCACTCGTGAAAGTTCTAGATTCGAGTGTGTTCCCATTATTTCTGGTCAAGAATAGTGCGACACCAAGTAGAGATTAAAATAGAGGGATTTTTAATGTTTTTCGTCCGTATAATCTTTTCTTATTTATGGATTAATCTCTTCGATCATAATATTTCTTTGTAACTCCATGACATCTCAAGTTATTTTGTAAAATGTCCCATATTATTTATAAAAAGTTCTGTCGTATAACCCCAAAAAATATTGTACATTTAACAAACAAGTGCGGAGTTGTGAGGGCTTATAATTAAATATATAGACTGAATAAAGTTAATACATAAATATGAATAATTATAGGAGCTAAAGACTAAAATCCGAGAATACAAGGTAATCTGGTTTAGGGTTTTATAAATCGAGACGGGACGGGGCGGATCGTCCGTCCTGTCCCGTCTCAGCCACAGACCGGGACAATCGATCTGTGGGGTGCAACCGGGTCGCTTTACATATTATATATATTATTTTAAATCTCAAATATTTTTATGTTAGTTGGTTGACTGATTTCACTCGAATAAGGGCGATTTGAGTTTGAAACTCGCGGGTTATGTCTGTTTTTTAAGTTTATTTTCAAGACTTTTAATTAAAAAAATTAAAATCTTAAATGTCGATGTTTAAGAGGAAACGAACAAGTCACCTGATCAATTGAGATAGACGTGACATAGTGAGATAGCGCAGGACAATAATATACCGTATCATAGGATAATAATATACCGTACCATTCCGGTAAAAATCAGAGACGGAATCCTGATCTGGTTACTGGTAGTCTGGTAGTGTTCATTTTAGTTTTTTAGTAGCTATGTCTAGTTTAATATTTGTGTCGACAGGACACTCTTCTATCCGCATTAAGTGACCGATGAGACCCACGCCGATCTCGATTAAAGTCCCATGTTAATTCTAGAAAATCCCCCATTTGATTTTGATAACATCCTCCTTGCTCACGGCCAGATGCTCGGAAGATGACGTCTGAGTCTGCGTCGGAGATGCCACTGGCTGCCGTCGTACTTATGTCGTCCAAGGCCAATGCCGGACACCGACGGTGGCTCGCTGCAACCCACATCCATGCTCACGGCTCGCTGCAAATAAATCAGTGTTACACATCTATTTATAAATATATCATATATATCATATCTGCATTTTCATTAGTAAAGATATCTAGTTTCCTCAAAATAATATAAAAATATCATCACTATAATCCTCCGTTATCTGTCGTGAATCTAATTCTAGTTAAGTTTAATTATACTTGATAAAATATAATAATACTCATGATTTAAAAAAAAAAGATCGGTCACTCTCAGCTCACTCTCACCTCTAACTCCGATAAGAGAGGTGATAGAGAGGAGAGGTCGCAGGAGTTTTACCCCTCCCCTCCCCTCATCCATGACCCATTCTTCACCTCCACCTCTAACCTCAACTTCTATTACTGTTCCCACTGCTGTTGTTGTTGCTCTTGCCGGTGCTAGAGGGAAAGCCTGGAGAGCAAGAAAAGGTGAAAGTGGTGGAGGGGGCGACGGTGAGGTGCTGCTGCTCTTGTCGGCGCCAGAGAGTTCGCTAGAGCTGTGTCATGGTGAAAGGCACCGGGGGTGGGGAGGTGCCCGTCCGGGTGGGAAGGGGATATGGTCGTTGTCTGGAGGGGGTGTCGGAGCTGCTGCAAGTGGTGGAGGGGCTGGGGATAACGACGGCGGTGAGGGTGAGGGTGCAACGTCGGGCATGTCGAGGTGGAGTGCTCTGGGTGCCCATGGCATCGAGGCTGGAAGTGATGGCTATGGCGCCAACTGTGCTCGCGGAGGCTGGCCTTCAAAGAGGGGAAGAGTAGCTCCGGTGAGGTGAGGGAGGGGGAGCGATGGGAGCTATAACGACCCAAGATACAGATACCGAGTCATACCCGATACCATTCAGATCCTAAGTCGTCACCTACGAGCTGGGAAGCTCGGAAGGGTTATTTGAGTGTCGCGGTGTAACTTAATTACATAGTATAGTCCACAAATACAGTCAACAAGAAAAGAAACGTACACTGCTATCGGACATACCCCGACACTAGCAAGCTGGCTACTAAAGGTCCTCCGACTAGGACACACCACCTTGAGGAGAAGCACTGCACCTAAAAAGGAGAGAGTGAGTCTCATCTCATTGGCTCAGTAGGGATCCCATTGATCTCCACCAAAACAACGGAGGTAAGCAGTAACAACAATAGCAATAATAACCATGACAATAAAATAACAGCAGCGGTAGAAACAGTAAGAACGATAGATGGTAGAACTACGAAGTCTCTATGCTACTCCGACCCTTAACAAGGAAGCCACGACCTCTAGTCGGGATCGCCAACCCATAGCGAAACAATTGTCTTACTACCGAGAGAACCCCATGACATCACGGTCATAACAATTCATCCTCACTGATGGAACCACAGACAAGGCCATGCAGCCATACGCACAACCTCCACTGTAGGGAGGACAACTTTGACATTGGTAAACCTAGGTCTCGAACTAGAACCAGTAAGGGAACCATGCCCTCAACACAGGGCAACTCCAGCCCGTCTGCCGGAAGGGCCAATGACAACGCTGTCAGTAACTCAACCTTACCGGCATAGGGTTCGTCACTCAAATATACACAGGAAGGCCATATGTGTCCACTAGCGTCTTATACTGCGCCAAGGTCTCATATGCGTGCACACTCCCCACACTCGGTCTCAGGAGACACATACACCACACCCTGGGACTGACTAGGGTTCGTACCTCTGCACCCAACAGCAAGGCTGTGTCCAGCTACCTGACACGGGATATGCGTCACTGCGTCTGTCAGTGACGTACACATGGCCTAACCAAGGTACACACGCTCAGGCAGTCTCGCCTCTGCATGGAGCGTCGTACACACAAGGCGGTCTCAGCTGGTCCAACCACGACATACCCTCAAGGTAGTGTAACCGTAAATTGCTATCTTTCGCAGCCTCGCGGGAATCCTGAGAATATGCGTACACACGCACCTGAACCATTGTAAACCTCGGAACAACATTACCATGCATTGATGAACCATCTAGGGCCGGATGACGGAAACTCGTGAATGTCGGCCCACTGACTCATGCGAGAATACTTAACCGTGATCACAAAACTCACATGGGGATACCCTCTGTGGTCACGGAGCTCTCACGGGGACAATCGTACGTTATTGCTCAATTATATAGGAATGACTGTCCACATTACATAAATCATACATGGATGGCCCTCACTAATGACACGAGAATGGCAGGACACACGGAACCATGCGGACACACTTTCCGCGAAACCACATTCACCATGGACACCCCGAAGCATGAAATTCGCGAGACTCAGAGTCCTAGACTGAGGGACCTGGGTGGCCAACCTTTAGGCCACCCAAAGGATTAGGTGTCCAGGGTTTTGGCCTCCTACCCTAGGCCACCCTGTGGGCTAGATGGCCATCGACCTAGCCGCCCAGCAGGCTAGGCGGCAAGCCCTTTGGCCGCCCAGACCGAGCACACTCAATAGATTGGGTGGCCACATCAGTGGCCGCCTTCCACCCTGGGCAGCCAGGGTGCTTGGCCGGCCAGCAAAACAACAGGTGGCTTGAACCCTGGCCACCTTTTGCTGACTTTCACCGAATCGAAAACATGCACGAAAGGCTTTTCAATGTCACGGAGCTCTCACGGGGACAATCGTACGTTATTGCTCAATTATATAGGAATGACTGTCCACATTACATAAATCATACATGGATGGCCCTCACTAATGACACGAGAATGGCAGGACACACGGAACCATGCGGACACACTTTCCGCGAAACCACATTCACCATGGACACCCCGAAGCATGAAATTCGCGAGACTCAGAGTCCTAGACTGAGGGACCTGGGTGGCCAACCTTTAGGCCACCCAAAGGATTAGGTGTCCAGGGTTTTGGCCTCCTACCCTAGGCCACCTTGTGGGCTAGATGGCCATCGACCTAGCCGCCCAGCAGGCTAGGCGGCTAGCCCTTTGGCCGCCCAGCCCGAGCACACTTAATAGATTGGGTGGCCACATCAGTGGCCGCCTTCCACCCTGGGCAGCCAGGGTGCTTGGCCGCCCAGCAAAACAACAAGTGGCTTGAACCCTGGCCACCTTTTGCTGACTTTCACCGAATCGAAAACATGCACGGAAGGCTTTTCAATGCCCCATTCGTCTCGGGGCGAAGAAGAAACAAGGGGAATCAATCCCCGGACATTCATACATCCATAAAATCACCTTTAAACCATAAATCGAGACCTAAATTGGCCAAAACCATCACTTGTCCCTAAATATGAATATTCCCCAAAACATGAAATACTCCCGCTCTTGGCCTCACCATGGCAGAGAATTATGGGGAAAGCACACGGGAATAGCAGGGATCCATCCCCCTACCTTTTCGAAGCTCGAAACTACTAGAATTGTGAGGAAATGCCGATCTTCCCGAGGCTGGCTCACGAACCCACGAGCCTCGCCATGCCGCTCCTGATGCGGGATGGGACGCGATCCTGGGACTCTAGCTCGTGGACGTCCCTATGCGAGAGAAGCGTGCTGATGTGCGCGGTTGAGAAATCGGCAATGAGTCATGGGTATCAGCTTTTCCGTGCTCGGGTCGAGTCACGGGACGGGTTCCACTCAATCACTCTCACAGCGGTGATTAAATTGAATCGAGCTAGTTAACCTATCACTTGCAGCGGCATATGAAATATACGAAGTAAGCAAATGCCGAAGAGGGGAGTGGACACGATACCTCCACGCTCCGGGCGTGGGGAAGACGACCCCGGCCAAGAACGGTGACTCCCGGTACAGTAAATGTTAATAATTACAGAAGTGACTTTAAAGCCCACTCCACGCAGGGAGATAATAGGCCACAACAGCAGTCCGAGAGTGTCGATTCTGGGTTGACGGGTAGAATGTTGGAGGGGTTCCGGGCAGTTGAAGACACCAAGTCCGAATCTACGATTTACAGGCCGGCAGGACAGCATACGAGGGCCTCCAAAGGGACGTCGTCCTCTTGGGATCTTCTGAAGGCCACGCTTGGCTGTGAGGATGACGGGACGTCCCTGGTCGACTCTCAGAAGTGACGGTCGCTGAATCAAAGCTTTGATATATTATTGGGAATTATTTCCCAACACCTTCTTTCTAGCCTAGCTCGGAGAAAGAATGCGCGCCTCCACGAAAAGAATTTTTGCGCCCAGATCCGATGTCGGATCGAGTCAAAATTGGTACCGATGGATAAAGAACTCAAAGGGATACAACATATAATTATTTCAGATCCATCCAGTAGATGTATTAGAAATGAAAATGACTATGGGTTGTAGTTATTTCTGGCTCAGAATTACAGACACACAAGGCAGAACAAGATCTGTCTAAAAATGAATTTTGACCCAAAAGAAAGAGGTGGATCTAGACTCTGTGAATTTTATGGGTGGAAAGGGGGTATGTGGGGATCACGCATGAATTTTTTGGGATTTTTTGGAGATGACTAAAAGGATGAGAAAAATATAAGAACAGACTTCTATCCTGCAGATCTGCTGACTGGCAAACTGTTAGGGGTGGAACTAAAATACCGGAAAAAATATCAAACGGGATCTGAATATGGCAAAATCTATATTGCTGGAAAGCTAACTCATAGAGGAACAATCTCTCAAAATCTCAGCTCGATAAGAGCTGGGAGCTGGGAGAACCGACATGTTCTTTAGCTTGCTGTTCTGGATTTCGTGGTTCAGGACAGCAAGGTGGAGGGTGGCTTGTGGCAGCTCGTTGGCGGCACGAACGGCGGCGGCGGCGGAGATGGCTGAGCTTCACACCCAGGGGAAGAGATAAACCTTGGAATCCACTAAATTTTTGTAGGGAATCCACCCTAGAAACCACAGCAATCCTATTGCAAGAGGGAGAGAGAGAGGGGGCGCCTAAGGGCTCTTGCTTTTTCACATAAATTCTTCTCATTAATTCTACAAAATGAAAAATACAAAGGATATAAAGAAATGTAAAAAAGACCAAACCTATCCCTAGATCTACGGTTTGGGAGGGGCAAATGAGGGATGGGATATTTAATCTCCCATGTGATCAAATGACCAAATTAAATAAAAATAGAACAAGCATTAAACTAGATTAAATGGGGGGCGCCCCCTTGACTAAGGGGCCTTCAATTTTGAATTTTTTCATTTTCTGTCTCCCCTTGGTCCAAGTCTAATGTTGGACTTTGAACCAGCCCCACATAGACCCTAGAACCTAGGTGGACCAATGGGAAAGAGGGTGGGGGACCCTGTTGAACCCACTGACATTTTACATAGAAACCCAAAGACTTTAAAGACTAACCATTTGACTTATAATGTCTTACACTTGCAAACCCAATTAGTCAAGGGTATAAATACAAATAAAAGGACACAAATACAAAATAAAAATGTTAGTGCCCGGTGTTGATTCCCATCAATTCTCTCCGAGTGGGAAGAACTCGACCCCGTCGAGTAAGGGGTGCGGCTGCTCGAATGGCTCCTGCGGCGCGAAGTACGCTTCCACTCCAAGTAATCGTCACCTACTCATCCCGTATATATTCGATATACTCACGCTGCTACAGGCAAGAGGCTAGTGGTGGACACTCCGGGGTGGGGTCACTCTCAAAGGGGAGGAGGCGGCTCGAAGACTCACTAGGAATCACCGCTGGGTCCCTATATGTGACTCGATCCGATATGTTGAGGTAGAGGCGATCCCAAATTCCAGCAAGTCTACAATGTACTTATTAGACCCGACTTGCCTCACACTCGAAAGGGACTGACAATGCGAGCTGACATGAAACCGACTATGCGACTCCTAATATGCTCGACACATGTATGTATAGACTCTGAACAAATAAAGAAAAACACAGACTCACACATGATCCTAGACAAACCTACTGATAGACCGACCCATACATACGCAATGGTGGACCAGGACATCCGAATGTGTGCCACGCATACACAAGACGCAACCAAATGTTGGTGGGATCATGGACTCCTAGACATCCTAGAGTGAACCACTTATGCACCGATAGCCTTTTGGATTTGGGAGGTGTGGGTGGTTTGGGTGGACTAGGAGAGCGGGAGCCCAATTCACCGTCTTCATTTCCCCAATGAACGGGCTCCTTGCGGAGTGTAGGTGGATTAGCCTGTGGGGTAGAGGTGTGATAGTGAACTTCCCTGATAAGGTGAAATGAAAAAGGTGGGTCATAAGGTTCACTAGGGAAGGGATCGAAGGGATCAAAGAATGTGTGACCCCTTGATATGGGTTCTCACATGTCACGGTCCCATGTCGGAAGTTCTTGAAGGTGTGGATCGTCACCTTCATCAGTTATGGTAAGAGGGACGATGATCTCATGAGAAAGCATGGTTCCTCCCTCGGGACAAGTGGAATGAAATACGGCTCATCAAGAATGGGGAAGAACAATAGGACCTCAGAGGTGATATGACCCACGGTGTACACCGAGGTAATGGACCCTAAGGCGGGATGTGTGACGCTAAGACTATTGGGTTGGTCAAAGCCTCGGGCCAATAAGTGCGTCAACTACAACTGCCGGTTTACCCCCTTAAGAAGGTCGTCCAATGTATCAACATGGTAAGAAGACCAAAAAGTGGTGCGGAAGGAGTTGACGGGTAATAGTTGTAGTGCGGTGTCCATGGATGGGTAGCAAGGCGGTCTAGGGACCAAGCCTATCTTGAGACAACTAAGTAGTGGCTCGGCGATGAAAAGCCTTCCCATTAGAAACACGGGTGGCTCCAAATGTGGTGGCTCCGAATAAAGATCGGAAGGTAAGGGTGGTGGCAATGGAGCTCTCATGGGTGGGGAAGGAATGTCCTCCTCGAGGGGAAGAGGTCCTTAGGGTGGCATCGGATTAAGGCTACTGGCTACGACCTCCCTATACTCGGGCAAGAGTCCGCCGATCTGGGTACACATCCTATCCAACCGATCCGAAATGATTTTGAAGAGTTCGGCAATGGTGGGGTTTGGAGTAGGGGTCTCGTGATGGACTCGCCCATAATCAACTGGCCTAGTCTTGGGTCTAGGCTCATCTACGTGTGGAGCTCTTTGCCTCCGACTATGACCCACTTGGTTGGAGGTGATTGGGTGGGGTCGGTTGGAGGTGACTGGGCCGGGTAGGTAGACCCTCCTAAACTCGCTCTTCATCTCATGTCATGACTCTATAGGCCAATGCCTCCTAATTTCTCTCAAGATTTCAATGTCTCTCCATTTGTCGGCGGCCTCGTGAAAAAGCCGCTTTGTGGCAAAATCAACTTCCATGGCATCGGACATAATGTAGCACTCAAAGTAGTTGTCCATATCGGCTTCCCACTTTAGGTAGTCGCTCGGGACCTTAGAGCCATAGAAGTCCGGGGCTTCGGGCCTACGGAGGTGGTAGGATTGGGTTCCCCATCCTTGGGTGTGTCGCTACCATTCACATGACGTGGGCTTTTGGGGATCCATGGTCATGACGACACTTGGTACAAGACGGACCGACTAGACACAACCCTAAAACAATAATACAAAGTTGGAATGCAGACTCAACTACAAACCTAGACTCAACCAATATCTGGTACGTGGCGAAGGTTTGATCTGAAGATTGCACTTACGCAAGTGTGCTACCTTCCCGATAGGCATAACCTCTCATTCCGGGAACACCTTTTGATATACCGGGTATAGGAATGCAAATGCAGCACCTTGGACCGATTAACCGACTACCCTAGACTCGACTTGGCTCTGATACCAATTTGATGCGGGATGGGACGCGAACCTAGGACTCTAGCTCGCGGACGTCCCTATGCGAGGGAAGCGTGCGGATGTGCGGATGTTGAGAAATCGACAATGAGTCGTTGGTATCGGCTTTTCTGCGCTCGGGTCGAGTCACGGGACAGGTTCCACTCACTCACTCTCATAGCGGTGATTAAATTGAATCGATCTAGTTAACCTATCACTTGCAGCAGCATATGAAATATACGAAGTAAGCAAATGCCGAAGAGGGGAGCGGACACGATACCTCCACACTCCGGGCATGGGGATGACGACCCCGGCCAAGAACGGTGACTCCCGATGCAGTAAATGTTAATAATTACAGAAGTGAATTTAAGGCCCACTCCACACAGGGAGGTAACAGGCCACAACGGCGGTCGGGGAGTGCCGATTCTGGGTTTACGGGCAGCACGTTGGAGGGGTTCCGTATGGTTGAAGACAGCAAGTCCGGATCTGCGATTTGCAGGCCGGCAGGACAGTGTACGAGGGCCGCCAAAGGGACGTCATCCTCCTGGGATCCTCTGAAGGCGACGCTTGGCTGGGACGATGGCGGGAGGTCCTTGGTCGACTCCCAGAAGTGGCGGTCGCTGAATCAGAGCTTTGATATATTATTGGGAATTATTTCCCAACACCTTCTTTCTGGCCTGGCTCGGAGCAGGAATGCGCGCCTCCACGAAAAGAATTTTTGCCCCCAGATCTAATGTCGGATCGAAGCAAAATTAGTACCGATGGATAGAAAACTCAAAGGGCTACAACATATAATTATTTCAGATCCATCCAATAGATGGATTAGGAATGAAAATGATTGTGGGTTGTAGTTATTTTTGGCTCGGAATTACAAACACACATGGCATAACAAGATCTGTCTGAAAATGAATTTTGACCCAAAAGAAAATGGTGGATCTAGACTCTGTGAATTTTATGGGTGGAAAGGGGGTATGTGGGGATCACGTAGGAATTTTTTGGAATTTTTTGGAGATAACTTAAAGGATAAGAAAAATATAAGAACAGACTGCTATCTTGCAGATCTGCTGACTGGCAGACTGTCAGGGGTGTAACTAAAATACCGGGAAAAATATCAAAAGGGACTTCAATAGAGCAAAATCTATATTGCTGGAAAACTAACTCATAGAGGAACAATCTCTCAAAATCTCAGCTCGATCAGAGCTGGGAGCTGGGAGAACCGACATGTTCTTTAGCTTGCTGTTCTGGATTTCGTGATTCAGGACAGCAAGGTGGTGGGTGACTTGTGGCGGCTCGTTGGCGACACGAACGGCGGCGGCGGCAGAGATGGCTGAGCTTCACACCCAGGGAAAGAGATAAACCTTGGAATCCACCAAATTTTTGTAGAGAATATACCCTAAAAACCACAGCAATCCTACTGCAAGAGGGAGAGGGAGAGGGGGGGCCCAAGGGCTCTTGCTTTTTCACATAAATTCTTCTCATTAATTCCACAAAATGGAAAATACAAAGGATATATAGAAATGTAAAAAAGACCAAACCTATCCCTAGATCTAGGGTTTGGGAGGGGCAAATGAGGGATGTGATATTTGATCTTCCATGTAGTCAAATGACCAAATTAAATAAAAATATAACAAGCATTAAACTATATTAAATGGGGGGTGCCCCCTTGACTAAGGGGCCTTCAATTTTGAATTTTTTTATTTTTTGTCCCCCCTTGGTCCAAGTCCAATCTTGGACTTTGAACCAGCCCCACATAGACCCTAGAACCTAGGTGGACCAACGGGAAATAGGGTGGGAGACCCTGTTGGACCCACTGACATTTTACATAGAAACCCAAAGACTTTAAAGACTAATCATTTGGCTTATAATGCCTTACAATTGCAAACCTAATTAGCCAAGGGTATAAATACAAATAAAAAGACACAAATATAAAATAAAAATGTTAGTGCCCGATGTGTATTCTTATCAATTCTCTCCGGGTGGGAAGAACTCGACCCCGTCGAGTAAGGGGTGCGGCTGCTCGGATGGCTCTTGCGGATCTGTCATCGACCAGATAGCGTAGAGTACACTTCCACTCCAAGTAATCGTCACCTGCTCATCCCGTAAATATTCGATATGCTCACGCTGCTATGGGAATGAGGCTAGTGGTGGACACTCCGGGGTGGGGTCACTCTCAAAGGGGAGGAGGCGGCTCAAAGACTCACTAGGAATCACCACTGGGTCCCTATATGTGACTCGATCCGATATGTTGAGGTAGAGCCGATCCCAAATTCCGACAAGTCTACAATGTACGTATTAGACCCGACTTGCCTCGCACTTGAAAGGGACTGACAACGCGAGCTGACATGAAACCGACTATGCGACTCCTAATATGCTCGACACATGTATGTATAGACTCTGAACAAATAAAGAAAAACACAGACTCACACATGACCCTAGACAAACCTACTGTTAGACTGACCCATACATACGCAATAGTGGACCAGGACATCCGAATGTGTGCCATGCATGCACAAGACGCAACCAAATGTTGGTGGGATCATAGACTCCTAGACATCCTAAAGTCAACCACTTATGCACTGATAGCCTTTTGGATTTGGGAGGTTTGGGTGGTTTGGGTGGACTAGGAGAGCGGAAGCCCAATTCACCGTCTTCATTTCCCCAATGAACGGGCTCCTTGCGGAGTGTAGGTGGATTAGCCTGTGGGGTAGAGGTGTGATAGTGAACTTCCCTGATAAGGTGAAATGAAAAAGGTGGGTCATAAGGTTCACTAGGGAAGGGATCGAAGGGATCAAAGAATGTGTGACCCCTTGATATGGGTTCTCACATGTCACGGTCCCATGTCGGAAGTTCTTGAAGGTGTAGATCGTCACCTTCATTAGTTATGGTAAGAGGGACGATGATCTCATGGAGAAAGTATGGTTTCTCCCTCGGGACAAGTGGAATGAAATACGGCTCATCAGGAATGGGGAAGAACACTAGGACCTCGGAGGTGATATGACCCACGGTGTACACCGAGGTAATGGACCCTAAGGCGGGATGTGTGAAGCTAAGACTATTGGGTTGGTCGAAGCCTCGGGCCAATAAGTGCGTCAACTGCAACTGCCAGTCTAACCCCTTAAGAAGGTCGTCCAATGTATCAACATGGTGAGAAGACCAAAAAGTGGTGTGGAAGGAGTTGACGGGCACTAGTTGTAGTGCGGTGTCCATGGATGGGTGGCAAGGCGGTCTAGGGACCAAGCCTATCTTGAGCCAACTAAGTAGTGGCTCGGCGATGAAAAGCCTTCCCATTAGAAACACGGGTGGCTCCAAATGTGGTAGCTCCGAATAAAGATAGAAAGGTAAGGGTGGTGGCAATGGAGCTCTCATGGGTGGGGAAGGAATGTCCTCCTCGAGGGGAAGAGGTCCTTAGGGTGGCATCGGATTAAGGCTACTGGCTACGACCTCCCTATACTCGGGCAGGAGTCCGCCGATCTGGATACACATCTTATCTAACCGATCCAAAATGATTTTGAAGAGTTCGGCAATGGTGGGGTTTGTAGTAGGGGCCTCGTGATGGACTCGCCCATAATCAACCGGCCTAGTCTTGGGTCTAGGCTCATCTATGTGTGGAGCTCTTTACCTCCGACTATGACCCACTTGGTTGGAGGTGATTGGGTGGGGTCAGTTGGAGGTGACTGGACCGGGTAGGTAGACCCTCCTAAGCTCGCTCTTCATCTCACGACATGACTCTATAGGCCAATGCCTCCTAATTTCTCTCAATATTTCAATGTCTCTCCATTTGTCGGCGGCCTCGTGAAAAAGCCGCTTTGTGGCAAAATCAACTTCCATGGCATCGGACATAATGTAGCACTCAAAGTAGTTGTCCATAGCGGCTTCCCACTTTAGGTAGTCACTCGGGACCTTAGAGCCATAGAAGTCCGGAGCTTCGGGCCTACGGAGGTGGTAGGATTGGGTTCCCCTGATGGGGGCATCGAAGGTAAATGGGTTGTATTAGTGTGTATTAGTTTGTATTACTATGTCTTATGGGTTGTATTGGCTTGTAATTGTGTGTTTGTTGATATTTTTTCCTTTGGGCTCCTTTGTATGGTTTTTTATAAGCCATTGGGCCACATTATATGAAGAGTCCATTACTAGGTTTCTTTTATTAGGTCCATTAAGGGGGGTTAGTTCATATTGGACTGAAGGCCTTCATTATGGACCTTTACATCACATAAGGCCCAATTGTGCTTTCCCTCTCATGGGCTATCTAGATTGGAAGGTCCATAGTGTAACAATGGGTTCATGGGCCAAGTATGTGGCCTTGGCCCATATTCTCTTCTAATGGCCCATGAAGGGGGGCGCCCCCTTCTTTGTCTTATTAGGCAAGGTAGGTGAAGTTTGAATAGATTATGTGAATGTGTTTTGACCACATGGGAGAAATACTTTCTCCTATTCCCTTAGTGCCCCTTCCAACCCTAGATCTGAGGATAATTTGATTCATTTTTCATTTCACATAAATACTTGTATTTCCACATTTTGTTTGAATTAATGAGAATTAATGAGAAGAAAATTGTTGAATTACCTTGGAGTTTGGTGCGCCCCTCCCTCTCTCCCTCTGGTTCCTTCCTCCTCCTTCAACATTTCAGGTTGTAGAACCCTTCTATCTTAGCCCCTCTATCTCTGATTTCCATCTCTGCTGCCGTCGCCGCCGTTCGTGCCGCCAACGAGTCATCGCGAGCATCCTTCTGAAGTGCTGTCCAAGTTCTGTTTTACTGGATATAGACTTACTCCGGGAATTTTATCTCCCAACTCTGACATCATCTGGAGCTGAGATTTTCCGGGTGAGTTCTAGAGGTCATAACCATGTCCCATAAAAATTAACAAAATTTTCAGTCATCGTTTTCCATTTTTCCATTTTCGTGCTTCCCAATCCATCAGTTTTTTCTGTAGTATGTCCACTGTTACATCCACTCTGAATTTCCCCCTTTCGACCCACTTCTTAATTTTTTTTTGAATCCCCAAATTTATTGGAGATTCTGTCCACCATCCCCATCCTCCACAAATTTTCTTCGAATTTTAAAAGTCCTCTACCTATTTTTAGAAATTGTATCTTTCTCCCAAATTTAGTTCTGTTCCTACTGTCCAGATCCGACCACCCAGTGATATAAAATACTTTTCCCCAGTCAAATCTCTACCAAACCTTTCATAAAATATATCCCCGTTTTTCTCTCTTCGCCCTCTACCACTTTTATGAAGAGCTCAACAGCTGAAAGGGAGGTTTACATTGCGGTCAGTGCTAACTCTAAGGAATAAGTACTTCTGTCCTTAGTTTTCAGATCCTGTGAACCAGCAGCTTGAATATTCGACAAAGGCCATCAACGGGAAATTTAACTTTCTTTGTCTGGTCATAGATCGAAGAATTTTGAGTTAACTTTCCATCGGTACCTCTTGTGCATCGATCCAACGTTGGTGCTGCTCGCAGCATCCATTTTCGTCGAGACGCGCGGGTCTGAAATAGAATCCAGATCCGTGGACAGCAAGTTCCGCACAAGGAGATCGGAGCCAATTCGCCTCCGATGAGGTGAACCAGCGCGCCGCCTTCACAGGGAGCGCCCCTCCGGACGTCCCCGTCACAGCGGTGCCGCTCCGGGCCTACACGGCCCCACTGACCAGCACGTGGGTCCCACGATCGTGAGTCCGTGTGCCGCCGAAGCAACACAAGAAGCGGCCCGTCAACCCGAAACAGCTACTCCCGGGCCCCACTGTGTCACCCTTTACCTCCCTGCATGGAGTGGGCAGTAAATCATTGCTGTAATTTAATTAATTATTGTTCTGGGAGTACGAGATCGGCCGGGGTCGTCTTCTCCACGCCAGGCGCGTGGAGGTATCGTGTTCGCTCCTTTGCCCGGCATTTGCTTTATTGGTATATACTTGTTTATGCCGCTGCTAGAGAGCATGTGTTACGGCCATTAGCTCGATATATTTATTTCACCACTGCTGCGAGAGAGAGCGAGACCGTCCCGTGATCCGATCCGGGCACGAATTTGTGAGTTGACCACCCTAGCTCACTGCCGGTTTCTCAACCGTGCACGTCCGTACGCTTCCCTCGTTAGGGGCGATCGCGAGCTTGCTTAGAGTCCAAGGGTCACATATCCCATTGGAGTCGAGTCCGTGGTCCGTCCCGCATCAGTTTGGTATCAGAGCTAGGTTGAGTCTAGGGTGTTTAAACAAAAAAAAAGTGTCATTTACGTCTAGTCATTTAAGTCGAGTCTAAGTTGGAGTCGAGTCGCGTGTCCGTCCCGCATCATCTCCATCCTTGGGTGTGTCGCTACCATTCATATGACGTGGGCTTTTGGGGATCCATAGGATATGAGTAGCTATAGGATGGTCATGCCGACACTTGGTGCAAGACGGACCGACTAGACACGACCCTAAAATAACAATGCAAAGTTGGAATGCAGACTCGACTACAAACTTAGACTCATCTAATATCCGGTACGTGGCGGAGGTTTGATCCGAAGATCGCACTCACGCAAGTGTGCTATCTTCCCGATAGGCGTAACCTCTCATTCCGGGAACACCTTTTGATATACTGGGTATAGGAATGTAAATGCGACATCTTGGACCGACTAACCGACTACCCTAGACTCGACTTGGCTCTGATACCAATTTGATGCGGGACTTGACGCGAACCTGGGACTCTAGCTCGCGGACGTCCCTATGCCAGGGAAGCGTGCAGATGTGCGCGATTGAGAAATCGGCAATGAGTCATGGGTATCGGCTTTTCCGCGCTCGGGTCGAGTCACGGGACGGGTTCCACTCACTCACTCTCGTAGCGGTGATTAAATTGAATCGAGCTAGTTAACCTATCACTTGCTGCGGCATATGAAATATACGAAGTAAGCAAATGCCAAAGAGGGGAGCGGACACGATACCTCCACGCTCCAGACGTGGGGAAGACGACCCCGGCCAAGAACGGTGACTCCAAGTGCTGTAAATGTTAATAATTACAGAAGTGACTTTAAGGCCCACTCCACGCAGGGAGGTAACAGGCCACAACAGCGGTCCGGGAGTGTCGATTCTGGGTTGACGGGCAGCATGTTGGAGGGGTTCTGGGTGGTCGAAGATAGCAAGTTTGGATCTGCGATTTGCAGGCCGACAGGACAGCGTACGAGGGCCGCTGATGCGGGACGGACCACGGACACGACTCCAATTGGAATGCGATCCTTGGACGCTATGCAAACTCGTGATCGTCCCTTAGCGAGGGAAACGTCGGACGTGCGCGATTGAGAAACCGGCAGTGAGCTAGGGTGGTCGGCTCTCTCTTGTGCCCGGATCGGGTCACGGGATGGTCACACTCTCTCTCGCAGCAGCGGTGAATGATAATATAGCGAGCTAACGGACCTAAAATATGCTCTCTAGCAGCGGCGTAAACAAATATATATGAAATAAAATAAATGCCAAGTGTAGGAGCGGACACGATACCTCCACGCTCTCGGCGTGGGGAAGACGGACCCGGCCGAACTCGTACTCCCAGGACAGTTAATACATGAATATTATAGAAATAAATCACTGCCCACTCCACACAGGGAGGTAAAGGGCTACACAAGTGGGTCGGGGAGGACCGATTTCGGGTTGACGGACGACTTCTCGCATCTCTTCGGTAGCACACGTACTTGCGACCGTGGGGCCCGCGTGCTGGCCGGAGGGGCCGTGTGGGACCCGGTGGCACCGCTGTAGTGGGGACACTTAGGGAAGCGCTCCCTGGGATGACAGCACGCTGGAACGTCGACCGGAGGTCGGGTGGCTCCGATCGGCACCGGTCGGAAAAGCTTCCCACGGATCTGCCGGTTCTGTTTTCAGGCGCGCGCTCCGGCGAGAACGGATGCTGCGATCAGCCCCGATGTTGGATCGACACGAAACTGGCGCCGTTGGCAAGCCAACTCGAAATACTTCGATCTAGACCATAGAGAAAAAATGTAGTGCTCCAGATCTGGCCTTGACCGAATTTCCAAGCTACTATTGCATAGTGTCCAAAATCTCAGATCAGCAGGGAACTTTCCTGAGAGTTGGCATTGACTGATAGGTCGACCTCCGAATCTAAAGTTGGGTTCTTCAGAAACGTTGTGGAGGTTTAAGAGAGGAAACAAGAGATATTTTTTGGTAAAGGTTTTGTGGAGAATTGAATTTTCTAGAAATTTTACACTGGTGGTGGGTCGGATCTGGACTGAAGCATACATAATAGATTTGGGAACTTGGAAGAATTTTAGAAAATATGTGGAGGGCAAACCAAAAATTAATAAAATTCTTGGTGAGAGAGAAAGGTGGACAGAACTTCCAATAAAATTGGGAGCTCCTAAGAAAATCAAAAAGTGGTCTGGATCTGGAAAAATCAGGGTTGCTATAACTGTAGACAAAAATATGGCAGATCTGGGATGACCTGAAGACCGAAAATGGGAAAATAGCAAAAGAAGGAAGTTTGGCTTGAAATGTTTTGTGAAGATAGGGCTTCGAGAGGGGAACCACTCCTGAAAATTTTTGCTCTAGAGGAGGTGGGAGGTGGGAGCAGAAATTTGGGGAAGATGCTCCTATCCTAGATGAACAGAATACTGAAGACGACTTCGCGGCGGCTCGATGGCGGCACGAACGGCGGCGGCGGCGGCGGCGGCACTAGATGAACTCAGAGATTGAGGGGGGGGGATAGAAGATAGATCCACTCTAGAATTGGGGTTGGGGAGGGAGGAACACCAGGGGAGAAGGAGAGGGGCGCAAGAAGCTCCAATGCACACAATGAATTTTCTTCTTTTTCACTAATTTTTAAATGGAAAATACAAGTATTTATATGCTACTCTTCAAATCCAATCTCCACCATTGGATCTAGGGATAGGGAATAGATGGCTGGGATTAAGTGTGATCAACACACAAAAAATAAAATAATCCAAGTGGAATGGGGCGCCCCCTTGACTAGATGAAAGGGGTTGAAAGGTAGGTAGCCTACCTTGGAAAAATTTAACCACTTGTCTTCCATGTGATCAATTGGCATTCCAACCTTCTAGATGGCCACCTAGGATGGTTGACCAGCCCCACATGGTCTAGGTGGACCAATGGGAAAGGGATGAGGGTCCCCTTGCTTGGGCCTACGGGAATTTTACATATAAACCCACTAAGACTTACAATTGCGTACCCATATAACACAAGGGTATACATACAAATATGAAAGGACATAAATGCAAACAAAATGCGGACGGTCTTACCTCGATGTCCCCATCAATTCTCCCTGGGTGGAAGGAACTCGACCCCGTCGAGTAGGGGTATGGATGCTCGAGTACTCCGACGAATCCGTCACCGCGCCAAGTAACGCGGGTATGCTTCACTCGAAGTGATCGTCACCTGCTCATTCCACATATACTCGATATGCGCATCATGCTATGGGAAGAGGCTAGTGGTGGAACGCTCCGGGGTGGGGTCACTCTCAAGGGAAAGGAGGCGGCTCGAAGACGCACTAGGAATTACTGCTGGGTCCCTGTAGGTGACTAGATCCAGGTATAGATATAGAACCGATCCCATACTCCTCGAGCGAGTCCAATCGCCTCTCACTCTTAAGAGACTGACAACGAGCTTGTACAAGACACATGCAGACTCACCATGCCCTAACACACATATGCAAACCACACAAATAAGAAACCGACTCATGACTCGAGACAAATCTATGGTTAGTCCGACCCGTACATGGATGACGGCGGACCAGGACACCCGAACGTGTGCCATGCATGCATTTGACGTAACCGGTGGTTGGCGGAATGGGGAATTCCTAGTCCTCCTAAAGTGGGCCATGCATGCATATGGGACTTAGGTGTGGGAGGGCCAGGGGTTCCAAATGCACCGTCTTCCTTTCCCCTAGAGGATGGTGTATCTCGCAAGTGAACGGGCTTGGTGGATGTAGACGACCCCGCCCATGGGGAAGGAGTGTGGTAGTGGATTCTCTTGAAGAAATGAAGTATATAAGGTGGGTCATGGGGTCCACTAAGGAATGGGTCAAAGGGATCAAAGAAGGTATGACCCCTTGTGGTGTGTTCCCACAATTCACGGTCTCACGTGTAGAAGTTTTGAAGGTGTGGATAATCACCTTCTTGCATTGTGACGGGTGGGACGGAGATCGTAGGCAAGAAGTATGATTCCTCCCTAGGACAAAAGGGTATGAATTCGGGCTCGACTGGTAAGGGGAGGAGTAAGAGGACCTCCGTGGTGACACAACCCACGGTGCACTCGGAGGTAATAGACCCTAAGGCCGGATGAGTGAGACTAAGACTAGTGGGTTGGTCAAAGCCTCGGGCCAATAGATGCGTCAACTTCCATTGTGAGTCTAATCCCATGACAAGATCGTCCAATGTATCAACATGATGACTAGATCGAAATGTGGTATGGAATGAGTTGACCGGCACTAAAGGTAAGGTGGGGTCCATAGATGGGAAGGGAGGTGGGACCAGGCCTTCTTTGAGCCATCTAAGAAGTAGCTCGGCTATGTATAGCGTACCCGTTAGAAACACGGGAGGCTCGGGATGTGGTGGCCCCAAGTTTGACGGCTCCGGATGAAGATCGGAAGTAGATAGCAATGGAGTATCCACGGGTGGTGAAGGAGCACGTGTCTTTTCCAACCAATCCGAAATCATTTCATCGAATTCCTCGAAGGAGGCGCGGGTTGGAGTAGGGGGTGGCAATGGAGCCCTCATAGGTAAGGAAGAGATGTCCACCTCATGGAGAAGGGGTCCGTGGGGTGGCTCCAAGAACATCCGATCTACCCCGGTAAAAAATTGATCTAGGCTAGTACTAAATCGATCTAGGCTTGTATTCAACCCTTGCACTTGTCCCATCAAGGCTTGGAACATTGCGACCACTTCATCGGGACTATAGGCTCGGGGTGTGGCCATGGTGGCCAAGAGGGGGTCGGGTCCCCTAGGAATGAATATGCAAGGCCATTTTTTGTTTTTGTTTTTGTTTTATAAGCAAATTTTATGCAAACTAATGCAAGCACCTAGACACGACTTAAAATGCGATGGAAGTTGGAATGTGACTCGACTACAACCTAGACGCAACCAAGACTCGGTACGTGACGGAGATAACCGATCCGAAGATCACCCGCGCAAGTGTGCGGCCTTCCCGATAGGCGTAGCCAAGCGTTCGGACAACACCTTTTTATATACCGATTAATGGTATGCAAATGCAACTCCTAAAATCGACTTAGACACTTAGACTTAAACGTCACTTTTTTTTTGATTTTAGACACCCTAGACTCAAACTCGCTCTGATACCAAATTGATGCAGGACGGACCACGGACACGACTCCAATTGGAATGCGATCCTTGGATGCTATGCAAACTCGCGATCGTCCCTTAGCGAGGGAAGCATCGGACGTGCGCGGTTGAGAAACCGGCAGTGAGCTAGGGTGGTCGGCTCTCTCTTGTGCCCGGATCGGGTCACGGGACGGTCACACTCTCTCTCGCAGCAGCGGTGAATGATAATATAGCGAGCTAACAGACCTAAAACATACTCTCTAGCAGCGGCATAAACAAATATATATGAAATAAAGCAAATGCCAATTGTAGGAGCGGACACGATACCTCCACGCTCTCGGCATGGGGAAGACGGACCCGGCCGAACTCGTACTCCCGGGACAGTTAAGACATGAATATTACAGTAATAAATCACTGCCCACTCCACGCAGGGAGGTAAAGGGCTACACAAGTGGGTCCGGGAGGACCGATTTCGGGTTGATGGGCGGCTTCTCGCGTCTCTTCGGCAGCACACGTACTCGCGACCGTGGGGCCCGCGTGCTGGCCGGAGGGGCCGTGTGGGACCCGGTGGCACCGCTGTAGTGGGGATGCTTAGGGAAGCGCTCTCTGGGATGGCGGCATGCTGGAACGTCGACCGGAGGCCAGGCGGCTCCGTTCGGCACCGATCGGAATAACTGCCCACGGATCTGCCGGTTCTGTTTTCAGGCGCGCGCTCCGGCGAGAACGGACGCTGTGATCAGCCCCGATGTAGGATCGACACGAAATTAGCGCCGTTGGAAAGCTAACTCGAAATACTTCGATCTAGGACGAGAGAGAAAAAATGGCGTGCCCAAGATCTGGCCTTGACTGAATTTCCAAGCTGCTGTTGCACGGTGGCTGAAATCTCAGATCAGTAGGGAACTTTCCTGAGGGTTGGCATTGACTGATAGGTAGACCTCCGAATCTGACGTTGGGTTATTCAGAAAAATTGTGGAGGTTCAAGAGAGTAAACCGGGGATATTTTTTGGGAAAGGTTTTGTGGAGAATTGAATTTGCTAGAAATTTTATACGAGCGGTGGATCCGATCTGGACTGAAGCAGACAGAATAGATTTGGGAACTTGCATGAATTTTAGAAAATATGTGGAGAGCAAACCAAAAATCAAGAAACTTCGTGGTGAGAGAGGAAGGAGGACAGAACTTCCAATAAAATTGGGAGCTCCTGGGAAAATCAAAAAGTTGTCCGGATCTGGAAAACTCGGCGTTGCTATCACTGTAGATAGAAACCTGGCAGATCTGGGATGACATAAAGACCGAAAATGGGAAAATAGAAAAAGAAAGAATTTTGGGTTGAAATTTTTTGTGAAGATAGGGGTTTGAGAGGGGAACCACTCCTGAAAATTTCAGCTCCAGAGGAGGTGGGAGGTGGGAGCAGAAATTCGGGGAAAATGCTCTTATCCTGGATGGACAGAATACCGAAGATGACTTCGCGGCGGCTCGATGACGGCACGAACGGCGGCAGCGGTGGCACTAGATGAACTCAGAGATTGAGGGGGGGAGATAGAAGATAGATCCACTCTAGAATTGGGGTTGGGGAGGGAAGAACACCAGGGGAGAAGGAGAGGGGCGCAAGAAGCTCCAATGCACACAATGAATTTTCTTCTTTTTCACTAATTTTCAAATGGAAAATACAAGTATTTATATGCTACTCTTCAAATCCAATCTCCACCATTGGATCTAGGGATGGGGAATAGATGGCTGGGATTAAGTGTGATCAACACATAAAAAATAAAATAATCCAAGTGGAATGGGGCGCCCCCTTTACTAGATGAAAGGGGTTGAAAGGTAGGTAGCCTACCTTGGAAAATTTTAACCACTTGTCTCCCATGTGGTCAATTGGCATTCCAACCTTCTAGATGGCCACCTAGGATGGTTGACCAGCCCCACATGGTCTAGGTGGACCAATGGGAAAGGAGTGAGGGTCCCCTTGCTTGGGCCTACGGGAATTTTACATATAAACCCACTAAGGCTTACAATTGCGTACCCATATAAAACAATGGTATACATACAAATATGAAAGGACATAAATGTAAACAAAATGCGGACGGTCTTGCCTCGATGTCCCCATCAATTCTCCCCGGGTGGGAGGAACTCGACCCCGTCGAGTAGGGGTATGGATGCTCGAGTACTCCGGCGAATCCGTCACCGTGCCAAGTAACGCGGGTATGCTCCACTCCAAGTGACCGTCACCTGCTCATTCCACATATACTCGATATGCGCATGCTGCTATGGGAAGAGGCTAGTGATGGAACGCTCCGGGGTGGGGTCACTCTCAAGGGAAAGGAGGCGGCTCCAAGACGCACTAGGAATTACCGCTGGGTCCCTGTAGGTGACTAGATCCGGGTATAGATATAGAACCGATCCCATACTCATCAAGCGAGTCCAATCACCTCTCACTCTTAAGAGACTGACAACGAGCTTGTACAAGACACATGCAGACTCACCATGCACTAACACACATATGCAAATCACACAAATAAGAAACCGACTCATGACTCGAGACAAATCTATGGTCAGTCCGACCCATACATGGATGACGGCGGATCAGGACACCCGAACGTGTGCTATGCATGCATTTGACGTAACCGGTGGTTGGCGGAATGGGGAATTCCTAGTCCTCCTAAAGTGGGCCATGCATGCATATGGGACTTAGGTGTGGGAGGGCCAGGGGTTCCAAAGGCACCGTCTTCCTTTCCCCTAGAGGATGGTGTATCTCGCAAGTGAACGGGCTTGGTGGATGTAGACGACCCGGCCCATGGGGAAGGAGTGTGGAAGTGGATTCCCTTGAAGAATGAAGTATATAAGGTGGGTCATGGGGTCCACTAAGAAATGGGTCAAAGGAATCAAAGAAGGTATGACCCCTTGTGGTAGGTTCCCATAATTCACGGTCCCACGTGTAGAAGTTTTGAAGGTGTGGATATTCACCTTCTTGCATTGTGACGGGTGGGACGGGGATCGTAGGCAAGAAGTATGATTCCTCCCTCGGACAAAAGGGTATGAATTCGGGCTCGGCTGGTAAGGGGAGGAGTAAGAGGACCTCCGTGGTGACACAACCCATGGTGCACTCGGAGGTAATAGACCCTAAGGCCGGATGAGTGAGATTAAGACTAGTGGGTTGGTCAAAGTCTCGGGCCAATAGATGCGTTAACTTCCATTGTGAGTCTAATCTCATGACAAGATCATCCAATGTATCAACATGATGACTAGATCGAAATGTGGTATGGAATGAGTTGACCGGCACTAAAGGTAAGGTGGGGTCCATAGATGGGAAGGGAGGTGGGACCAGGCCTTCTTTGAGCCATCTAAGAAGTGGCTCGGCTATGTATAGCGTACCCGTTAGAAACACGGGAGGCTCGGGATGTGGTGGCCCCAAGTTTGACGGCTCCGGATGAAGATCGGAAGTAGATAGCAATGGAGCATCCACGGGTGGGGAAGGAGCACGTGTCCTTTCCAACCAATCCGAAATCATTTCATCGAATTCCTCGAAGGAGGCGCGGGTTGGAGTAGGGGGTGGCAATGGAGCCCTCATAGGTAAGGAAGAGATGTCCACCTCATGGAGAAGGGGTCCGTGGGGTGGCTCCAAGAACATCCGATCTACCCCGGTAGAAAATTGATCTAGGCTAGTACTAAACTGATCTAGGCTTGTATTCAACCCTTGCACTTGTCCCATCAAGGCTTGGAACATTGCGACCACTTCATCGGGACTATAGGCTCGGGGTGTGGCCATGGTGGCCAAGAGGGGGTCGGGTCCCCTAGGAATGAATATGCAAGGCCATTTTTTGTTTTTGTTTTATAAGCAAATTTTATGCAAACTAAAGCAAGCACCTAGACACGACTTAAAATGCGATGGAAGTTGGAATGTGACTCGACTACAACCTAGACGCAACCAAGACTCGATATGTGGCAGAGATAACCGATCCGAAGATCACCCGCGCAAGTGTGCGGCCTTCCCGATAGGCGTAGCCTAACGTTCGGACAAAACCTTTTTATATACCGATTAATGGTATGCAAATGCAACTCCTAAGACCGACTTAGACACTTATACTTAAATGACACTCTTTTTTTTTGATTTTAGACACCCTAGACTCAAACTCGCTCTGATACCAAATTGATGCGGGACGGACCACGGACACGACTCCAATTGGAATGCGATGCTTGGACGCTATGCAAACTCGCGATCATCCCTTAGCGAGGGAAGCGTCGGTCGTGCGCGGTTGAGAAACCGACAGTGAGCTTGGGTGGTCGGCTCTCTCTTGTGCCCGGATCGGGTCACGGGACGGTCACACTCTCTCTCGCAGCAGCGGTGAATGATAATATAGCGTGCTAACGGACCTAAAACATGCTCTCTAGCAGCGGCATAAACAAATATATATGAAATAAAGCAAATGCCAAGTGTAGGAGCGGACACGATACCTCCACGCTCTCGGCGTGGGGAAGACGGACCCGGCCGAACTTGTACTCCTGGGTTAGTTAATACATGATTATTACAGCAATAAATCTCTGCCCACTCCACGCAGGGAGGTAAAGGGCTACACCAGTGGGTCCGGGGGGACCGATTTCGGGTTGACGGGAGGCTTCTCGCGTCTCTTTGGCAGCACACGTACTCGCGACCGTGGGGCCCGCGTGCTGGCCGGAGGGGCCGTGTGGGACCCGGTGGCACCGCTGTAGTGGGGATGCTTAGGGAAGCGCTCCCTCGGATGGCGGCACGCTGGAACGTCGACCGGAGGCCGGGCGGCTCCGTTTGGAACCGGTCGGAATAACCGGCCACGGATCTACCGGTTCTGTTTTCAGGCGCGCGCTCCGGCGAGAATGGACGCTGCGATCAGCCCCGATGTCGGATCGACATGAAACTGGCGCCGTTGGAAAGCTAACTCGAAATACTTCGATCTAGGACTAGAGAGAAAAAATGGAGTGCTCCAAATCTGGCATTCACCGAATTTCCAAGCTGCTGTTGCACAGTGGCTGAAATCTCAGATCAGCAGGGAACTTTCCTGAGAGTTGGTGTTGAATGATAGGTAGACCTCCGAATCTAAAGTTAGGTTCTTCAGAAAAGTTGTGGATGTTCAAGAGAATAAACCGGGGATATTTTTTGGGAAAGGTTTTGTGGAGAATTGAATTTTCTAGAAATTGTATACTGGCGGTGGGTCGGATCTGGACTGAAGCAGATAGAACAGATTTGGGAACTTGGACGAATTTTAGAAACTATGTGAAGGGCAAACCAAAAATCAAGAAAATTCGTGGTGATATAGGAAGGTGGACAGAACTTCCAATAAAATTGGGAGCTCCTGGGAAAATGTAAAAGTGGTCCGGATCTGGAAAACTCAGTGTTGCTGTCACTGTAAAAAGAAACCTGGTAGATCTGGGATGACCTGAAGACCGAAAATGGGAAAATAGCAAAAAAAGGAATTTTGGCTTGAAATGTTTTGTGAAGATAGGGGTTCGAGAGGGGAACCACTCCTGGAAGTTTCAGCTCCAGAGGTGGTGGAAGGTGGGAGCAAAAATTCGGGGAAGATGCTCCTGTTCTGGATGGACAGAATATCGAAAACGACTTCGCGGCGGCTCGATGGCGGCACGAACGGCGGCGGCGGCGGCACTAGATGAACTCAGAGATTGAGGGGGGGAGATAGAAGATAGATCCACTCTAGAATTAGGGTTGGGGAGTGAAGAACAAAAGGGGAGAAGGAGAGGGGCGCAAGAAGCTCCAATGCACACAATGAATTTTCTTTTTTTCACTAATTTTCTAATGGAAAATACAAGTATTTATATGCTACTCTTCAAATTCAATCTCCACCATTGGATCTAGGGATGGGGAATAGATGGCTGGGATTAAGTGTGATCAACAGATAAAAAATCCAATCCCCTGGTGTTCTTCCCTCCCCAACCCCAATTCTAGAGTAGATCTATCTTCTATCTTCCCCCCTCAATCTCTGAGTTCATCTAGTGCCGCCGCCGCCGCCGTTCGTGCCGCCATCGAGCCGCCGCGAAGTCGTCTTCGGTATTCTGTCCATCCAGGACAGGAACATCTTCCCCAAATTTCTGCTCCCACCTCCTCTGGAGCTAAAATTTTCAAGAGTGGTTCCCCTCTCGAACCCCTATCTTCACAAAAAATTTCAAACCAAAATTCCTTCTTTTGCTATTTTCCCATTTTCGGTCTTCAGGTCATCCCAGATCTTCCAGGTTTCTGTCTACAGTGACAACAACCCTGAGTTTCCCATATCCGGACCTTGTTTTGATTTTTCTTGGAGCCCCCAATTTTACTGGGAGTTCTGTCCACCTTCCTCTCTGCCACCAATTTTTCATGGAATTGTGAAAGCTCATTTCATATTTTTAGAAATTCCCTTTCCGAACCATCTACAGTTCTATCAACCTGTTTCTAGATCCGACCACCAGTCAGTCCAAAATCCATAATAAATCGTAACCTCCACCAATCCTTCCACAAGAATTATTGCCGTCTTCCTTGTTCAAACCTATACAACTTTGGTGAAGAACTCAGGAGCTGAATCGGACGTCTACCTCGCGGTCAACGGCATTTCTCAGACAACTCACCTGCTGATCTGAGAGTTCGGGTACTGTACAATAGAAACTTCAAAATTCAGCAAAGTCCAGATCCGAGCAGATCCAGTCGATGCCTCTGGGTTTAGATTGAAGGATTTCAAGAGAGCTTTCCAACGATAGCTCCTGTGCCCCGATCCGACATCGGGATTGGTCGCAGTGGCCGATCTCGCCGGGTCGCGCGTCTGAAAATAGCAAGTGCCGATCCGTGGGAAGCTTTTCCGACCGGTGCCGATCGGAGCCGCCCGGTCTCCGGCCGGTGAAGCAGCGTGCCGCCATCCTGGGGAGCGCTTTCCCAAGCGTCCCCACTACAGCGGTGTCGCCCGGTCCCACATGGCCCCTCCGACCAGCACGTCGGTCCCACGGTCACGAGTACGTGTTGTGCAGAAGCTACGCGGGAAGCCGCCCGTCAACCCGAAATCGGTCCTCCCGGACCCACTTATGTGGCCCTTTACCTCCCTGCATGGAGTGGGCAGTGATTCATTGCTGTAACAATCGTGTAATATTATTTTGGGAGTACGAGTTTCGGCCGGGTCCGTCTTCCCCACGCCGAGCGCGTGGAGGTATCGTATTCGCTCCTACACTTGGCATTTTACTTTATTTCATATATGCTTTATATGCCGCTGCTAGAGAGCATGATAGGGTAATTAGCTCGCTTTATATTTATACCACCGCTGCTGCGAGAGAGAGCGTTACTGTCCCGTGACCCGATCCGGGCACAAGAGAGAGCCGACCACCCTAGCTCACTGCCGGTTTCTCAACCGCGCATGTCCGACGCTTCCCTCATTATGGGACAATCACAAGCTCACCTAGAGTCCGAGGATCGCATATCCATTCGGAGTCGTGTCCGTGGTCCATCCCGCATCAGCCGCCAAAGGGACGTCGTCCTCCTGGGATCTTCTGAAGGCGGCGCTTGGCTGGGACGATGGCGGGACGTCCTTGGTCGACTCCCAGAAGTGGCGGTCACTGAATCAGAGCTTTGATATATTATTGGGAATTATTTCCCAACACCTTCTTTCTGGCCTGGCTCAGAGCAGGAATGCGTGCCTCCACAAAAAGAATTTTTATGCCCAGATCGGATGTCAGATCGAGGTAAAATTGGTACCGATGGATAGAGAACTCAAAGAGATACAATATATAATTATTTTAGATCCATCCAATGGACGGATTAGAAATGAAAATGACTGTGGGTTGTAGTTATTTCTGGCTCAGAATTACAAACACATAGGGCAGAACAAGATCTATTTGAAAATGAATTTTGACCCAAAAGAAAACGGTAGATCTAGACTCTGTGAATTTTATGGGTGGAAAGGGGGTATGTGGAGATCACGCAGGAATTTTTTGGGATTTTTTGGAGATAACTAAAAGGATGTGAAAATATAAGAACAGACTTCTATCCTGCAGATCTGTTGACTGGCAGACTGTTAGGGGTGGAACTAAATTACCAAGAAAAATATCAAAAGGGACTTGAATAGGGCAAAATCTATACTGCTGGAAAACTATCTCATAGAGGAACAATCTCTCAAAATCTCAGCTCGATCAGAGTTGGGAGCTGGGAGAACCGACCTGTTCTTTAGCTTGATGTTCTGGATTTTGTGGTTCAGGACAGCAAGGTGGTGGGTGGCTTGTGGCGGCTCGTTGGCGGCACGAACGGCGGCGGCGGCGGAGATGGGTGAGCTTCACACCCAGGGAAAGAGATAAACCTTGGAATCGACCAAGTTTTTGTAGGGAATCCACCCTAGAAACCACAGCAATCCTACTGCAAGAGGTAGAGGGAGAGGGGGGGCAAGGGCTCTTGCTTTTTCACGTAAATTCTTCTCATTAATTCCACAAAATGGAAAATACAAAGGATATATAGAAATGTAAAAAAGACCAAACATATCCCTAGATCTAGGGTTTGGGAGGGGCAAATGAGGGATGGGATATTTAATCCCCCATGTGGTCAAATGACTAAATTAAATAAAAATAGAACAAGCATTAAACTATATTAAATTGGGGGCGCCCCCTTGACTAAGGGGCCTTCAATTTTGAAAATTTCCATTTTTTTGTCCCCCCTTGGTCCAAGTCCAACCTTGGACTTTGAACCAGCCCCACATGGACCCTAGAACCTAGGTGGACCAATGGGAAAGAGGGTGGGGGACCCTGCTGGACCCACTGACATTTTACATAGAAACCCAAAGACTTTAAAGACTAACCATTTGGTTTATAATGTCTTACAATTGCAAACCTAATTAGCCAAGGGTATAAATACAAACAAAAGGACACAAATATAAAATAAAAATGTTAGTGTCCGGTGTTGATTCCCATCAGTTCCACTGCTCGCTCTTTGCTCTCGATCCGCCATACGTCGTCGCTGTCGCTCCGCCACCAACTCCCCTCGCTGTCGTCAGCCGTCGAAGGTGAGGACGGAGAAGGAGAGGGATGGAAGCGTGACGAGTCGAGAGGTGAGGGGGAGATGAAGGAGGAAGAGGGGTTAAAATATGGTTTTTTTATTTTTATTTTATTCATTTTAGAAAATTCATATTAACTTTAAAATTTTCCCAATATATATATATATATAAACTCAAAAAAACTGCAGAAAAAGTAAGGCCACTCAACGCGCCAACACAAACTCGAAATGATTCTCATAAATACTATTTAATGGTCTGAAAATCAAATAATAAACTCCAAAAATCAATACAGACACGATTAGCATCCTGCGAAAATACGATCCGAGACCCAAAGACATTACAGGAGTGATGGGGGGGTCACAGGGGTGGCACTGGACTGGTGCCAATGTTGGGGTTATGGAGGTGGGAACTACTGTAAGGGAAGGAGGAGAGAGGGGGGGACGTGTTCTCTAGTGATAGTGGTAGGGTGGAGGGAGGGCACAGCGCGGCGGGGAAGGGGGTCGTTGCAAGGGAGGCGAGAGGAGCTGAGTGGGAGAAGGAGGGTGGCGTAGGGGCATGGGGCCCTGGATGCTAGCAGAGGGGGGCATGGGGGCCAGCAGGAGTGGGGGAGAGAGAGGGGGCGTCCCCCTCCGACACACACGGGTGTGGACACCAGAGCTTCCGAGCGGCACGACTCAGCGAGCCGTCGGTACAGGACACGTAGCACCACTCGAGATTTGCAGACATCCCTGTGGCTTGGGGACCGTCTGGAGTCTCCCTCTTGAGCGTGACATTTTTAGTATGTATTTGGTGTGTAGTGTGTAATTGTATTTTCTTCTTGTGTTATTTTTTGGGTCAAGAGAGTGTTAATTGGGCTCAAGTAACCAAAAGGGTCAATTAAGGGGTTTATTTTCATATTGGGCCTCAAGGCCACTTAAAGCCCAATTGGGTCACTCCCTCTCTTATGGGCTTCCTAGCTTAGAGGGCCCATTAGGGCTGGTCTATGGTCCATGGTGGAATCTTGACCAAGGAGCCATCTTTGACCAAGAGAGGGGGGCGCCCCCCTCCTTTCCCCCATGTGGGATTTGACAAGTCTTCCTCCCCTTAATGCCCTCCCCTCTCCCATTGACCAAAGGGTACTTTGAGTCTTTTATCCTAGGTCTAGGGTTTGACATAAAATGTCTTGTAACAATTTTATTGATAGAATTAATACAAGAAAAATCAGATTTTGTGTGCAAGAGCATGGGGCGCACCCCTTCTCTCTCCTCCTCCTCCTTGCAACTATGAAGGTTGCAGATCTAGGGTCCGACACCCTCTTCCTTGGAGCTATTCCAAGCTTTATCACCTTCATTGGGTGCGACGCTCAGCCACCGCCGCCGTCGCTGCCATCCGTGCCACTATCGAGCCGCCACAACCCATTCTTTGGCCTGCTATTTAGAGCTCCGGGAATCAGGATAAAGCCTTAAATAAAAAGTTGGTTCGACAAATCCCACCATCTGATGGTCTTAACAATTTGATAGCTTCATCCCCACAATCTCCCCTCTTCCCAGTTCAATTTTTACGCCGATCCACCACCATTTGACCCCCTTCCCATCTATGTCTTCCCACCTCACGCAATCTGCCTGTCTGCAGATCTGCAAGACAACACCCTGCACAACTAATTTTCCCGCCCCCTAAACCTTCTCTGATGGCCACCAAATTTCTCATGTATGACCCCCACTTCCCCATCTTTCATATGTTAACCCCTTCACCTAGATCCATCGTTTCCTCTTCGGTCAATCCCCATATTCAGGCAGATTACAGTCTGCCATACACACCCTGCCTGCACGAAAATTCTATTGTAGAGTTTTTCCTAGACAATCCGCATGGTGGATGGAATTCAATTCATGATATGTTGAAGCTCGTCGAGTGCCCTTTACAATGGCACTAATTTTGTTCTGATACGACTCTAGATCTGAGCGCAGCAATTGTTTTCGTCGGGACACGCAGATCTGTCCAGTCACAGGACTGCGAGATAGATCTGGGCTTCAGATATCCCATCGGCCCTTCGACTGCGATCCAGCCACCGCCGATCCCAGGGATCGAAGAGGGACATCCCACCAACGTCTCAGCCAACCGCCACTGCCAGAAGATGATCGGAAGCCACCATCCCACGTGCCGCTCTTGCTTGCTGTACATCAGATCTGAACCGTACCGATCCGGACCAGTAGCCCGCCTCCGCCCGAAGAGCCCCTTCGGCTTGCAGCCCGTCAACCCAAGCTCGCCGCTCCTGGATTCATTGTGTAGCCTATTACCTCCCTGCGTGGTATGGGCAGTAAAATTCATCTGTAATTATTTGTATTTACTGTACTGGGAGTTACGGGTCTTGGCCGGGAAGTCTTCCCCACGCCCGGAGCTTGGAGGTACGTTTTCACTCCTTCTTTGTCGCATTTGCTTATTCCATGTGTTTGAAAGCCACTGCTTGCGTGAGATAGGAAATCTAGCTCACATCAAATTCCATCACCGCTGTGAGAAAGAGAGCATGATCGTCTTGTGACTCAATTCGAGCACGAGAGTGAGTGACCACCCTTGACTCTATGCCGGTTTCTCAACCACGTAAATCCCCGTGTTTCCCTCGCTTGGGACGATTGTGAGCTTGTACTTCTTGTTGAAGGCATATACCTCTTAGGAGCTCTTGGTGTCAAGTCGAGTTAGCTTCGTTGTTCGCGTCGTTGCTGGTCGCGTTGCATATTTAGTCGCGTCGTCGCCTAGAGTCTCAAGTTCGCATCTCGTCCCGCATCACACACACACACACACACACACACACACACACACACACACACACACACAGAGAGAGAGAGAGAGAGAGAGAGAGAGAGAGAGAGAGAGAGAGAGAGAGAGAGAGAGAGAGATGAAAGTTACTCTATGTGGGGGCGACTTCAAATGAAAATCATTCTCACACGGAGCGACTTTCATTTTGAAAATAAAAAATTTGAACTCTCTCTCTCTCTCTCTCTCCCTCAGACGTGCTCTCTCTCCCCGTGGGAGATGGAAATGTTCTTTTTATAAATGAATTCTTTTGTTGGATATTTGATATATGTCTATTATTCTATATGCGCAGACGTGTCAGTCACGAGGTGACAACTTGTTCTGACTCTAAAGACCAAAGGGCTTAAAGTCGCATGTGTGTGTGCCGTCTGACTGATCAGACAAAAGGGGATATCGAGTCGGGACCAAAACCTGTCATACCATAAAGGCTACGGAGTTAATTACATATCCCCGAAAGGAGACAACTCTTGATTAATTACCAGGAAGAAGGGCCCAATGGCTGGAAATTGCTTGTAATAGGAAACAGAAGTTGCTTATTGCGGGGTCTTTTGATTTAGTAGAGAAAATTCACATTATTTAGAGAATTTGTATTATTCAAAGAAAGGGGCAAATAATTTCTATTTTCTTTATTCAGTATGATTTTTTATTATTTGGTGTGCTTCGACAAATTCAGTCGTGAATAGCATCATAAGCACCGATAAGCATGTGCTTGTCCTCCGAGACAATCTGCGCTTGTCCTCCGAGACAATCTCTTCCTTGCTGTTTCACTCATTCGCCTGGTTTCAGCCATGGTTCGAGTAGTAGAATATTTAAAAGAGTGACTTGCATGCATTCGTTTAACTCAACTCTATCAAAAATCTTTTTAAATTCACAATTCTGATAAAATTTCGACAGCACCTCCCCCTGACCCAGGACATATCGGGGGTGATGTAGCGGGTGCTCATCTACATAAATCCGAGATGGTCCCTTAATCGTTCAAGTGTGTGCCAGACGACAACACTTGTGATCGCCCAAGATGCTGCACCCTCGAGGACTGGCCTGCAGGAAATGAACAACACCAACGTGATATAAATGCTCAATAAGCTTAAATCATGCAAAAAATTTCATAAAGATTCGGGTACATAGAAAAACCCCCTTGAGCACAGCTCAAGAACGACCCCCTACAATGGACACTCTTCATTCTTTCTCTCTCTCTCTCTTTTAACCCTCTTCACTCCTTGACTTCTTCTCCTTCCTTTTTTCTTCTTCTACAGCCTCCTTCTTTTTCAGCTACAGACCCCTTTTTTGTTTTCTTTTCTAGCTACCCCAAATAGCCACAGACTGGGCCCTTTTATAGGCACCTACTCATGTGAATCGACATCGATCAATGAACTGGCACCTGAATTCACACAGAGGGCGTGGATGACATTTGGCGCCAAATTTAGCTTATCCTGGCACCGTTTCACTTCCTCTAGAACGTTTACAGGTTGAAGGTGTCCCGACATCATATGTGGCGTCGGTTCATATTGGTTCATTACCTTTTTTGCTGCCGAATCCTCATGATTGAGTCCGCAGCAGTGGTGTTTCTTCTTATCTAGTGTATTTTTAGGAACATTTTGATTTCCTGTATTCTGAGTCTATTTCATCTTTTCTAGATGCAATTTTGAATCGATCCGACGTTGTATCGCAGTTTTAGACTGATCCGACTTTGCAGTTTTAAACTGATCCGATGTTATATGTCTCTCTCACCTCTTTGCTCTCTCCCCCCCTTTCTTTCTCTCTCTCAGACCCCCACCCCATCAGGGCCATCTCTCTCTCTCTCACCTCTTTGTCTCACAGTCTCTCTCTCGCATCCCCCCTCTCTCTCTACAACTCATCTCTCTTTTGATGTAAGGAATTTGAGATTCATGAGGGGTATTTTAATCTTTTAATTATCAAATATATAAAGAGAATATTCGAATCTTTATAGAATATTCGTCGATTCATCGACGGTGATATTTTTTCACTATTTTAACGAAAGTAAAAATATCTTTACTAATACAAATTCAGGGATGATATATTTACAAAGAGATGTTTAACAGGAATTTATTTTTAAAAAACTCTTTTCTGAATTGTTTATTCTGGAATTAGCCCAGGTAAGCCAAATGAGCCGTTCACGTAACCAATGCAAAAGAGTCCAATAAGGCCAACTGGCCAAGGTACTCCGGATTATTTATGTTTATTCGGCAATGAAGGAGGGACTTGTAGAACATGTGTAAGTCAAGATAAATTCCATCCAACTGGGGTCAAATAAAAAGGCCATGCTTGCATTTAACACGTATGAACTATATTGTACATCTTGGAGGGGTGTGCAGCAATGAAAGATGATTGCTATCGCTATCACCCCCAGCAAGGTCACTACGTGAAGATGATGGTCAACCATCATTGTTGTCACGGGGTAAGTGTCACAGTTGGGAAAGAAGGAAGAACCTTTCCCGATCAGCACTTGTACTTTGTTTGGCATTTGACTTTGTCTCCGCCTTCTCTCTCTCTCTCTCTCTTCTCGAAGTCAACCACGTTTCAAACCCTGCATACGCTGATACACGCATCAAGCGTCAGAACTTCCAGATGTTTCTACGTCAGGTTGGGATGGGGATCTTCTACAAATAAAACCCAATTTCCCTTTCTTGGCATAGGTCTCAAGAAAATTAAAGTATCGCGCTTTCGTCGGTTTTTTTGTGTACTCTTTTACGATTGTATTATCTGGATAACAAAAATGGTAAACGTAAATTTAAGAGAACATTAGAAAGATATCCGAAGGAGTTCTGAGAGATATCTCATGGGACAATCTCCGATGGTCAAGTTAGTTAATTGTGAAGTGAAGGAAGAGTGCTAGAAGAAGAAATGAGAAACTCAACGAGGGATGCCTCCTATTCTTCCTCCCATTCCTTTCTTTTTTTCTTACCTCTTGACCGTTGGATCAGAGGTTATTTTATATCATCGCCGGGAGAGTTGACCGTAGGGTTGCCGTAGTCAGAGAAGGCGTGAATCACCTAACTCGCGTGCCTGACGAAGTAGGGGCCATGGGCGTTACCTTGTCGTTTCTGTTGAGGTGGCTGCTCCACTCTCGATACGATAAGGGCGCCGGCCATTAATGCGGCAGAGCCCGTCAAAAGGGGACCAGACTGGTGTTGTTAGTAGGGATGGCACAGGCGACGCATCAGTATCGTCGTCGGAGTGGGGCGCCGTTCTCCATCAATGCGCAGATGCAACTACTGGTGCACACGGGTACGGCACCAGTCCCGATGGGACAGGGAGGCATAACGGGCCGCCCAGGTGGGCTCTGGCTATGGATAGGGTACTCGGTGTTAATGGGCCGACACGATGGGCCCTCCACACTAGCCCCCCACTCCCGAGTAGCGAGAGTGCTCGGTGCTCGGGAGGACCTCGGGCCCCTCCTTAAGCTCGGAGAGAGGAAAGGAGGAAGAGAGGACGATGCTGGGCTTCGTCATCAGGTGCCCTTGGAGCACGGGGCCTTAAATGCTCCTGCTAGTAGACTGTTCATCCATCGGGTGCCAATGTCATTGTGACGATGGCGTAGCCTGGGGGCCGGGGTGAGCCGACAAAGGGACCCAGCCTAGGGTTCCCCCTGTCTATTCGAGGAACGAGGGTAAGCTGTTAATGTGTCGATGGAGATGCCTAAGCCGTTGGTAACTGCTGGTTGGCTTTCCGCCTCTTCTTTTCTTTTGTTTCGGTGAGTCGGGAGCATTGTCCTGCAAGAGTTGTGAGAGAACGAGGGAGATGTACCGTGGGCTACATAGAGCTCGGTATGCGCTGGGTCCTAATAGCGTCGAGCGGGTCAACGCATGGGACCTCTCCTATGCTGGTGAGTGGTACGTGATAACATGTAAGTTCGTCGTTTAAAACACACGTATCAATCTTAAAAATTCCAACTCGCACTATATGAAAGTAAGATGTAATAAGGTGGTGAGAAGGGTCGAATCCACAGGGAAGAAGAGATTTTTAAATTTAAAACCTTGGAGTCATTTAGAAAATGTTTATGATTTTTTGTAGCTCAAAGAGAATAATTCAACAAAGTACGGTTTTAACAATCAATTAAAAACGCCCATGACTATGAGCCTATGCTATAGAAAATAATTGCATAAAGTGGATAAGAAGAGGTAGAAGGAGGGAGAGAGGGAAGATGAACAAGATCTGGATCAAATGAACACTTCTTTCATTATCACGAAGAAACGAGTACATGAAGTGTAAGACAAGCTTACAACAAAGATGTGACGAGATTACAATGAAGTAAAATGAAACTAAAGCAATAAAAATAAAAGGAGCCTGAGGTGTGAAGATGGTAGCAGCAATGGTGATGACGGCGCTGTCCACTCTTGGCCTTGGATCACGAACCACCTTGCGGAAGATGTCGTCTACGCCGGGAGGAAGTCACCTTCGTCGTTGAAGCCGCTCTTGGAGGAGAATGTATGGGGTGAGGAGAGAGATCTAAGGAGAGGAAGGGAGAGGTCAAGGTGAAGCTAAGGGAGATGGCAATGGTTTAGAAGAGAAGGAGATGGTGATGAAGGAGAGATTAACTAAGGTTACCTAGGTGAGATGGAAAAAGAAGAAGAAGGATTTAAAATGTGAATAGTGAAAATCAGAGATATACCTTTGAAACGTTGAACATAACTTGAAAACCAAAAGTAATTAGAAGATTATACAGAAGAAGACGTTGTAGAGCACTTAAAAACAAAGAACTTTCGTGAAGAAGGACAAAGGAGAAAAGGGACGGAGGAAGGAGGAAAATGGAGAAGAATAGAGAAGAATGCAGTCTACAAATGCACAGGATAGAATAGTGAAAAATATGAAATAACTTGAAAACCAGAAGGAATTGGAAGATGATGCTGAAGAATAAGTTGTAGAGGACTTACAAACAAAGAACTTTTGTGAAGAAAGTAAGAGGCGAAGAGGGATGGATAGGGGAGAAATCGGTGACCTAATATGAAGATGTGAGAGGGAGAGAGAGAAATGCCAAAAGAACCACCTCCCTTCTCCTTGACATGGGCTATTTATAGGGAGAATTGGGTCAATGAAGGGTGGAGATTGTATCAAAAGGAGTTGGATGGCTGGGATTTAGTTATAAGATGATGCTTGGGGGAAAGAAAAAAGAGGTGAGCACCCCCTCCTTGGGCTTTGTGCAACCCCCTTCCCAAGACTCATCATTTCTCTCCTTTATTTCAAACTTTGAATTTTCTTTTCCCTCTAACAAAAATATGTGCTTCTTCTCCTCTATTTCAAACTTTGAATTTTCTTTTCCCTCCAACTAAAATATTTTGAATTCTCTTTTCCCTCCAACCAAAATATGTGCTTCTTTGTTTGACTTGGTCAAAGTGGTGATGGCACTTTTACCCCCGGCTTCCCTTACAATTACCTTCAGTGTCCTACACACACATAATTACAATTTAATCCATCAAAATTATTACAATATGCACAAATGCCTATGATTATGTAATGGAGAATTAATTCTCATGTCCCTCAACTTTACTTTAGTAAATGATATCACCGAATTAATCAATTTACGTGAAATGCCCAATTGACATGCAAAGTTGAGATTAACGATGGGACATGCATAATTGTCTAATTATATGCTCATAAAATGGTGCATATGCAATGAATTATCATAAAAAATGGACACTTATTACACCCCCCAACTTGAACATTGCTAGTCCCTTAGCAATATAAACAAATTAAGATTAGGGACCAACATGAGTTTGAAAGATTTCATGCCTCCAATCAAAATCCCCCTTCACAGAATCAACTACGGATTAAGAGTTTGGAATTATTAAAATGTGCTAGCCATATGATTAGAACATGATGTTATCATAGAACACTCTCAAAGTCTCATAGCATTTGTGCTCGTGAAATCTAAATCCGCAGTTTGGACAATTGCATCCTCCAGATTGCCATCTTAGCAATGTGTCTTTCAACTCTACCTCTCAGATCAGAGCTTTGATCATAGCAGCCTTCATTTTTTTATTTTTTTTATTTTTTTTGATTAACACATGCTGCTGCACAACCCTTCACCGTTTGACGCGAACCTCAACTCTTGCCTTAAGAGAAGTAGGCCCGGTTACTAAGATCAGGGGCATTTTCCATAGTTTTTTTTCAACACATGGTGCTGCACAATCCTTCACCGTTTGACGCGAACCTCGACTCTTGCCTTAGGAGAAGTAGGCCCAGTTACTAAGATCAGGGGCATTTTCCATGATTTTTTTGTTGATCTAACTCTTCACTAGGGAGGTGGTGCGGACTGTAACGACCCAAGATCTGAACACCGGGAAAGACCGATAACCCGAATCTCGAACCGCCACCCACGAGCCCGAAGACTCGGAAGGGTTAAAAGGATGGTGTGGAGATACACAAGAATCTAAAATAATTACAGAGCTACGCAGATTAAATGAATTAAGCAGGAAGCAATTAATTAAATTACATGGTCCACAATAATAATAGCAGTCTAAAATGTAACAGTAGTTCACAACTAGTACAGTCCAAAGAAAAAGGTACAACTACACGGGGCATACCCTGGAACTGGAAACTGGCAACTAACCCTGGGCCCCTGAGCCATGTGGAGCCTCTAAAGCACTCCCCTGAAGTCTCGTCTCACGTGAAACACGGTGAAAACACGTAGGGAATGAGTCTTAAAATAAAAGGCTCAGTAGGGATCATCCGGTCCCCACCTCGCAAACCGAGAAACTACGTGGAAAGTAACTACAAGCTACTACAACGGCTAGTACCGAACGCACGGCATGAAAATCGAGACAACTCGTCGAAAACTCAAGAGTCGCTAACTCACA
The DNA here is from genome assembly GCA_022559845.1 of Amorphophallus konjac. Taxonomy (NCBI): domain Eukaryota; kingdom Viridiplantae; phylum Streptophyta; class Magnoliopsida; order Alismatales; family Araceae; genus Amorphophallus; species Amorphophallus konjac. The sequence goes on along the minus strand of CM040126.1, from coordinate 429,142,903 downwards.
AAGATAAGAGTACCAACCCACTAGAAGCAAGGCCGGATGCGTCCACTAACGACTTAAACTGCGCCTCGGGTGTCCCCCTCGACCCTTGGTGGAACGGGCACTACCAGAAAAGTGGGATTTCAGACGGAATTTTCAAACGAAAAATAATCCATCTGAATATCCGTCATAAATTACGACGATCATCATCGGTGAAAATTTTCATCTGTATTTCAGACGAATTAGAATCCATCGGAATTTCTGTCAAAATTTCATATCGCTATTCCAACGGAAAATAATCCGTCTGAACTCAGATGACATTTCTGATGAAATATAATTCCGTCTGAATCCGTCAAAAAATTTTACCCTAACCCGTGACTGAACCCTCTCCCTCCCACTCAATCACACTCTCACTCTCTCCCTGCCGACGAGACCCCGTCGGAGCTCACCTTCATCGCCGTCGTGCCCACCGCCATTTGTGGTAGCTCGCCGTCCCCGTCGGGCGCCCCTCCTCCCCCATTCCGGTGGAGTCCTTGCCGTCGTCGCCTGAGCTCATTGTCGCCGCCAGTACATCACCGTCGTCGCGGGTACATCCCCTTCCTGGACACGGTCTTCACCATAGCCACCCTCGCCGGTCCTCGCCGTCCCTCGCCGTCCCTCGCCATCTTCTCTGATCCGGTAAGCCCCCTCCCTCTCCCTCTCTCCATTCCCCGCCGGTGCCATTGTCTTTTTTTTTTTGTTTTTGGAGGTTGGGAATCATCCGGGAGGGGTTCCGAAGGGGGGGTTCCGGTGGGTTGGGGGGCGGGGGAGGTTGGACTGGGAGGACGGGCCAGCAGGGGGGAAGGGGGAGGTCGTCGGTGGGAGGGGAGGGGGGTTTCAAGGACGGTGGGGGGGGGAGGGGGAGTTGGGAGGGGGAGGGAGAGCTCGTGGGTGGGAGGGGAGGGGGGTTTCAGGGACGGTGGGGGGGAGAGGGAGAGCTCGTCGGTGGGAGGGGGTTCAGGGAGGGTGGGGCGGAGGGGGATGTCAGAGATGGGAGTGGGGTTCAAGGAGGTCGGAGGGGGAGGGGGAGCTTGGAGGTGGGAGGGGGGGTTCACAGAGGGTGGGGGGAGGGGGGGTCGCCGATGGGAGGGAAGGGGGGTTCTGGTTGAGAATAATTAGACTTTTCACCTGGATGCTAGTTTTTGAAATATCTAAATGACTGTGAAAGAAACTTCCGAAGCAGATGCAAAAAATGGAGCCCTATATTCTGATCCAACACTTGTTCATTTGTTTGCAAGAGGTCTTAGGTAGACTTAAATCTTATGTTCTTTGCATAATGAACCACACAAATATCAGAAAGCTGCATAATCCAGCACCACTGCATAATCGCTGACCAGTGACTTCTATCAATATGTAACATTAAGTGCATAAGCATTTGAAAGTTCATTGATTGTAATGCCTTTGAAGATTCGGCCTAAAAGGGTTTACATTAGTTGCATAATTTATATGCTAATTCATTAGATATGTGATTGATGTAGAGTCTAACCTTTTGTGTGGAGGCGGTTGGGTTGTTTTTCACTGAACAGTTGCACCTGAATGGCAAGTTGGTAGCGTATTTTATGTTCTTTACCCTTTCTTTTCCTTTTTTTCATAAGAAGGCAGGAAAATTAGAACATGTTGATATATTTTTTTCACCCACTTGTATATTCCAAGTTTGGAGGCAATGCAAGATCTCTCCAACCTAAACCTAAGTAACAATAAAATCAGCAGTATCACTGCGTTGGAGCCTTTGAAAATGATGAACTCATTGAAAGTACTGGATATCTCCTGCAACGAGATTGGTGCACACTGAATTGATACGAGAAGGTATCTATGTGCTTCACCCTTGTCCCACACCACAACCACCAGTGGAAGTATTGAAGGGTTTGAGAATTTTGACTACAGCATGGTTGATTCATGGGAAACCATACTCATCTTTAAGGACTTGCACCTTACACAATTGGATGTGGTAGGAAATCCAGCTTTGAATGAGAGTTTCAATACACTGCTGATTATGTTGATCTCTTCTCTTGAATGGTTTAATAGTCAACGCGTTCGACAGGTCTGAAAACTATCTTCAGATAGCATTTTTGGTACATATTCATTTGGACTATTTAATTGAGTGAAATAGGCACCAAAGTTTCCGGCAGAATGTCATATCTTGTCCTAATGGTCCATATTTTTTAATGTAATTTACCTTTTTTTTCTTGAATGAAACTTGCCGGCCTGTTCTCATCCATTGGTTATCCTCAAAAGTGACACACCGCATTATTCGGTCTTTTTCAGTCATGGACTTTGATTAACAGAATTGCTGGATGGTGGTAAAGTTGAAATCTCTATAGTTGGCTGTGTTTCAGTTCTACAGTTTTAGCTTAAGCATTAAAGCTATCGAACATTCTCTCTGTTACTTGAAAAAGTGGTGTGGTGCTCCCCATCAACGGGGTTCTTAAAAAGCACGTTAGAGTCTAATGGTTGCTGCTAGGAAGAAAGTCATTAGGTTTTGAAAATATGTTTTGATTTATTCTCTAGCTTGTGTTCTATTTCTGTATGCACCTTTTCTTTCCTTTTTTGGGGGGAGAAGACACTATGCCCAAGTGATTTGTGTGGGTGACTAAAAAATAAGGTCTTAAATATTTCCTTGTCCTTGCCCATGGTTCTTTCAAATGATATGAAACAATGTCATGAACATGGGTTAAACTTCACTCATGTTCTCACTCTTTGTATTTCCTTTTCAAATTGTGCTGCATCATGTAGCACATTTCTATGTGGTTATCATGCCCATCCCAAGGCACTATGCATTTCTTGCATCTTTATGCTTCGTTATTGCCTGATCAACACACAAGAATGTATTTGTAATCACTTGTGTATAACAGAACCCCATTCTGAGAAAAAAATGTGCTAATATGATGGTTTCTTTTGAAGTATATGTCTAATACTTCTCTAAATCACCAGTCTTGTGCTTACATTTTACTTGAAGCTTCATTTATGTTTACCTTGTTTTGACAAATCGGTGGAGTTTTCCTAACATTTGTTTAATCTCTTCATTGGCCAGGAAATGAGTATTTCAAGCAGCAGCAATATCCTGAAGCAGTAAAGCACTATACAGAGGTTTTAAAGAGAAACCCATGTGACCCAAAGGTAACTTATCTCTCTTGATTTAGACTCGATTCTTCATCACATAAAAAATGCTCGTTTACCAACCTCGTGTCAAAATTTGGATTGGACTTGAGAAAAAAAGACTCCTTCATACAATTTGTCTTTACTCTTCACATCATCATCATCATCATCATCATCATCTGAGTCTTATCCCAATTAAAATTTGGGGTCGGGTACATGAATTTTGTTCCGTCAGTGGGAGGGGAGGGGGAGCTCGTGGGAGGAGGAGGGGGGTTCAGGGAGGGTGGGGTGGGGAGGGGGAGCTTGCCGGTGGGAGGGGGGGAGGGAGCTCGGTGGGTAGGGGGGTTCAGGGAGGGTGGGGGGGAGGGAGCTCAGTGGGGAGTTTAGGGAGGGTGGGGGGGAGGGGGAGGGGGAGGGAGCTCGGTGGGGAGTTCAGGGAGGGTGGGGGGGACGGGGAGGTAGGAGGTGGGAGCGGGGTTCAGGGATGGTGGGGGGGAGGGGGAGCTCGTGGGAGGAGGATGTCACGGTTCCTTTGGTAGATGCGATCAACTCCTCCTGGCATCGACTGGAGAGGTGCCTTTGGCTTAGGCTCCAGAATTGAATCTGTAATAAAAGAATTACAGAACGGGGTTCTACAAGAAACATAGGTTAGCCAAGAAGGGATATCGGGAGGAAGATAAGCTAATAGAGGAAGAGTGTAGGATATGTTTCATTCCAGTCTATTGATCATCTCCTTTTACACTCCTATTTATAGGTGAATCTCCTCACCGTAGAGCTTAGTGTGGAGGGGGTTCAGGGAGGGTGGGGGGGAGCTCGGTGAGGAGGGTGGGTTCAGGGAGGTCGCCGGTGGGAGGGGGGAGGGGGAGCTCACCGGTGGGAGGGGAGGGCGGGTTCAGGGAGCTCGTGGGAATGGGAGGGGGGTTCAGGAAGGGTGGGGGGGATTGCTACGACTCTTCCAACTTGCCAGTGGAAGATCATCAAACATGGCATGTGGTAGAACTCCCAAGCTCGACTCCCTGCAAGAAAGTTGGAACTAGGTAATTCCGGACTGTAGGAGCATGACTTTTTGGCTGGTTAGAAATGAAAGATTCCATTCATCAAAAAGGAGAGAACATCCCCATTCTTGATGCAGTTTTTCTGCCAATTAATTCACGACTATCATTATTCACTCAGTTGGCCTTCTCTTGTTCTTCTCTATTCCTTCGTTATTGCCATTAAAATGATAAACTCTATGGATATGTCTATTCACCACGATATCATCATTCCATCATAGCCCGTTGTGTGCTTCATGTTTGCATATTTTTCTAAGTATCAAATTCTGGTAAAATTTTGGCAGCTTCATGTCTGTTTATATGCCATTAGAATTTTCTTTTGTGATTTCAAACTTTATGGATTTTAATTGCATGTAAATATATTTTTAATCTGATTTTAATAGAAATTTGATGTTAATTTGACTCAAAAATGTGGATTGTTTAGCTTTGATGCTCTTCATTTGGAATTTTTTATAATTTGGGTGTTATTTAATTTGATATATGCATAATGATAATTACGTTGTTATTTAATTTTATGTTATATAAATGCATGGGGTATTCCCTGTGAGCTGAGGTGCGTGGGTGCGACCTAACATTACACGCACCTCAGGAGAGCGCGTTAAAACCGTGTCAATGTGCCTTCCCGTTCAAGACTTTGGGATTGATGTGTATGTTCTCATTTGTTTATGAGAATGTATATATCTACCTCAAAGTCTTGAATTGTCCCGTTTGGATAGTTTGTGAATGTTTGATCACACTTAGGCAGTCATTTACTATATATGTTTGTATGGTTTGTTGAGAATTTCGGTTGCGTCTCCTCACTCTTCTCTGATATACCATTATTGATTTTGAGTGTTTTCTTAACCACTTACTTATAAGTGTTTAAAAAAATTTCAAAATCAATAAATATTTTTGGTATATCAGAGAAGTGTGGGGAGATGCTGCCGAAATTTTTAGCAAATCGTGCAGCACATATAGTAAGTGATTGTGCGATCAAACCTTCATGGATGGGTTAAAAAGTGATAATCTAATTAATAGTCCTCTTCCAACTGTAAATGGTCTATGGCGAACGATGTGAGGAAAGGGTCGGGTGTAATATCAGGAGTAATGATTTGAAAGTTAGGATGTGTATTGTCATTTATTGGGTGCAGGTAAAATATCGATAGATCGTTCATGGATGTATCGTAGATTAGTTGACCGGGTGGTGTCAGATGACTTTAAGCATGGAGTTGAGAGTTTCATTCAATTTGCATTAGGGAATCGAGTTGCAGCAACAGACCATGACGGTCACATTCGATGCCCTTGTTCAAGTTGTAGAAACTTGAGGTGGTATTCAACATGGGATGTGCAACATCATTTGTACACGAAAGGGTTCGTGGATGGTTATACGAATTGGACGTGTCATGGTGAGCAATTCTTGAGGTATGAGCCCGATAATATTGCAGGCACAAGTGGGTACGTGGATATGATTGTAGATGCTGCTGGTCCTAGTTTTAATGTTCATGAGGATGCGCCGAATAAGACAGTCGGAAGATTTTTTGAGCTACTTAGGGATGCTGATGAGCCGCTGTGGGATGGTTGTGAAAATCACACTCGATTGTCTGCAGTGTCACAGTTGTTGAACTTGAAATCTGAATTTCACATCAGTGAGACTTATTTTGACCGTCTCCTCCTCTTGATCAAGAGTATGTTGTCTCGAGACGAGAAGTTGCCAGAAACTTTTTACCGTGCAAAAAAGATGGTCAATGACTTAGGGCTTGGATATGTGAAAATAGATACATGTCTGAATCATTGTATGTTATATTACAAAGATGATGCAGATAAGATATCATATTCTATTTGTGGCCATGATAGATTCAAACCTAAGGGAGGGGTCAATTCAAAGCGAAAATATGTACCTTACAAGGCATTGCGATACTTCCCTCTTGTGCCTAGGCTGCAGCGGCTGTATATGTCCTCAAAGACGGCTCAACATATGACATGGCACACCGAAAGAGTACGTCGTGTCGATGATATAATCAGTCATCCTGCCGATGGTGAAGCTTAGACTCACTTTAGTTGTACTCATCTTACTTTTTCAAAGGAGTCACGCAATGTTCGATTGGGTTTATGCATAGATGGTTTTAATCTATTCGGTGGTTCAGTGGCATCTTATTCTTGTTGGCCAGTGTTCATGGCACCGTACAAGCTTCCGCCGCACATGTGCATGAAACGAGAAAATCTATTTTTATCCTTAGTAATTCTGGTCCAAAAAGCCCTAGAAAAAATTTAGACATATATCTTAGGCCGTTGATTGATAAGCTCAAATTTTTATGGATTGATGGAGTTGCTACTTATGATGCATGTAGGAAGCAAAATTTTATTATGAAGGCTGCACTAATTTGGACAATAAGTGACTTCCCTGCATATGGAATGCTATCTGGTTGGAGTACACATGAGAGGTTAGCATGTCCTTACTGTATGGAAGATACCAAATCATTTGTATTGAGACATGGTGGGAAAGCATGCTGGTTTGATTGCCATCGGCATTTGTTACCAAGTGACCATCCTTTTAGAAGGCAAAAAGACTCGTTTAAAAAAAATACTGTTGAAATGGATGAAGCTGACTTGCAACGGGTGTCGGGTCTACATATGGCGATACGGGTGCACAATTTACCAGATGTAGTACAATTGTCTGGTAGCACACGATAACTCCCTAGTTTTGGAAAGGATCACAACTGGAACAAGAAAAGTATTTTTTGGGAATTACCTTATTGGTCAACTCTTCTTGTACGACACAATCTAGATGTCATGCATACCGAGAAGAATTTTTTTGATAATGTGTTCAATAGTATCTTGAATGTTAAAGGGAAAATAAAGGACAACGCCAAAGCGCGTATGGACTTAAAGATGCTTTGTAAATGTCCAGAACTGGAACTACAGAACGCAAATAGAAAAACTGTGCAGCCTAAAGTAACTTACGTGCTTCATGATACACAGATCAAGGAAGTGTGCCAGTTGTTGAAACAGTTGAGATTCCCAGATGGATATGCATCCAACATAGCCCGTTGTGTGAATGTTAATGAAGGGAAAATATATAGTATGAAAAGTCTCGACTATCATGTGTTCATGGAGAGGCTACTGCCCATTGCATTTCATGATTTGTTGCCAAAGTCGATATGGGGAACACTGGCTGAGATGAGTCAATTTTTCAAGATTTTATGTGCATCAGAACTTAGACTTCGGGATGTACAAACTATCGAAGAAAAAGTGATCACAACCGTTTGCAAGCTAGAGAAGATATTTCCTCTGGCATTCTTTGATTCGATAGAGCACCTGGTCGTTCATTTGCCACACGAGGCTATCGTCGGAGGGCCAGTACAATTTGGATGGATGTATCCATTTGAGAGGTATTTAAGAATTTTTGTTAACTTACATGTCGTCTATGGCCGGTACATATCGTTGCCATCTGACTTGTTGTTGTAGGTGCATGCATGAATTAAAAATGAAAGCTCACAACAAGGCACAGGTGGAGGGTTCGATTGCTGAGGCATACATTCTTGAAGAAATTTCAAACTTCTGTTCTATGTACTTTGAGCCAAAGATTCAAACTTGTCATACTCAACCTCCACGTAATGATGATGGGGGAGTGGATGAATCGTTCGATCGGCTCTCTATATTTAAACATCCTGGACGTGCGTTTGGACGTTGCTTGACTCGCACGCTCGAAGATAGAGAGTTGCACGCCGCTGAGATATATATTCTTCTGAATTGCCTCGAGATTGAACCTTATGTTGAGTAAGTTCTTAACTCACATTTCCAGCAAGTCCATAAGTTGTTCATCCTTCTTCTACAGTTCATTTAAAGTAGTAGTATATTTATATTGCAGGTAATTTGATTCAGAATTAGCTGAAAAATGTTCAAATATCCAGGACAAGGAGATTGAAAAAGAACACAAGAAGTTTTTTTGCCAAATGGCTGAGAAACCGAGTTAGTGTCATCGTTGAATATATATGTTTGTATTTATGTATGTTGAGGTAATTGTTATTATTTTAATTGACGAAATTTGAATATAGGTTGAACAAGGCCTCATTACTGATCAAAGAGTACAACAGATAAGTTATGGCCCCTCGAACGTTGCACGTGCCTATCTAGGATATATTGCGAATGGATACAAATTTCATACAAGGGATTATGGACGAGGTAAGTCTACGATGAACATCGTCGTATCTGTTAAGGGAAGTTTATACAATGAACTTGAATCGGACTACTATGGTATTCTTGAAGAAGGCTTAGAACTTCAGTATTTGGGACAAGATAATCATGTATACATATTTAAGTGTCAATAGTTTGATCCTAGTTCTGTTCGACATGCCGATAATTATGGGATTGTCGATGTCAAACATAGGTCTAAACTTAAGACCTATGAACCGTTCATTTTAGCCGCACAAGCCCAGCAAGTGTATTATTCAAGCTATCCATCATCCATGAATAGAGATTGGTGGGCAACTTGCAGGGTTAATTCAAAACTCTTTCCCACTTATGAGTTAACTATGAGTGAAGTTGTCTCAGAGGTTGCTAGTGCTGAATATTATCAATCAGACAAAGTTGGCGTTGTCGGTTCCTCGAGGTTTAATTTGGACGAATCTGATGAGCCACTGTCATTATGTACGCGAGATGAAGTGGAAGAAGTCGATCCGATGGAGCTAAATGTTGATGTTAGAGGGGAGGAAGAATCAGATGAAGAGGAAGAGTTTGAATCTGATGAGGCTACTATAGATGACGAAGATGATGATGAGTTAGATATATCATCAACATGAGGGAGACACGTTTTGATAATTTAGTGAGATATCCTTACCTTTTTGCATAATTTTTAATAACAAAGAATCTAGCCTTATGCAATTGAGGATTAATATGTATTAATTGTTTTGTTAGTAATAAAAAATTGTTCGAGGAGGTCGTACTAGCAGTGGGAGGAGACAGGGCAGTGACAAGGGCTCTACTCCCTCCTGTTTGGCGTCTTCTTCGGGCACAGATATATCTATTAAAAAAGTTAGCTATATAAATGTTTACATCATTTACTAGCTTAAAAGATTTTTTTTAGGTTCAAGTGTCGGCTCATTGCCTGTTGTGCAGACGCCACCCTCACCACCTCCCGCTGTAGGTATGTATATTTTAATTTAAAGTTCCCAATATTTATTTTACTTATGAAAATTAATTCTTGCAGGTCTCAGTGGCGTCCCACCTGTTTGGCAGATGCCACCCCCACCACCTCCCGCTGCAGGTATGTATATTTTAATTTAAAGTTCCCAATATTTATTTTACTTATGAAAATTAATTCTTGCAGGTCTCAGTGGCGTCCCACCTGTTCTGCAGACACCACCTCCACTACCTCCCGCCACAGGTAGGTATATTTTAATTTAAAGTTCCCAATGTTTATTTTACTTATGAAAATTAATTCCTACAGGTCTCAGTGGCCTCCCACTTGTTGTGCAGACGCCACCCCCACCACCTCCCGCTGCAGGTATGCATATTTTAATTTAAAGTTCCCAATATTTATTTTACTTATGAAAATTAATTCTTGCAGGTCTCAGTGGCGTCCCACCTGTTTGGCAGATACCACCCCCACCACCTCTCGCTGTAGGTATGTATATTTTAATTTAAAGTTCCCAATATTTATTTTACTTATGAAAATTAATTCTTGCAGGTCTCAGTGGCGTCCCACCTGTTGTGCAGACACCACATCCACCACCTCCCGCCGCAGGTAGGTATATTTTAATTTAAAGTTCCCAATATTTGTTTTACTTATGAAAATTAATTCTTACAAGTCTCAGTGGCCTCCCACCTATTCTGCAGATGCCACCCCCACCACCTCCCACTGCAGGTATGCATATTTTAATTTAAAGTTCATAATATTTATTTTACTTATGAAAATTAATTCTTGCAGGTCTCAGTGGCGTCCCACCTGTTTGGCAGATGCCACCCCCACCACCTCCCGCTGCATGTATGTATAGGTCCCAGTGCCCTCCTTACTTAATTATGTTATTTCTTAAAGATGAGCAAATATTCGTTTTACTTGTGAAAATCTATTCTTACAGATCTCAGTGCCCTCCCACCATCTCTCACTTGTACAGGGCACACCCCCACCACTCAGCCACTTGACGATGCCGGTAGTCGTCACGAGGGAGGCACGACCCATGATGGACGTCGCCCGTGTTGGATCTCCGGGTAAATCTATAAGGTTATATTACATTCATTATTTAATTAGGCTTCAACTATCTAATATGAATATTTTGACATTTACAAGTATAGTAAGAAATTTGAACCCCACACAGCTGTCCATCATTTCACCGAACTCATGTTGGCACATGTGCCCAGGCCAGCATCCACTTTCAGAGAATTTTTGATAGCTGTCCGCGATTCATTGTACAACATCTTCTTAGTAAGTAATTACGTCATTTAATTCAAGTATTTTTCAAACTCAATTCACAACAGTATACTAAGTGTGAAACTTATTTGATTTACAGCGGTCTTTTAAATTCACGTGTGGAAATGACGCGGCGAGATGTCGTCGTGCCTGGGAGTCTACTATGCAGTCAAGTTACAAGAGGAAAATAAATGAGGCCCGAGCACACGCTAAAAAATTGAGTGGTGGGAGTGAAGACCGACATCTGTGAAAGGTGCACCGCCCTCTATGGATGAGACAGGAGGATTGGGAGATATCTTGTGACCATTTTGCCGACCCCAAGTGGATAGAAAAGTCCGAAAAAGCTAAAGCAAAGAGGGTGTCAAAACCAAGCGCAAATATGCATACGAGTGGGTCCATCTCTTACGCGGCTCATAAACAAAAAATGGTAAGTAATGTTTCAATTTATCTTTTTATAATTTATTAATATATTTGACTTTTTTTACTATGAATTGTATAACAGGCTGTGGAGCTTAATTGACCTCCGTCATTCCTCGAGGTGTTCGACAGAACACACAAAAAGAAGGGGACAAATCAATTTGTGAGTGAGACAGCTAAGTCAGTAGCGGTAAGTTTATCTACATATGCAACTTCTACCGTTCATTTTAATCGGCATGAAATTCATATGAAATTGACTAGTTATTTTATTCAATTTGTAGGAAACATATAGCAAAGCAGTGACAGAGAAGTACGGGGAGGGAGACACGCAGCAGCCGGAGTTGGATCCGGTGGAGTGGGTGGCAGCAGCTGACGTACCGAAGAAAGGCCGACTATATGGTTTTGGGGATAGCCTAGACGCTAGCGCGGCGATATCATCGTGTGCGAGTTCTAGCTCTGCCCAAACCAGTAGCAGTACCTTCACTATACCTCCACCTGCCCCCAGCGCTTCTGCCAGTGATATGATGGACATGGTCCGATCGCAGATTTCTGATTTGCAGCGGTAGCAGCAACAGTTCTAACAGGAGATCTCTAGCCAGCAGACAATCATTTTGCAGGCAATCAGTGGCCTCCTTCCCAGGCGGGAATGGTCCCTCATCGATCCACTACCACCACAGCATAGGCCGCATAGGTGAGTGTTTACTATGTTTTTATTTTGATGGAATTACTCAATTATGTTCATTTGAAAATTTAAAACTCCCTACTTTTCAAAACTCACTTAGTTTAGAAGAATTGAGAAAATCCAGCGTTCGGGGGTCCTAAATGTAAAATACTTAAGATATATTTCTACTGGCTCAAGCAATTTAAGCAGTGATCTCCTGAGGTTCTGAATTCTCCCTGCAACCCAGGATTGTTGAGACATGAAGAGATATAAGAGCCATATAAGAGCCATGGTTCAGACCATCTTCAGTCATACTCTAGAACAGACTGAAGAGATATGCAGTTATGCACTATGTTACCCAGATGCCAAACATAAATTTCCTAACCCCTTGTCATAAAAACTTAGTTGCATGTTGAGCCATTGAGGAATAGAAAGAAAGTTGAGAAGAAGAAAAAGATATTAGTGGGATCTAGGAAGAATAAATAAAATGTTTCTGAAAATGGAACATCTCATGACTATTGATTTCTTGACAGATCAGCTTGATCTGGTGCCGCTGATTTCTTAACAGGTTGATTGGCATTGCTGGCTATTGATTGTTCATCCGGAGGTCTAAAAGAGTTACCTCTGAACCACGTGTCAATAAGCCCTGTGGCCGAGAGAAAAGTCTAGAAGTCCACCATAGAACCCAGGAATAAAAAAGAACACACTGATCCAGCCGCTTACATGAAGCATATACAAAGGTCAGATAATAAGAAAGTGACTTGTCAGAAGTGACGGAATCTTAATCGGATACCCGGTTTGGCCCCAGTGCTCAAAAATGTATTTTCTAAATACACTTAGTTTAAATTTCTCCCAAGTTGGGTCCGGGGGTCTAAAATCTGAAATACAGGTCGGATCGGCGTGCCGATCATTCCTGCTGTTCCTGGGAGATGAAAGTGACTTGTTAAAACTGACGGAATCCAAATTGAATACCCGGTTTGGCCCCAGCGCTCAAAAGTGCATTTTCTAAATACACTTAGTTTAAATTTCTTCCAAGTCGGGTCCGGGGATCTAAAATCTGAAATACCGGTCGGATCGGCGTGTCGGTCGTTCCAACACGACCTAGAAGATGACAGTGACTTGTCAGAACTAGGGTTGTCAATGGGTAGGGCCCAGGCCGGGCTTAGGTTGGCCCGGCCCGGGCCCGACTTATCAATATTGAGGCCCGAGCTCGGCCCGAGCCTGAGTTAAGTCGGGCCGGGCCGGGCCAGGCCCGATACTATTAAAAATTTTTAAAGCCCGACTAAGGCCCGACTCGTCCTGATAATTAAAAATTAATATAGTTAATAATATAAAATTTATAATCTTATTAAGTTAACTAAAATTTTGATATTAATTCTATGATTTGTATGAAAATAGAGTTTTAAATCTTATAATTAAGTAAACTAATATAATTTGAGCATCATATAGATAAGATTGTCATGGATTATAAAAGTAGAGATTCTTTGGTGAAAATGTCATGGTCTCGGTGGCTACACAGCAGGCCTCTAACCCAGTTCATACTGTGGCAAATAGCTTGAGCTTGCCTGGATTGCAATTGATAACAAAGAAGCTGGAGCTTCCTGTGAAACTTGTGTTCCCTAGGAACTTGATGGGCGATGTATTTCCCAGCGGTAATGTTATAGATTACATGATGCTTGGCCTTGGAGATATGGCTATCCCAGGGATGCTTCTAGCATTGGTGCTTTGTTTTGATCACCGAAAGAGTAGGGACATAACAGCACCTGTAGATGCACCCTCCTCAAAAGGGCATAAATATGTATGGTATGCACTCTCTGGATATGCCATTGGACTGGTCGCTGCTTTAGCAGCTGGAATCTTGACCCACTCACCTCAACCTGTGCTTCTTTACCTGGTACCATCTGTTCTGGGACATGTAATCTTTCTCTCTTGGATGAGAAATGAGCTCTTTGAGCTATGGGAAGGTCCCAGAACAAGTTCAAATGACAAAATCCATTTGTTGGAAGTTTTAGCCCCTTTATGTGATGTTTCAACCTTCCCATTCCTTTGATGAACTGACGTTCGTGTCCTCTTTGTCCTTTTAGAGCAGCAGGACATGTTCATGGCCTCAAGGCATATTAACGATGTCGAAGGGAACTCCTGAGCTGCTCTCTCTTTAGAAAGATGATACACACTGCAGCATCACTCTTATTGTTATGAGGCCTCTGAAATTGTAGTATCAGAAAAATATCTATAGGTAGATAAGAGCTATATATAGCAGAATGTGCTAATACTGATGGATATTTATCTAAAATTAAAAAACTCAATATTTTTCTTGATCAACAAAAAAGAGCAAGTAGTTTTTAAAATTTAAAAGTAAAAAAAAGAGAGTGGGTCGGGTCGGCCCGCGGGCCGGACTTAAAGCCCGAGCCCGGCTCGTGGGCCTAGTCGGGCCAGACTTTTAGGCCCGACTAAGGGCCCATGGGTCGAAAAAGGCCTTGCGGCCCGACCCAAAATCGGGCCAAGCCCACGAACCTGTCGGGCCGGCCAGGCCCATTGACAGCCCTAGTCAGAACTGACGGAATCCAAATCGGATACGCGGTTTGGCCCCAGCGCTCAAAAGTGTATTTTCTAAATACAATTTAAATTTCTCTCAAGTCGAGTCCGGGGGTCTAAAATCTGAAATACCTGTCGGATCGGTGTGCCGATCATTCCAACACGACCTTGGAGATGACAGTGACTTGTCAGAACTGACGGAATCTAAATCGGATACCCAGTTTGGCCCCAGCGCTCAAAAGTGCATCTTCTAAATACACTTAGTTTAAATTTCTCCCAAGTCGGGTCCGGGGGTCTAAAGTCTGAAATACATGTCGGATCGGCATGCTGATTGTTCCTGCTGTTCTTGGGAGATGAAAGTGACTTTTCAGAACTGACGGAATCCAAATCAGATATCCGGTTTGGCCCCAGCGCTGAAAAGTGCATCTTCTAAATACACTTAGTTTTAAATTTTCCCAAGTCGGGTCCGGGGGTCTAAAATCTGAAATACAGGTCGGATTGACGTGCCGATCATTCCTACTGTTCTTGGGGGATGAAAGTGACTTGTCAGAACTGACGAAATCTAAATTGGATACCCGGTTTGGCCCCAGCGCTCAAAAGTGCATCTTCTAAATACACTTAGTTTAAATTTTTCCCAAGTCGGGTCCGGGGGTCTAAAATCTGAAATACAAGTCGGATCGGCATGCCGATTATTCCTGCTGTTCCTGGGAGATGAAAGTGACTTGTCAGAACTGACGGAATCTAAATTGGATACCCGGTTAGGCCCCAGCGATCAAAAGTGCATTTTCTAAATACACTTACTTTAAATTTCTCCCAAGTCGGGTCTGGGGGTCTAAAATCTGAACTACAGGAACGATCGGCGTGCCAATCATTCCTGCTATTCCTGGGAGATGAAAGTGACTTGTCAGAACTGACGGAATCTAAATCGGATACCTGGTTTGGCCCCAGCGCTCAAAAGTGTATTTTCTAAATACACTTTAAATTTCTCCCAAGTCGGGTCCGGGAGTCTAAAATCTAAAATACTGATCGAATCGGTGTGCCGGTCATTCCAACACGACCTGGGAGATGACAGTGACTTGTCAGAACTGACGGAATCTAAATTGGATACCCGGTTTGGCCCCAGCGCTCAAAAGTGCATTTTCTAAATAAACTTACTTTAAATTTCTCCCAAGTCGGGTCCGGAGGTCTAAAATCTGAAATACAGGTCGGATCGGAGTGTCGATCATTCCTGCTATTCCTGGGAGATGAAAGTGACTTGTCAGAACCGACAGAATCCAAATCGGATACCCGGTTTGGCCCCAACGCTCAAAAGTGTATTTTCTAAATACACTTAGTTTAAATTTCTCCAAAGTCGGGTCCAGGTGTAAAATCTGAAATACCGGTCGGATCGGCGTGCCAATCGTTCCAGCACGACCTGGGAGATGAAAGTGACTTGTCAGAACTGACGAAATTTAAATTGGATACCCGGTTTGGCCCCAGCGATCAAAAGTGCATTTTATAAATACACTTACTTTAAATTTCTCCCAAGTCGGATCTGGAGGTCTAAAATCTGAAATACAGGTCGGATCGGCATGCCGATCGTTCCTGCTGTTCCTGGGAGATGAAAGTGACTTGTCAGAACTGACGGAATCCAAATTGGATACCCGGTTTGGCCCCAGCGCTCAAAAGTGTATTTTTTAAATACACTTAGTTTAAATTTCTCCCAAGTCAGATCCGGGGGTCTAAAATCTGAAATGCCGGTCGGATCGGCGTGCCGATCGTTCCAACACGACCTGAGAGTTGAAAGGGACTTATCAGAACAGATGGAATCTAAATCGGATAGATTTGAGCTCGGCGTTCATAATTCCATTCCCCAAATGTAATTAATTTAAAATACTGATGACAGCTAGTTTAGTTGGTCTATAAAATCTATGCAGTTATCAATTTGATTTGTTTGATTTCAATTTATGCTAATTTATCTTCGCACAAATTTTTTTATCTATGTTATTTTTTTTAAGTAGGAGGATCTTTCTGCGGGCGGCGATAGAGGAGATGAGCAGTGTAATGCCCTGGATCCTTGGTGGATCTTTGCTAGATCCTTTGCAGGTCTTGTTGGATCTTTGTTGGATCTTTCGGATCTGTTTCGGATTGGTTTCGTTGAGTTTCGGTTCGCTTTGGTGGCTTCCGAGTTGAGTTTGACGAGCCGTGTGGGTTTTTCGCACGTACTAGTTACGGAACCCTACGGTGAGTTTATTTGTCAATTCTCGAACTCATGGATGTTGCAGCGACGATGTACTCTTCGAGCCAGTCGTTTCGGCTATTTTTGCGTATTTTTCTGAAATTGTGCATTTTCGGCGCATTTTCGGAATTTTCAAAAATTAGGAAAATTTCCTAATTTCTTTTCTTTTTATTTCCTTTTCCTCTCTCCTCCCTTCTCATTCGCCGCCGTCGCCTCTCTCTCTCCCGTTTTCACTCCCGTTCGCCTCCTCGACTCCGGCTGCAGACGGAGGACCTAGAGGCACGTGTTGGGGACGTGATGGAGCTGGCTGGGTGCGCGATGGGGCAAGGATCGGATCGATTCTGGTGCGATCCCGTTCGGTGGATTCAAAGCTGGTGAAATCGGTTCGCGAGTGGTTTTCGGCGTGGTTTAGTCCCTTCGGGGCACGGGTTCTTCGGTGGAGGTAGGGTGACTGATCCTTCCTTCTTCCTCTCCGTTTTCCCTGCCATTGCACGTTGTTCGGCTAGGAAACGGTCGTGTTTGGGCTTGTTTTGCCTAAACCGTGATTTTCGTGATTTTTAGGGTCGGCCGGTAAACGGTGACTGTTTGTGGCGTAGTTAGTTTCTAACTGACCGCTGGGATGTTAGGATCCCATCCACGTTGATTTTGTGTGGTCTGGTGTTCATTCGAGGCCGGTAGAAGCCCGGGAACCTCGGTGACCCACTTTGGGTGGATTTGATGAAATCGCCCGGATCTTGAGTTTTTGAGCTTGCATGTGGGCTTTTTAGCCTTCTTGTGTTGTTATTTGTCATTTGGGTTTGTTTCCCCTGCGCTACGGCGTGAATGGGGCGTGGAACGGGCCGGTTTGGCCATTCCTATATTTTCCCGCCGTAGCCGGTGTGGCGGTCGTGCCAGCGACCGTCACTTGCCTCTGACGGTCCCTCGATAGACCGTTACTTCGTTTGAGGTTTTAACGTTTTATGGCTTCTTGGTGTGTGACGGCCCTGGTCTGGCGCGTCACACCCATGTAACGTGCCTGAGCCTGTGCGTTACATGCCGTTTGTCATTTTACGGATTGAGTATGGCGGTTCCTCTGACGGCCTGGTCCTGGTGCGTCAGAGCGTTGTAACGCGCCCAAGTTGGGCCGTTACATTGTGTTTGACCGAGTTTGGCTGGGCGTTGACCGTTTAAGGCGGTTGATGTAGCGGTCATGTCCCCATGCATCACAGCGTTGTAACGCGCCATGCTTAGGCCGTTACATGTTGTTTGGCTAAGGGCTGGGTGGATGTGTGCTATCTTGTGTGTGACGGCCTTGCCCCCGTGCGTTATTTGGATGTAACGCGTCCTCGTGGGACCGTTACATGGCCTAGCTTAGCCTTTTGTTTTTCGGGCTTGTGCCAGTGGCCCTGACGCGCCTGCCCTTGCGCGTTAGGTGCCCTTGACGCGCCTGCCCCTGCGCGTCAGGTGGGTGTAACGCGTTTTCCTTAGCACGTTACATGGCTCGAGTCCCCGTGTTTTTGTCTTCGTTGGTGGCTGTAACGCGCCTGTTCTTGCGCGTTAGGCGTGTGTAACGCGCTAGGCCTAGCGCGTTACATCGTTTGAGCTCCATTTGATTTGGGGTTTGTGTTGGACCTGACGGCCCCGGTCTGGCGCATCAGGTGTGTGTGACGCGCCTGGTGCTGCACGTTACATGCCTTTACATTTTTCGAGGTAGGTTAGGGCGGTGTAAGTGACGGCTTATCATCTAACCGTCACTTGGTGTGTAACGGCCGTGGTCTTGACCGTCACATGCTTGTAGCGGTCTAGGGGTGGTGCGTTACATCCCTTGTGCTCCGATTTCTGTGATTTCGGTTTCGGCTTGTCTTGGCTTGTCCTTATGGTCTGCCCATTGTCCCGTGGATGTCTCCCGACATCCTATGAGGGCTAAGACTACGTTGTAAGGTGGCCAGGCGTCTTCTTGCTTGAGGTAGGATTTCCTATCCTACTTTTGCTTGTGTTTGGTCTGGTTCCGGTCAACCCGGGGTGACCCAGGGGTTGACAGGCGACCTTGTGTGTGGGTGTCTTGGCGGTTCCGTCCAGCCCAAGACACTGGTTCTGGATGCCTCGAGGTGTTGCCTTACCTCAGTTTGCGTGTCCAGGTGTGCTGAAGGTTCTTGGTGTTTCCCTCAGGTCTCCGTGTGTCGTTTTATGTGGAACGTTGTTTTACTGGCTTAGGTTTAGACCGATTGGCGGCTTGTCTCGCTGTTTGTGACGATCTTGCCTTTGGGTCGTCCGACTCAGGGATCGTTACGTTGTAGGTCTAGTTGCCTAGTCCTGAGTCTGTTGGCGGTTGTTTGACTGCCTTGGTGCTTTATTGTGCACGAGACAGGGCTTTTCTTAGTTGTCTGTGCTGTAGCACCTGTGTTTCAGAGTTCGTGCCTTGTGAGCCTCCCCTAGTTGTAGCCCTAGGCTTTTGCCGACCCACCGGGAGTGGTGGAGGGGTTTTCCTATTGCGTTTGGTACGTACGGTTCTTAAGCTAGTTCCGTGGGCCCCGGACAACGGTAGCATCCTACCGAGGGGAATACTAGCTAGAGGCCTGGCCTAGGTGGTGGTCAATGTGTGCACACGTGGTCAGGGACTGGGGACTTGCGCCGACGGGCGTGGCCCTGACTAGTCACTCGCAGTTGGTGCTGTAGTCTTGTGCTGTGGTACCATGTTTCCTTGGAACTATTGTTCCTCGGACCTGGTTCTTGGTGTATCTTGTCCTTGAGTGACATGACACTTGTGGCGCAGTATAAGTCGTCAGTGGATGCATCTGGCTGTTCTCTAGTGGGAGGGTGCTCCTGTCACCTGGTTCATGACTCTCGCGTTTCTTGCGTATTCTGACCTTTGCGAGTTGCCCTCTCGTGGCCGTACTCGAGGTCGGTGTTCTGTCGTTTGCATGATGTTCTAGTCATGCGTGGGGTTATGTGCACGACGTTTCCAGTCATGTTTGTCTGTGTTTTCGGCGTCGGCGTCTGCCTTCGCCTTTGCTTTGGCTGACGGACTGGGTTACCCTACTGTGTGAGTTTGGGGTCGACCGTCTATTGCCGCTTGGAGTAGCTTAGGGTGCCAAGTTCTCCTCGGTGGCCGTGTTCCGTGTTTTACGGCCTCGCTCTTCTTTGTCGTTGAGCTCCCCTTGCTCTTAGCCTGTTCCCTACTCCTACTGTCCCTGCTCTGTTTACAGCTTTGTAGTGTAGCTTTTCCTGCTTTGCTGCACTGGCTGTTTCCGTAGTAGCTTCCGTTGCTCTGTGCGTTTTCCAGTGGGGATCCGCGTGACCCCTACTGAGTTTCTGTTTAGAGACTCACCCCTGCTTTTCAGGTGGGTTTCGCCGCTTGCCTCTGCTGTTCCTGGTGGAGCGCGTTGTTGTAGATGCCAGCTGTACCTGCGTCGGGCTTCTCCCGACTCCTGTGTACGTTCTTTTCTGTCAGACTGTACTTGTTGTTTTTCCTTTGGACTAGACTCTGGTGTATAATTGTAAAATTTGAATTATTAATGAAAAAGTAATTTTATTTCTGCTACTTTAGCAATCCAATCTAATGAAATTTAATTGCTTACTGTTATATCTGCTGGCTTCAATGTATTCCACACACTCCTTTTTCCCTTCGGCACTTTCCCGCGCTTGGGAGGCCTCGCGGGTCCCATGTGGTATCACGTGTATTCGGTATTTATACCGGGTGCACCGGGTATCCGGAATCCGGGTCACCACAGCTCGTATCAGAGCAGTGTTCTGAGATGTTCGGAGTTCTTTTCTGAGCTATCAGATCATTGTCGTGTGAGATACATGGAAATCCTGATATACAGTTACCAGAGTCCTTGAGGTCCAGTACAGTCTCTTGCTGGCGTAGGTGTTGCGATGGTTTATCGTGGTGTTTTCCATGTGTGGTCTTGTGCGTGCTTTGTTGGCACTGTACGAGATGGTTTTGCTCTCGTCTGG
The DNA here is from genome assembly GCA_022559845.1 of Amorphophallus konjac. Classification (NCBI taxonomy): domain Eukaryota; kingdom Viridiplantae; phylum Streptophyta; class Magnoliopsida; order Alismatales; family Araceae; genus Amorphophallus; species Amorphophallus konjac. The sequence goes on along the minus strand of CM040126.1, from coordinate 429,122,588 downwards.
GTGTGACGAGGTGCTTCGTTTCGGTTTTAATGTTGGTCTCGATCGTGTTGCACTTGGCTGTGTTTATCGGCTGGCATGAACCTGCAGTGCATTGTTCGAGCTGTTTCTGTGTTTTGCTCAGGTGGCTTGTGACTTTTAGCGTTGGTGTGATGTCCATGCACATTCTTACGTTGCTTTGGTTGTCCCGGCTTGAGTCTGTGTAGCTCCTGATGTGTTTTGCTTCTGTTGAAGTGCTCGATTAGATCCCGTGTTAGAGAAGTTGCTCAGGAGAGCTAGGATTCCCCTTCCTGGTGAGCTTTTGTGGTTGAGCTTCTTGCTTCTCGTCCCTTCTGGTGGAATCTTTTCGAGTGTTACTTTGGAATTGCTGTCTTAGTGATGCCTTTTGTCCTGTGTCTGCTTAAGTGTGGACAGCTTTATTTTGAGCCTGATCTCTCTTTTGTTGTACGGTTGCTTGGCTTTGGACTCCATAATGGTGTTAAGAGCTGTCGTGTACCGTATTTGTCGTGCTGTGTCTGACGGCCGATGTGTTGTGAAGGCTCATTTGTTGTTTCAGGACGTGAAGGTAAGCTGAGATTGCTGCTTTTCGCGTGCTTTGTGCTGAAGCTGGTGCTCTTCCTTCGTTGCACTTAGGCTCTTTGTGATCGGTTGTTCGCGTGATCGGTACTCGTGGCGTGTGGTTTGCGATCTTTGTTGATTGCGATGGCGCCTGGTGTGTGCTGAGGTGCGATTACCGATGTTGTTCTATTGCCTATGTGCATTGTTGAGAGTACAGCTGAAGTGTGTGGGTTGGTTTCCCATTTGTCTAGAGGTTTGGTTCCTTCTCGATGTGGCTTTGTCTTGGCTTCCTGCGCCTTGACTTTGCCCGTTGCCGTGCCGTTGTTTGTGGTTTTCTTGTGTTGGCATCAGCATTGTGCGAGTGTTGGGGAATTTGTCGGCATTCCTTGCTGATTGACTACCCTTTTGCTCAGCATTTCTTTCTTGGGTGTTGTGCTCTCGAGGCGTGTTCGTAGTCCTTGAGTTGCGTTCCCCGATATTGTTGTCGTTTCTCGTTGTTGTGGGTCTTTTTCTTGGTGAGCAGTCTGATGCGTGACCCATTCCTTGTGGTCGTGTGCTCAGCTGTTTCTATGCCTTGATGTGACCCTGCTTGCAGTGTGTTCCGTGGTTCTGTGTGTTCTGCAGACCCGAAATTCTATAGGTGTTGCCGTTGTGTTGTTTTGGCGCTGTTTCTTTATGATTTAGTGTCTCTGTCTTGGACCATGGTCTTGTCAGTTGGCTTGCTGTGCTCTCTTTTCCTGGTGGAGTTAGCTTGCGACTCGATCAGATGTGATAGCTGGCTGAGTGCTGACTTGATTGTGTTTGTGGTCCAGTGTTGTTGTTGTCGTTGGTGTCCTGTGTGCCTGGTGTTCCCTGTTACCTTTGGCACTGGAGCCGATGATGTGGTCGAGCTGTCAGCTGTGAGGACTGTGTCTCCTTGTGTAAGCTGCCGCTTGCCGTGCTGTCGTTGTGTTTCTCGGTTGTCTGTTGTTGTGGCAGTCGTGTCTCCATTCCTGGTGAGACATAAACGACGTTGCCATTGCTTCGGAGGTGTCAGATGTGTTCACTTTGGTGCCATGCTCGTGCTGTGGACTTGTTGTCTTGGAAGCAGAGCGTGTACCTGTAATTGTGGTCTGACGGTGTTCCTCTGAGCTGTGTTTTTCAAGATTTGTGTCATTTTATCGTGATTGTGTTGTGGGGTTGTTCTTCCCTTGCTTCTCCTTTGCTAGTCCTTAATTTCGAGGATGAAATTTCTTAAAGGAGGGGAGGATGTAATGCCCTAGATCCTTGGTGGATCTTTGCTGGATCCTTTGCAGGTCTTGTTGGATCTTTGTTGGATCTTTCGGATCTGTTTCGGATTGGTTTCGTTGAGTTTCGGTTCGCTTTGGTGGCTTCCGAGTTGAGTTTGACGAGCCGTGTGGGTTTTTCGCACGTACTAGTTACGGAACCCTACGGTGAGTTTGTTTGTCAATTCTCGAACTCGTGGATGCTGCATCGACGATGTACTCTTCGATCCGGTCGTTTCGGCTATTTTTGCGTATTTTTCTGAAATTGTGCATTTTCGGCGCATTTTCGGAATTTTCAGAAATTAGGAAAATTTCCTAATTTCTTTTCTTTTTATTTCCTTTTCCTCTCTCCTCCCTTCTCATTCGCCACCGTCACCTCTCTCTCTCTCCCATTTTCTCTCCCGTTCGCCTCCTCGGCTCCGGCTGCAGACGGAGGACCTAGAGGCACGTGTTGGGGACGTGATGGAGCTGGCTGGGTGCGCGATGGAGCAAGGATCAGATCGATTCTGGCGCAATCCCGTTCGGTGGATTCAAAGCCGGTGAAATCGGTTCGCGAGTGGTTTTCGGCGTGGTTTAGTCCCTTCGGGGCATGGTTTCTTCGGTGGAGGTAGGGTGACTGATCCTTACTTTGTCCTCTCCTTTTTTCCTGCCATTGCACGTTGTTCGGCTAGGAAACGGTCGTGTTTGGGCTTGTTTTGCCTAAACTGTGATTTTCGTGATTTTTAGGGTCGGCCGGTAAACGGCGACTGTTTGCGGCGTAGTTAGTTTCTAACTGACCGCTGGGATGTTAGGATCTCATCCACGTTGATTTCGTGTGGTCTGGTGTTCATTCGAGGCCGGTAGAAGCCCGGGAACCTCGGTGACCCACTTTGGGTGGATTTGATGAAATCGCCCGGATCTTGAGTTTTTGAGCATGCATGTAGGCTTTTTAGCCTTCTTATGTTGTTATTTGTCGTTTGGGTTTGTTTCCCCTGCGCTACGGCGTGAATGGGGCGTGGAACGGGCCGGTTTGGCCATTCCTATGTTTTCCCGCCGTAGCCGGTGTGGCGGTCGTGCCAGCGACCGTCACTTGCCTCTAACGGTCCCTCGATAGACCGTTACTTCGTTTGAGGTTTTAACGTTTTATGGCTTCTGGGTGTGTGACGGCCCTGGTCTGGCGCGTCACACCCATGTAACGCGCCTGAGCCTGTGCGTTACATGCCGTTTGTCGTTTTGCGGATTGAGTATGGCGGTTCCTTTGACGGCCTGGTCCTGGCGCGTCAGAGCGTTGTAACGCGCCCAGGTTGGGCCGTTACATTGTGTTTGACCGAGTTTGGCTGGGCGTTGACCGTTTAAGGCGGTTGATGTAGCGGTCGTGTCCCCGTGCGTCACAGCGTTGTAACGCGCCGTGCTTAGGCCGTTACATGTTGTTTGGCTAAGGGCTGGGTGGATGTGTGCTATCTTGTGTGTGACGGCCTTGCCCCCGTGCGTTATTTGGATGTAACGCGTCCTCGTGGGACCGTTACATGGCCTAGCTTAGCCTTTTGTTTTTCGGGCTTGTGCCAGTGGCCCTGACGCGCCTGCCCTTGCGCGTTAGGTGGCCTTGACGCGCCTGCCCCTGCGCATCAGGTGGGTGTAACGCGTTTTCCTTAGCGCGTTACATGGCTCGAGTCCCCGTGTTTTTATCTTTGTTGGTGGCTGTAACGCGCCTGTTCCTGCGAGTTAGGCGTGTGTAACGCGCTAGACCTAGCGCGTTACATCGTTTGAGCTCCATTTGATTTGGGGTTTGTGTTGGACCTGACGGCCCCGGTTTGGCGCATCAGGTGTGTGTGACTCGCCTGGTGCTACGCGTTACATGCCTTTGCATTTTTCGAGGTAGGTTAGGGCGGTGTAAGTGACGGCCTATCGTCCGACCGTCACTTGGTGTGTAACGGCTGTGGTCTAGACCGTCACATGCTTGTAGCGGTCTAGGGGTGGTGCGTTACATCCTTGTGCTCCGATTTCTGTGATTTCGGTTTCGGCTTGTCTTGGCTTGTCCTTGTGGTCTGCCCGTTGTCCCGTGGATGTCTCCCGACATCCTATGAGGGCTAAGACTACGTTGTAAGGTGGCCAGGCGTCTTCTTGCTTGAGGTAGGATTTCCTATCCTACTTTTGCTTGTGTTTGGTCTGGTTCCGGTCAACCCGGGGTGACCCAGGGGTTGACAGGCGACCTTGTGTGTGTGTGTCTTGGCGGTTCCGTCCATCCCAAGACACTGGTTCTGGATGCCTCGAGGTGTTGCCTTACCTCAGTTTGCGTGTCCAGGTGTGCTGAAGGTTCTTGGTGTTTCCCTCAGGTCTCCGTGTGTCGTTTTATGTGGAACGTTGTTTTACTGGCTTGGGTTTAGACCGATTGGCGGCTTGTCTCGCTGTTTGTGACGATCTTGCCTTTGGGTCGTCCGACTCAGGGATCGTTACGTTGTAGGTCTAGTTGCCTAGTCCTGAGTCTGTTGGCGGTTGTTTGACTGCCTTGGTGCTTTGTTGTGCACGAGACAGGGCTTTTCTTAGCTGTCTGTGCTATAGCACCTGTGTTTCAGAGTTCGTGCCTTGTGAGCCTCCCCTAGTTGTAGCCCTAGGCTTTTGCCGACCCACCAAGAGTGGTGGAGGGGTTTTTCTGTTGTGTTTAGTACGTACGGTTCTTAAGCTAGTTCCATGGGCCCCGGCCAACGGTAGCGTCCTACCGAGGGGAATACTAGCTAGAGGCCTGGTCTAGGTGGTGGTCAGTGTGTGCACACGTGGTCAGGGACTGGGGACTTGCGCCGACGGGCGTGGCCCTGACTAGTCACTCGCAGTTGGTGCTGTAGTCTTGTGCTGTGGTACCATGTTTCCTTTGAACTGTTGTTGCTTGGACCTGGTTCTTGGTGTGTCTTGTCCTTCAGTGACATGACACTTATGACGCAGTATAAGTCGTCAGTGGACGCATCTGGCTGTTCTCTAGTGGGAGGGTGCTCCTGTCACCTGGTTCGTGACTCTTGCGTTTCTTGCGTATTCTGACCTTTGCGAGTTGCCCTCTCGTGGCCGTACTCGAGGTCGGTGTTCTGTCGTTTGCATGACGTTCTAGTCATGCGCGGGGCTATGTTCACGACGTTTCCAGTCGTGTTTGTCTGTGTTTTTGGCGTTGGCGTCTGCCTTCGCCTTTGCTTTGACTGACGGACTGGGTTACCCTACTGTGTGAATTTGGGGTCGACCGTCTGTTGCCGCTTGGAGTAGCTTAGGGTGCCGAGTTCTCCTCGGTGGCCGTGTTCCATGTTTTACGGCCTCGCTCTTCTTTGTCGTTGAGCTCCCCTTACTCTTAGCTTGTTCCCTACTCCTGCTGTCCCTGCTCTGTTTACAGCTTTGTAGTGTAGCTTTTCCTGCTTTGTTGCACTGGCTGTTTCCGTAGTTGCTTCTGTTGCTCTGTGCGTTTTCCAGTGGGGATCCGTGTGACCCCTACTGAGTTTCAGTTTAGAGACTCACCCCTGCTTTTTAGGTGGGTTTCGCCGCTTGCCTCTGCTGTTCCTGGTGGAGCGCGTTGTTGTAGCTGCCAGCTGTACCTGCGTCGAGCTTCTCCCGACTCCTGTGTACGTTCTTTTCTGTCAGACTGTACTTGTTATTTTTCCTTTGGACTAGACTCTGGTGTATAATTGTAAAATTTGAATTATTAATGAAAAGTAATTTTAGTTCTGCTACTTTAGCAATCCAATCTAATGAAATTTAATTGCTTACTGTTATATCTGCTGGCTTCAATGTATTCCACACACTCCTTTTTCCCTTCGGCGCTTTCCCTCGCTTGGGAGGCCTCGCGGGTCCCATGTGGTATCACGTGTATTCGGTATTTATACCGGGTGCACAGGGTATCCGGAATCCGGGTCGCCACAAGCAGGGTAGGGAAGAGGATATGGACGATGTGCCAGATATTTCTTGAGTTTATTGTGTTTTATTTTTGTACGTTGATGATCAGCAGGGTGTTGTGTTTTTTTTTCGGTGGTGATTTGATCAGCATGGTGTTGAGTTTTTTTTTCGGTGGTGATTTGATCAGCATGGTGTTGAGTTCTTTTTTTTCGATGGTGTTTATTAACATGCTGAGTTTTTTTTTTCGGTGGTGTTTATTTGATCAGCAGGGTGTTGAGTTTTTATTTTCAGTGGTGTTTATTTGATCAGCAGGATGTTGAATTTTTATTTTATGTGGTGTTTATTTATTTGATCAGCAGGGAGGACATCTTTTTTTAAATATGTTTTTATAAGTTTTTTATAATAATTTTAAGTTTTTTTTAAAAAATGAATAGTGATATTTCAGACGAATTTTCAGACGGATCCGTCTGAAATTACAAACAGCATTTGCGATGGAATTTTAACCGTCTGAAATTTCAGACGATGTCACGAACCGTTTCAAACGGTACTTCACACAAATAATTTTCTGTCTGAATTTCCGACGCTTCTTCTCACCGTAATTGCCACGGAAATCTGCGACGGTATTTCACACGGTAAACATGACGTCTAAAATTTCAGACTCTATATCTGACCGTTATTGAGACGGAAAAGTGAGGCAGTATTTCACACGATAATTATTCTGTCTGAAATTTCAGACGGAAATGTATTCAGACGGAATTACTGACGGAAAATATCGCGTATGAACTTTCAGACGGAATATGCGACTGAACGTATATCTGTCCAAAAATTGTACTTTCTAACAGAAATACAGACGAAAAATAATTAGTCTGAAATTTCAGACGGTATTTTTGACGGAAATTTAAACTGTCCGAAATTTCTGTCCAAGAATATGTGACGGCTGTATCCCGTCTGAAATCCATCCGAAATCCGTTACAAAAGCGTTTTCTGACGGATTTTCAGACGGAAGACGGCCATCTGAAATGCCACTTTTTCTGGTTGTGGGGGACACCGTACTAGTAACCACATAACAAGTGACAAGCTGGGGTCGCGCTCGTCAACGCGGGTCCAACCGCCCCCAACCACGTGTGCACACACAGTCCGTGCGTCCCTGGTTTGGCCCTCTGACTGGTTTTCCCCTCAGCCCGACTCTGGCTGGTAGACGTGGGGCCCGACGAAAACTAGTCCAAAACCGTCTCTCTGGAATAGCCTCGCCACCACTCCCTGGTGGGACCACTCGCGTGTCGGAAGGTTACGACTAGTGGAGGGTCACTGAAAGAGTAGACTCTCTAGTCAACGGAAAACAACGTCTAAACCAGACAAAGTACAAGGACCGTTCCTCGTACTGACACCGACTCACGGTGACACGAGCTGAGAACGCCAACTCCCTGGATCCCCCGACACCCTAATGTGTGGTCCCCACAAGATGCGCAACATAAGTCAGACCACGGGTCAGCACGCGGATCGAGATCTACTAACTCGGGACTCGAATCGGCAAAACATAACTCCGGTTGGACATGAACCTCTGGCGATCTGCCTTTGGGCCTCCACAAGATATAGCAGTTCAACATTAGGCCACCACAGGGACTGTAGCGGTCCAACGATGGGCCGCCACCCCCTGGGTCACGAAAGAACAAGCGGTCCTATATAGGGCCACCAAAAGGCATGCGGCGGGCGAACCTTCTGCCGCCAAACCCAAAAAGCTTCCAACGGTCAAAACGCCTCGAAGGCCACGCCGGCCAACTTGTCTTAGCGGTCGGACCTTCGTCCGCCACCTGGGCTCAGGCGGCTCATCGTGAGGCCGCCAAGCCCAACCCACACACGGAAAGATTGTAACGGTCAAACGGGGACCGCCAGAAGGAAGTGGCGGTCACTAGAAGGGCAGCCACACTTTCGGAAAACCGAGAACAGCGGAAAAACCCCAAAATCACCATTCTACGCCCCATTCACCCCCGGGTGAAGAGGAACCAAAAGGGAAACTTGTTCCCAAGACCCTAATGCATCTTTTGACGCCCACAAACAACAAAATAGTAGATTAAACTGCTAGATCGGCCACTCAAGCCCAAAAATATGCTTTTCCCTTCCCGGCTCAAAATAGCCCACTCTCGACCTCGCCCCGGGCTATAAATCACGGGGAAGGAAGACATGGAGTTAGGGACCGTCACCCTACCTCGAAATCGCTCGAGACACGCCGGATCGCCGCCGATCCACGAAGAAAGCTTTTAGAACCCTCGAACATTCACGAAATCCCAGGGGCCACACGCCGCCCTGATTGCCACGCCGTCGCCTCACCGTCGTCTACAGCCGGAGGGGAGCGCCGTCGTGGTCACGTCGGAGGGAGAGAGAGAGGAAGGGGGCGTGGTCGCTCACGAGAGAGAAGGAGGAAGAAGAAGAAAAAGAAAGGGAAAAGAAAAAGAAAAAGAATTGGGGGATTTATAGAAAATCCAGATTTTTCAAAAAAATACGAAAAAATAGAAAAATGTACCGCCGTGATCATTGGAACACACTGATCGCCGTGGTACCATCCCTGATTAGGTGAACGACTCGGTTCACCCACTATGGGGTTCCGTAGGTCCTGTCAGGGAAAAATATGGGAAACCGCGGAACACGTTCCGGGACCTCCGAAACTAATCTGAAACACACGGATCCGAACCAGAAAAATGTCCGAAAGATAATTCCGGGCAAAATGAGAACAAATTTTTCAGGAGAAGAAATTTGGGACCCAAAAAGATGGATCCAAAAGGTCCGGGATATTACAGCCCTTCCCCCTTAAACAAATTGCGTCCTTGAAATTTAAAATAAAGCACAGGGGAAAGAAAAACGATACTCACTCGAACAAATAAGGGAATTGCTGATGCATCTCCTCCTCACACTCCCAAGAAGCCTCACCACCAGAGTGCCACTGCCACACTACCTTTACCAGAGGGATAACATTGTTCCGCAGGTGTTGCTCTCGCTGATCCTCAATACGGATAGGGAACTCCGGTAGAGACAGATCGGGAGTCACCTCGGGCCAAACGAAATCCTCTAAAACATGAGAGTCATCGGGCATATACTTTCTCAATATCGAGACATGGAACACATCATGCACCGCTGCAAACTCAGGAGGTAGCTGCAACCGATAAGCAACCTCGCAAATGCACTCCACGATGGTAAAAGGACCAACATAGTGGGGAGTCAGCTTCCCACGCTGTCCAAATCGCATCACTCCATTCATTGGAGAAACCCTAAAAAATACTCGGTCATCGACCGCGAAACTAAGTGGCTGCCTTCTCCGGTCGGCATAACTCTTCTGCCGACTCTGCGCCGCCAACATGTTCCGATGGACCAGGTGCACCACATCAATGCACTGCTGCACCTGCTCCGGTCCCGTCACAACACGCTCACCAACCTCAGACCAATCGAGTGATGTCCGACACGGACGCCCGTACAACGCCTCATAAGGAGCCATCCCAATGCTCGAATGATAGCTGTTGTTGTAGGCAAACTCCACTAATGGCAGATGGTGAATCTAACTCCCTTGCCATTCCAGGCAACAGGATCTCAACATATCCTCTAACGTCTAGATGGTCCTCTCCGACTGACCATCTGACTGAGGATGATATGCCGAGCTAAACGCTAACTCCGTACCAAGAGCTCGCTGAAAACTCCTCCAGAATCTAGAAGTGAAACGCGGATCTCGATCTGACACAATGGAAATGGGAATCCCATGCAAAGGTACGATCCGCTCCACATTGTAGACACGCCAAAATTGACGTTACTATGAGTACATCTCATATTACCATGTAATACCCCAATTTGACCGTCAAATTAACTTTGTTTGAGTGTTTTTCCCACTTTCCTTGGATTTCTCTATTTTTCCTCCCTTTTCTTATTTTTTCTTATTTTTTTTGGATTTTCTGGGCATTTTTCTCTATTTTTATGAATTTTTCAGAATTAACGACATGAAGAGGGGCGTAATTTCATTTTAAGAAAATTAAAAGAAAATAAAAAAAAATTGAGGCCACTTCCATCAGGCGTCAATTCCTCTATTTTCTCAATTTTCTGGATTTTTCTGAAGATTTTTCGGAATTATTTTGGAATTAACGACTTAGCATGGGACGTTATTTTGATTTTTAATAAAATAAAAATTAAAAAAAATGGAATTCACGACACATGCAAGTGCGTCACTTTCAATTTGATTATTTTAACATTATTTTTAAACCCTCTTCTAAAGGTGATTTGGTGGCCTTCCGGGTGTCAGAAAAATACGTAAAAGTAGTCATTGGAATCAGCACAGTTGGATGCACCTCCACCTAAAAAATGAAAAAATAATATTGAGAAATGAAAAATGAACATGTTTTGAATATTTTGAATTAACGACCTTGATTCGGACGTCAATTAAATTGACACCCGAATCGACAGTCGTCCTTTCTCTTTTAGTTGCTTATCATATTGATTAACGTCCCTTGGTAGGGCGCATTTTTAATTAACGCCTTTAGTTCAGGCGTCTTTCACAATTTTCAAATACAGGGAGGTTTTATTTCTATAAATTGATTCAGGAAATGACGCCTTGTTCCCAGACGTGTTTTCAATTCACGCCCTATGGCAGGTCGTCAATTTGTGAATTGACGCCCTTACCGAGGTTGTCTTCCACCTTTCGTGTCCTGCTCGAACGCAGCTTTCCTGAATAGTTCCCTGCCGTGTTTGATCACTTTGCTCCATTAGGGAACTAGAGTCCTTGCCTAAGCTGATTATTGCTTGTTCTGATCCGATTAAGATCTGTTTGTTTGCCCTATAAATAGAGCCCTGCGGCTCTGTTCGGGGGGGATTTTCTTCTTCTCGATTTTACACAGGGTGCTGCTGCTGCTGCTTGGCTGAAGGAGGAAGCTCCTGCACATCATCGTTCATCCGATAGAGTCTTCCTCCCCATTGAGCATCAAAGCCAAAGATCAAAAGCGCAGGCTTTTCTTTTCTTTTGTTCATACATATGCATGCATATTGCATCTTCTGTTAATCTTTCTTCTCAACCACGTTGAGACTCCTTGGTGCAACACTTGCACACTTGTTATTTTACATATCATCATCATCTTTTACCTACCCTTTTGCATAGGGGTTTAAAGACCAAACACCAATAAGGTGTGTTCATATCCATGCTTTCTATGTCCATATTTACATTTGGATTTGATGCTACACATCTTGATTTGTAATCCATGTTTGTTTATTGGTGTTTGTTAATTTTGCAAGGGTAATCAATCAAGGAAAACTCTCTTCATCGATCGGCCGATAGAAAGAGAAGGTGCACTCACAATCTCCCCTGCATTTAAGGTATTTATATCGCGATCCCTCCATTGATTATTTGTTATATCCTTTGAGGCCCTCGCGTCTCTGGCGATCACATTCCCCTTAGCATCCTCGCATGCTCCCCTTTTCTCTCTCTTTTCCCATTCTTATTCTTAGTAGTGGATTATTTAGAATCTACAAATTGACGATCACGGTGGGACACCTTTTATTTTTTTTCTTTTTGATTACCCTTCCCCTTGGGCACCCACGTGTGCCATCTCCACTTTTGCACCCACGGTGCGCCTCCCTTTGTGCTCCATGTAGCACTCTCCCTATGTGATTTGTCAATTTGATAGGTTTTTAGAAATTCCATTTATCCATCTCTTTTTTTTTAAAAAAAATGATGAGCATGCTATATCCCTTGTCATGTTTGATTGCCATGATTCTTATACTGAGATTGTGAGTGTTTTTCATTTCTGTCGATATTTTCCACTGTTTGAGCCCTATGGCTGTTGAAGTATTGAAGTAATTAACGCCCCTCTCAGAGGCGTCTTTTATCAGTATAACGCCTAACATCAAGGCGTATTTCACTTGAATATCGCCTTACTGTAAGGTGTCATTTTTATTATCATTGTTTATTCGTGTTGATTACTGCCATTTGACGCCCCTGCTCCCGGGCGTCTATTCTAGAGAAAGCGTCTCACCCTAAGGCGCTATTTTGCTGTGCTTGCACTATTCACAGTGACTAGCGACTGACGCTCAGATGCTATTTATTGATATAGCGACCTTTCCCAGGTTGTCATTTTGTTCTGTGTTATTATCTGCTTGATACTGTCTGCTGCATTCATCCTTGCATTGGTTTGGGAGACCTCCTCTCCCCGCACTTTTAGGAGTCACACCACCCTCTTGGTGAAGGAAGGACCCTCCATTGAGCACTCCGTCTCATTGGACCTGAAATTCTTAAACCAAGCCTCCATAAGTCCCCACACCCGTGGATTCCCTCACGGACGCTGGGCAGATTGTACATTTGAAGTCTCGGGTTTAGTTGGCCTATGCATGGTGAGAGAGTGTTCCTAGTTGGCATAGGAGAAAACCACATTTGAAACTAGGTTCCCCCCTTGAGTGATCACATCAATTTGCATAAAATCAATTAATTTGTCAAGGTTCAAATAAAAGAAATCAAAGGTAACCCCATCCTAGCTTGTTTACTATCTATGTGAGCTGTTTTGATTGCACATTGAATTGTTTGGGTTACCTTGATAAGAAAGTCAACATGTTTAACTCAATTAATGTTCATGAGGGTGATCAACCTAGCACATCTTATTCCCTTCAATTTCAACATATTCATCACAACTCTCACCATAATCTTTTAAAGGGACCACGCCCTCATCTTCACGGTTTTGCCCCACCCATGGGCAATATCCAATCCCATGGTCCCTCGCCTCAATCGCGAGCCACTACTCCTACGGGACCATCTTCTCCCGAAGATGAGAAGGTCTCCCAGATCTTGCATGCATTAGATCATCTCACCCCTCAACAAATCCAAGCCCTTAAGGCCGTTGTTGAGGGTGCACCTCATTCCCCTCATCCTCCTTCCAATCCTACGTGGGTGGCCCATCACCCACTTCCCTCCTCTATTCACATTCCTACCCGGGTAGCCCATCACCCATCTCCTCCTATTCACACTTCTCCTCGGGTGGCCCGTCACCCGCCTCCTTTTATTCCTCCTCCACCACGGTCCCAAGGCCCATTTATTCCTTGCAACCCGGCCCATCCGGGTTCTTCTATGGGTCATCCCATTAATCCCCTTCCACGGCCTTTTTGTGCGGCCCCTCCTTCAAGGCCCTGCCGACCCTCTGTTGCTCAAGTCACACCCCTCCAACAAACTCTTCTCGACAAAGTCACTTTGTTGGAGGAACAATTAAAGAGGGTTACGAGCCCACAGCCCGCTCCTCCTACTCCAGTCAATCCCCTTTATGCGGCTCTAAATGACATTACAAAGATGGAGAAAGATTGGAAGGATAGGAGAGACGGCTACGGCGTTGACAATTCATGCAAGCAAGAGCCGGCAGATTTCAACGATCAAGTGGACGCTGTCCATCCTCCACCCATTCACCCCGTTCATTCATATGGCCCTCCGCCTACGCATTCACACTTGCATTCACCACATCATCTGCAATACCATTACATTCCACCACCTACTAATACATCTCCACCATGGCATCCACTTGAACTAGATAATGAAGAATCGGTAATTGAAGAATTCAAGACGGCACATGATGATGAAGCTCTGCAGGCATCCCTTCCGAGTTTCCTTCACTTCCCTCTCCCTCCACTACCACTAGATGAACCCCTTGCTCAGGACGAAGCCACAGTCCCCGATCCAACCCCCATTTATGAGACCCCTTGGTGTTACGATGATGGGTCGACATTCCAATCACCCACACCGCCACACCATGAGTCACATTCTATCCCTAACACCGCTCGCCCCATTCGGCATTTTCAACGCACTAAACCTTCACCTCCCATAACCACACTAGTAGCCTCCATTCCACCGGTCTCCGCCGAGCCTTCTATTACTCCTCCCCTTTATCTGCCACCTCAGCCGTCCACTATGCCTATAACCCCTATTCCACTACTTAACCCTTCACCCTTACCCGTGGCTAGTCCTGAGCAAGATCCACCCTTTTTTGCACTCGAGCCAATCCCGATTGCTTCCGAGCAAAGGGAGAAGCTCGACGTGTTTGAACCTTCGTTTCCACTCACCCTTTCTCCAACACCTTCCATTATATCTCCACCATCCATGGAACCTTCCGCCTCCGCTTCACCCCCCTTTACTACTCGGAATGGGAGTGCTTCTACAAGTACTTGTACCGAAGATGATCAAGAGCTGGGCAAGAAGGATTTGGCTACGGCCGAGCTATTCAAGATGCAAGAGTTTATTTGCCGGATGCCAATCCGGGTTGTTGTGCCAAGCATGGTCGAAGAGGCCAAGTCGCCGCCACTGCTCACTAAGAGAGAATGTCAAGCTTTGATGCCATGTAGGCTTGTGCCCAAAGGCCGGGAAGGGCACCCCTTGTTCCAACTTTCAAATCTTGAACCTTTTCATCCATACAAGGGGCGAATGCCTATTCTATTCAACACTCCATATACGCCACAACCCCTGGGCAACACAATGCTTCATATCCCAACTGTTCAACTCTCTCACACTATTACTTTTCACTCTTCAAGGGAGTTGTCACTTACCATTGAAGCTTCATCCATTGGGCCAATTGGCTATACACTTTCACTGCCATGGAGGGGCGGTTATCTTGGTGCCAAAGGGCCTTCCACTATTTTATCCACCTTCTATTCAACTCCATCCACATTCTTGTCTGTCACATTTTCTTCATGGGCCACTCCAAGGGTAAAGAGGAGGATCTCATCCTCTCGCCCTTCATGTTCGTCATATTCTTTTCATCTCATGCATTCTGTTGCATCCATGCATTCATCGCATCCCTTCTATTACATCCACATGCATTTACACTTCTTCTTTCCCGGGTTTCAAAACCCATATCTTCCCCGCCTTCCAGAATCTCCGGATCCCCAACGTTTCCCATATCTTCCGCCTCTATCTTCGGGATCTCCAGGTCCTCTTACACTCACCGGGAATTGTGTCCCCTCCAATCATCCCTCAGGGCATCGCGCCCCTTTCCAACTATTACATCCGCACTCCCCGGAATTCTCACCCGTCCTCCTTGGGCATCGCGTCCCTCGATATTTGCTTCCTCCGGAACCTCCGAATCCTGCTCTTTGGGCATCGCGCCCCTATACACCCTCAAGTCCGGATCTTCTGAATTTCTTATTGATTCTCCCTGGGCATCGTGCCCCTTTCCGTCTTCTTCCTCCGGAACCTCCGGACTTTCTCCCAGGGCATCGCGCCCTTTTCTATCTTCTTCCTCCGGAACCTCCGGATCTTTCACCCCTCTCTTTATCCCTTGGGCATCGCGCCCCTTTCCGTCTTCTTCCTCCGGAACCTCCGGATCTTTCTCTTCTCCTTGGGCATCGCGTCCCATGGTACCTTCCCCCTCTAGAACCGTCGGACTCTCTTTCCTTCCTCCCAGGGCATCGCGCCCTTTCTGATTCTCTTCCTTCGGAACCTCCGGATTCTCCATCTTATTCTCTTTATCTTCTTTCGGGGCATCCCGACCCTTCTGATTCCATCCCTCCGGAACCTCCGAACCCTCCTGATCCTTTTCATCCACTCTTCCCCGGACAACGCCTCCCTCGATATTTCCCTCCGGAACCTCCGGAACCTCCTGATCCTTTTCATCCACTCTTCCCTGGGCACCGTGTCCCTCGGCATCTCATTCCTCCGGAACCTCCGGATCCTCCATCTTTCTTCCAATTTATCTTTCTGCTCCTCCGGGACATCACATCCTTCATTTTCTTCCTCCTTTTCCATCATCTTTTTCCCTATTTCTTCCCTGGGCACCGCGTCCTTCGATATCTTATCCCTCCGGAGCCTCCGGATGATTCCTCCGATCACGATTCTCTTCCTTTACTCCCAGACCCTCCAGATCTGCCTCTTTCTATCTATCAATTTCTTCTTCCGATTCCCCCTAATCCTGGGTCCGACCCAACTTCTTCCACATCCACTGCCTTGGGCATCTGCCCATTCTCTCACTGCTTTCGAGACTTTAGTCATCACTCCTCCTTCTAATTCTCCGCTTCTTCTGTAGACCTTTCATGTGATCAGGGTCTCCACACCTTAGTGAGGGAGTTCTAGCCCTCGCCTCTCTTCCTTTTTTCCTTATTCGTCTGAGTCTGGTCTTGACACCACTCCTTCTTGTTAAGCCACTTTCAAACCCTTTGCTTCCAATCCTTTTCACTGTCAAAGAGGACTATCCCACGATGATCAACCTCGCCTCTGACAGGTGCTTCTACAAAGGTTGCAAGGTAACATATTGGCGTAAGTACGCATTATTATGATATCATTATCTCACGCATGATTTTCAAAGTGAAGTGCTTCTTAACATGATTAAGAGTGATATTTTAAGCCTTTATCCTAGAAATTTATCTGTATTGAATTTCATCTTAAAAAAAAAAACTGAAAGAGTCTTTAGGCTTGCTCTGTAGCACCTTTGGTTAATAAAAAACCCACGCCGGGAATTCGACATTCTCTCCCCGCTTGTTAAGAGTAACCCTTAGCTGGACATTCCACACACTTTACGGCGTCCTTAGTCGGCTCATTTGGTTAAACACTGTCCCTACTTTGGCCATGCCATGAGTATATCTGAAAGTCTTTTCTCTTCTTTACTCGGCCGAATGCAGGGGTAAGAGGTTGACGGATGAGATGACCCACCCAGGGTAATCCCCAATACGAGAGGAGTCTCAAATAGGGGCAGTCTTGACCCAAAATCAATATGAGTTTTCATATGAGTTTTCATGATATACATCTAGTCAAAAGGGCTATTATGAAAATCATGTCAAAATTTTGATAAAAGTAAAATTGTGAATTATGGCATGTCAAGAGTGGCAAAGTCCCCGCAGGGAAAACGCTGGTCGTATGCATGTCAAGGGTCGAAAAATCAAAGGCACAAAACCCCGGCACAACAGACTACCTCTTTGAGGGGAAATACCTTGGAAGGAATTCAAGTCCCGACATCTCTCATCCTGCATAAAGCTTATCCTCAATTATTCTTCTCTTCTCCCTCTAAGACCGAATGTTTCTCGGGTATGGCCTTGGTAGGAGCACCGTTAATCAAGGGCAGTCAGTTATAGGGCGCCACCCTTCAATGCACGCTCGGCTTTGGGTAATTTTAACGAAAGGGGAAGGAACAAGGACCCCTAGCTAGTGGTTCAAAAATACCCTTTGATGCAGTATTAACAATGTCTAAACCAAACAAAAAAAATCAAAAGAAAAAAAAAAGAAAAAAAACTTGAATATTGCCTAAGTCAAAATCCAAATTTTTTTTTGAATATTTTCTAAGCCAAAATCCAATTTTTTTTTGAATATTTCCTGATCAAAATCCAACAAAAATTGAATATTTTCAAAATTCATAATAAAAATTTAAATATTTTTCAAAATCCATATAAAAATTCAAATATTTTCAAAACTCATAAAAATTTACATATTTCAAAATCCAAAAAAAATTGCATGGTATTTTTCTGATGGTGCTTTTTGCAGGAACAACAACATTGCAAGGACCAAGAGCACGGGATGAGTCCTCTTCATTCATTGCCATCTACCTTTTGATTCTTCCCATGTTCACAATTGATCACATCTTCATAATTTGCTATGCATTACTCCGATTATTCATCTCCAAATCTTTTTTATCAAATCTTACTGATCACTCCGCCGATGGGCATTATCAGATCTTGATCATTCAACTCCAAATCTTGATTAGCCAAGTTGTCATCCTCATGACAAACGACAAACAATGATGCTATGCTATCTATGCTTTAATGATGCTATCTATGCTATTCTTGAATATGATACATACCTGCTATTGATGCTTTGATTCATGCTATGCTTGCTATGTTTAAATGCCTTATTCATTGCTTGTTATCTTTTATATCTTGGCTGATGAATCTTTGAGCGCAGGAAGAAGCTCTTGGTCCCACCGACTGGACATCATCATCCAAGTCCCACGGTGCTTGCACCTCATTTCTCAGTTCCCCCATGCTCATTGCTATCACCATCCCCCCTGTATGCATTTTTACTATATGTTACATACGCTACTCGATTATATCAAGGACCTTGTGGCTTTGGTAAATCTGGAATTTGAGTTCCCCTTCATCAAAAATAATGATGATTCCAGAGGAGTCTTAGTCACACGGATAGGCCGTTGAGCCATCCAAGACTGGGGACGATGGTTCCCTTTTGCGAGTTGATGCGTGGATAAATGGGCTTCGGCTTAGTATCGACTCGCAGAATGGGTTTCTTGACCCAATCTTGACAGTTTAACAATATTATCCTTGATTATCTTATATTTTTATTTGTTTTAATTTTTCCTTTTAAACCCAGCATGCATTCATATAGGAGTTTAGAATAATTTTTAGAAAATCATTCTGATAAGCTGATTTGGAGAGTCAAATTGATCTTAATCTTTCCAGATATGAGATATTCATTGCTGATGGAATCCTCAGTTCGTTTCGTCGCTGTTTTGGGTCATTTTCTCGAAAGCTCCTTGTTTGGATTTCTATCATCTTATTTCAATCCTTTTCCCTTGATCCACCTTGGCTACAGCACGTCCACATTGGCTGGTAATCGCTCTCCAATGGTGAAACCTACAGGTTTGTGACCTGGGGTACTTCCACCGCGCTGGAAGTTGATCATTCTCCTTCGTGCCCGCGTGCACACTCCCACTTTTATCCAAATATCGTTGATTTCATTGAATTTCTCGAGATTGCTTCATCTCGAGGTTTTGATTTCAATTCTCATCAAGTGATGTTGATTGCGTGTCTCATCACACCTTGGCATCTACTTTTCAGTTTGCTCTGCTCCCTTGCAAAGCAGACGCCAAGGCGGGGCAGCTGTAGACACGCCAAAATTGACGTTACTGTGAGTACATCTCATATTACCTTGTAATACCCCAATTTGACTCTCAAATTAACTTTGTTTGAGTGTTTTTCCCACTTTCCTTGGATTTCTCTATTTTTCCTCCCTTTTCTTATTTTTTCCTATTTTTCTGAATTTTCTGGACATTTTTCTCTATTTTTATGAATTTTTCAGAATTAACGACATAAAGAGGGGCGTCATTGAATTTTAAGAAAATTAAAAGAAAATAAAAAGAAAATTGACGCCACTTCCATCAGGCGTCAATTCCTCCATTTTTTCCAATTTTCTAGATTTTTCTGAAGATTTTTCGAAATTATTTTAAAATTAACGACTTAACATGGGACGTTATTTTAATTTTTAATAAAATAAAAATTAAAAAAAAATAGAATTCACGACATGGGTGTCACTTTCAATTTGATTATTTTAATAGTATTTTTAAACCCTCTTCTAAAGGTGATTTGGTAGCCTTCCGGGTGTCAGAAAAATACGTAAAAATAGTCATTGGAATCAGCACAGTTGGATGCACCTCCACCTAAAAAATGAGAAAATAATATTGAGAAATGAAAAATGACCCTGTTTTGAATATTTTGAATTAACGACCTTGATTCGGACGTCAATTAAATTGACATCCGAATCGACAGTCGTCCTTTCTCTTTTGGCTATTTATCATATTGATTAACGTCCCTTGGTAGGGCGCGTTTTTAATTAACGCCTTTAGTTCAGGCGTCTTTCATAATTTTCAAATACAGGGAGATTTTATTTCTAAAAATTGATTCAGGAAATGACGCCTTGTTCCCAGACGTGTTTTCAATTCACGCCCTATGGCAGGTCGTCAATTTGTGAATTGACGCCCTTACCGAGGTTGTCTTCCACCTTTCGTGTCCTGCTCGAACGCAGCTTTCCTGAATAGTTCCCTGCCGTGTTTGATCACTTTACTCCATTAAGGAACTAGAGTCCTTGCCTAAGCTGATTATTGCTTGTTCTGATCCGATTAAGATCTGTTTGTTTGCCCTATAAATAGAGCCCTGCGGCTCTGTTCGGGGTGGATTTTCTTCTTCTCGATTTTACGCAGGGTGCTGCTGCTGCTGCTTGGCTGAAGGCGGAAGCTCCTGCACATCATCGTTCATCCGACAGAGTCTTCCTTCCCATTGAGCATCAAAGCCAAAGATCAAAAGCGCAGACTTTTCTTTTCTTTTTTTTAATTCTTTTCTTTTGTTCATACATATGCATGCATATTGCATCTTCTGTTAATCTTTCTTCTCAACCACGTTGAGACTCCTTGGTGCAACACTTGCACACTTGTTATTTTACATATCATCATCATCTTTTACCTACCCTTTTGCATAGGGGTTTAAAGACCAAACACCAATAAGGTGTGTTCATATCCATGCTTTCTATGTCTATATTTACATTTGGATTTGATGCTACACATCTTGATTTCTAATCCATGTTTGTTTATTGGTGCTTGTTAATTTTGAAAGGGTAATCAATCAAGGAAAACTCTCTTCATCGGCCGGCCGATAGAAAGAGAAGGTGCACTCACAATCTCCCCCGCATTTAAGGTATTTATATCGTGATCCCTCCATTGATTATTTGTTATATCCTTTGAGGCCCTCGCGTCTCTGGCGATCACATTCCCCTTAGCATCCTCGCATGCTCCCCTTTTCTCCCTCTTTTCCCATTCTTATTCTTAGTAGTGGATTATTTAGAATCTACGCCGAGGTGTACGTGTTTGACGTGGTTTCATGGAAGAGGTGCCCGCGTGATTCTATGTGATTGTTATGGGCCATCATGTGGATACACTTTTTATTATATCATTTTATCTTTTATCGGTTTATAAGTGTGTGGGTGTGCCAGTCACATAGTGACAACATGCTCAGGCTCCGAGACTGGAGTGGTCCGGAGCTAGTGGTGCGTGCCGTCTGACTAATCAGAGGAAAGTGGATATCGGGTCGAGACTGAGACCCGCCATGCCATAAAGGTCATAGCGTTAATTACATCTCCTCGGAGAGGGAAATCTTTAATTAATCGCTAGGATAAGGGGCCTTATGGCCTAAAAATCAAATTTCATGAAATGAATGAAGGGTGTGTTAAAGAGCATTAAAATCCCATTCATTAGGGTACAAAAGGGTATTTAAAATCATGTCAGTCATATATTGACCATTTCATGTTCAGACCGGCGTCCGAGTTGAAAGCATTATAAATATCTAAATGACATCGGGACAAATGTATGCCGAGATACGTCAAGTTTGATATTTGAAAGATGAAGAAATTCAGTTAAATCCTGGTCAAAACGGTTTAAATTCAGTGGGCCATTGGCCCGGGTCAAGGTCATGCCATGGTCATACTGGGGTGAATCCCCGGGGCCCAGGCGTGACTTATGAAGGCCTCGTTGATATCCCCTATATAAAGGGTCAAGAGGGAGGAATCCGGAATCGAACAACATTTATCTCTTAAAGAGGACATTTTTTCTTTTATTCTTATCATTAGATTATCATCATATTTTAAATGCTTTTGTCTATAATTCATCATTTTTCTATTTGCCCCCCCCTTTTTTAAGTCGTGACTGTTTAAAAAGGGTTGAGTCGACGCAGGGGATGCCTACGTCGACGCACCCCCTTTAGGGAGCTGAGCTTTCAGTCTTATCGTTTCATTTATTTGTTTTTTTTTGAAAAGGGGAGTTCGGTTGATCGGACTAATGAAGTCGGTCGATCAATCTTCCAATAGAAAGGGGAGTCTGTGGGATGGGTCGACCCCGACAGCGTGGCGCGTCGATCCAACAGTCGATCGGTCAACCAAAAATATAATTCAGTCAACCGAACCAGCAGGTGAGTTGACTCGGGGGCTGGGCAAGTCGACTTGCCTCACTCCAGGCGCGGAACTTCCTTCCTCTTGATCTTTTTACTGGTTAAGGTTTTAAATTTCTTATCTTTCACATGTTTTTAATTTGTGAAATGGATTTCATATTTTATTTCATATTTCTCGTCACTTCTTGTTCTTTCTTTTTTTATCTCCTCTTCCTTGACTTTCCTTTGTTTTATCTTGTTCATATTTTCATGGAAGCTCATTTCCATTTTTTTTCTTTTCTTTTCTTTCCTTCTTTGTTTTCTTCATTTAATTTATCCTACCTTCTTATTTTCATCTTGGCACATGAGCGAAGCATGCGTATATATGCATATATGTGTGTGATGACATGCGGGGTTTTTTTTGGCTCATTTCATCTTTTAAATCCCCTCTTAACACATGGGTAAATTGGGCGTGCATATGCAAATGTATGCATCATAGGGTGCGAGAAGGGCAACAAATCGGGGTAGCGCACTCGGGCTGGTGATATCCAGGAGGGGGGAGTCGATCTGGGCCCAGGCCAGTCGACTTGCCCCCATACCGGTGAACAATTCTCCGCTGTTCCGCCCTTAGAAGTGGCATGCAACGGTCATCAAGTGCAGTAATGCATGGCTATTCTGTGTCAAGAAGGGCAAGCCCTTAGGAAATGCAAGAAGATGGCTTTGTAAATTTTCGTGCGCAGCATGCAAGGGTTTGATCGTGTAATTATGCAAAGTGATCCTCGGTACGAGGCGAGGTACTTTACTCACGCATAATGAGGATTTTCACCCAGGCATAATCTGAGTTTCCGCTACTCACCATTTGATATACCAAAGGAATCATGACGCGCAAGCATATGAGAATTGAAGTACGCATGAAATCCTATCTGAATTCATGAATCAATGCACACATGAATTAAGGCATGCATAAAGGTGTAAGTGATATGTTCACTTCTGAAATGCGTGAAGGGGCAAATATGCTTAAGTTCATGTAATTTCCATGAAAATCTAGTGCAATTCAATATGCATATGCAGTGTTGATCATTTTCATGCAATCTTGGTGGATTTATCATGCAGATCTGTTATGGATAGGAAGTGCTTGACATGTGAGCAGGCCTAGCTGTCTTGGACAATATCCAAGCAGGGCAGTCCAGTGCCAAGCTGTGTCGACACAAAGGGGCATTGTGTCGACGCAGGGCACTAGGAAATGGATTCCTGTGCAGGTTTCTACATAGAGAACCTCATAACAGTAGCCAAAAATTAGATGGAAAGGGGGGAATCCCCACAGCACACGGGCTCCCCAAACAGACCCAGCAGAGGCTTCTGCCATGAATTACAGGCATATACATATATGCACGTGCATGCAAATTGCCCATTCATAAATCCACGTTTTTGATATGAATATTTCTTGTTTCTTGCTTTTATTCTCATCTTTAATCTATTCATCTTTATTTGCAACAATCTTCTGAAATTATGGTCATCTCAGCATCTCGTTCTTTTTGTGTGGGTTATCAATTCATATCTGCTGCTCATGAGTTCATAGTGTTTTTTTTTAGTTCAGTAATCTATCCATGATGTTTTTTTTTCTTAGTTCAGTCTGTGTGCCATGCTGGTTCTTGTTTTGTTTACTCCATTTGCTCATCTCATCTCTTTTTTTTTTATGTCATTGGTTCAGGTTTCTTGTCAAAAATCTGGCAGCACCTCTTCTAGACCTGGAGCATTGGGGGGGAGTAAATTGGGCGCTCGTCCACGGAGAGTCCGAGATGGCCCTGAAATAATAAAGATGCGCACGGAAGCGGCAACACCCTATGACCCGAATTGGGCACGGAAAACTCGAGGAATAGCCTACAAGGGGCTCCAATGACCCACGAGCTACCACAGTCTCGATTCCAAAACGTGGACTTAGATTGTTACCCAACTATGTGGCCATTAATATTCACCCCTTTAAGAGAGGTCACCCGGAGGCTATGGTATGCGAAAGCAAGGCACCGGAGATCCGGGAGTGATCAGAAAGCTTCAGAAAAAAGCCAAGGAGAGTTAAAGAAAATCGAGGAGCAGCCCACAGGAGCTCAAATGAGCGTGAATCCTGAGTCATATCCATGAGAATGGATAAACCCAGAGCCCTTCTAGCAGGGCATACTGTGCTTCTTCCCTGAAAAATATGTAGAAGGAAGAACATTACATGTTGGTAATTTAGGAATTAAACCCATATCCCTCACCCCTTTGGCATCATGACTATGGACTAGTCAAATCCCAAAATGGGGTTTTGAGAAGAAGAAAATCCCCCTACTGAAATCTGCTTACGATAACGGATAATAAGGAGAAAAGATCACAAGTTGGAGATTAGGGAGGGAGAAAAAACATGAGCATCAAAGATTGAATATCATAGGTGTTGCAGCATGAAAAATCTCCCAACATGGAGTATTCCTTTATTTCATATCAAGGAGGAGAAAGAGTACATCACAGAAATAGAGCAAGAAAAAAAAGGAGGAAATACAAAGGGGGAAGAGAGCAAGGGCCGGAGCTCCCTGCTCCCTTTCTTGCACCTCTCTCACGCTCTTTTGTCTCTCGTCAGCTTTTGCAGTAGAATTTCAGCATCTCCCACCTCTTTGTTCTTCAGCTGGGCTGATATTTATTTATATGGGGCGCAGGGGTCCCGTTCGGAGGGAGAACCCCTGCTTTTTTTTCTTTTTGTTATATGCCGTTGCTTCTGTCATCACAAGGCCACGATAGAGCAGGTGGGGAGGCCTCTCCCTGAGTGGAGTGGGTTGGCCGCTCCGGCGTCGCGTGGTCGACGATCGCACGAGGAGGAGCTGTCCGAGCACACGTGCGTGGGAAGTCAACGAGCATTGAATGCTCGTGCGGGGGGAAGTAGGAAACACGGGAAGAAGGGGGGAAAAGAGTCCGTGTGATTTTTCTTTCTATTTTCTATTTTTTTTACTTTTTTTAAAGAAATTGGTATCTAGTGCCATCGTCGTGAATTCTTGGACAAAATACGGAAATAAAATGCCTTCCATAATAAAAAACCAAATTTACATCCATGACCCTGACGTTAATTAAAGTAGTTAAAGTAGCGCCTTCCTAAAGAGGCGTCAATTCATCAAATTAAAAATCTAATTAAAAATTAGGAAAGCTGGAATTAACGTCTGTGTGAAGGGATGCCAATTTATATGAGTCGACCCAAAGGAAGGCTGAGTCGACCTAAGGTGAAAAATCACGTCACTTTATGAAGGCGCCAACTAAAGAATTGGTGTCTGTGACATGGACACGAATTTTAAAAAAATCTAAAAAATTGAAAAATCTTCCCATTAGGCCAGTGATGAGGTCCACTTTGGGGCATTATGTTGTGACATGAGATTTACTCATCTTAGCATCGATTTTAGGGTTAATTTCATCATGCCGGGAGAGGCGTGGATTCCTTTAGTGTTGGTTTTAGCATTAATTTTAGCGTGTCAACAGATGCCCCCCACCCGCAGGTGCCGCGAATAAGGGATGAGCGAGCGGGGCCTACGATTGTGGCTTCTTATCCGCCAGGCGGTTGATATCGGAGCAGAACATCATCGGCTTCACGCGAACGATCTCGACCGTGAACTATATTGATTGGTTCGGACAGCGAATCAGGCGCCAAACAAGATAACATCGTCGACATTGGGTTTATGCCGACGCAAGGATATCTGGTTTATCTGGTCTTAGACGAAAGGTCTAAGCCATTGGGTTGTATCGAACATCACGGTGGGATTAGGTTATAAGGGCATAGTAGTATCGTTGATAATGAGTTTATGCCAATGCCAAGGAATTGGGTTTATCTGGCTTAGACGAAAGGTCTAGGCTATTATTATTAGCGCAGCGAAGAGTGATATAGAAGGGGGGGATGAATAGATCACTCCCGATTTAGAAAACTTCAGCGGAAAATCACTACTTCGAAATTCAACCCTTCAAATACAGTTAAACAATATAGCTAACGCAGTGAGTAACTAAGACAGAATAATAAGGTGCGATTGAAAGAGGCTGTCCACACACAAACACAAAGCCAAGTAGATGGAGAGCGTAAACGATAATTGCAAACCACAGAAGAGACAAGAGATTTTAAGGTGGTTCGATTGTAGTTCACAATCTACATCCACCCCTCACTCCAACTAGAGTGAGGATTCCACTAGCCACTGCTAGAAAATTGCAGACTCAGTCTGCGAACAATATGTTGCCATACAGCTTGAACAACTAAGGGAAACAAATCCCTCAACCAAACTCTGCTACCCACAGAGCTTGACACCCGGACCTGCTACCAGTAAGACCAGAACCAGAGATGGCTCTCCCTTCCTCCAACCCGGAGGGAACCTGCTAATGACAACCCGTTACTGGCAAAATCAGAGATCACAGATTTCTCTTCCTCTGCAGCCCAGAGGGGAACCAGAGTAACTCTCCCTTCCTCCAAACATGGAGGGTAACAACTCGGAATCAGAGATATGAAGAAATGAAAGGAAAAACAGAAATGTAAACATGACCAACGATGAACAACAATTGTTTCATAAAACCAAAAACAAATGTAGCTTCCGAAGAAGTAAATTAGACTCTTCTCTCTCACTCAGACTTTTCTCTCACAGTAATACTCTTAAATCTTTTCTCTCTATCTTCTTTCTGGAATGTGGAGGCTCTCTCTCTTTTCTTCTTCTGCTCAGGGATTCTTCTCTTCACCTTTTTCCTCCAGTTCCATCCATCTAATCGCAGAAGACACCTTTTATATGGCATTCGACCTGACTTTCAGGACTTCACACGAGTGGGTCTCGTTCCCTCCTTTTTCAGAGCATCCTCGGATCATGTGCCAGGCATCATCCTCGGTTCACGTGCCCAATCATTAACCTGAATCATCTGCAGGCAGAGACAAAGGAAATGTGATTAGTTAGTTCAGTCATATAACAACGAATGTATATACTTTAGAAGCAGTAACTAAGTAAGTGTGTACACTGAGAGAGTGTATAGACTTGTGAGTCTTCATGCGACCTCAGTGTATATACTTGCTGAAGAATGCATTATCACAACAGGGGGAATGTGTGGACTTCTGTGAAATGTATGAAGCCATCGAGTGTTTAGACTTGGAGATGTCAATTAGAGTGTGTCAAATGTGAGAGTGTATACACTTGAAAACAACATATAGGCAAGTATGAACAACGTGAGAGTGTATACACTTGAAAACAGCATATAGGCAAGTATGAACAACGTGAGAGTGTATACAGTTGAAGGCCTTCAGCGTCCTCAGTGTATAGACTTGAAATTTGATGCATTAACAAGCCTATCCAATGTATAGACTTTAAACATTTGAACACATGGACAATGTATACACTTGGCCTTTGAGGAATGATGTAGAGACTCTGAACGATAAGGCAGGCTGTATAGACTTTGAGAATATTGAAGCAATGTATAGACTTGGTAAACCTGAACCAATGTACAGACTTGGGACGCCTGAGGACCAGTGTACAGACTTTCAATCAATGAATGCGTTGGCTGTACAGACTTGCATGAGCGTTGTATACACTTTGCCAATGTGTAGACTTAGGGTGTAGGTAAAGCAGCGAACGTAGGAAAAGGTTGGAATGTATAGACTTATATTCGATCAGCAATGTATAGACTTCAACTAAGGAAGCTACAGTGCAATGTCTAGACTTAATGATACAAGCCATGTATAGACTTTGGAATAATTGAAGCGATGTACAGACTTGGTGAGCGCCAAGCAATGTACAAGCTTTGAATCAAGGCTTGAATAGTGAATCAATGTCTAGACTTGGATGCCCAACGCCAAAGTATAGACTTGTGCAGTGCTGCCAATGTATGGACTTGTACAGTGCTGCGCAATGTACAGACTTTGAAGTGCGACCTATTAGGATGTGTAGACTTAGAACGCAACCAGGATGTCTAGACTTGTTATGAAGCAATGCACAGGCTGTACATACTTGAAGAATGCTTGCAGAAGGCGATGTTTAGTCTTGAAAGATGTGAGGCGATGTGCAGACTTTGGCAAAAGAAACGGCTGTACAGACTTTAGCTCAGCAGCGATGTATAGACTTTGATGACTGATGCATGAACAGTACGCCAATGTATAGACTAGGCCAATGAAGGGTGTATAGACTTCAGTTGAGCAAGCTACAGTGCCAATGTATGGACTTGACCTCAAGGAATGGCTGTACAGATTTTGAAGGCTTAGCGGAGGATGTACAGACTTTGAATATGAAGACCAATGTACAGACTATGAGAGCTAAGGCCAATGTATTAACTTGCGAAACTGGGGGGTCGACCCATCAGTAAGGGGGGTCGACCCACAACTGTCCAGTCAATGCTGACAGAGTGTAGACATGATCAAGTAGTGCATATCTATCTGAAAACCACATGAACTGCACAATCCTACATGATGAAGCATGAATAAATCTAGAAATAGAAGATTGATTTATAGTGTGAGACATCATCAAAACCGTAGGGATGTAACAATCTCCCCCTTTTTGATGATGGCAACACTGTGAATCAAGCAATATCAAAGCTTAACAAGAAATTAACTACAGCTTCAACAATCAAAGTAAATTCAAGGCATGCTCATGCAAACGAATTAAACACTACTACTGAAACACTTCTTTCTCCAAAACCACTCCCCCATAACTCACTCTCAGTTATTTCCATTACATGAATTCTCCCCCAAAGCTCATGACAATTCATGACTTACAGATATTGCAGAACTCTCTCCCCCTTTGACATCAGCAAAAGGAAATGCAGAATATATGAAAGTGCTGGAGACATGAAGAAGAAGTATAGTAACTTCTTAGTGCAGAAAGGCACGAGCAAGTCTTAAGAAAATAAATGAGGTGCTAAAGTCAAGTGAAGATTCTTTAACTCCAATACACACTAGAGAAATAGAATGATAGAAAAGTTTATCAGCATACATAGTGTATGATTTAGAGCAGGAGGTAACAAGTATGGCCAGATATAGTGGAACAGTCAACAATCCCAAAAGACAGCAAGAGACAAAGTTAGAGAGGTGTTCTCAAGGTATTGAAGACAAGCAATCCATTAGTTGCATAACAACAAGGAATTTGTGAGATGATTTTCAAGAAGATCAATGAGTAAGTTGGTAATTCACTCTTTTGACATTAGGGAGACACCTTGATTAGAGGCCTGAATCCCCAGTTACTAAGTGTGAGTACCTTATTACTTCCTCCTTTTTTTTATTAAAGGAACATAGTTAGTAACTATGGCTTTTGACATGAGGAAACACCTTGATCAGAGGCCAGAGTCCCTAGTTACTCACCAGCAAGCCACCATTGCTCTGTCATGACTTTTCATTCATTTTAAGCATTTGACACCTCATGACATAGGAGAAAACTTCATTTCATTGATGAAGCTCCCAGTTTCTCAGTGACCATAACAAGACATGTTTGTTCAGTTAAGCCCTTGTGTTGAAGAGATGGAATGATTGAAAATAATACCAGAAGGACTATTTCTTGAAGTGAATCTTAAAGTCTAGATTTCAAGCTGATTGGGTCAGATATCAAGACATACAGGTTTTGGCCTGAACAGAATCATTGACAATGTAGGAAGATATACTTTATACAATTAATCCAGATCTCTGAAGGAATACCAGAGGAAAGATTCTAACTAGACTTTAGTATCACTGACTTATAGACTTAAGAAATAAGTGACATTCTACTGTCTGAGAGAACCACACTAGATCTGTCATGAAAATCAGCATTGACACACATCTGGTCAAATTTTTTTTTTTTGAATCTGTCAAAGAACTCTTCCTCTTACAGCTCAACTAGCTCCCCCTCACTTAAAGCATTCCTGAAAGCTAACCAGCAGACATACAGAACTCCCCCTCACAAAAAGAACAGACTTCACATTTAAGATAATTTGTATAAGCCTAATTCTCTTCTTAGTGTTGTGAATTTTTCATTATCCATAGGTTTAGTGAAGATGTCAGCAATCTGATTATTTGTGCCTACATGAATCAGTTCAAAATTGTTTTTAGAAACCTCATCTCTTATGAAATGATGCCTTATCTCTATGTGTTTGGTACGTGAATAAGATTAATGGCACTGGTATTATCACAATAGATAGGTGTGCACCCCAGGTCTACTTGGTAGTCTTGAAGCTGGTGTTTAATCCAAATGACTTGTGTTCCACAACTCCCTGCAGTCACATATTCAGCTTCTGCAGTGGAGAGGGCCACAGAATGTTATTTCTTGGAACCCCAAGACACTAAACACCCACCCAAGAATTCACAATGACCACTAGTGCTTTTCCTGTCTAGTTTACATCCTGCATAATCAGCATATGTGTATGCAACTAAGTTAAATATGTGTGATGTAGGAAACCATAAATCAAGAGAATGAGTAGCTGACAAATATCTGAAAATTCTTTTCACTGCAGCTAAATGTAATTCAGTAGGTCTAGACTGATACCTTGCACACATTCCTACACTGAATTGTATATCAGGTCTAGAAGCTGTCAAGTAAAGAAGAGATCCAATCATACCTCGATAGAGTTTGACATTTACTTCTTTACCTGTCTCATCTGCATCCAGTGAGGTATTGGTACCCATGGGTGTTGTAATATGCTTCAGATTTTCCATGCCAAACCTCTTGAACAGTTCCATTGTGTACTTGGTATGGTTGATGAAACATCCATCCTCAGACTGTTGTACCTGCAAGCCAAGAAAGTACTTTAGTTCACCAACCAAGCTCATCTCAAATTCAGCAGACATCATTTTAGAGAATTCATCACATAGTTCATGCTTAGTTGATCCAAATACAATGTCATCTACATATACCTGAACTATGATGAGATCTTTATTTGTACCCTTGGTAAATAAGGTTTGATCAACTTTACCTCTTTTGTAGCCTTTGCTGATCAGAAACTCAGTCAATCTTTCATACCATGCTCTTGGAGCCTGCTTTAGACCATACAAGGCTTTGTTTAACCTGAAAACTTGGTTAGGTTGAGGAGAGAATTGAAATCCAGGGGGTTGTTCAACAAAAACCTCTTCTTTAATGACTCAATTTAAAAAGGCACTTTTCACATCCATTTGTTGGAGTTTTATATTCTTTGAACATGCAAAAGTAAGCAACATTCTTATAGCTTCCATCCTAGCAACAGGTGCATAGGATTCATCGAAATCTACACCAAATTCCTTACAGTAGCCTTTGGCTACTAATCTGGCCTTATTCTTAGAAATGATTCCATCTTCATTCATTTTATTTTTGAACACCCACTTAGTTCCTATGATATTAACATTATCTGGTCTTGGAATAAGTTCCCAGACATTATTTCTTTCGAACTGGCCCAATTCCTCACACATAGCATTGACCCAAGTTTGATCAGCTAAGGCCTCATCTACTGATTTGGGTTCAATTTGTGAGACTAAAGCAATTAAGTCTTCATTATTTACATTCCTAAAATGAGACCTAGTCCGAAGAGGATCTTCAGGATTGCCTATGACATTATCTATCGGATGATCTTTAAGAAATCTAGCATTTATTGAAGGCTCACCCGTTTCTCTTGTTCTTCCTGGTTGGGAGTATTTGTTGTTCCACTCGGCTGAGTCTTCTCTTCTTCTTGGTCTTCTAGGAATTCCCCATCATGATTGGAATCCTTGTCAAAATTTTCAATGTTAGAAGCACCTTTCTTTTCACTAAAAATGATGTGTGGAGACTCTTCAACTTTCTGGTCTGTTATGTTAAAGACCCTATATGCCCTA
This sequence comes from Amorphophallus konjac, assembly GCA_022559845.1. Lineage (NCBI taxonomy): Eukaryota > Viridiplantae > Streptophyta > Magnoliopsida > Alismatales > Araceae > Amorphophallus > Amorphophallus konjac. Next base: position 429,091,523 of record CM040126.1, on the reverse strand, counting down.
GACACTTCAGAGCACCCCAAAAATATTCTAGGGGAGCTTTTAGCTTCAAACTTGTCTAAATCTTTCTTGTCATTGTTATGAATAAAGTATTTAGCTCCAAAAATTCTGAAATGAAACAAGTTTGGTTTCTTACCTTTTAGAAGCTCATAGGGTGTTTTCTTGTGAATGGGTCTTACCATAGCCCTGTTGATTATGTAAGTTGCTATATTGGCCGCCTCTGCCCAAAACCTCCTTGGTAATTGACTTTCAATTAGCATGGTTTGGGCCATCTCCACAACAGTTCTATTTCTTCTCTCCACAATTCCATTCTGTTCAGGTGTCCTGGGAGAAGAAAATCTGTGTGTTAGTCCCTCTCTCTCACAAAGATCAGAAAACATGGAGTTTTCAAACTCACCTCCATGATCAGATTGAATAGAACATATCTTGTGTTTTCCTTCTTGTTTGACCTTATTGAAAAATAGATTAAACTTTTGAAATGCATCACTTTTATTTGCTAAGAAAAAGATCCATGAAAATCTAGAGAAGTCATTAATGATGACATAGCCAAACCTGTTCCCATTAAGACTCTGAGTTCTAGTGGGACCGAAGAGGTCCATATGGAGAAGTTCCATTGGTCTAGAGGACAATGGCTCATATCTTAATTTGAAAGAATTCCTGGTCTGTTTGCCTAGAGCACAGGCATCACAAGATTTTGAAATAGAATTGAATTTAATTCTAGGCAAGCCTCTCACTAAATCATACTTGACCAATTTATTTAAAGTAGTAAAGCTAGCATGGCCTAGACGTCTATGCCATTCAAAAGCATCATTTTCAGAATTGGCAGATAAACAAATATTAGATTCAGATTCCTCATCTAGGTCTACCATGTAGACATTATTAATCCTGTTGGCTACAAATTTAACCACATCAGAATTTATTTCAAAGATTTTGCATGAATTATCATCAAACACAACCCTGTGACCCTTGTCACATAACTGACTAATGCTAATCAGGTTGTGTTGAAGACCTTCCAAAAGTAGAACTTTTTCAATGGAGTTTGTGGAAGACTTACCTACTGTACCAACTCCAATTATCTTACCTTTGTTCTTTCCTCCAAATTTGACAAGACCCCCTATCTTCATCTCTATCTTGCTGAACTTGGATCGGTCTCCTGTCATGTGCCTGGAGCAGCCACTGTCGAGGTACCACTTGTTGTCTTCAGCTGCCAGGCCGATCTACACAAACAAAATCAAGCAAAGTGATTTGGAACCCAAGATGAGTTGGGTCCAAAGACATTGTTCAAATCTCTGATCAAATGTTTAGGTATCCAAATTTGCTTCAGCATGGTTTTATCTGACACCTTTACTTCTGGTTTATTGAAATTAAGTCCAGCTGGTCTGGGGAAGTAAGTTCTATTCCATTCATTAGGCTTCCCATTCCTAGGAAATCTCCTGTAAGCTTGTTGATTAACATATTTTTTAAGATTATAATTATTTCTCCAGTAGGTCCTGTTTGGACCCATCTGATTGAAGTAATTCCAGCTTTTCTTCTGATCCACTTGCTTGGTCCATTTACCATTTATGTTCTGATGAGTGGGCTTAGTGAAGTTTTTCACAGAATTCATTCCCATTTTAAATGGTTGACCAGCACTATTTTTAGAACTTTCTTTCGGACCTTGAGTTCCCTTACTGTTGTTTGAGCTGGATCATGTGTCCAGCTTCTCTTTCCCCTTCTCTGAGGAGAAGGTAATGGTTTTGAATTGTAAGGGTCTCTTGTTAGTTGGGTCATAGCCTAGACCCTCCTTATTGAAGTTAACCCTAGTCCCTAGTATGGCATCCAGACTAGTTTTTCCTTGGACAAACTTTTCCAAAACTTTCTGTTTGTCTTCCAGCTCTTTTTGCAGAGACTCAGAGTTTTTTAAGAGTTCGGCATTCACTTTCTTAACAGCTTCATACTTTTCTGAGGTTACTCCATTTTCTTTCAGGCTTTCTTCCATTTTAATTTTGAGTTCATTAAGCTGGGTTTGACTCTCTTGGTTTTCTCCCTTGAGTTTATCATTTTCTTTTCTTAGTGAGGTCATTTCTTCTAGTTGCTCTTTTAGTTTCTGATTTTCCTCACAGACCTGGGTTTGTTCTTCAACATTAGTATTAAAATTTCTTTTCAGAACCCTATGCTCTTTACTAAGAGAATTGAACTTATCTAATAACTCAGCATAAGCATCTTCCCAGTCATCAATCGTAAAGTTTTCAAAAACATTGGTTACCTCCTCTTCACTGTTTGCCATTAGGCAAATTCCTTCTTCATACTCCTCTGAGGAAGTGTCTTCGAGATCTTCTTCCTCCTCGCTCCATGTGCAGACCATCGCCTGTGGCTTCTTCTTCTTCTGCACCTTTGTGTTCTTCTTCTGAAAGTAGAGACCATTCTTCTGGAGATCTGGGCATTCACCTTTCATGTGTCCCTGTTTGTTACAATGATAACAAGTCAGTCTCTTAGGATTTCTATCCCTATGATTGGTAGATTCAACATTCTTGTTAAAGGAGTATGGCTTTTTCCTCCTAAATGTCTTCCCCTTTCTCCTTAAAAATTTACTAAACTGACGAGTGAGCATTGCCTGCTCCTTCTGGTCGAGATCGGAGAAGCCATCAGACTCATCGCTACTGCTACTCTTGTTGCGGGATGCGTTGAGAGCTACATTCTTAGCCTTCCTATCACTTCCTTCACCACCTCCTTTGAAATTCATCTCATAGGTCATGAGGGATCCTATGAGTACATTCACTGTCAAGGTCGTCAGATCTTTTGACTCTTCAATCACGATGGCCTTAGTGTGCCATGCTGGGGATAAAGATCTAAGAATTTTCTGACTATATCTGCCTCAGCTAGATCCTTCCCTAGCCCCTTAAGAGTGTTTGTGATCAAGGATAACCTGGCATACATTTTAGTAATATTCTCCTCTGCATTCATCCTAAACAGTTCATACTTAGAGGTGTAGAGGTTTACCTTCGAGGCTTTCACTTGAGCTGTACCTTCGTAGATTAATTGCAGCTCATCCCACATTCGCTTGGCAGTCTTGTAGGCAGATATACGGGCATATTCCTCTGGGTGAACAGCACACTGGATGATGTTCAACGCCATCCAGTTGAGTGAAGATAGCTTGACATGATCATCTATCCACGCGTCCTCGTTCGGTGGCAGATCATACGGCCCAACAGTAATTACCCTCCACAGCTTGTGGCTCTGTGCCCTGATAAACACTTCCATCTTGTTCTTCCAAAAGAGATAGTTATTACCATCAAAAAATAGAGGGTGACTAATGGATTGACCTTCAGCCATGAAGCTTCTAGGACCATTAGCATTTCCCTGACCGTTCGTCCACATGATGCAAACCTGCTCTGATACCAAATGTTAGCGCAGCGAAGAGTGATATAGAAGGGGGGGATGAATAGATCACTCCCGATTTAGAAAACTTCAGCGGAAAATCACTACTTCGAAATTCAACCCTTCAAATATAGCTAAACAATATAGCTAACACAGTGAGTAACTAAGACAGAATAATAAGGTGCGATTGAAAGAGGCAGTCCACACACAAACACAAAGCCAAGTAGATGGAGAGCACAAACGATAATAGCAAACCACAAAGGAGACAAGAGATTTTAAGGTGGTTCGATTGTAGTTCACAATCTACATCCACCCCTCACTCCAACTAGAGTGAGGATTCCACTAGCCACTGCTAGAAAACTGCAGACTCAGTCTGCGAACAAGATGCTGCCACACAGCTTGAACAACCAAAGGAAACAAATCCCTCAACCAAACTCTGCTACCCACCGAGCTTGACACCTGGACCTGCTACCAGCAAGACCAGAACTGGAGATGGCTCTCCCTTCCTCCAATCTGGAGGGACCCTGCTAATGACAACCCGTCACTGGCAAAACCAGAGATCACATATTTCTCTTCCTCTGCAGCCCAGAGGGGAACCGGAGTAACTCTCCCTTCTTCCAAACATGGAGGGTAACAACTCAGAATCAGAGATATGAAGAAATGAAAGGAAAAACAGAAATGTAAACATGACCAACGATGAACAACAATTGTTTCAAAAAACCAAAAACAAATGTAGCTTCCGAAGAAGCAAATTAGACTCTTCTCTCTCACTCAGACTTTTCTCTCACATCAATACTCTCAAATCTTTTCTCTCTATCTTCTTTCTGGAACGTGGAGGCTCTCTCTCTTTTATTCTTCTGCTCAGGGATTCTTCTCTTCACCTTTTTCCTCCAGTTCCATCCATCTAATCGCAGAAGAGACCTTTTATATGGCATTCAACCTGACTTTCAGGACTTCACATGAGTGGGTCTCGTTCCCTCCTTTTCCAGAGCATCCTCGGATCACGTTCCAGGCATCATCCTCGGTTCACTTGCCCAATCATTAACCTGAATCATCTGCAGGCAGAGACAAAGGAAATGTGATTAGTTAGTTCAGTCATATAACAACGAATGTATATACTTTAGAAGCAGTAACTGAGTAAGTGTGTACACTGAGAGAGTGTATAGACTTGTGAGTCTTCATGCAACCTCAGTGTATATACTTGTTGAAGAATGCATTATCACAACAGGGGGAATGTGTGGACTTCTGTGAAATGTATGAAGCCATCGAGTGTTTAGACTTGGAGATGTCAATTAGGCAAGTGTGTCAAATATGAGAGTGTATACACTTGAAAACAACATATAGGCAAGTATGAACAACGTGAGAGTGTATACACTTGAAAACAGTATATAGGCAAGTATGAACAACATGAGAGTGTATACACTTGTAGGCCTTCAGCGTCCTCAGTGTATAGACTTGAAATCTGATGCATTAACGAGCCTATCCAATGTATAGACTTGAAACATTTGAACACATGGACAATGTATACACTTGGCCTTTGAGGAATGATGTAGAGACTCTGAACGATAAGGCAGGCTGTACAGACTTTGAGAATATTGAAGCAATGTATAGACTTGGTAAACCTGAACCAATGTACAGACTTGGGACGCCTGAGGACCAGTGTATAGACTTTCAATCAATGAATGCGTTGGATGTACAGACTTGCATGAGCGTTGTATACACTTTGCCAATGTGTAGACTTAGGGTATAGGTAAAGCAGCGAACGTCGGAAAAGGTTGGAATGTATAGACTTACGTTCGATCAGCAATGTATAGACTTCAACTAAGGAAGCTACAGTGCAATGTCTAGACTTAATGATACAAGCCATGTATAGACTTTGGAAGGCTTGAAGCGATGTACAGAGTTGGTGAGCGCCAAGCAATGTACAGACTTTGAATCAAGGCTTGAATAGTGAATCAATGTCTAGACTTGGATGCCCAACGCCAAAGTATAGACTTGTGCAGTGCTGCCAATGTATGGACTTGTACAGTGCTGCGCAATGTACAGACTTTGAAGTGCGACCTATTAGGATGTGTAGACTTAGAACGCAACCAGAATGTCTAGACTTGTTATTAAGCAATGCACAGGCTGTACATACTTGAAGAATGCTTGCAGAAGGTGATGTATAGTCTTGGAAGATGTGAGGCGATGTGCAGACTTTGGCAAAAGAAACGGTTGTACAGACTTTAGCTCAGCAGCGATGTATAGACTTTGATGACTGATGCATGAACAGTACGCCAATGTATAGACTAGGCCAATGAAGGGTGTATAGACTTCAGTTAAGGAAGCTACAGTGCCGATGTATGGACTTGACCTTAAGGAATGGCTGTACAGACTTTGAAGGCTTAGCGGAGGATGTACAGACTTTGAATATGAAGACCAATGTACAGACTATGAGAGCTAAGGCCAATGTATTAACTTGCGAAACTGGGGGGTCGACCCATCAGTAAGGGGGGTCAACCCACAACTGTCCAGTCAATGCTGACAGAGTGTAGACATGATCAAGTAGTGCATATCTATCTGACAACCACATGAACTGCACAATCCTACATGATGAAGCATGAATAAATCTAGAAATAGAAGATTGATTTATAGTGTGAGACATCATCAAAACCGTAGGGATGCAACAATTATCCCCGGCTAAGACAGAGAGTCATGGGTGTCGGGTTGATGGTTGGATTTCTTTGATATCCTTTGACATCTGTCTGCCTAGACGTCGATGGTTGCATATCTGAATGTCTTTGAATATCTGTCGGCCTGGATGTCGACGGTTGAATATCTTGAATATCTTTGAATATCTGTCGGCCTAGATGCCGACGGTTGAATATCTTGAATATCTTGGAGTATCTTGAATGTCTTGGAATATCTTGAATATCTTGAGTATCTGGGAATATCTTGGATGTCTTGGAATATCTTGGATATCTTGGAATCTCTTGAGTATCTTAGAATATCTTGAGTATCTTGGGATATCTTGAATATCTTGGATATCTTGAACATCTTGGATATCTTGAACCTTTTGGATAGCTTGAACATCTTGGAATATCTGTCGGCTTAGACGCCGATGGTTGAATAGCTGTCGACTTGAATGCCAATGGTTACAATGTTGTTGGCTCAGACGCCGATGGTTGAAATACTGTCAGCTCCAACGCCAATGGTTAAAATGTTGTCAGCTCAGATGTCGATGGTTGAAAAGCTGTCGGCTAAGGGGCCGATGGTTGGAATGCTGTTGGCTCGAACGCCAATGGTTAAAATGCTGTCAGCTCAGATGCCGATGGTTGAAAAGCTATCGGCTTGGGCGCCAATGGCTGAAATGCTGTCGATTCAGACGCCGATGGTTGAAAAGCTATCGGCTTGAATGCCAATGGCTGAAATGTTGTCGGCTCAGACGCCGATGGTTGAAGTGCTATCGGCTTGGATGCCGATGGTTGAAATACTGTCGGCTTGGATGTCGATGGTTGGAATGTTGTTGGCTCGAACGCCAATGGTTAAAATGCTGTCGACTCAGACGCCGATGGTTAAAATGTTTTCGGCTCATACGCCGATGGTTGCAATGCTGTCAGCTCGAGCGCCGATGGTTGAAATGCTGTCGGCTTGGACGCCGATGGTTGAAGAGCAGCTGGCTTAAATGCCGATAGTTGAAATGTAGCATTGCAACCATCAGCGTCTGAGCCGACAACTTTTCAACCATCGGCTCGAGTGCCGATGGTTGAAATGCTGTCTACTCAAATGCTGATGGTTGAAATACTGTCGACTTGGACACCGATGGTTGAAGAGCTATTGGCTCAAACGCCGATAGTTGAAATGCTGTCGGCTCGAGCGCCAATGGTTGAATATCATTTCCACGCATTCATCATTCTTTATTCATCATGATTTTCATCATCATTTTTTATCATCATTATTGTTTATCATCATCATCTTTTATCATTTCTTTATCATCATCATTTTTACCATCACCATTTTTTTATCATCATCATTGTTTATCATCATCATCTTTTATCATCATCATGTTATCAGTTTTTATCATCATTTTTTTTATCATCATCATTTTTATAGTCCTTATTTTTTATCATCATTATTGTTTATCATCATCTTTTATCCTTTTTTATCATCATCATTTTCTTATCATCATTATTTTTCTATCATTACCCTTTCATCATTTGTCATCATTTTTTTATCATCATTTCATCATTCATTTTTTTCTTCAATTCACCCCTTTTACCTGAGCATGCAAGCACTCATTTACAGCAGGCATAGAATAGACATATAGGATAGCTCCCCTCTATCGGGGATAGGATAAAAATGGCGCCCCTGATCCAAGGACAGAGTACGGCCCATGAAGCACAACTAAAGGAGATGTGCATTCGTAGAGAGGACATTGCATAGCCTATGCGCATAGTTTAAATCGCAATCTACACCCGAGATAGTTTCTCTGTGGTGTGGAAGTGCAAGTATATGAGTAGTGAACCCTAAACATAGGGATAAGGAGACGTTCTAAGTAACACTTAAAGGATTACTCTGTCGCCTACACGTACATTTTAGGTTTTTGACTTTCGGTAGCTTCACACAGCCCCCTTGTTTATTTAAATTTTAGACTTCACCGTTCAGCGCGAGTTTCCTCATGTGTCTCAATGGAGATTCCAGACTACTAGGATTCATCGCTTATTACAATTTTATTATGAAATTCGCTTCACCATTTTCGCGCGAGTCTCCTTATGTGTCTCAATGGGGATTCCCGACTACTTGGATTCACATTGCGTCTCTTCATCATTTTTCATTTCATTTTATTATTATTTTTGAAGGAGACAGGCAACTTTTTCTTCACGATTACCTTTCATGTGAGTGTAGGAATTCGAGCATCCATGAAGTGCCAAGAAGAATTTCTGGAATCCTTTTAGTTAGAAATCATTGATCACATTGTGTGCAAAGTGTGGGAGTTTTGTCTCGGGTGTATTTTGTGAGTTATGTTAAGAACATAGCTATGACTCTTCCCCTCAACGCATGCACCCACCAGAAATTAATTTTTCCCCTTAGTGTATGTTGTGACGCACACATATCTAGAATTAGGGCAGCATTATTTATTCAAGGAGATATGGTCCTAAGAAATTCAAAAGGGAGTTTATTAAACTACCTTGTAGGCATGCATTTAAAATCAAACTCATGCAAGAGAATTTTTTTTTTGTTTTTAAATATCATCGAACATCTTTGAATACTTGTGAATCATCTTTGGATATTGCTTAACGTCTTTGGATATGTGTCGGTGCGGACGCCAACGGTTGAATATTTTTGAATAGCTCTGAATATCTTTGAACAGTTGTCGGCTTGGACGCCGATGGTTAGGTATCTTGAGTATCTTTAAATATTTTCGAATATGTGTTGGCATGGATGCCAATGGTTGAGAAGCTGTCAGCTTGGGCGCCAATGGTTGCAATGCTGTCGTCTCAGACGCCGATGGTTGGGAAGCTGTTGGCTCGGCCGCAACGGTTGAATAGCTTGAATATCTTCGAACATCTTTGAATTGTTGTCGGCCTGGACGCCGATGGTTGAAGAGCTGTCGGCCTAGATGCCGATGGTTAAAGAGCTGTCAGCTTGGATGTCGATGGTTTAAATGCTTTCGGCTTGAGCGCCAATGGTTGACATCGTCGGCTCGAGCGCCAATGGTTGAAGAGCTATCGGCTTGGATGCCGATGGTTGAAGAGCTGTCGGCTTGGATGTCGATGGTTGAAATGCTGTCAGCTTGGATGTTGATGGTTGAAGAGCTTGAATATCTTTGAACATCTTTGGATAGCTGTCGGCCTGGACGCCGATGGTTGAATAGCTGTCGGCTCAAACGTCGATAGTTGCATATTTTTAACATCATTGATCATCTGCCGGCCAGACCACCGATGGTTGAATAGCTGTCGGCTTGGATGTCGATGGTTGAAGAGCTTTCAGCTTGGATGTCGATGGTTGAAATGTTGTCGGCTTGGATGCCGATGGTTGAAGAGCTTGAATATCTTTGGACAGCTGTCGGCCTGGACGTCAATAGTTGAATAGCTGTCGGCTTGGATGCAGATGGTTGAAGAGCTGTCAGCTTTGATGCCGATGATTGAAGAGTTGTTGGCTCAAACGTCGATAGTTGCATATTTTTAACATCGTTGTTCATCTGTCGGCCAGGCCATCGATGGTTGAATAGTTGTCGGCTTGGATGCCGATGGTTGAAGTGCTGTCGACTTGGATGGTTGAAATGATGTCAGCTTGGACATCGATGGTTGAAGAGCTTGAATATCTTTGAACATCTTTGGATAGTTGTCTGCTTGGATGTCATTGTTGAACCCCCTCCTCATGTAAAATGCCTTATGGTTTTGATGTTGACCAAATTCTTTTTGAACTGAAAATGAGTCCTTCTAACGTCTTGAATCCCAACTCCGTCATATGAGGTTTTGGCGTGTTATGAAGGCTCAATGCAATCTTCTTGAGGGTAAGTGAGTTAATTTGACAGTTTGGATGAAAGAATTAACTGCGAAATATTTTGACAGGCCAATCTTCAAGGACAAGAATTTCAATGCTCTGGGACGTTTGGTGAGATCGACTTCAACCTTGATTTTCAATTTTGTGATTGAAGTCCTTTAAGATCATCTCTCATTTGAATTATGTCTAAGTATGGAATGGTTTAAGCTTAATTGATTGACATGCTTTAAGAACCATTTTATTGTAGCTCATAAACTTGTTCTTGAACACTTTTCATGGTTTGCATGTTTATTTTAGACGTTCTGGAACTTGACTCGGTCATTTGGATCGCATTCTCGGCAAATTCGTGTTCTGGCTGAAAGGGTCGACCCCAAGGGTCGACCCTAGGGGTCGCCGCCCGTGGTCTTTATTTTTTGGCATGCTGGCAGTTGGTTCTGGAATTGCGAGGGTCGACCCCTTCAGTAAAAATTCTTAAACAGCAAGCTGTTCCTGAGAGGGTCGACCCCAGGGGTCGACCCATGCCTTCTGGGCAGAAAAACCACCCACGAGGGTCGACCCCAAGGGTCGACCCCTTCATTTCCGGGCCGAGCCGTATTTGTTGACCCTTGGAATTTTGACCTCATGGGTCATTTGTTTTAGGTTGGGGGCCCGTGCTTTGCTCCACATTTTGAGGATCTGGTCCCTTGACCGTCCCCAGAACTCTCTTAGCATATATAATGTCACTTGGTTGATGAAAACCCTAAGGGGAAAAAACGTATGTTGAGCTGTAAGCTTTCTTTCTAACCCCTTGTGTTGGCAGGTTGAAGTCGCCACCTCCTGACCTGGTTCCAGCTTGAAGAGTGCGTGAAAGTGAAGGGAAGGAGGAGGAGAACTACTTCCATACAAGCCACAGCTGCTGGATGCGATCCAAAATCAACCTAAAGCTTCATTCAAGCCAAGATCATCACCGTGCTGCATAAAGTGTTCGATTAAATTCGTGGAAGTGATAGGGGGAGCTCCAACCAGGATAATCCAACCTCTTTTCACTCTTCTCACTTTGAATACCTTGAGTTTAACTTCATCATATGTTTGTAATCAGTAAATCTGAGATTTGTGTGTGTGTGTTCGTGTTCGACAACACGAACGTGTGTGTGTGTTTGTGCTTGCTGTTCTACACAGCATGTGTGTGTGGTTGCTGTTGTAATCAGCGGGTGTGTGTGTTTCACTGTCTAGTGGAAGTTAATCCTCCGTGTGAGGGGTGGACGTAGGGGACACGGTGTGTACCCGAACCACCTAAAAATTCCGTGTGCACTTTGTGGTTTGGTTTTCTGCTATAAACCGTGTGGGCTTCACGGTGAGGAGAGAATTCAATTGCTTGTTAATAAATCACCCCATCATCACGCATTCACGTGTGTGTTTCTGTTCATGCTAGTTTTGAGTTTGTTGTTTATCTTGCCTTGGTTCCGTGTAGCTCGTTTTTAGTTTTTATTGGGCCATCAATTCACCCCTCCCCTCTTGATTGCCACCCTCCGGGACTCAACAATTGGTATCAGAGCCTTGTGCTCTGGTTGATTTACGATCTCACGGTCGTCATAGTAGATCCCGTTTAATGGCAAATAGAGGGATGATGCCCGAAGGGCATTCCATTCAAAGACCTCCGTTCTTTGATGGATCGAACTACCCTTACTGGAAGAATAGAATGTATGTTTTCCTACGTGCCCAGGACTATGATGTTTGGCGTGTCATAAGTAAGGGTCCATATGTTTTATCTGAAAAAGAAGATGAATGGGATGAAGAAGATATAGAGAAGTGTTCAACGAACTTTAAGGCTATGAATATAATTCAATGTGCCGTTCATCCTAACGAATACTCACGAATATCTATGTGTGCCTCTGCGCAGGAGATGTGGGATAAGCTACGGCTTATATATGAAGGAACATCGGAAGTCAAGGAAACAAAAGCCAACCTCCTAGTTCGGGACTATGAGCTATTCGCAATGAAGTCAGAAGAATCAATTTCTGACATGTTTGCAAGGCTAACCGAGATTACCAATGGACTAAAGGGACTTGGCAAGGAGTATTCCAACAAGGAACTCGTCAGAAAAGTCCGAAGATCCCTCACTCCATAGTGGCATACAAAGGCCACTGTAATTGAAGACTCCAAGGATCTAAGTACCTTAACCCTTGACGAGTTAATTGGCTCGCTGATGACTTACGAGATAAACATCAAAAGGAGTGAGGAGGATCACAAGAAAAAGAAAGTTGTTACCACAATGGCTCTAAAGGTGAATCCACACGACTCAGAGGGCAGTGAAAATGATTCAATAGGCAACACTGAAGATGAAGAATTAGTTGCCATGATCACACAAAGGGCAAGACGGTTTGTGAAACGAACCAGAAATTTTGGTGGTCAGTTCAGAAAAGGACTAAGAAGGCAAGGTCCAAACAGAGGAGAAAATAGCAAGAGAGAAGAAGTGATTTGCTATGAATGCAAGAAACCCGGCCATATGCGGGGTGAGTGCCCCGATCTCATCAAGAAGGTAAAGAAAGGCAAGTTCAGAAAGCCTAAGGCCTTGATGGCCACATGGAGCGATGAAGATCAAGAGGAGTCCGGAAATGAAGATGGACTAGAGGAGCTAGTCCAGAATCTATGCCTCATGGCAAATGACGACGAAGGAAATGAGGTAGATTCTGAAACTGAAACTCTCACCTCTGAACAATGGCAAATTGCATATGAATCTTTATATGAAAAATGTAAGAGATTCAAATCTGAAAACAGAAATTTGAAAAAGAAAATTGATCATTTTGTGCATACTAAAAAATCATGTGAAGAGTGCCATGCTTTAAAATCAGGAAATGAAATTCTTTCATCCAAAATTGAACTATTTGAAGAAGAGATTTCATGTATGAGAGAAGAACAGTCTACATTTCTAAAAATGCATGAAGAATTGAAAGATGACATGGAACAAGAAAAGCTTCAAATCTCGGCTTGTAATGAAGCCAAAGAAAAGGCTGAAAAACAAAGTCAATCTCAATTGGCTGAAATAAAAATGTTGAAGGATGCCCTTGCCATCCTTGAAAGATCAAGTTCAGCATCTCTTAAACCAAAGAAACACATGCATAACTCTTTTTCGAATGTTGGTAGATGGAGAAAAAGAGATAGAGCCATCACTTGTTTCTATTGTGGAAAAATGGGTCATGATATGTATGATTGTAAAATTCTGAAATATGATGAAGAAAATTCTGTTGGATTCAGAAAAAGATCATATATGCATCATGCCTCTAACCATCATGGACCCAAGCTTGCTTGGGTACCAAAATCTCCATAAGAACTTTGGTTGAATTGCAGGTCCACTCGAGAGCTCAAAGGAACAAATGGTATTTGGACAGCGGTTGCTCTCGACATATGACGGGAAACAAGGAATGGTTTGTGGACCTGCAAGAAAAGGATGGTGGAACGGTAGCATTTGGTGGTAAAGACAAAGGTAAAATTATTGGGGAAGGTAAGATAGGTAAGAATCAAAATCATACCATTGAAAATGTATTACTTGTGAAGGGTTTGCAACATAATCTTTTAAGCATAAGTCAACTTTGTGATAAGGGATGCAATGTGATTTTTGATTCTAACCACTGCACTGTTTTGAATAGGAATACTCAAGAGATCAAATTCATTGGTTTCAGGTATAACAATGTTTACATGATAGACTTGAATGATGCTTCTCATGAAAACTTATGTTTAACTACAAGGAGCAACGATGATGCTTGGCTCTGGCATCGGCGGCTTGGGCATGCTAGCTTCAATGTATTGCTGAAATTATCCAGAAAGGATTTGATGGTTGGACTGCCCAAGTTGAAGGCCGTCAATGATGGAATTTGTGGAGCTTGCAGCATGGGCAAACAAACAAGGACATCATTCAAGTCCAAACAAGATGTGACCACATCAAGACCTCCTGAACTCATCCACATTGATCTCTTCGGACCAAGTAGAACTCACAGCTTGGGTGGTAAACTATATGGATTTGTGATTGTGGATGATTATTCAAGATTCTGTTGGGTCTATTTTCTCTCTCATAAAAATGATGCCCTGACGAAATTTGAAGCATTTTGCAGATTTGTTCAAAATGATAAAGGGTATTGCATCAAAACTGTGCGGAGTGATCACGGCCGAGAATTTGATAACCATGAGTTCAGTAATTTTTGCAGGGCTCAAGGCTATATGCATGACTTCTCCGCACCTAGAACTCCGGAACAGAATGGAGTTGTGGAAAGGAAGAACAGAACGCTAGTTGAGATGGCAAGAACCATGCTGAATGAGAATAAAATACCAAGGTACTTTTGGGCTGAAGTAGTGAACACGGCCTGCTACATCATAAATCGAGCCATGGTAAGACTATTGTTGAAGAAAACTCCATATGAGCTATACCGAGGTAAGAAGCCAAACATTTCATATTTGAGACCGTTTGGCTCAATATGCTACATTCATAACAATGGTAAGAAGGACTTGGCTAAATTTGATCCCAAAAGTGACAAAGGCATATTGCTTGGGTACTCTCTCAATTCGAGAGCATATCGAGTATATAATTTGAGAACTCTCGTAGTTGAAGAAAGTCCACATGTTATTATTGATGAATCATCTCTATTTAGAACTGATGAAAAATCTATTTTCCAGGATGATGTGTTGAAAGATGACAATATCGAGAAGAAGCAAGAAAATTCAGAAAAACAAGAAGAGGAAGAACCAAAAGAAGAAGATGTAAATCAAGAAACTCAACTTGAACAGGAGCTACCGTTGCAATGGACATTTGCAAAGGACCATCCTCTGGAGAATGTATTGGGAAATGTACAAGAAGGGATAAGGACACGAGCCTCCTTCAGGGAAGTTGAAACTCATGACTTATTAGCCTTGCTCTCTCAATTTGAACCTCACTCCATTGAAGAGGCCTTGAAAGATGAGTCATGGATCATGGCCATGCAAGAAGAACTACACCAGTTTCAAAGGAACAAGGTGTGGTTCCTCGTACCATGTCCTACGAATCACTCCGTGATCGGAACCAAATGGGTGTTTCGAAATAAAACAAACGATCAAGGAGTGGTAATTAGGAACAAGGCCAGGCTTGTACCCATGGGTTATAGCCAAGAATTAGGAGTTGACTTCGATGAGTCTTTTGCTCCAGTAGCAAGACTTGAGGCAGTGAGGGTTCTCTTAGCATTTGCATGTTGTCATAACATCAAATTATTTCAAATGGATGTTAAGAGTGCATTTTTGAATGGCTATATCCAGGAAGACGTGTATGTGGAGCAACCACCGGGGTTTGAAGACACAAAGCATTTAGACCATGTGTACAAGCTGGACAAGGCACTTTACGGTCTGAAACAAGCACCCCGTGCATGGTATGAAAGGTTAAGTGAATTCCTCATTCAACATGAATTCAAACGAGGTAATGTTGATCAAACCCTCTTCACGAAATTGAATGGTGAGGAAATCTTGATTGTTCAAGTTTACATTGATGACATTATTTTTGGCTCCACTAAAGATGCCCTTAGCAACGACTTTGCAAAATTGATGCAAAGTGAGTTCGAAATGAGCCTCATGGGAGAGTTAACCTTCTTTTTGGGATTGCAGGTACATCAAACGGTGGACGGGTTGTTCATACACCAAAAGAAATATGCAATGGAGTTGCTGAAAAAATTCGGTTTGGCATCAACTAAGCCACAACCAACACCCATGTCCACTTCATTGAAAATTGATCAAGATGAGAAAGGTACATCAGTGGACCAAAAACTCTTTAGAAGTATGATAGGTTCACTATTGTATCTAACTGCCAGCAGGCCCGACATACAATTTGCTGTTTGTCTATGTGCAAGATTTCAGTCAAATCCAAAGGAATCTCATTTGTCGGCTGTGAAACGGATTTTTAGATATATTGCTGGTACAGTTAACTTAGGATTGTGGTTTCCATGGAATTCATGCTTTGAACTTGACGTTTATTCTGACGCCGATTACGCGGGCTGTAAGATGGATCGGAAAAGCACTAGTGGTTATTGCCATTTTCTTGGGGGTTGTGTGATCTCATGGGCCTCCAAGAAACAAAATTCAGTGGCATTATCAACAGCCGAAGCCGAGCATGTGGCTGTCGGTAGTTGCGTTACCCAAGTGCTATGGATCCAACAGCAAATGATTGATTATGGCATTTCATTTAAAAACACCCCAATTCTTTGTGATAACACATCCGCCATAAATCTGTCCAAAAATCCAGTTCATCACTCCCGCACCAAGCATACTGAAATTAGACATCATTTCATCAGAGACCATGTGAGTAAGGGTGATATTAACATCAGTTTTGTTGAGATAGATCATCAAATTGCCGACATTTTCACCAAACCTCTTAGTGTAGACAAGTTCACATCATTTAGAAGGGAACTAGGGGTTTGTAGGATAGATCAATCTGAGTCTTAATCATGTGCATCAATGTCATTGCATTGCATGTAGTGTGTCATTTTTTTGTCATGCATGTGCATAGTCGTGCTTGAAAAACCACAAAAATTTTCTATTTCTTTTGCATGAAAACCTTGATTGCATGGTATGCATGTTCTTATTATAGAATACAACCATTGGCTTTGCAAATTCTATGGCCGATAATTCCTTGAATTTTCTTAAGGCCAGCAAAAGAGCAATTGATATCAAAATCTGAATTTTCGGAGATGGAAAACAATGAACACCTTCTATGGTCTAAGTCATTCTTGAAACAAGTTCCCCAGTGTGTATACCCATTCATATAACTCCAATTTCTTGATTCCAACTCAATATAATCACTGGGGACTCGAGCCATATCATTCGCTTCCTTAAACTTACGTTTTCTTCAGCTTTTACAGCAAACCCTGAAAGGGTCGACCCCAAGGGTCGACCCTCACTAACGGGTAATGTTCTGGGGCGGGGTTTAAAAGGGGATGACCCATAGGGTCGACCCGTTCCGGTCGGGCGGCCTCGCCGCGTCCGAACCGGCTCCAATAAGGGAGGAAACCCTAAGTTTCCTCCCCTCCCATCCCTTAAAACCCCTCAAGCCCCCTTCTAGCCTAAAGCCACCTCTTTCTCCAAACATTACACCCCTCCTTGGCATCCCCCTTTGTGCCCTAGCGCGGCCCTCTCGGTGGCTACCCACGCGGATCATTCTTCCGACGCTAGCACCGCGTCTCGTTGTTCTTCCCTTCACTGAGGTAAGTTCTTGATGTGTGGAGGATCCCCATTCTCTCTCGTGGAAGCATCTCTCTCCAAGTTGAGCCATTTTGATCTATTCCCTCATCTCCGGTTCCGTCGATTTGTGGTTAGATGGCGCCAAAGAGGCAAGCTTCTCGCAGCCGTGGAGAGTCGAGTGCGGCCCCAGCACGACGTGGTCGGGCGGGAATCCAAGGCAGAGGACCGGCGCCGCCACCCAAAGTATTGGATAGAAAAGTCCTCCGGCCGCGGTCGGTATCTCTTGTAAACTTACATCGTCATCTTCCGGGACTCGTTGATATGTTATGCAGTCAGCCGAATCTAGAATATTTCATGTCTGCACATCGACGTATATATCCCAACTTGGTACATCAATTTTATGGCAATTTTATCATGTCCGGGGAGCACCCAACTACAATGGTTCATGGCCATCGGTTAATTCTCACTACAGAATTTTTGGGAGCAGCATTTAATCTCCCGACTGAAGGTTTTATGCTTGGAGATATTGAAATTCCTGAAGATGCAGTTTTTCAAATGATGAAAGGTGAAGAAAGGGGTAACCGTTCTGTGACAGGACTGAATGCAAATCATTTTCCGCCCATGCAACACATTTTACACAGAATGATCACCACAATTCTACTTCCACGGGGCGGCGGTCATGACAAGGTCACTGAAATTCACATGTTTCTTTTCTACTGCATTTTAAGTGGTATTCCTGTGAATTTCCCAGCCATGCTTTTATTTCATATGAGCAATAGCATGAAGCACAAGAACCGCACCATTCCATATGCTGCTGCACTCACTGCCGTGTTTACACATTTGGGTATTGATCTCTCCACCGAAATCTCACAAACTATACGAGAGGCTGACATTTTCACATTTCATTCCATTTGCCATAATATGGGATATGAGCTGCTTGATGGAAACTTAGTTCGCACTCTGAAAAGTACAGAACAAGAGATCCGTTCTGAGGATGAATCTGATGAATATGAACATGCCCCACCTGCCGAAGATATGCCTTCCGAGGTGATTCAGCTACTCATGGATCGGTTGGATTCGATAGATGACCGGTTAGACACTTATGGGGAGACTTTGGAGGGCATGCAACAACAACTTGCGGATCTGAAACTTAGTCATCAAGAGCACACCCAGTCTGTTCAAGCCACATTTGATAATCAAACCCACTTGCTTGAAGAAATCTTGGGCTATATGAGGCGTCCGCACACCTCCTCGTCGTCCGATGAAGATTAGATGACATTACTCTTGGAGCTTGGACTTTATCTACTACTTATTTCACCCCCTCTTTTTGATGTTGCCAAAGGGGGAGAAAAGACTATTTCGGCTACTTATATGTATGTGTGATGAATGCTTGCATGCATGTGTGCTCATTTTCAGTTGCCTTTAGTTTGTATTTTAGTTTTGCATTTTAGAGTCATGTGTGTCATATCATATTGTGTGAGTCTCAAGTTCCTTCATGTCTCATTGTTATTGCATTTGAACTCTTCCTATTTCCTCTTGTTGTCGGCACACCTTGTGGTAATGCTACTCAATCTCACATGTTTTGTTAAGTTGCCTTTGATATCGGTTCAGCATGGTGAATTCAGTTCAATATTTGTGGTTGATATGGTTCATAATTATGTGGTTTCATTTATTCTTGAATGGTAGTTTACATTGATCAAAAATGCAATTTTAAATTTTGTCATCATCAAAAAGGGGGAGATTGTTGAACCCCCTCCTCATGTAAAATGCCTTATGGTTTTGATGTTGACCAAATTCTTTTTGAACTGAAAATGAGTCCTTCTAACGTCTTGAATCCCAACTCCGTCATATGAGGTTTTGGCGTGTTATGAAGGCTCAATGCAATCTTCTTGAGGGTAAGTGAGTTAATTTGACAGTTTGGATGAAAGAATTAACTGCGAGATATTTTGACAGGCCAATCTTCAAGGATAAGAATTTCAATGCTCTGGGACGTTTGGTGAGATCGACTTCAACCTTGATTTTCAATTTTGTGATTGAAGTCCTTTAAGATCGTCTCTCATTTGAATTATGTCTAAGTATGAAATGGTTTAAGCTTAATTGATTGACATGCTTTAAGAACCATTTTATTGTAGCTCATAAACTTGTTCTTGAACACTTTTCATGGTTTGCATGTTTATTTTTGACGTTTTGGAACTTGACTCGGTCATTTGGATCGCGTTCTCGGCAAATTCGTGTTCTGGCTGAAAGGGTCGACCCCAAGGGTCGACCCCTAGCCAAGGGTCGACCCCAAGGGCCGCCCCCTGTGGTCTTTATTTTTTGGCCCGCTGGCTGTTGGTTCTGGACCTGCGAGGGTCGACCCCAAGGGTCGACCCCTCAGGCTGTGGGTCGACCCCAAGGGTCGACCCCTTCAGTAAAAATTCTTAAACAGCAAGTTGTTCCTGAGAGGGTCGACCCCAGGGGTCGACCCATGCCTTCTGGGCAGAAAAACCACCCACGAGGGTCGACCCCAAGGGTCGACCCCTTCATTTCTGGGCCGAGCCGTATTTGTTGACCCTTGGAATTTCGACCTCATGGGTCATTTGTTTTAGGTTGGGGGCCCGTGCTTTGCTCCACATTTTGCGGATCTGGTCCCTTGACCGTCCCCAGAACTCTCTTAGCATATATAATGTCGCTTGGTTGATGAAAACCCTAAGGGGAAAAATCGTATGTTGAGCTGTAAGCTTTCTTTCTAACCCCTTGTGTTGGCAGGTTGAAGTCGCCACCTCCTGACCTGGTTCCAGCTTGAAGAGTGTGTGAAAGTGAAGGGAAGGAGGAGGAGAATTACTTCCATACAAGCCATAGCTGCTGGATGCGATCCAAAATCAACCTAAAGCTTCATTCAAGCCAAGATCGTCACCGTGCTACATAAAGTGTTCGATTAAATTCATGGAAGTGATAGGGGGAGCTCCAACCAGGATAATCCAACCTCTTTTCACTCTTCTCACTTTGAATACCTTGAGTTTAACTTCATCATCTCTTTGTAATCAGTAAATCTGAGATTTGTGTGTGTGTGTTCGTGTTCGACAACACGAACGTGTGTGTGTGTTTGTGCTTGCTGTTCTACACAGCGTGTGTGTGTGGTTGCTGTTGTAAACAGCGGGTGTGTGTGTTTCACTGTCTAGTGGAAGTTAATCCTCCGTGTGAGGGGTGGACGTAGGGGACACGGTGTGTACCCGAACCACCTAAAAATTCCGTGTGCACTTTGTGGTTTGGTTTTCTGCTATAAACCGTGTGGGCCTCACGGTGAGGAGAGAATTCAATTGCTTGTTAATAAATCACCCCATCATCACGCATTCACGTGTGTGTTTCTGTTCATGCTAGTTTTGAGTTTGTTGTTTATCTTGCCTTGGTTCCGTGTAGCTCATTTTTAGTTTTTATTGGGCCATCAATTCACCCCTCCCCTCTTGATTGCCACCCTATGGGACTCAACAATGTCGATGGTTAAAGAGCTGTCGGCTTGGATGCCGATGATTGAAGAGTTGTCGGCTCAAACGCCGATAGTTGCATATTGTTAACATTGTTGATCATCTGTCGGCCCGGCCACCGATGGTTGAACATCTTTAAGATTATTGAACATGTGGTTGCTCCTTTCTCACACGGAATGACCTGCCAGGGGTTGTGGAGGGCGGGAGCACATCTTCTACGAAGAGGGTTATGAACATCTTTCACAACATGCTGGAGCATACATAGCTGTAGTTGCTGGATCTTTTAATCTGGGGAGAGTACCTCTCGGAGAGATTTTTTAGCTTCATCATTCGGCTGTCGGCCTTGACATTGGCCGACTTTGCTTTTTGCGTCTGTCAACTGGAAGGATGCCGATAGTATATTGTAGTATAGGGTGGTAAATTTTTTATCTTTAGAATTTTTTTATTCTCTTCTTCTTTCTTTTATCGGCCCCTAGAACAGAGCACCATTTGTATCTTGCCTCTCTTTCGGCTTCCTGCCATAATTCGAGAGGCTTGAAATGCCCCTTCAGAGCACATTGTTCTTCGACTGATGTGGTGAGGCCATATTGGCCGCCCTCTTAAGGCTGGGCATTTGATGAGGACGCGGTGGGTCCACCCAGTACTCACCTATCTGTAATTCACCTTTCTGGATTAAGCTTCAATAATATCTTTGAATGGATAGCAATCGTTAATGGAATTCCCCCTTTGTTGGTGATAAGGGCAAAATTGAGGATCATCTTTCCATCTGGCATCATTTGGCCTTTTGCACTTTGGAAGGGCAATCTTGTCATATTCGCGGGCCCACTGGAATAGCATTTGGGTTTTATCCTTCGAGAAGGAATATGGTTTCTTCATCTTATCCCTCAACGAAGGTTGTTGCTTCGCAGGCGTGGCTAAAGAAAAGCTAGCTGCCTCTTTCGCCTTCTCCCTTTGTTCTCGAAGGCCTGGAAATCAGTAGCGTGAATTTCTTTTCACATCGGCTACCCATCAATTGGTTTGTTCTTCTAATTTGGGGTAGCCGTGGCCGGGCGATGTTTCGCCAAAAAGGCTTCAATATCAACCACCATATCGTTCAATCGATCGAAGGATTTGACTTCGATGCCAATCGTCCTTAATAGGATTTCTATCTTCAAATTGAGTTTGCATATTCGGACAACATCTTTATCGTTCGGCAGGTGCCTGCATCTCGAGCTGAGATTTCTCCATCGTCGAATATAGTCCAGCGCGGACTCATCATCCTTTTGCTTGATTTTATATAATTCTGCCTCAGTGACTTCTCCCTCGGCTAACTTCATTTTGGCTATTTGTGCCATGCTTGGCTTATTCATCACTATCGGAGCTGTCAGATTTAGGGACAAGCCAGCTCGGTGTATACCCGACTCGCTCAGTTTTCTTTTTAGCATTTGAACTTTTTGTATCTGTTGATATAGCTCTGCCATCATAGCAAGACCAGGTTAGGGAGAGCCAAGAATGTAGCCTCCAGTCTTGATTTCAGGTGGGACCAGCGGCATCCTAGTATCATCATCGGACACATTCAGTCCTTCAGAGCTTGATATTCTTGCCCCCACGCCCGTACGTGAGAGAGTATGAAAGCACGCATCTTCATCGGGAAGCAAAGGGTGCCCCCACTTTTCCCGGGGCCAATTGGCATGGTGGGAGGTAGAAGCTTCGGTTTGATCCACCTTTATCGGCACAAAGCATATTTCTTCATCTTCTTCTTTAGCAGTTTGGCTTGCGCTGGGCAAGGCTGACAGTGTATTGCAAGAGAGAAAAATGTCTCTTCTTCCATCCTTTGACTTCTTCTTGTTCTTCCCATCGTGTCATCTGCCCCCACAGTGGGTCATTTGGTGCTCTTGACACTCCTGATTTCTTTTCTGCATCTTGTATCCGGTCCGGGGATTTGAAGTGCTCCCGTGGGACATATTCATAGGTGTGCGCTTCAGACACCTCTTCGGGTACCCCACAGCGGGTCATTTGGTGCTCTTGACACTCCTGATTTCTTTTCTGCATCTTGTATCCGGTCCGGGGATTTGAAGTGCTCTCGTGGGACATATTCATAGGTGTGCACTTCAGACACCTCTTCGGGTAACTGCCGGTCTATGGATACCATGTTGACAGCTCTCTTGAGATCGGGCAGCTCATGAGGGTGTGGAGGATCCACCTTATATTCGCCCATCTAGAGCTCCCCCTTATTGATCAGGCCTTCGATAATATCTTTAAAAACATAGCAATCTTTGATAGAGTGCCCAAGCATTTGCTGATACGGGCAAAAGCGGGGTTCATCTTTTCTTCTAGCATCGCCTGGCCTCTTTGGCTCTAGAAGGCTGACCTTGTTATATCCGATGGCCCCTTCAAATAATACTTGGGTCTTATCCTTAGGGAAGGAGTAGGACTTCATCATTTTGGCTCGCAAGGGAGGGCCTTCCTATTGTTCAACATGCTTAGACGGAGGAGGGTCGGTGGCCCCTTTATCTTTATCTCTTTGCTACTCGAACGCCTTGAAGTTGACTATATGAACTTCCTCAGGCGCGGGCCATTTGTCAGCTGGTCTAGCCTTCTGGCCTGAGATAGCAGGGGCAGAGGTGTATGTGGAGAGGAAGGCCTCAATCTCTGGCACCACATTGTTTAGCCAGTCAAAGGACCTAATTTCAATTCCAATCATCTTTTCAAGGATCTCCCGCTTCAAATTTTGTTTGAAGATTTGTACTGCGTCTTCTTGATGTGGCGGGCGCCTGCATCTCATGCTGAGGTTCCGCCATCTTTTGATGTATCTCAAAGCTGTTTCATCATTCTTTTGCTTGGAAGCATATAATTCGGCCACGTCCACTTCTCTCTCAGCGACGTGGAACCTTTCTTGGAATTTTCGTTGCATATCTGGACAGTCGCTTATAGATATGGCTGGCAAGTTTGAATACCATTAAAAAGCGAGTCCTGTAAGAGAGGACCCGAAGAACTTGAGCAGGTAGGACTCGTCGGTCGCCAGATCGCCCATCACGTTGATTTAGTAGGCTATATGTTCTTTTGGCGAACCTTGTCCATTAAATTTATCAAACATTGGCGGTTTGTTGATCCCCGTAGGTAATCTCTTGGCAGCATGATGGACAGGGTAAGGTACCTTGTACACATCAAAAGTGGCATAATCATCATCGCCCCTATCGGCCAGCTTTTTCTTGATCATTTGTTCTATCATTAGTTTATTCATCATGGCCAAGTCGACCGCGCCTGGGCAAGAGCGAGCTTGTTGTAACTGTGGTGTGGTCAGCACCATTGCTTGAAGCGTAGCCGCGGGACCTTGGTATGATAAGGATGGAGGTTGCACTGTAGCGGTATGTTGTCGCTAGAGGGGGGCACCCCTAGTATAGCCAGGCACCGGCTGAGATGCGGCTACCTGTGGCGAAACTTAGAAGATTGGCCATTGTCCCTAGGTGCCTCGGGAGGGACTTCGGCCTGCTTGGATGTAGATGCATGTGCATTCCTTTCATTCAGCTGCTTCTTCAGTATTTCAATCTCCTGCTGATATTCCTGCAGCAACATCAGTACAGCAGGGTCATGCGTAGAGGGACTGAGGGTGCCACCTCTTGCCTCAGCTAGAATTTCTTCAGATTACGTGGATAGCCTCCCATCGTCATCTTCAGCCATGATTACATTGACGGTCACGACTACCACAGTCTCATCTGGGCTGGTTTCCTTGGCGAGGGTCCGTAGCGCCTCACCTAGCTGAGTTGGAGCTCGGGACCAAGCCCGCTTGGGGACCCAAATCTGCTTAAATCCGGTTGGCTTTGGGGCCAACCCTCCCTTTGATTTGGACTCGAAGCGGTCTGTTTTATCTTGGGCTAGTACTCGGAAGGAGTTGTGCACTGGCATGCTAGGAATCACCCTATCGGGTGTGATCTTGGCATGTCGGTCGTTCAGAAATACTCGGACGCCTCTGATCAGCACGGATTTGCTTGAGATTGATATCCGGCTTGGCAGCTGACCGACACTCTTCTTGGCCACCCTCCTGGCAGCTGGTGTGTGCCTCTTGCTGGTTGAAGTGCGGGAATCGGCGTGGCAGACGTAGCAGTCCACCACTGCAGGTTCAGTTGGTGTCGCCTCTATAACGGCGACCGATTCCATCTCCTGGGCATCCAAGCTCTCCACGAACGCAACCCCTAAAAACTTGTGGAAGCCCATGATGGGTGGGAAGTCACCGTACTTGATCGGCACAGCAAGGTAGCCTTGCTCGGCATGGCTGGCAACGTCCAGCTATCCGAAAGTGACGACCGTCGCATTTGTTGGAATTCAACCCCTGCAATTTTAAATTGAAGGAGGTTAGAATTTTAGGAAGAGGCCACGGGGCCCCGAATCCCGGTGAAGAGATGAAAGGTGGGCCTAGTCCCATCGAGTGTGTCAGACTTGTGGACGCACTTTTTCTTATATCATTTTATCTTTTAGCGGTTTATAAGTGCGTGGACGTGCCAGTCACATAGTGACAACATGTTTAGGCTCCGAGACTGGAGTGGCCCGGAGCCAGTGGTGCACGCCATTTAACTAATCAGACGAAAGTGGGTATCGGGTCAGGACTGAGACTCGCCGTGTCATAAACGTCATGTCGTTAATTACATCCTCTCGCAGGGGGGAAAATCTTTGATTAATCGCCAGGATAAGGGGCCTTATGGCCTAAAAATTAAATTTCATGAAATGAATGAAGGGTGTGTTAATTAAAATCTCATTCATTAGGGTACAAAAGGGTATTTAAAATCATGTCGGTCATATATTGACCATTTCATGTCTGGACCGGCATCCCAGTTGAAAGTATTATAAATATCTAAATGACATCGTGGCAAATGTATGCTGAGATACGGCAAGTTTGATATTTAAAAGATGAAGAAATTCAGTTAAATCCCGGTCAAAATGGTTTAAATTTAGTTGGCTATTGGCCTGGGTCAAGGTCATGCCATGGCCATAATGGGGTGAATCGCCGGGGCCCAGGCGTGACTTGTAAAGCCCTCGTTGATATCCCCTATATAAAGGGTCAAGAGGGAGGAATCCGGAATCGAACGCCATTTATCTCTTAAGGAGGGCATTTTTTTTCTTTTATTCTTATCATTAGATTATCATCATTTTTTTAATGCTTTTGTCCATGGTTCATCATTTTTTTATTTGCCCTTTTTTTAAGTCGTGACTGTTTGAAAAGGGTTGAGTCGCCGCAGGGGACTGCTTGCGTCGACGCACCCCTTTTAGGGAGCTAAGCTTTCAGTCTTATCGTTTCATTTATTTGTTTTTTTTTTGAAAAGGGGAGTTTGGTTAACCGGACTAATGAAGTCGGTCGATCGATTTTCCAACAGAAAGGGGAGTCTGCTGGATGGGTCGACCCCGGCAGCGCGGCGCGTCGATCCAATAGTCAATCGGTCAACCAAAAATATAATTTGGTCTACCGAACCAGCGGGTGAGTCGACTCGGGGGTTGGGCAAGTCGACTTGCCTCACTCCAGGCGTGGAACTTCCTTCCTCTTGATCTTTTTACTGGTTAAGGTTTTAAATTTCTTATCTTTCATCTATTTTTAATTTGTGAAATGGATTTCATATTTTATTTCATATTTCTCATCACTTCTTGTTCTTTCTTTTTTTTATCTCCTCTTCCTTGACTTTCCTTTGTTTTATCTTGTTCATCTTTTCATGGAAGCCCATTTCCTCTTTTTGTTTTCTTTTCTTTCCTTCTTTGTTTTCTTCATTTAATTTGTCCTACCTTCTTATTTTCATATTGGCATACGAGCGAAGCATGCGTATATATGCATACGTGTGTGTGATGACATGCAGGGGTTTTTTTTTGGCTCATTTCATCTTTTAAATCCCCTCTTAACACATGGGTAAAGTGCACGTGCATATGCAAATGTATGCATCATAGGGTGTGAGAAGGGCAACAAATCGGGGTAGCGAACTGGGGCTAGGGCTGGCCAAGAGGTGGGAGTCGACCTTGGGCCAAGTAAGTCGACTTGCCCCCATACCGGTGAACAATTCTGCGCTGATCCACCCTTAGAAGTGGCATGCAATGGTCATCAAGTGCTGTAATGTATGGCTATTATGTATCAAGGAGGGAAAGCCCTTGGGAAATACAAGAAGATGGCTTTGTAAATTTTCATGCGCAGCATGCAAGGGTTTGATCGTGCAATTATGCAAAGTTGTCCTCGATACGAGGCGGGGTACTTTACTCACACATAATGATGATTTTCACCCAGGCGTAATCTGAGTTTCCGCTGCTCACCATTTGATATACCAAAGGAATCACAGCGCGTAAGCATATGAGAATTGAAGTACGCATGAAATCCTATCTGAATTCATGAATCAATGCACACATGAATTAAGGCATGCATTAAGGTGTAAGTGATATGTTCACTTCTGAAATGCGTGAAGGGGCAAATATGCTTAAGTTCATGTAATTTCCATGAAAATCTAGTGCAATTCAATATGCATATGCAGTGTTGATCATTTTCATGCAATCTTGGTGGATTTATCATGCAGATCTATTATGGACAGGAAGTGCTTGACATGTGAGCAGGCCTAGCTGACTTGGACAATATCCAAGCAGGGCAGTCCAGTGCCAAGCTGTGTCGACACAACGGGGCATTGTGTCGGCGCAGGGCACTAGAAAATGGATTCATGTGCAGGTTTCTGCACAGAGAACCTCATAACAACAGCAAAAAATTAGATGGAAAGGGGGGAATCCCCACAGCACACGGGCTCCCCAAACAGACCCAGCAGAGGTTTCTGCCACGAATTATAGACATATACATATATGCACGTGCATGCAAATTGCCCATTCAGAAATCCATGTTTTTGATATGAATATTTCATGTTTCCTACTTTTCTTCTCATCTTTAATCTGTTCATCTTTATTTGCAGCAATCTTCTGAAATTAGGGTCATCTTAGCATCTCATTTTTTTGTGTGGGTCATCAATTCACAACTGCTGCTCACGAGTTCATAGTGTTTTTTTTAGTTCAGTTATCTGTCCATGATGTTTTTTTTTCTCAGTTCAGTCCATTTGCCATGCTGGTGCTTGTTTTGTTTAGTTCATTTCCTCATCTCATATCTTTTTTTTTACGTCATCGGTGCAGGTTTCCTGGAAAAAATCCTGTAGTACCTCCCCTAGACCCGGAGCATTGGGGGGATGTAAATTGGGTGCACGTCCACGGAGAGTCTGAGACAGCCCCGAAATAACAAGGATGCACACAGAAGCGGCAGCACACTATGACTTGAATTGGGCACAGAAAACCCGAGGACTAGCCTACAAGGGGCTCCAATGACCCACGAGCTGCCACAGTCTCGATTTTGAAACGTGGACTTAGATTGTTGCCCAACTATATGGCCATTAATATTCACCCCTTTAAGAGAGGTCACCCGATGAGAAAAGAGGAGGGTTTGCGTTAGGTCGACGGCCAGCAGTAAAATTTTGTCACATCTCCAACATGAATTCTGATCCAAATATATTATGTGCTAATGCTAGGGCATTCCCCGTAAGCGACGTGTTACATCGAAACCCGGATGGAATGACAAGTGAGCAAGGGTTAGCTAGGGCGTTCCCCGTAAGCGACGCGTTACATCAGAACCTGGATGGAATGACAAGTGAGTAAGGGCTAGCTAGGGCATTCCCCGTAAGCGACGCGCCACAATGGCGCCCGATTGCGGTGTCAAATAGGCAAGGGTTCTCGTGTGGGGTTAGACGCACACGGGTAAAGAAGCAAGTCCAAAAACATAGGATCCGTCTAGCTACTTGGAATATATGAACTTTAACGGGTAAGGGTTTAGAATTAGTTAAGTTAATGAAGGACAGGAAGGTTAACATAGCTTGCCTACAAGAAACTAGGTGGAAAGGACATAAAGCTAAAGACATTGATGGATATAAAATTTGGTATACGGGTAATAATAAGTCTAGAAATGGTGTTGCTATAATAATAGATAAAAACTTAAAAGACAGAGTTGTGGAAGTAAATAGATTGGGGGATAGACTAATGTTAATTAAACTTATCTTAGGTGAGGATATTTTGAATATAATTAGTGCATATGCACCTCAAGTAGGATTATAAGAGAGAATTAAAAAGTAATTTTGGGAGGCTATTGATAGTTTGATCCAAAATATCCCTAGTGAAGAGAGAATCTTTATTGGAGAGGATCTTAATGGTCATGTGGGTATAGATAATAGAGGCTATGAGAGGATTCATGGAGGGCTTGGTTTTGGCAATAGAAATGATATGGCTAACACTATTCTTGATTTTGCTGTGGCCTATGATCTAGCAATTACTAATACCTTCTTTAAGAAGAGGGACGAACACTTAATAACATACAAGAGTGGAACACATATAAGTCAAATTGACTATTTTCTCATTAGGAAGGTCGATAGAGTTTTATGTAAAGATTGTAAAGTTATTCCTGATGAGAGTCTAGCCCCTCAACATAGGTTGTTAGTAATGGATGTCACTATCCCTAAATTCAAAAGAAAAATCATTATAAATAATTATTCCAAGATTAAATGGTGGAATTTAAAAGGTAAAAGTTTAGAAACATTTAAAAATCATCTATTAAAGGAAAATATTTAGAATTTAGAACAAGAAACTAATGTAATGTGGAATAATGTTACAAATTGTATAACAAGGGTTGTAAAATAACTCTTAGGCGAATCTAAAGGTAAAAAGAATTTAGACAAAGAGACTTGGTGGTGGAGTGAGGGAATCCAAAATACCATTAGAGTAAAAAAGGAATGCTTTAAAGTTTGACAAACTAACAAAAATGATCAAACCCTAGAAGCCTATAAAATCGCTAAAAAGAGAGCTAAGAAAATAGTTAGCGAAGCTAAATCAAAGGTATTTGAATATTTATATAATAAATTAGGAACCCGAGAGGGTGAAAAGTACATATTTAAACTTGCTAAATTAAGAGAAAGGAAAACTAGAGATTTAGATCATGTTCGGTGCATTAAAGGTGAAGATCAAAGGGTTTTAACTAAGATCTTGAGATTAAAGGGAGGTGGCATAACTATTTTCAGAAGTTACTTAATGGAGATTCTGTCAAGGATTTATCTTTAGAAGGTACCCAAGAGTCTACAATATTTGAAGAATATCAATATTTCAGGCGTATTAAGATGTCAGAAGTGGAGGATACTTTAAGGAAAATGAAAGTGGGCAAGGCCTTAGGACTAGATGGCTTATCTATTTAAGTATGGAAGGGCCTAGGAGATATTGGTATTCAGTGGCTAACTAACTTTTTAAATAAAATTTAAAAGGAATGGAGAATGCCAGAAGTTTGGAGAAAAAGTGTTGTAGTTCCTTTCTATAAAAATAAAGGAGATATTCAAAGTTCTAATAATTATCATGGAATTAAGTTTATGAGTCATACTATGAAACTTTGGGAAAGAGTAATTGAAAAACGCCTCCGATGTATGACTACTGTATCGGAAAATTAGTTTGGTTTTATGCCAAATAGATCTACTACAGAAGCTATTTTCTTACTACGGCAGCTAATGGAGAAGTATAGAGAGATGAGAAAAGATTTGTATATAGTTTTTCTTGATTTAGAGAAGGCGTACGATCGAGTACCGAGAGAATTGATTTGGTGGACATTAAGAAAGAAAGGAATCTCTCAAGGATATGTTGATTTGATTAAAGATATGTACGGCGGTGCTATTACTAGTGTTCGAACTATTGCTAGGGAGACTTGTGAATTTCCCGTTTCTATAGGTTTGCATCAAGGTTCTGCACTAAGTCTGTATCTCTTTGCCTTAGTTATGGATGAAGTAACTAAACAATTGCATGAGGATATCCCTTGGTGTATGCTATTTGCAGACGAAGTTGTTTTAATTGATGAGAGTATTGATGCTCTAAATGCTAAGTTAGAGCGTTGGAGACTTGCCTTGGAGTCTAAAGGTTTTAAAATTAGTAGGAGTAAGTCAGAGTTTATGCACTGGAATTTTAGTAATGGGAGAGTGGTTCAGGAAGACATGGTTCTAATTGATGGACATAACATTCCGAAGAGTAGTAGCTTTCGATATTTAGGGTCTATCATACAAGAGAATGGGGAGATTTATGATGATGTTACACATAGGATTAAGGCATGCTGGTTAAGATGGAGAAGTGCATCAGGTGTCCTTTGTGATCGTTGTATGCCTGTGAAACTCAAAGGGAAGTTTTATAGAATGGCTGTGAGACCTGCTTTGTTATATGGTACCGAGTGTTGGGCAGTACGAAAGGAACACATCAACAAAATATGTGTAGCAGAGATGAGGATGTTGAGATGGATGTGTGACAAGACTAAGAAAGATAAGATTAGGAATGAGCGCATCTGTAAGGACTTAGGGATAGCTCCAATTGATAGCAAAATGAGATAAAATAGACTCAGGTGGTTTGGATATGTGTTTCGTCGCCCTAACTCAGCGCCGGTTAAAAGATGTGACCAAATCTTAGTGGATGCTAGTAAAAGAGCTCGAGGAAGGCCTAAAATGAGATGGTGCGATGTTATTAGGAATGATATTAGTTCCTTGAGTTTAAATATGAATATTGCACTTGATAGAAATCTTTGGCGGAACAAGATTCATGTAGCCGATCCCAATTAATTGGGATAAGGCTCTAATGATGATGATGATGATGATGATGATGAAGAGAGGTCACCCGAAGGCCATGCTATACAGAAGCAGGCCACCGGAGATCCGGGAGTGATCAGAAAACTTCAAAAAAGGGCCAAGGAGAGTTAAATAAAATCAGGGAGCAGCCCACAGGAGCTCAAATGAGCATCAATCCTGAGTCATATCCATGAGAATGGATAAACACAGAACCCTTCCAGCGGGGCACACTGTGCTTCTTCCCAGAAAAATCTGTAGAAGCAAGAACATTACATGTTTCTAATTCATGAATTAAACCAATATCTCTCACCCCTTTGGCATCATGACTATGGACTAGTCAAATCCCAAAATGGGGTTTCGAGAAGAAGAAAATCTCCCTACTGAAATCTGCTTACGGTAACGGATAATAAGGAGAAAACATCACAAGCTGGATTAGACCCGCGGGCTTTTAGTCCGATTTTGGGTCGGGCGGCAAGATCTTTTTAGGCCCACGGACTTTTAGTCGGGCCTAAAAGCCCAGCCCGATTAAACCCGCGGGCCGGGCTCGGGCTTTGAGTTCGGCCCGTGAGCTGGCCCGACCCGATCTCTTTTTTAATTCTCAGTTCAAATTTTAAAAATTATTTAGTTAAGATTATATTATTTTACTTA
Organism: Amorphophallus konjac; assembly: GCA_022559845.1. NCBI lineage: Eukaryota > Viridiplantae > Streptophyta > Magnoliopsida > Alismatales > Araceae > Amorphophallus > Amorphophallus konjac. Next base: position 429,059,791 of record CM040126.1, on the reverse strand, counting down.
AATAGAAATTTTAAAATTCTCTTTTCACATAAATTATATAATAAATATCAAAATTTTAATTAATTTAGTGAGATTATAAGTCTTATATTATTACATATATTATTTTTATTATTTATTTAGGTTATTGGGCCGGGCCGGACTTTAGTCAGGCTTTATATTTTTTAAATAATGTCGAGCCCGGGCCGGGCTCGGGCCTTAATCTTGCAAAGCCCGGGCCGGGCCGACCTAAGCCCGGCCCGAGCCCGGCTCATTGACAGCCCTAGTCAAGGGGAAGTACTAGCTCTAGGACCTTGATGGGCGCAGACCGTCTATGTGTGCACATGTGATTGGGGTCAGAGGACCAGTATTGATGAGTACTATCCCAACTTGTCCTGTCATTATGGTGACTAAGCCTCACTCCTTGAGGGAGGTGGGCAGGTGTAATATCCCGGACCCTTCGGATCCTTCTTCTTGGGTCTCGAATTTATTTTCTCGGAGAATTTGTTCTCATTTTACTTGGAATTATCTTTCGGACATTTTTTGGGTTCAGATCCGAGCGTTTCGGATCAGTTTCGGAGGTCCCGGAACGTGTTCCGCGGTTTCCCGCATTTTTCCCTGACATGACCTACGGAACCCCGTAGCGGATAAACCGAGTCGTTCACCTACTCAGGGATGGTACCACGACAATCAGCGTGTTCCAACGATCGTGGTGGTATATTTTTCTATTTTTTCATATTTTTCAGACAATCCAGATTTTCTATATAACCCCAATTCTTTTACTTTTCTTTTTCCCCTTTCTCTGTCTTCTTCCTCCTCTTTTCTTCCCGTTGGAGAACCAGTGCCCTCTCTTTCCCCTCTCCTCTTCCGACGACGACGTGGCGCGCCCCTCCAGCTGCAGACGGTGGTGGGCGACGGCGTGGTGGCGGCGGCGACGGCGATGACGAGGTGATCACGGTGGCGTGCGTGGCTCGTGGGAACTCGAGGGAGAACGTGCGGTTTTTTGAGGAACGACGGCGATCTAGGAGTTTTGGGGCTTCTTTGAGGTACGGTGATGGATCCCTACTTCTTCCCTTGTGTTTCCCGTGATTTCTAGGTCGTGGAAAGTCGAGAGGGGCGCATTTTCATGCCGGGATGGGGAAACTCCATGTTTGGGGGGTGAGCCGGATTTCACCGATTTATTGCGTTTCTAGCTAGATTTTTGGGGTTTCTAGCATTCTGGGAGTTAAGGGAGTGATTTTCCTTTTATTTTCCCTCCACCAAGGGGTGAATGGGAGTGGTTTTTGGATTTTCCGTGTGTACTCCACGAACCAGGCTCTGCCCGTTGTCGCGCTACCACCCAGGGGCGCGATCTTGAGATCGCGCTACCATTTGTCGCCGCGTTCATCGAGGAAGATGAACAGTGGCTGTCAGCCTGTCGACAGAGAATGCGCCTGCCCGACTAGGCGCGAGCTTGGGAACGCGCTAGGCTTCCATAGCGCGTTAACAATTAACGCGCTATGAATCCCGAGCACGTTCATGCTTAAAGGCGCTAGGCAAGGTGAGCACGTTCATGAATGCGCTCCTGGCCTATAGCGCGTTAATACTTCTCGCAGATTTGGGAATTTTACACACGTGGTAGCCTCCAAGATGGACCGCCGCCCGTGTTCTGTTATACCGGAGTTACGCTTTGCCGATTCGAGTCTCGGGTGAGTGGATCTTGATCCATGTGCTGACCTGTAGTCTGACTGATGCTGGGCATCATGTGGGGGCCACACGTGAGGGTGTCGTGGGATCCGGGGAGTTGGTGTTCTCGGCTCGTGCCACCGTGAGTCGGTGTCGGTACGATGAGTGGTCCTTGTACTCCGTCCAGTTTAGACGTTATTTTCCATTGACTTGATAGTCTACTCTTTCAGTGACCCTCCACTAATTGTAGCCTTCCGACGCGCAAGTGGTTCCACCAGGGAGTGGTGGCGAGGCTACCCCAGAGAGACGGTTTTGGACGGGTTTTCGTCGGGCCCCACGTCTACCAGCCAGAGTCCGGTTGAGGGGAAAACCAGTCAGAGGGCCAGACTAGGGACACACGGTCTGTGTGTGCACACGTGATTGGGGGCGGTTGGACCCGCGCTGACGAGCGCGACCCCAGCTAGTCACTTGGTCTGTGGTTACTAGTATGGTGTCCCCGTTCCACCAGGGGTCAAGGGGGACACCCGAGGCGCGGCTTAAGCCGTCAGTGGACGCATCTGGCCTTACTTCTAGTGGGTTGGTACTCCTGTCTTTGTGCGGTAGTGACTCTCGGGTTTTGACGAGTTGTCTCGATTTTCATGCCGTGCGTTCAGTATTAGCCGTAGTGGTAGCTTGTAGTTACTTTCTGCGCAGTTTCTCGGTTTACGAGGTGGGGACCGGATGATCCCTACTGAGCCTTTTGTTTTGAGGCTCATTCCCTGCGTGTTTTCCATGTTTCAGGTGAGACGCAGCTTCAGGGGAGCGCTTCAGAGGCTCCACGCGGTTCAGGTGCCCAGGGTTAGTTGCCAGTTGCCAGTTCCGGGGTATGCCCCGTGTAGTTGTACCTTCTTTTCTGTACTATACTAATTGTGGACTACTGTCATGTTTTAGACTACTGTTATTATTATGGACCATGTAATTTAATTAATGTCATTAATTACTTCCTGCTTAATTCATTTAATCTGTGTAGCTCTGTAATTATTTTAGATTCTTGTGTATCTCCACACCATCCTTTTAACCCTTCCGAGTCTTCGGGCTCGTGGGTGGCGGTTTGAGATTCGGGTTATCGGGCTTTTTTGGTGTTCGGATCTCGGGTCGTTACAGTAGGCGTGAGTTGGTGGGCGGTGTAAGACATCACGTGACACATCTGACCTAGTTCCCTTGCCTCACTCTTAGAGAGAGGTGGGCACGCTGGAGATAGTAGGCGTGGTATAAGATGTCATTGGACGCATCCAGCCGGTACTAGCGAGTGCATACTTCAGTCACCAATGAGTTTAGTTTCTCGACTATGAGTCATGGTTCTCCTGGAGTAGCGGTAGTGCGTTCTGACTGGGTGACTCTAGCATGACTTCTCGATTGTGAGGTCGAGGCTTTCCCTATAGCATCGTCAAGGTTCTCCCAATAGCTGAGATAGTGTGTTACGGCGGCGTGGTTTCCATAGTGGCTTCCGTCCGTGAGGACAGTTCGTATGATAGAGACTTCGTAGGATTTCTGAACAGTGTGACCGTGACTTTACTTTAGATCGACGGTTCCGACTCGAGGTCGTGGCTTTCCCTGTGAGGGTAGTAGCGTAGAGACTCCATAATTCTGTCATTTACTATTATTATTATTCTAGCCACCGCCGTCCATATTATTATTTTAGCTACTTTTGCCGCTACTGATGTTCTTGTTATTGTTGTTATTATCGCTATTGTTACTGTTTTTACTGCTTACCGTTGTTGTTGTGGTGGGGATCCGCAGGACCCCTACTGAGCCAATGACATGAGGCTTACTCCCTACTTTTTCAGGTGCAACGCTTCTCCTCGAGGTTGTACGACGTCGTTGGAGGGTCTTTAGTAGCCAGCTTGCCAGTGCCGAGCTATGTCCCGCAGCAATATATATTTTTTTCTTATTGATTGTACTTGTGTAATGCACTATGTAATTAAGTTAGTTAGTTGTAAAATGTTAATTTTATTTCTGCCAATTAATTAATTCATTTAGTGATTTATTTCTTGTAATTATTTTGAATTTCAATGTATATCCACAATACCCAAAATAACCCTTCCGAGCTTCCCTGCTCGTGAGTGGCAGTGTAGGATCCGAATGGTATCGCATCTGACTAGGTATTCGGATCTTGGGTCGTTACATCATCTGTCGATTCGAGATACCCCAGGTACTCACCACCGATAACTGACACCAGTTCGACAGCGCACAAATCTGTGAAAAGTGCGTGGAGCTGGGCATTTTGAACCACTATACTTCTGTGGGGCACCCCCAAGCCAACGACTGGTCGAGAACGCGAATAGGACTCTTCTGCACAGCATCAAGACCTGCCTCGAGCAAGATGGCGAATCATGGCTAGACACACTACCCAGCATCTTGTGGGCGCACCAAACTACCACTCGCGCCGCCATTAGGGAGACTCCCTTCCACTTGGCTTACTGAGCAGAGGCGGTCAACCCCGTGAAAATCTCCAACCCGACGCTTAGAGTCAGTCAATGCGATGAGACACGTAGCAACCAAGCGCTTTGGGAAAACTTGGATCTGCTGCCTGAGGATAGAGAATGAGCCCGATGCTGACTGGTCACCTACCAACAGTGGATGGCCCAGTACTACAATGCCCGGGTAAGGGAACGTCACTTTCTTCCTAGCAACTTGGTCCTACGATGGGTAAGTGTTGCAGACCCTCAAGCGGCGGTAGGAATTTTTCCCCTGAGTTGGGAAGGCCCATGTAAGGTCATAGAAGTGCTCGGTAAGGGAGCTTACAAACTTGCTACCTTAAATGGCTGAGAAATCCCTCGCACCTGGAACTCTGTAAACCTTAAGGCCTATTACCAATGAAAGGCATGAGCTCAAGTGCTTCTCCACATCCCTCACGCCAGGGAACTCCATGTGTCTTCGTGCCTCTAGGGGTCGTGATGACAAGTCAGCTCTTGTTCAAGAGGAATGACGTAGCATCCCCTTGTAAATCACCAAGGGGCTCCGTGCTCCTAAAGGTCGAGCTGATAAGTTGCCTCCTGTTCAGGAGGAATGACACATCACCCACCCCGGAATTCCTCGCCTTTACGGTGTAGGGTCTATTGGTTTGACCAATTACGTTGCTTGATCGGCGGGCTTGCCCCATAACATGGAGTCACTTGGTGAACCCCTCCGAGGAGATGACCAACCATCCCCACCGGTACAATAAACTATTGACTACGCCTATGACCATGGACCATTGTTCCACCCAGTGAAGGCGCGGAGACGGTCCCTTCTCAAGTCTTGACAAGACCTAGGGCCAAGTGCCCCCCACCGATGCTCAGAGAGACTCCATCTGTCAAACAGCTACACCAGTCAACCTTGGGACATTGTGCCACCTAGTAGAGTCCGGGGAGGTCCCTTTTAGTCCTGCTCTGGACTATGGACTAGCGTACTGATAAGTGTCCATTTTTTATGATAATTCATTGCATATGCACCATTTTATGAGCATATAATTAGGCAATTATGCATGTCCCATCGTTAATCTCAACTTCGCATGTAAATTGGACATTTCATGCAAATTGATTAATTCGATGATATCATTTAGTAAAGTAAAGTTGAGGGCCATGAACATTAATTCTCCATTGCATAATCATGGACATTTGTGCACATTGTGATAATTTTGATAGATTAAATTTTAATTATGTGTGTGCAGGACACTGAAGGTAATTGTAAGAGAAGCCGGGGGCAAAACTGTCATCACCACTTTGACCAAGTCAAACAAATAAGCACATATTTTGGTTGGAGGGAAAAAAGAATTCAAAATATTTTAGTTGGAGAGAAAAGAAAATTTGAAATTTGAAATAGAGGAGAAGAAACACATATTTTGGTTGGAGGGAAAAGAAAATTCAAAGTTTGAAATAAAGGAGAAAAATGATGAGTCTTGGGAAGGGGGTTGCACAAAGCCCAAGGAGGGGGTGCCCACCTCCTTTTCCTTTCCCCCAAGCATCATTTTGTAACTAAATCTCAGCCATCCATCTCCTTTTGATATAGTCTCCACCCTCCATTGACCCAATTCTCCCTATAAATAGCCCATGTCATAGAGGAGAAGGGAGGTGGTTCTTTTGGCATTTCTCTCTCTGCCTCTCACATCTTCATCTTAGGTCGCCAATTTCTCCCCTGTCTGTCCCTCTTCGCCTCTTACTTTATTCACAAAAGTTCTTTGTTTGTAAGTCCTCTACAATTTCTTCTTCTGCATCATCTTCCGATACCTTCTGGTTTTCAAGTTATTTTGTATTTTTCACTATTTTGTCCTGTGCATTTACAGACTGCATTCTTCCCTATTTCTCTCCTTCCTCTGTCCCTTTTCTCCTATGGTCTTCTTCACGAAAGTTCTTTATTTTTAAGTACTTTACAACTTCTTCTTCTGTATAATCTTCTAATTCCTTTTAGTTTTCAAGTTATCTGCAATGTTTCAAAGCTCCATCTATGATTTTTACTATTCACATTTTAAATCCTTCTTCTTCTTCTTCCATCTCACCTAGGTAACCTTAGTTAATCTCTCCTTCATCACCATCCCCTTCTCTTCTAAACCATTGTCATCTCCCTTAGCTTCACCTTGACCTCTCCCTTCCTCTCCTTAGATCTCTCTCCTCACCCCATACATTCTCCTCCAAGAGCGGCTTCAACGACGAAGGTGACTTCCTCCCGGCATAGACGACATCTTCCGCGAGGTGGTTCGTAATCCAAGGCCAAGAGAGGACGGCGCCGTCATCACCATTACTGCTACCATCTTCACACCTCAGGCTCCTTTTATTTTTATTGCTTTAGTTTCATTTTACTTCATTGTAATCTCGTCACATCTTTGTTGTAAGCTTGTCTTGCACTTCATGTACTCGTTTCTTTATGATAATAAAAGAAATGTTCATTTTATCTAGATCTCGTTTATCTTCCCTCTCTTCCTCCTTCTACCTCTTCTTCTCCACTTTATGTAATTATTTTCTATAACATAGGTTCATAATCATGGGCATTTTTAATTTATTGTTAAAACCGTACTTTGTTGAATTATTCTCTTCGAGCTACAAAAAATCACAAATATTTTTCAAAGGACTCGAAGGTTTTAAATTTAAAAATCTCTTCTTCCCTGTGGATTCGACCCTTCTCGCCACCTTATTACATCTTACTTTCATCTAGTGCGAGTTAGAATTTTTAAGATTGATACGCGTATTTTAAACGACGAACTTACGTGTTATCAATTTTTGACACCGTTTCCGGGGAGGAATGATGATTTTTTTATTTAAGAACTTTGTTTCCCTTGTGTTTATAGTGTACTAATAAAGCTCTCTTTTCTTATTTTTTTTCTCTTTTGCAAAAAAAAGGGGAAAAAATTAAAAAAAATAGAGATAAGTTTGCCTTTCTTTCTTTCATCTTTTGATTTTGTCATTCATTTCAAAAAAAAAATAGAATGAGAGATTTCGTTTCAAGTAAGTATCCTAAACTCCTCTCATTTAGTGTCATTTCCTTAATCTTCTTGCATATTGTGGTTAGGTAGGTTCACAAATAAAAAATAAAAAAACTCTTCACTTGTACTTAATAAAAGTCTTCATTCCAAGAGTAGAAATCACACTTTCATGTTCTAGGTCATGCATCATTTAGGATAGAAGTTCTTTTTCCTTATTGTTTAACTTTGGTCATTGCATTTTGGAGATTACGAGGGGCAAGGTGAGTTCTTTTCTAATCTTTTTCTTAATCACATGCTCATGCATACTTGCATAGAATCCCTTGTTTGAACTTGATTTGTTGCATATCATTTCTAAAATATTCTAAGGGCAACACCCAGAAGCAAGATAAGGTGGAGATTTCATCACCATTCCTTAGCCAACAAATCACAATTTCCTTCATCTTTACATCACCTAGACCCTAAATAAAATTCTGTAGACGTTGGCTCTAGGTTCACACTGTGGTTCTTGTGTTATTTGGGCTTACCCCCTTGTGAAAATCGGTGCCTAAGGTAAGACGATCGGATGGCAAATGTCTTAAGTGGGCTAGTGATTTTTAATTAGGACCTTGCGAAAGCAAGGGGAGCCTACCACTACCCTACTCCTTTCCTGGCTGGTAAAAATATTAAGGGTGAACTCAAGTTGCACTTTAGCCATTTTGTGAAACCCAATTTGTAGGTCTAGATCACATCTAGGTCATTAGGTAATTTGTGTGACAACTTGTTTGAGTTTGCATAAAAAAATAAAAAAATAAAAAAAAATAAAAATTCCTCATCTTCTTTCTCTTCGTCCTAATTTGTGCCAAAACTAAAAAAACAAACAAATAAATAAAAAATCATCATAAAAAAATCTCTCTCATCTCTCTCTTCGTCCTAGTTTATGCAAGGTAGAAGATCTCAATGTCCAAACCTACTAGGACCCATTCAAGAAATTGAGAGAGTCTTGTATCCAAGGAACGATCTCCAACAAGATCCCATGACCGAAAATCAAGGACCTCACCACAAAAATCTAATGGCCGAAAATCTCGATCCACCAAAGTAAATGAAGGATTATTTCATTCCCAACCAATATCAACCTCCATCTTGCATTCACATTCCTCAAAATCAGGCCATCCAATATGAGATCAAGTCAAGCACAATTCAAATGCTCCCTTCATTCTATGAAAATACTAATGAGGACCCCTACAAGCACTTTAATAAATTTTTAGAAATTTGTTCCACGGTAAAAGTCTAAAATTTCTCGGATGATGCCCTTAAATTGACCCTCTTTCCATTCTCTCTTAAGGACAAGGCTAAATATTGGTTAGGCACTATAGGGAAGCCAATTAGAACTTGGGCCGAGATGCAACAAGAATTCTTGAAGAAGTTCTACCCTATAAGTCGCACCAATACCATGAGAAGGGCAATCACAGGATTTACCCAAACTCCGGGGGAACAAATACATGAATCTTCGGAGAGACTTAAGGAATTACTTAGGAAGTGTCCTCATCATGGGTTGTCCAAATGGCAAGTAGTCCAAGCTTTTTATGAGGGCATGTCTAACCAATTTAGGTAAATAGTTGATGCATCATGTGGAGGAGCATTCATGAGCAAAAGTGAGGATGAGGCATATGATTTGTTTGAAATGCTTAGTGAGAATTCGATCAATCATGCCTCTTTATCATCCTATGAGAGATCCATTGGGCCTTCCAAATGGGCCGGATTATACGAGATCAAGGCCCGGGATGATTTTGAACTAAGATTGGACATAAACCTCATCACTCAAAAGTTGGATAAAGTAGAGAGTCTTACCCAAAAGCTAGACCAACTCTTGACCTTGAAAGATCCTACTTGCCAACCATCAACTCATTCCTATTCGGGTCAATCTTCCACTCCACAAGAATCATGCACTCTATGTACAAGTCCGGCCCATTATATCACGGAATGTCCAACTGCGGCCCAATTACCACCATTTATACAAGAGCAAGTTCAAACTGCCCAAGGATTCTTCAAGCCCAACTATGACCCATTTTCTAATTCTTATAATCTCGGCAGGAGAGATCATCCTAATTTTTCTTGGAAGGGCCAACAAGCTCCACCTCATGTAACCAACCCATCTATCCATCAAGCCCACAAGCAACCCATGCAAAGTCAAATTCAAGCCCAACCCAATACCTTCAATTCATTTGCTAGAGGTCCACAAGCTCAATTCTTTCCAATAGGCTATTCACATTTCCAATCCAATCAGGGCCAACCCACTTACCAACCTTCGCCTCAACCTAATTTTGAAGATAAATTCAATCAACTCCAACAAATCATCTTGAATCAACAACAATCTATTTCCAAGTTGGAAAGCCAAATAGGACAATTGGCGGAAGTTACAATGAGAAGAGAAGCGGGCCAAATTCCAAGTCAACCCGTGGCCAACCCAAGAAACCAACCCCTAGGTTTTCCTCCACAACCGGGCCTCCTACCTCAACCCATCCCACAAGCCCAACCTAAAGGCCCATAATTTGAAAATGTCAAGGCTATTTCAACTTTGAGAGTGGGAAGGTGTTAGATGACCCATACAAGGATGAAAAGGAGTTACAAGATTCCATAGAAAAGAATCAAGATAATGAGGATGCAAACAAGGAGGATTGCATTAAAGATAAGTTGGGGAGAGATCCTAAAGGGAAAGGAAAAGCGCATGAAGATTCAAACTCCTATCAACCCAAGGTCCCATTCCCTAGTGTCTTACAACCCAAGTCCAATAAGACTAGGCCAACCCAAAATGAGGAGCTAATGGAGCTCTTCTCACAAGTTCACATCAATATTCCACTTCTAGATGCCATAAAACATGTTCCGGTCTATGTCAAGTTCCTCAAAGAGCTATGCACTCCAAGAAGAGAGCCCAAGTTGCCCCCTAAGAAAATTTGGCTTTCTGAGGACGTTAGTGCGATCTTGACGAATAATCTCCCTTGTAAGTTTAAGGATCCCGGTGCTCCTCTCATCTCATGTAATATAGGTGGTGTAGCCTTTGATCGAGTCCTCCTCGACTTAGGAGCTAGTGTCAACCTTTTACCCACCTTCGTTTATGAGCAATTTGACATAGGGGAACTCAAGCCAACTCCTGTCATTCTCCAATTGGCGGATCGCTCAGTCAAGACCCCATGAGGTTTGATAGAGGATGTGATTGTCAAAGTCCATGATTGCTACTTCCCCGTTAATTTCCTCATTCTTGACATGGCCTCCTCCTCGGATCTAAGTCAGACCCCAATCATCCTAGGATGTCCACTCCTTGCCACTGCCAAAGCCAACATCAATTGTGCTACGGGGACTATGGACATCTCATTCGGAGGTCAAAAAGTTTCCCTCAATGTGTTCAAAGCCTCCCACTATTTGACCTAGATGAGGAATGCCACTTCATAGACATCTATGATAAACTTCTTGAGAATGATCTGGGCATGGGTCAAATAAGGGAGGTCAATGCTCTTCAAGATTTCCCTCATCATAGTACCATTCGGCATAAGGTTGAATCTCTTCCGACTTTACAGGATGAACCGGCCCTTCCATCACTTGAAAGTCCTCCTAAACTTGAGCTTAAGCCCCTTCCGGACTCCCTCAAATATGCATTCCTAGGCCCCGATCAAACCCTTCCTATTATCTTAGCTTCCAACCTTACCCCTACCCAGGAAACACTTCTCCTAGAAGTCCTTAGGACTTATAAGGGTGCCATAGGTTGGACAGTGGCCGATCGTAAGGGAATAAGTCCGTCTATCTGCATGCACCACATTTACATGGAGGACGATGCCAAACCAAGTTGGGAATTGCAAAGGAGGATGAACCCAAACATGAAGGAGGTTGTGAAGAATGAGGTTGTCAAATGGCTAGATGCGATAATTATTTACCCTATCTCAGATAGCCAATGGGTGAGCCCTACTCAAGTGGTTCCTAAGAAATCGGGCCTCATCGTGGTCCAAAATGAACAAGGAGAGGATGTGCCTACTAGGCCCACAACGGGATGGAGAGTGTGCATCGATTATAGGAAACTCAATGCCATGACCAAAAAGGACCATTTTCACTCCCCTTTATTGACCAAATTCTGGAGAAATTGGCGGGCCAAAGATATTTTTGTTTCCTAGATGGATATTCCAGGTACAATCAAGTGGCCATTTATCCGGAAGAACAAGAGAAGAGCACTTTCACTTGCCCATATGGAATATTTACCTTTCGGAGAATGCCATTCGGTCTTTGCAACGCATCGGCCACTTTTCAAAGGTGCATGATGGCCATTTTCTTCGATATGGTAGGAGAATTCTTGGAGATCTTTATGGATGATTTTTCTATTTGTGGGGAGTCATTTGAAAACTGCTTGGAAAATTTGAAGAAAGTGCTAGCAGGATGTATTGAAACCAACCTTGTTCTTAGTTGGGAAAAGAGTCACTTCATGGTTAAAGAGGGCATAGTCTTGGGTCACATTGTGTCCGAACATGGTATGGAGGTGAATAAGGCCAAAATTGACCTCATCTCTAATCTCCCTCCTCCAACCATGGTGAAGCAAATCCGTTCATTCCTTGGCCATGCCGACTTCTACTGTCGGTTCATCAGCAACTTTTCAAGGATTGCCTACCCGTTAACTCTTCTCTTGGTCAAAGATGCCCCATTCCATCTAGATGATGCTTGTTTAGAGGCTTTCAATACCCTTAAAGAGGCTTTGAGCAAGGCACCCATTCTCTAATCTCCCAATTGGTCTCTGCCTTTTGAAATCATGTGTGATGCCTCCGACTATGCTATCAGGGTAGTTCTAGGCAAAAGAATTGACAAGTGTCCGGTGGTGATATATTACGCAAGTCGCACCCTCGCCGATGCTCAGCTTAACTACACCACCACGGAAAAAGAGCTGTTAGCTGTTATCTTTGCTCTTGAAAAATTTCGATTATATCTCTTAGGGGAAAAAGTCATTGTGTACTCTGATCACTCAACTCTTAAATATTTGTTCTCCAAGAAGGATGCCAAGCCTAGACTCATTAGGTGGATCCTCTTACTCCAGGAATTTGATCTTGAAATTTGAGACAAAAAGGGTTCTGAAAATAAAGTTGTCGATCATCTTTCTAGGATTCTCACCACTGATAGTGCTCCTTTGTAAGATTCATTTTCTGATGAACATCTCTTGGCCATTACCCATAGTCGACTCCCATGGTTTGCTGATATTGTCAACTACTTAACTGTGGGGCAAATTCCTAAGGCATGGTCCAAACACGAAAGGGAATACATCTTTGCCAAAATCAAACACTACTTTTGGGAAGACACCGAATTGTTCCATGTGGGTCCGGATCAAATAATTAGGAGGTGTGTCCCCGAGGAGGAACACCAAAGTGTTCTGAACTTTTGTCACACTCTAGCTTGTGGGGGACATTTCTCAGAAAAGAAAACGGCTGCCAAAGTATTGCAAAGTTGATTTTTATGGCCCACTCTCTTCAAAGATGTCTATGAATTTAGCAAGACTTGTCTTAGGTGTCAAGCTGTGGGGAACATAAGCAAACGAGATATGATGCCACTTAACCCCATTCTAGTGGTTGAAATCTTTGATGTTTGGGGAATTGATTTTATGGGGCCCTTTCCGCCATCATTCGGACATGAGTACATTCTTGTGGTGGTCGCTATGTGTCTAAATGGATTGAAACTATTGCCACTCGGACCAATGATCACAAAGTTGTCATGAAGTTTGTCCGAAAGAATATATTTTCAAGGTTCGGATGTGGTGTCCGAGGGCGATCATTAGTGATGGAGGTTCTCATTTCACTCATGTCCAATTCCGAGCTCTTCTTAGGAAATATGGGATCACTCATAAGATTGTCACCCCCTACCACCCCAAACAAGTGGTCAAGTGGAGACATCCAATAGGGAGATCAAAAACATCATGTAGAAATCTGTTAGGCTCGATAAGAAGAATTGGTCTGAAAGATTGGATGACGCTCTTTGGGCCTATCGGACAGCATACAAAACTCCCATTGGAATGTCTCCATATAGGTTAATCTTTGGGAAAGCTTGTCACCTACCCGTTGAGTTTGGGCATAGGGCCTATTGGGCTATTAAACAATTCAATCTTGACTTGGCAAAAGCCGGGTCTCATAGGACCCTACAATTAAATGAGTTGGAAGAATTGCGGAATGAAGCCTATGAAAATGCTAAGATTTATAAAGTTCAAACTAAAGCATTCCATGATAAACACATTTCACGAAAAACTTTTCAACATGATCAAAAAGTTTGACTCTTTAATTCATGGTTGCGCTTATTCCCCGGAAAATTGAAGTCTAGATGGGATGGACCATTTGTTGTGCTCAAAGCCTTTGATCATGGTGCTGTCAAAATTCTAGATCCTAAAAATGGTCATGGTTCTGAACTTTTGTCACACTCTAGCTTGTGGGGGACATTTCTCGGAAAAGAAAACGGCTGCCAAAGTATTGCGAAGTGGATTTTTCTGGCCCACTCTCTTCAAAGATGCCTATGAATTTGACAAGACTTGTCTTAGGTGTCAAGCTGTGGGGAACATGAGCAAACGAGATATGATGCCACTTAACCCCATTCTAGTGGTTGAAATCTTCGATGTTTAGGGAATTGATTTTATGGGGCCCTTTCCACCATCATTTGGACATGAATACATTCTGGTGGCAGTCGACTATGTATCTAAGTGGATTGAAGCTATTGCTACCCGGACTAATGATCATAAAGTTGTCATGAAGTTTGTCCAAAAGAACATATTTTCAAGGTTTAGGTGTCCTAGGGTCATCATTAGTGATAGGGGTTCTCATTTCACTCATTCTCAATTCCGAGCTCTTCTTGGGAAATATGGGATCACTCACAAAATTGCTACCCCCTACCACCCCCAAACAAGTGGCCAAGTGGAGGTATCTAATCGAGAGATCAAAAACATCTTGCAAAAATCTGTTAGGCCCGATAGGAAGGATTGGTCCGAAAGATTGGATGATACTCTTTGGGCCTATCGGACAGCATATAAGACTCCCATTGGCATGTCACCACATAGGTTGATCTTTGAAAAAGCTTGTCACTTACCCGTTGAGCTTGAGCATAGGGCCTATTGGGCTATTAAATAATTCAATCTTGACTTGGCAAAAGTCGGGTCTCATAGGACCCTACAAATAAATGAGTTGGAAGAATTGCGGAATGAAGCGTATGAAAATGTTAAGATTTATAAAGCTCAAACTAAAGCATTCCATGATAAACATATTTCACGAAAAACTTTTCAACATGATCAAAAAGTTTGACTCTTTAATTAAAGGTTGCACTTATTCCCCGGAAAATTGAAGTCTAGATGGGATGGACCATTTGTTGTGCTCAAAGCCTTTGATCATGGTGCTGTCAAAATTCTAGATCCTAAAAATGGTCAAATTTTCACTGTCAATGCTCAGCGTCTCAAACCTTACTTGGAGAACACACAGCTTTCATCAAAGGAATCAATCCCACTGAGTGACCCATGATAAATACAAGAAGGTCGTCTGGCGGAAGACGTTAAACTTAGAGCTTGTTGGGAGACAACCCAACCATTTCCCTTCAATAATATAGTGAGTTATTTTCATTTGTGTTTGTAGGAGCTAGAAGAAGTCGTTCGCAAAGTTGCCTGCCAAAATAGCCACGTCTGCGCACCCCAAGTTGTACCTTTCCTTCCCAAGCATTCATGTATGCATTATCCTGTTCATATATTCTTCATGCCATAAGAGATCATGTCATTTAAGTTTGGGGGTAAGGGTAATCATTGTAAAAATCTCATGCAACTTGCTACCTTATACAAATCTCATGCTAATTGATGTCTCATGTTGTTATCAAAAAAAAAAGCTCCAACTGAGCTTTCATGATTCATGCTTTCATAAAAGAGACTCTGAAAAAAAAATAGTGGAGAGGGATGATGGAATGATTTTTTGTGTCTAGTCATGGAAATTAGTTTAGAATCTCCTAAGGTCTTTTAGCATAAAAAAAAATTCACTTGCACACTAATAAAATAGGAAAGACGAGCCTTCTGTCATTTGGTATGGTGTCTGATACTTTGCCCTCCTGATGCGGGACGATGACGCGACCGGGCAAAGACCTACAACCGACTTGAAGTGCGGCCAGCACTAACACGCTAAAGACAAGCCAGGTGGCTGACCACCGTGGCGTTCTCCGGGTGGAGACGTCTCTCAACAGCAACTCACTCTAGCCCGACGATCGTCCCTTGCGAGGGAAACGTGGGATCGCAGCGGTTAAGGAACCACTGTCGCCTAGGGGTTTCCAGTTCGAGCTCAGTGCTCGACTGGGCCTATGGAACGGGCGCTCACAACTCACAATCACGGTGATTTGAAACTAGCTAACGACCCTATTCTCACAAATGCAACATGATAGAAAGTATACTAAACTAGCAATGTGATATAGGAACGAAGCGTGTACCTCCACGACTAGCGCGTGGGGAAGAATTCCCGGCCGAATCCGACAACCCCAATACACACAAATAATAATTGTACAATTTCATAATCTAATGCCCACTCCACATAGAGAGGTAAAGGGCTACAAATATAATTTTGAGGTTTCTGGAATCCAGGTTGACGGGCCGCACTCGCGGGAGGCGAGGGAAGCGAGTCGGGGCCGATCGGGTGAGCCGATTGGAAGCCGACTTGGTTCTGCCCGCGCTGGTCACCCTGCGCAGCGAGCTTACAGAGGTCGGTACGCCAAGATCCGACGCCCGATCAGAGTTTCGTTTGTAAGAGAACATCGGTGACATGATGAAGTTTCTCTGTTCTGAAGGGCACGATCAGATCTTACCAGATCTGGGTGCAACAGCGATAGTTCTCAGCCTCTGGTTCTGCACACATAGAACTACATAGAAAGACAATTAATTACTGGAAAAATGGCCCCCGGTGTCGGAATGAGGCGTCGTTTGATGCAGATTGTTGGAGACGTCTAGAGGAAGGATCAGACCAAGGGGTTTGGTCAGATCTGCAAAGGGGAGGGCGGGGCAGCTCCTGGAAGTCGCCCTTGCTTCTGGGTCGGATGTGCACAGAGTGGTCTGCGCAGTCCCACGAGAATCTCCGCCACAATCAGCACAGATCTCGGATCAACATGAGCTTGGTGGCAACACGAAGAGGACTCAAAATCCTACGACCAGTACAAAAGGCAGATCCAGATAGTGTGGGAGTAGATCTGTAGAAATTCAGGATCAGAAAACTCTAGATCTGGACAGCAAACTCGGGCAAATCTCCGCGACTTCACGAGATGAATTGTTGCCGGTGATCCAGAGCTTCGATCGGCGCAAAACACCACCAAATTCTTCCTGACTTGAAGAAGCTTCATTGGGAAGTTTTGTGGAACCAGATGCGAAGGAGATAGGGAGGATAGAGGGGCGAGTCACACGCCCAAATAAATCCCGTAACAGGATTTGTTCCCATTGAAGCCCTTTGGCCCATTTAAGGCCCAAAACCCAATAAGTCTAGCCCATTCCCCACATGAGGTCCAATAAATTTAAAAGAGATAATTGTCCATGAAAGAACTATAAAGGGCCCAATAAGGCCTAAAAAGTGTGAAATAAAGATGTTGCAGCAGTCGAAGCATCCACGTCCTCCGCGAGGCAATTGGGCCCCGCCATGGCCTCGTCCACCGGCGTGTATAACGGTGTGTGTTCGCACCAATTCTCCCAAGGTGGGAGGAACTTGACCCCGTCGAGTAAGGGTCCGGTTTGACTCTCCGTGTGTGATCAAGGCATCGTCTGGCACGGGGCGTCCTCTCCAATGCACAAAGAAGTGTTGGTAGGCTCTGTTCCTAGTGGTGATCACCTGCTCATCTTGTATACAATATATATGCTTGCGTTGAGGCCGGAAGAGGTGGACTCTCAGGTGGTGTGTCACTCACAATAGGAGGAAAAAGCCTAAAAAACTCACGAGGGATCACCGCGGGGTTCCGATATGCTACCATACCTGAAACATGGAACGTCGAACTGACACCATAGTCATCCGGTAGTTCAATAACGTACACATTCGAACCCACTAGTTTCATGACTCGAAAATGGCAGAGATCGCGGGCCTGGTCTTTCTTTACGGTCCCCGAGGGGAAACCGTTCAGGTATGACCCTGATCATGACGTACTCTCCCTTTTGAACTCACGGGCATGTAGCATACATCAGCTAACTCCTTATACGTGCATGGCTGGCCTTTTGTTGGGACGACTTAATGCAAACTCCATATGACAAACAAACTGTGGAAACAAACAGACTTCATACATGACCCTAGACAAACCTAGACACCCATAGTAATACTCGCAAACAAACACTGCAAGCCAAAGTTGTGGACTCCTAGACATCCTAACATGAACCTACTGACTTCTAAATGAGGATTCAGAGGTTTGGGAGGATCACACCCAATTGCACATTACCCTGGGACTGAGTACTCAGGTCGACAACATGCTCTTCTAAAAGATCATCAAAGAACTCCTCCGCGAGTTCTAGATCTGGCTAATAGCTGACTGGCACTAGCTCCGGTGTGGGGTTGCATACTGGAGTGTCTGAAATGACCAATGACTCCCGAGTAGGACACTTGGCCACAAAGTGGCCAATCCCACCACACCTATAGCACTGGTCACGTGGACCTGTGCTAGAAGATGCTCTACCAATCATCGGCCCCTTTCCCTTGTCTTCTCGAAGGGCCAAGGGTGGTGGGAGCTGGGGTCGAGCAGGCAATGCGGGTTGCTGGGGGTGTGGCGTAGAGAATGGTGCCTGTGGGCGAGGGGGAGGGTCCCTTGGAGGGAGAGGGTGAGGCCTGAGAGCAAAGGGGTACTGGCGAGGGGGTTCTGGAGGTCGAACCACAGGAAATTGACTATAGGAACTGGGCGTGGTACGAGAGTCGGACCCACGCTGATGTATGGTCCCCGGTCGCTGGACGGGAGCGAAATCTGACTCAAACTGATCTAACTCGAGAGCAACCTGATATGCGGCCTCCAAGGTGGTCACATTGCGGTGAAAGAGTTCATACTGAAAGTGGGGCCGCAGACCACGACGGAAGCGGGAAACAGGCATCGTGCTCTCTTTCGAGACGCCACATCGCAAAAAATATTCATCAAACTTTGCGATGTACTCGGACACGGACCGATCCCCTTGGTTGAGATTCTGGCACCTATCAATGAGCCTTTGACGGTATGTGGCAGGAAGATACTTGGTTCTAAGTCTCTCCTTCATCTCATACCAAGACTCAACCTGGGGTTCCCGACGCTGATATAGCAAGCTCTCCACATTGCACCAATAAGTTTGTGATTATCCTAACAGCTTCATTTTAGCGAACTTGACTCTCCGGTGGTCTATCATCTTGAACCACTCGAAGTACCGGTCCATACCGGCCTCCCAATTGAGATAGACCTTTGGGTCCAAAGACCCGTCAAAAGTGGGAGGGTCTGCTCGCACGGTCCTAAGGACTCTATCGTCCTCTTCATCTCTTGGCTGATGAAAGCCATGACGGCGTCGGCCGTACCCCCCATACACATTATCGGACCCATAGTCTTCTAGACCAAGGTCACGATGTTGTGGTTCGATGGCTCGGTGAGGGGCGGGCTGAGGAGCGGGTGCGGGCTAGTTTTGGGCCGCGAGAGCGGGCCGGACCTGGGCCATGGGAGTGGGTTGGGCTTGGACCATAGTGTGAGCATGTGCGGGTGGGCCCTGGGTAGCTCCAGGAGGGTCCCCGTGTGACAATCTATCCAACCGTCCAACCAGACCTTGGACAGACTTGTCGGAAGACTCCATGCATTCCTCCATGTCTCTCAGGCGACCATCCATATTATCGGAGAAGTTTCAAAAGGTAGCTTCAAACTGGTCCAACCGGGCCATGATGGCCAACATCGTCTCATGCAAGGAGTGAAAGTCTCCCGAGGCAGCATCCCGTGGGTTAGCCATAGATGCGGGGCGATGGTATTGGGTACCTCGTCGGGTGGGCATGCAAAGACACAAAGATCGGAATGCACTAACTAATGCAAACTGAGGAACCTAGACTTAACCAATATACGGTACTCGGCGGAGTTATGGGATCCAAAGATCCTCTCTCGCAAGTGTGCTACCTTCCCAATAGGCGTAACCTATCGTTCCAGGAACACCTTTTAATATACCGGGTATTGGTATGAAATGCAACCTAGGACTTAGATGACCCTAGGCTTAAACCGACGCTCTGATACCAATTTGATGTGGGATGATGACGAGACCGGGTGAAGACCTACGACCGACTCGAAGTACGGCCAACACTAACACGCTAAAGACAAATCGGGCGGTTGACCACCATGGCGTTCTCCGAGTGGAGACGTCTCTCAACAGCAACTCACTCTAGCCCGACGATCATCCCTTGCAAGGGAAACGTGGGATTGCAGTGGTTAAGGACCCGCTGTCGCCTAGGGGTTTCGAGTTCGGGCTCAGTGCTCGACTGGGCCTATGGAACGGGCGCTCACAACTCACAATCACGGTGATTTGAAACTAGCTAACGGCCCTATTCTCACAAATGCAACATGATAGAAAGTATACTAAACCAGCAATGTGATATAAAAATGAAGCGCGTACCTCCACGACTAGCGCGTGGGGAAGAATTCCCGGCCGAATCTGACAACCCCAATACACACAAATAATAATTGTACAATTTCATAATCTAATGCCCACTCCACATAGAGAGGTAAAGGGCTACAAATATAATTTTGAGGTTTCTGGAATCCAGGTTGACGGGCCGCACTCGCAGGAGGCGAGGGAAGCGAGTCGGGGCCGATCGGGTGAGCCGATTGGAAGCCGACTTGGTTCTGCCCGCGCTGGTCACCCTGCGCAGCGAGGTTACAGAGGTCGGTACGCCAAGATCCGACGCCCGATCTGAGTTTCATTTGTAAGAGAACATCGGTGACATGATGAAGTTTCTCTGTTCCGAAGGGCGCGATCAGATCTTACCAGATCTGGGTGCAGCAGCGATAGTTCTCAGCCTCTGGTTCTGCGCACATAGAACTACACAGAAAGACAATTAATTACTGGAAAAATGGCCCCCGGTGTCGGAATGAGGCATTGTTTGATGCAGATCGTTGGAAACGTCTAGAGGAAGGATCAGACCAAGGGGTTTGGTCAGATCTACAAAGGAGAGGGCGGGGCAGCTCCTGGAAGTCGCCCTTGCTTCTGGGTCGGATGTGCATAGAGTGGTATGCTCAGTCCCACGAGAATCTCCGCCACAATCAGCACAGATCTTGGATCAACACGAGCTTGGCGGCAACGCGAAGAGGACTCAAAATCCTACGACCAATCCAAAAGGCAGATCTAGATAGCATGGGAGTAGATCTGTAGAAATCCGGGATCAGAAAACTCCAGATCTGGACAGCAAACTCGGGCAAATCTGCGCGACTTCACGAGACGAATTGTTGCCGGTGATCCAGAGCTTCGATCGGTGCAAAAAACCACCAAATTCTTCCTGACTTGAAGAAGCTTCATTGGGAAGTTTTGTGGAACTAGATGCGAAGGTGATAGGGAGGATAGAGGGGCGAGTCATATGCCCAAATAAATCCCGTCACAGGATTTGGCCTAGGACATCACACCAAAAGGAAGGAAGAGAATCACTCTCTTAATGTAATTTTCTCTCACACATTTTTCATTATCTCCTTCACTAACACTATACACATGTTTAAATAGAGGGATGGCAAGGGGAGGGGGCTAGGAAATATGTGGGAGCAAGGGGAGGGAGAGGGGGTGCGCCCCTTTGACAAGGAGAGGGGAGGGGAGACCAAGGGGGGGACAATGACTCACCTACCTTTGACAATCAAAGGGGAGGGGAGACAAGGTTGGTGGGTGGCTGCCTAACCTTGGACCAAGGAAGGGGGCGCCCCCTTCCACTAGCCACCAGCCTCCAATCCTTTAACCCCTTTCACATATAGCATGCTATCCCTTTAGTCTTGTTCCCATTGAAGCCCTTTGGCCCATTTAAGGCCCAAAACCCAATAAGTCTAGCCCATTCCCCACATGAGGTCCAATAAAGATAAAAGAGATAATTGTCCATGAAAGGACTACAAAGGGCCCAATAAGGCCTAAAAAGTGTGAAATAAAGATGTTGCAGCGGCCGAAGCGTCCACATCCTCCGCGAGCTAACTGGTCCCTATGAGCGACGTCACGCGGTTCGGGGGAGAGCGGTGAAGAGGAAGCGGAGAGCGTGCGGGCTCCTTCTTTTTTGTTTGTTTGGTTTTGTTGTTTTGCTGCAACACAGAGATGAGAGAGAAGAGAGAAGGGGCCACCACGGGAGATTGCTCCGGCGGGGCGAGCGGGACAAGTATAATATAGCAAGATATGGGGTTCGAACGGCCATAGCGGGAAGTGACTCGCCGCGACCTCGGGGGGACGGGAATGGTGCAGAAATTAAATAACAAGAATTGAAACGGCCATTGGGGAAGTGACTCGCCGCGGCCTCGAGAATATGAGCAGAATATAGCAGAATATAAAAGAGAATATAAGAACAGAGATTTAAACGGCCATTGGGGAAGTGACTCGCCGCGGCCTCGATGATATGAGCAGAATATAACAGAATATAGAGAGAATATAAGAACGGAAATTTAAACGGCCATTGGGGAAGTGACTCGCCGCGGCCTCGATGATATGAGCAAAATATAATAGAATATAGAAAGAATATAGGAACGGAAATTTAAACGGCCATTGGGGAAGTGACTCGCCGCGGCCTCGATGATATGAGCAAAATATAACAGGATATAAAGAGAATATGAGAACAGAAATTTAAACGGCCATTGGGGAAGTGACTCGCCGCGGCCTCGATGAAAAGATGTGATCGCCAGGGGCCGAAAGACCCCAAAATAAGAAAGTGATCGCGCCTACCTCAAGAGCGGGAGATGGCGGGTTGCTTCTTCCTCTCCTTCCGGCCGGCCGACGGAGAGGGCTTTCCTCGGGTACCCTTGCAAAACAACGACAAATAAATGACAAGTGGATTAGAAAGATGGAGGTGTAGTATTCAAATCCTTGCGGTAAAAATAACGAAATGATGGCAAGACACACACCTGGTTGGTGTTATCTTTTAAACCCCTCTCGGACTCGAGTAGGAGGAAAATGAGATGATGGATGCAAGAAGTATAAGAGAAGAGGCGCCCTTGTGAAGGGGGATAGAGGATGCAATATGATGAATGTAAAGAACTATGGAGAAAAAGGGGAAGAAAAGGCTTATTGGATGAGCCGAGGGTGAAATCCGGCGGAGCTCCGGCAGCGTGGGGACGACGGGGAAGCGCGGTGGATGAAGACGGCCTTCCTCTCGCGAGCGTGAACACCCGAGAAGCCGGCAGAACCTCCACCTACAAAAGAACCCACGGGTTAGAAAATGACTCCGTAGCCTCTGGGCTTCGGCAGCCTATCGGATCACTGCTTCGCTCCCCAGAACTGAGGGGGTGGGGCTCTATTTATAGAGCTCCGGAGGGTGGAGGCGTCCAGGACTCTGGACACCTCCATCAGGGCCGAAATAATATTTTATTTTATTTTTATATATTTTTTTGGAATACTTTTGTGGAGGCGTCCAGGGCCCCGGACGCCTCAAACAGGTCCACCGAAAACCGACGACGGCCGCACGCGGTTTGGCACAACGCGTGGTTTTGTGAGCGGCGCCTCGTGATTCAGAAATGGGCGCGTCCAGCTGACCGGACGTCTCTATAATTTGGCCTTTTTCACACACGACAAACCGTCGTTCGGTGGGCGGCGCCCGTGAGGGAATTGATGGAAGCGTCCAGAGGGCTGGATGCCTCCAAAATTATATTATTTTATTATTTTTCTTTTGTCTTTTATACCAGGCTTGGCATTATATATTTTTTTATATGTTTTTATGGAGGCGTCCAGGGGCCTGGACGCCTCCATTAATATATATATTTATTTATTTATTTTTTTGTTTTTTGTATGCCAACTGGCATTTTATATTTTTTTTATATTTTGTTTTTATGGAGGCGTCCAGGGGCCTGGACGCCTCCATTAATTTATTATTTTTTATTTAATTTTGGGCCCTGAAAAATAAAAATAAAATAAATTAAAAGATTGGGGGCGTCCAGGGGCCTGGACGCCCCCATAAAGACCCACCCGGGTCCTCGGACAACGTGTTGGCGGCTGCCCGACAGATACCCTTCTTGGTTCCAGAACCTCTGATGCGTCTGACTGGTGTTGATGCCGTCCGAATGCCGTGACGAGATGATTCCGGATGCCGAAAAGGGCGGAAGAAGACTCAAGAAAAGGAAGCACTCAAGTGATTCAAAACGCGTAAGCCGTCGCGGGGCGTTGTATAGTAATATGAGACTTTCTCAGGAGACGTCAGGAATGGCGTGTCTACAGCTGCCCCGCCTTGGCGTCTGCTTTGCAAGGGAGCGATACGTAGTGGAATGGTATGGAGTGGGAGCGGACTGATAAGTTGATGCCAAGGTGTGATGAGACACGCTTTTGACGTTACTGTTTGGAATCTTTCCTGGAGTTTCAATGAGGCGACCTTGAAGAAGGTCTTTCAAATATTGACGATTGCTTGGACGGAGATCAAATAAGGGAGGGTGAGATGTGCGCTCAGGCACGAAACAAAAGGAGACCAACTTCTCGGTGTGGAAGTACCTGGGTCATAAACCGGAGGTTTCACCTTTGGGGAGCGGTTACCAGCCAATGTGGAAGTGCTGCGGCCAAGGTGGGTCAAAAAAGGTAAAGGAATATCTGAGGGTCTGTCCAAACAAGGGTCTCCTTTGGAAGAGCAGCGTCGGGGCTGTCTCAAGGAAACTCAGTATTTCATTCGGAGTGGAATATCTCATATTTGTGGGAATTGGAGCACAACGGCTTTCACAATCGAATCACTTGAATGATCTTCCGCAATAAATCAAAGTCCTATATGAATGCATGCTGGGTTCAAAGAAAAATTTAAAACAAACAAAAATAGAAAATAGCCAAGGATAATATTGTCAACTTGTGAAGAATGGGTCAGAATACCGACCCGGTGAGCTGATACTGGGCTGGGGCCCGTTTATCCGCGCACCAACTCACTGAATGGAACCGTCGTCCCCATTCTATCACAAGTTGACGGCCTATCCGTACAACCCAAATTCCTCCGGGATCATCATCATTTTTGTTGAAGGGGAATTCAGATCCCAGATTCGTTCGAGCCGCAAGGTCCTTGACATGTTCTAGTAGCGTAAGTATCATATACTACGATGCATGACAAGGTGGGACCAACCAATGAAAGGTGGGACAGGAGATAGGACAAAGACGTCCGTTAGTAAAACCTGCACAGGCCAGCAAAGGTTAGCAACATCATAAAGTAGCAGAATGATAGCAGAAACGCACCACAGTTCAAAGGAAATCCAGACAAAATCCTGATAGCGACCGCTGATGTGACATGTTCTGTCCTGTAGCGATCTTCCCTTCCTATAAGAACTCCCCTTAGGCTAGTTCATTCAAATGCACCAAGGTGGGTTTTGGAAGCTCAGGAGAGGAAGGAGAGGAGAATCTAGAGATTTCAGCATGGAAGGAGAGTCTTCCCGCGTTATGAAGAAGAGCAGGCCTAGCAGCGAGATCAGGCGACTCTCCGACCTCGAGGGTCATCTGAGTGGGACGATCATGTCGCATATGGTAAGCTGACTCTTTTCAAATTTCTGCACGTGAACCTTCTTCTTACTTCCTTCATTTCTTCTTTTTTTCTCTCCCAGCCATATCCACTCTTCCCAGGCCCGAGGAAGTTTTCCAAACTGCCATGGCTTTCAAAGCTAACTTCCAATATCTCCATTGGCATGAGGGCCATACTCTCGAAGTGGCATTTGCAGGGGCTCCTTATTCATGCCAAACATTACGAGAAGATTCGTATGGACTGGGCGGCTATGGGCGCACTAGTGGAGATCTGGCATCCCCAGACCCACACTTTTATTTTCCCGACCTTCGAGGTGACCATCCTCCTCGAGGAGGTGGAACTTCTGCTTGGTTTGAAGAAATTCAAGAGTGACGGGAAGGTGAAGGCTATGCGGATGCTGACACGGGGGACTTCTGAAAGCGTCCTTGGAAGCTTCATGCCGCCCGACGCAGCCAGAAAGGTCCGTACTCAAAAGGGGATCGATCTCCAAAAGCTTGCGAAGTGGGTCATGGACGCCCTGAGAGGGTCACCAGACGATGACTATTTGGAGGGAATCATGAAGGGGTTCACTATCTGTCTGGCGGGTGCTCTCTTGTTTCCTTATACCGACAACATAGTGGAGGAAGACCAACTGAGTGCTATCTGCGGGATTTGGCGTGGAAAGAGGGTGGGACCCGCTGTCCTCGCCTACCTGTATAGTGGCCTTACTGCCTCGAGCATGGGTAAGCCTCCATTTGGTTGTGCACTTGTCTTGAATTGCTGGCTGGATTTGCATTTCAAATTCGACCACCGCGAGGGAATGCCAACCGCTTCGAAGCTCTTCCAACAAAGCCCGCTTCACCACATAGCCGACGTGTTAGGCTTTGGTGGTACTGTAGTGAACCGCGTTCCGTGGCTGAAGAAACGTGAAGACTGGCGGTCTCACTTCCGCACCGTGACACAAGGCTTCTTTACTTGCGCACCGGCATGTTTGCTTTCGCTAGATCTCCTCATGAGGTCTTCCCCCGAAGTTGATCTTCAACTGATCGGCGCGACCGAGTTCGTCCTTTACAGTGCGCATCGGTGCTGTCTCCAGATTGGCATCCCACGTCATTCGTTCCCGCCACCGACTGGCATTGTTCCTTTGAAGAAAAGGGAGTTGGGCACTGAAGCGGACGCGAAGGAAGCGAAGGCCATTAAAGCTCCCTGGAAGACAAGTGTTGCGGGAAAGGCCTTAGCGCACGTGGTGGAGGAATGCGAGCCGTGGAGGGCTTATGTAACCGAACTGGGGAAGTTAAGGCCTAAAGCGCCTAAGCCCCTGATGTAGTTCACTCTGCTTTTCTGATGGAATAAAATTTGGCATTTGGATGTTTCGGACCCCCGTCCCCTTAATTATTATCTTTTTTTATGGTTTTTCTTTTTCTTTGTGTTTTTTTTATTTTGTTTGGATTATATACATATTCTTATATAAATATATTTTTTTGAAAATTTTTTATTATTGGGGCGTCCAGGCGCCTGGACGCCCCTAATTTTATTTTATTATTTTATTATTTTTTTGACAATTTATTTTTGGGGGCGTCCAGGGTCCTGGACGCCCCTATTTTGATTTTTTATTTTTTTATTTATTTATTTTTGGGGGCGTCCAGGCGCCTGGACGCCCCTATTTTTTTGAATTTTTGAAAAAAATAAAAATTGTGGGGGCGTCCAGGCGCCTGGACGCCCCAATAAAAGGTCATTCTATATATAGGGGGGGCTCCCCCCTGTTCACTTATACTGTTCATTCCGACCGTCCAGCCACTCCAAACGACCCATTCTTAGTCCCAATGGAGCGAGGAGGATCGAGTCAGGGTCCAGAGAAGCGGAAACGACTGGCTCGTCGTGCGAGGAGGTTGAGGGATGATGCCGAGGAGGCCGCAGCAGAGGAGGTTGCTGCGGGGGAGGAGATGGAGGTGCCTCTCCTGGCCGCGGAGGCCGCTGCGGATGCTGGTGACGCGGGAGAGGACGATCACGACCCGGTAAGTACCTCGGAATTCTCACTTTGTGGTTCAATAGGCTAAAACGGGTGTGCGAGAGGCTGTGAGAGAAAGGCGGGTAGTGAGAGAAGGAGGCGTCCAGGGGCCTGGACGCCTCCACGTTTTCTTTTTATTTTTGGTTATATATTTATTTACGAAAAGTAATAGAAATATAATAAAAATAAGGAGGCGTCCTGGCTCTAGGACGCCTCCATTATAATTAATATATTTTTTTTGGTTTGACTTTGTTTTTTCTTTTTTCTAAAAAAAAAACAAAATAAAGGAAAAGAAGAGGAGGCGTCCAGGGGCCTGGACGCCTCCACAAGAAAATATAAATATTTTTTAAAAAAGTAAAAATAAAAGAATAAGTAGTATATATACAGTGTTATTGTTTATGACTGTTCATGATGCTGATGTGTTCTTTGTTGGTTTTGTGGTTTGCAGGGCGTGATGAAGGGCCGGATCAGCTGGTCCTTGGTGGTGGCAGCATACCGTGGGCTGCCGGATTTCCAGAGGGCGCGTGTGGACGCCATGGGCTTTGGAGCTTTCCTTAGGATCGAGCCCTTCCGGCTCGACCTTCCTCTTATCCAGGCACTGAGGGAGCGGTGGCACGCACCGAGCCGGGCGTTTCTGATGCCCTGGGGGCACATGGTGCCGACGCTGGAGGACGTGGCTCGGATCACCGGGCTACGAGTTGACGGAGAGGCAGTCAGCGGGGTCACCTACCCCGACTACCGAGAGAGTGCCCTGGACCTGCTGTGGTTAGAGACGAGCGTGACTGATAGAGACAGCAGGGTAGTCGGCCGAGTGGAGATCATGGAGGCGCTCGGATTCGTCGACCCGCGTCAGCGGGTTAGCGAGACTGGAGCGGAGTTCTTGGCTCGACTGGAGGGGGATGCTCGTGCAGCTTTCACCCAGGATCCGAGCGAGAGGGAGCTGGTGGATCTAGACCTTCGGAGGTTTCTTTTCTTCTTCCTGGGCCGCCTTCTGCTGGGGACGAAGGGGGATGGCATCCACTGCCGTTTCCTCGGGATCTTGGCGGATCTGGACAGAGTGGGACACTATGCGTGGGGGGCGGCTCTGCTTGCCCATTTGATTGCTGATCTCTCCCAGACTTCGGAGAAGGAGACGACAGTCAGCGGCTTCGCACCTTTCCTCCAGGTAAACATTTTATTTATGCATTCCCACAGTTAAATATGCAATTATTGTACTAATGATGTATGATGGATGCAGGTGTGGAGCTATTACTATTTCCCGATGGGGAGGGCTAGGCATGGGAACAGGAGGGCCGTGCCTCTGGCGCGGCGGTGGAGGCCGGTCGTGGTTGCAGCACCCCACGGCTATCAGCTGGCGTCGCTTCGTCGGGAGCTGAGCGAGTATCCCGAGGCCATGGTAAGATGCGTATGATTTTTTTGTGTTTATGCATGAGACTGAATGGTAACTAGCATAATGTATGTATGGTGATGCAGGTGGTGTGGAGGCCCTACCTGGGCATGGGCGATGCTGGCCAGCCCTGGGTTGTAGCGGGTCTTCCTCGCTTCAGGCGGGACGTGTGGGTCCATTGCCTGAACGAGATTGAGCCGCTGCGGCTTAGACTGGTCATGAGGACGTTGGGGCTGGCCCAGGAGTGGGTTGACGTAGATGCGCCGGCCCGCATTGGGCGGAAGACCAAGGGGAAGGCGAAGATTGTGGACTGGCGTACGCGCTTCCCAGCACAGTACCAGGACTGGCAGCAGGGCGGGGTCCCAGTGGTGTCCCACGTACAGGACAGCACAGACTACATGAGACGGTACCGAGCTACGTACGGGGACCGCCTCTCCTTGGGTGGTATGGCAGGGGTAAGTGAAATGAAATTGCTCCACCTTTCTATATGTATATGCATGGGACACTAACTTATGTGTAATGCAGGATGCTCGTGATACCATGATCGCCGACCTGCGGGCCCAGTTGGCGGACGCCAGGCGACAGTTGGTGGCCATCCGACAGGAGTTGGAGATCCTGGTGAGTTTATGCAATGCATTTTTTTGTGACCTGGATTTTTGATGCTTAGCCTTTGACTGACGTTTGCCCCGTGTTTCAGCGGGCCCACCAGACAGCGACAGCCGGGATGGCTGGCGGAGCGGGTTCCAGTTCGCGGGGCCCTCCTCCGGAGGTTTCTGCCCTCCAGGAGCAGCTGGCGTATGCGGTGGCTCGGGCTGAGGAGGCCGAGCGTGACCGCGAGGCTCGAGTGAGTGCTTGCTTGGCCCTGACTCTCCTTCTGGTTGCTTTCCTTCTATCACTGTTCTCTTATGGTGCCATGCGTGCTTTGACAGGTGGCCGAGATTCGGGAGGCCCTGGCCCGTGCTGTTCGTGCTGAGCAGGAGCGCGACGCTTGGGTGGCAGAGCGTGACGCCCGGATTGCGGAGCTGGAGGAGGAGCGTCGACGGGAGGCTGAGGAGCTCCCTCGTGACGTGCTGGATCTGCGGATCGCCCTCGAGCTGTCGAAGAGGGAGGCGATGAGAGAGAGAGAGGAGAGGGAGAGAGAGAGGGAGGAGCGACAGCAGGATCAGACCGAGAGGAGGGCTCTGGAAGCCCAGCTGCTGGAGCTCCGATTGAGTCTCGGCACGGCGGAGGGGAGGCTTCAGGAGAGTGAGGAGCGGAACCAAAGGGCGAAGGAACGCGGGGCGCGACTTCGTCAGTCTGGTTCTTTTTCCATGGGCAGCTATCTGGTCTCTTCGGTCGAGGAGCGTCGTCGCGCCTTCGAGGCTGGAGTGCCACCGCAGGGCGAGGCGAGCACGGCTTCTCAGGGTTCGCAGAGGCCCCCTAGGGATCCCCGGCGGAGGAGGGAGGAGAGAGATGACCAGGAGGGTGATGGTGAGAGTTTGAGAGTTGTTTGTACACATCACCTTTCTCGCTGTATTATGTACTTTCGGCTATTATATGAAATGAAAATGGCTTTCTTGTGTTGTGTGTACTTTTCTCTCACTCTCATACTTTCTTCTTTGCACTGAGTTATCCTTTGAGGCATGCTTCGCGAGACCTTGCCCTGAACAGCGGGGAACTACGCTTTGCACGGGGGGATTTTGTTCCCTTTTCTCCCTTTTGGGCGCGTCCAGGCGCGAGGACGCGTCTTAATCCTTGATTTCAAATTTAAAGCGACGGGTGGTCCTTCTTCTCCCGTGCCTTACCCGCAAACGAGCCCGCCTTCTGCCGAAACTCGCTTGCCCCCCTTTCCGTCTTCCTCTTCTTTTGATCGATGGAGTTCGGTGGGCCCGACCATGGTGAAGGTGGAGAGGGACGAGGAACTCCTCGCCCAAGGAGGGACGCGCCCGAGCACGGAACGGCGTCCATGGAGGAGGAAGGGCCGCTCCGGGCCCCCGAGGGTCCCGAGGGGCCCGATGGCGTGGGAGGAGGTGAACACGGTCCGGTAGGTCCTCCGATCTCTTCCTCTTTTAATTCATTTTGGGTTTTGAAGCGAGCCGGGCGAGGAGGAAAGGGTTCGGCGAGTGTTGCACTCAAATGATGGACGCGTCCTAGACAGGGGACGCGTTCCTTTTGACTGATATGGGACCCCTTTCTTGGTGCAGGACATGGCAAGGACCCTGGGCCTGGCCGATGAGTGGGCGAGTGCGGACGAGCCGAGCCGCGTCAGGAGGGAGAGTCGCGGCAAGGCGAGGCTCGAGGACTGGCCCGTACGTCTCCCTGGACAGCAAGGGGGTGTACTGGTGCAGGACAGTGCCGACTTCCTGCGGCGGCAGAGAGAGAGTTACGCGGGGCTTCCCCAAGCTGGGGACACGCGTGGCATCGGCGGCTCGCGCGCCCAGCTGTCAGAGACTAGGCGGCAACTGGCCGTCGCTCAACATGAGCTGTCGCTCCTGGTAAGTTACGTGCCGCACTTTTAACTTCAGATTTTGGAGTTTCACTGACGGCCGTTGTTTATTTTGTTCCAGCGTGCCCAGCAGACAGTGACGGTGGGGATAATTGGTGGCACATCTTCCAGTTCCTCGGCCCCTTTTCTCGAGATTGCCTCCCTCCGGGAGCAACTTGCCGGTGCGGTGGCCCGCGCGACTCGGGCGGAAGAGGAGCGTGATGCCTGGGTGGCGACTGTAGCGGAGCTGCGGCATCGCGGTGAGGAGAGACCTTCTCCAGACATCCTGGAGTTAAGGGTTCTTCTGCAGATGATGAGGAGAGAGGTAGAGAGAGAGAAAGCCGAGAGAAGGTCCGAGCGACAGCGGGATCTGACCGAGAGGAGGGCCTTGGAGGCCCAAGTGAGGGAGCTCCAGCTGGGCCTTCAGGCCGTCGTGCAGAGGCTAGGAGGGATGGAGACGTGCTACGAGAGAGCGCGAGAGTTCGGGGAGCTACTCCGGCAGTCTGGTCGCTTTACCGCCAGTGGCTTCCTTGCCACGCCAGGGGAGGAGCAGCGAGTCACTGCTGCGGAGCAGGCGCCAAGAGGCGAGGCAGGTGCTACTGCACGGGGATCCCGGAGGCTTCTGAGGGACCCTCACCTCGGGGGAGAGGAGGAGAGTGCCCAGAGAGACGAGTGATGGTGAGGATTGGCGGGCTAGTGGACCCGCCACCTCTTTATGCT
The DNA here is from genome assembly GCA_022559845.1 of Amorphophallus konjac. Classification (NCBI taxonomy): domain Eukaryota; kingdom Viridiplantae; phylum Streptophyta; class Magnoliopsida; order Alismatales; family Araceae; genus Amorphophallus; species Amorphophallus konjac. Next base: position 429,028,546 of record CM040126.1, on the reverse strand, counting down.
GATGATGTTTTTGACAGCTTATGTAGAATTATGAATGGAGTGATTTGATTTTCTGATGCTTGTTCGTCCTCTTGTGCGTTCCTTCTTCCCTACACTTCTTCTCCTTTGCACTGTTCCCATGTGACGGATCTGTCGAGACTCCGCCTCGAGCGGAGAATCACGTCTTGTTGTGACCATTTTCCACGGGAATCTGCCGTCGAAGTCAATACTGACGGCCCTAGTTCCTTTTCCCGGATGTTGTGCCAAATTTTGCGGGCGTCCTCCAAAACATGATAGGGTATCCCTAGACAACATAGGGGCTATTCGTCCTATTCTTCGTCCAGTCAATCACCCTGTGCGAGTGGTGAAGCGACACATGGGGCCGCTTGGCCGGTGTCTTATTGCGAGGGCTATCATCGACAGGTGATGGAGGCAATCTTGGCCCGCACTCCTTCCATTTCTATAAATTCTTGTCCCTTTTATCTTCCCAGGTATATCGAGGAATAACTCGAGGAGCACAAGTTCTTACGGGAGAGGAGGAGTTCAAAATTCTGAGAGTTGGATGGAGGGCGAATCTTCCCATTCCTCGAAGAGAAGCAGGTCCAGTGGTAGTAGTTCCAGGAGGCTTTCAGACTTTGAAGGGCACTTCAGCGAAAGGGCCCAATCACAACTCGTAAGCCAAGTTTTCTTGCCCTTTTCTCATTTTTTCTTCCTTTCTTCTGACCAAACCTCACCCCCATTCCTTGTATGTGTAGGTTGTGATGAAATCACAAATCTTATGGGAGTTGGTAGTAGCAGCGTACAGGGGCCTCCCAGATTTTCAGAAGGCGAGGCTAGACGTGATGGGATTTGGTACCTTCCTTCGGATCGAGCCGATCCAGCTTGACCTAGTCCTGATCCAAGCCTTGTGTGAGAGATGGGACCCAGTGAGCCGGGCATTCCTGATGCCCTGGGGGCACATGGTGCCCAGCTTGGAGGATGTGGTCCGGATCACAAGCCTGAAGGTAGAAGGCGAGGCAGTGACCGGAGTCACTTACGCGGACTACAGAGAAGGTGCCCAGAAGTTACTGGGTTTGGACCTAGATGGTCGGAAGAACAGGTCGGTAGCTAGGGCGTCCCTCATGGATGCATTAGGGCTCACCGACACTCGTCGGCGGGACGACGAATCCTCAGAAGAGTTCATGGAAAGGATGGAAATAGGATGTCGTGCCGTGTACTGCACAGATTTCGGCAACTGGGAAAGATGTAACATAGATTTGAGGAGATTTATCCTCTTCCTTTTGGGGAGATTGGTACTGAGCTCGAAAGGGGATGGTATCCAATGTTGCTTCCTGGAGCTGCTGTCAGACCTTGAAAGAGTAGGGTATTATGCCTGGGGAGCCGCCATGCTGGCACACTTGTTTGCAGGCCTATTCCAAGAAACGGATTGTGAGATGACTGTGAGTGGTTTCACACCATTCATCCAGGTATTTTTTTTGGTTTTGCTTGTTTTGTATTTTTTTTGTTGTTTTCGCAAGGTGCTGATGACCTGCGCCGAGCAGTTATGGAGCTATTATTACCTCCCTATGGGGAGAGCTCGACATTGGCGACCCGTGATGGTGCCGCTAGCTAGGCGGTGGGAACCCGTCATGAGTGCGGCACCCCTAACCTACCAACTGATGGTGTTAAGGCGGGAGCTACAGGAGTTCCCTACAGCGATGGTAAACTGGAGACCCTACTCAGACATGGTCGATGCCAACCAGCCGTGGGTTCTAGCAAGTCGTGCCCGGTTCGGACGGGAACTATGGATGCACTGCCTGAATGAAATCGAGCCGCTTCGGCTACGATTAGTTATGAGGACTTTAGGACTGGCTCAAGAATGGGTGGATTCAGCTGCGCCACCTCGTGTCGGGAGAAAGACGCGGGGACCGGCGACTTGCATTGACTGGCGCGTGCGATTCCCCGAACAGTATGAGGACTGGCAACGGGGTGGCACGATTGTAGAATCACGGGCGCGGGACAGCGAGGACTACTTGCGTCTATATAGGACAAAGTACGCAGAACGGTTCCAACCCCGGGGACTTGTGGAGGTAGGTTTCCCCTTTTTCTCTTCTCTTCTTTCTCCTTTTCTTGGTTTTTCTGGTAAAAATGCTGACTTGTAAGGCTGCAGGATGTCCGGGATGCCATGATAGCGAATTTACGAACTCGCTTGGCAGAGATGGAACAACAGTTGGGTGATGCCCGCGGAGCTACGAGCGCCTTGGTAGGTGTATAGTACATTCCTAATTAAATCCCCAGATTCCAGATGTTGGCTGTTAATTCACATGGTCGTAGCATGCCCAGATTGGCGCGGCCTCCCCAGCGATGGGAGTAGGTGGTGCCTCTTCCAGCTTGTGGATTCCCACCTCAGAACTTGACTCGCTTCATGAGCAACTTGCTCACGTCACGCAGCGTGCTGCGGAGGCAGAAGGGATGCTCCGTATACAGGTAAAAGTTTCAGCGTTGAGTTCTCTTTGTTTACGCCTTATCACGTATCTGAGATGGTACACTCGGCAGAAAAAGGAGACGGAAGAAGCGCTTGCCCAAGCTGCGCAGAAGGAGGCTAGGATAGCAGAACTGGAGAGGGAACTGCGGCGTCATCCTGATGACGACTCATCCAGGGATGCTATGGAACTGAGGATCACTCTCCAGTTAGAGAGGGAAGACCGTGAGAGAGAACGGGCAGAGAGGGAAAGAAACGCAGAGAGAGAAAGAGCCAACAGTTTGGCTGAAAGGGAGGAGCGAAGGGCCATGGAGGCCCAACTATTCGAACTCCGAATCGGCCTTGGTCTTGCTGAACAGTGGCTGAGAGATGGTGAGGAGCGCTACCGAAAAGCACGAGAGCGTGGCTTTCATGTTGGTAGCTTCTCTGCTGCTTCCGTGGATCAACGCCGGGATGTGGGAATAGGAAGAGGAGTACAGAGCGGCAGGAGTACCGCTTTTCGTAGTTGGGTAGCACCTTTGAGAGTGTTTTGCCCGGAGAGTAGTGGGACGAGTAATGCAGAGAGAGAGGACGGAACTTGATGTAAATTTTTTTGGTTTTTTGGAATAAAACACAAGGTTTGGTTTGTTTATTTTTCACCTTTGCTTCAGTTACCTGAATCCCTGCACATATCACTGAAACAAACAAATCAGAATTTCTGTTCTGACTTGGCCCCTTGCTCAATAAGTAAATGGTCACTGTGACTGTCCTTGATAACTGGTCAAGGGGCCAAGCCTTTATTTAACGAAGGTAAGGGAAAGATGCGGTGATGATAAATGCGATAGGCAAGCACACGAATGCAAGTGGTATTTAAAAGTGAGATGCTGCACGCAAATGTAATCATGCAAAATTGATTTGTTTTCTTTTTTATATTTGATATTTTTTTATTTTTTTTGTTTCATCATAAAAAGATTTTTTTGTTTGCAAATATGTACATTTCTCTTTTCCATTTTTTTGTGCTTTTATCATTTCAATTTTTTTTATTGCTAACGCCCGGGAAGCACCCAAATGGCACCTAACCTACGTGAGACAGGGGTTTCTTACTAACCTCCCAGGTATCTTAAGTGCATATCTAGGTTGATTTGGGCCTCTAGACCCCTTGAATGACGATCCCGCCGGCTAAGACTTACCCTGATGACAATACCGTCATGCCATGCTTAGGCTCCCAGTTGCTTCCGACCACAGGGATTCACCCAAAAGGTGTTTGAGGTAAATGATTTGCCCGGCCCGGGTCTGTTTCCTCACAACTCTAGATGGTATAAGATGGAACACCCTGGAACCCTAACGACCAACCGCGCGACGCTGACCCGGAATCAGACGCCGTCGCACCCATAGGTGACGCGCTTGCATTGGCCTAAGCCCGAGGTTAAACAAGAAGACATCAAGGTGGTAAACAGGGGTCTTGACCAGCCAGAAACACGGAGACTCCTTCGCAGCGATAGCTTTTGCTTTTTCAAAGTAGGCAACCAAAATGTGTATATTAAAATAAGGTCGCAGACCCTGGGCAGTTTTCACCTTTCAGAAACTCCATCGAACCTTCATCTTTAGAGGGAGAAGGAAGAGTGTAGGGGATAAACCTCCTGAGAGGACCGGCAAAGCCGTTAACCCGGCGAGCGAATAAGGGCCCATTAACTCTTTCCTTTAGGATAACTTCGGACCAAATCTCGAGCATTTACATTCCACGGCCCCCCTTTGTGGATTCAGATTTTTACTTTGAGGGGTTCCGTTTATCGCACCAGGCACGGTCACGACCAGGCTTTTCTCTTGATTTTGACTTTGTATATTTTTTTGTGAGGGAGATATAGTCGTTTGACGTTTGTGGGCTCCCTTTTCGTATGCCTGCGGGGACACTGCCCTCTTCTCGTGCTCTTATCGATGCTCGAGGAAATGGATTCTACTCTTGTCCTTGGGGTTTGAGTTTCGGTTTCTCATGCTCAGCGTTTTAAGGGCGCCGACTGTCTCATTTGGTCGAAGAGAAAAGAATAAAGATTACAGCTTCCGGAGATCTTCTAGGTGTGGCCCTACCGTAGGTGATGCTACCAACTTTTTTTGAATAAAATACATAAGTGAACACATGTTAGCTTCCTTCGAGCGAGCATAGGCCGACGTGGCCGGACAGGGGTCTCCACGGTTCTGGCAAACCAAGACCCGGTGCCTACCAAGCCTTAATGGGCCCTATCCTAACATGAAGGTTAGATGCAGGGACTTAACTACATGGTGCCTGCCAGGCATCGGCATTTTGAATTTTCCATATTTTTAGTGGTTTTCAATATTTCCTTGTTTTTGATGTTTTTTATCTTTTCATCATTTTTTTTTGTTTTGTGCTAAGGGTAGTATTTCTTAAGATAAAGCCCATTCCAAGGGTGGGATAACTCGGTCCCTTCGGCGTTGACTAGCTTGTAGGCGTTGCCAGGGTGCACGGCTTGAATTACAAATGGTCCTTCCCAATTGGGTTGGAGCTTAGAACGCGGCCCTCCAGGTTTGACAAAAATTCTTTTTACGACCATCTCACCGACTTTGAATTTTCTCTCAACGACTTTCTTTTGGTAAAAGCGAGCGAGTCTATTTTGATACACACGCGCGTGTTCGGCGGCGGCCAGCCGCTTCTCATCCAAGAGTTCCAACTGGGCGAGGAGTGAATTACGACGATCGTCGAGGGGAAATTCCTCATCCAATTGTACCCTGAGAGAAGGGATCAGAGTCTCGTACGGGACTACCGCTTCCATACCATAAGTGAGGGCAAATGGAGTCAGCCCGGTGGGGGTACGGATTGAAGTGCGATAGGCCCATAGGGCTTCGATAAGCTTTTCTGGCCAGTCTGAAAACTTACTAGACTCGCAGGTTTTTTTGATGATTTTGAGCAATGTTTTATTGGTGGCCTCCGCTTGGCCGTTACCTTGTGGGTAATAAGGCGATGAATGATGCAATGCAATTACGTACCTTTTGCAGAGGTCCTGTAGGTCCTGAGAAATGAATTGTGGCCCATTGTCGGTGACGATCGTGCTTGGGACGCCGAATCTGGCGAGGATGTTCTTCATGATGAACTTGCAGACTGTTGATGCCTTGATTTCCGCGTAAGCTTCGGCTTCGGCCCATTTGGTGAAGTATTCCGTTGCAGTAAGGATGAAGGATTTCTGCTTGGTGAGGGAATTGGGATCACCTAGGGGACCAATGATGTCGAATGCCCACATGGAGAAAGGCCATGGGGAGGATATTGGATGAAGTGAGGAAGATGGTGAATGGATTTTATCGGCGTGAAGTTGACACTTGACACACCTACGGACGTAGACAGCACAATCTTCTTCCATGGTGGGCCAATAAAAGCCTTGACGAATGATCTTCTTGGCGAGCATCTGACTATTCACGTGGCCACCGCACACACCCGAGTGCGTCTCTTCTGCACATTTCCAAACCTCATCGTCATCAAGACATCTTAACAGAATACCACTAAGGCTCCTTCTATAGAGTAGACCTCCAACCAATGTATATTTCTGAGCCACCCTTCTTATGGCTTTCTTGTCCTCTGTGGTGGCCCCTTCAGGATAAGACTGATTTTGGCAATATTTGACAATTTCATAGAACCATGGTTTCTCTTCATCAGCCAGTTCTTCTTCGGCCTCTGCCAACATGATCTCCCTCTTTTCAAGGATATCTTCCTGCAGGATCTTCCTTGCTATCCTGTCTTTGATGTTTACGTAGGAAGCATCATCGATTGCAGGAGCATGAAGTTTATAAATGGAAATGGACTTAAACCATCTTCCTAGAGGGAACCTTATGGATGATGCCAACGAGGCGAGGGCATCGGCGAGAATGTTCTGATGACGAGGGACATGAACAAAGATCAGTTTGGCGAACAGTTTGGCAAAGGCAGCAGTGAGTTCTTGGTATGGCTTGAGTTTGGGATCGCGAGTGCGATACTTAGTGAGCACCTGGCGAAGGATGAGTTGACTATCACCTACGACTCGCAACTCAGTGATACGAAAAGAATGAGCGAGTTCTAGGCCAGCTAGAAGAGCTTCATATTCGGCTATATTGTTGGTGACTGGAAATTTGAGCTGGTATGCCAATGGGAATGTGAGACCTTCAGGCGATAGGAGGGCGACGCCGATTCCTCTCCCTTGAGAATTCAGAGCTCCATCAAAATATAGTGTCCACATTGGCTCATCTGATTGGTTGATGGACATTAGTTCCTCATCTGGAAACTCTGATTGGACGGGATCGAACTTGGGAAGAGGATGGTGAGCAAGGTGCTCGGCTATGGCATAGCCTTTAATCGCCTTTTGCTGGATGTAGGTGATGTCGAACTGAGAGAGAAAACTTTGCCAGCGTGCTAGCCTATCCGTAAGGACGGATTTCTCCAGAAGGAATTTGATAGGATTCATCCGAGCAATCAAGTGGACCTCGTGAGCCAAGAAGTAGTGCTTCAATTTCTGCACCACCAAAACGAGGGCAGCACAGGTTTTCTCCATGACGGTGTACTTCTGCTCACAGGGATTGAGAAGTTTAGACAAGTAATAGGTTGCCCGTTCCTTGCCTTCTTCATCAGCTTGTGCGAGGACGGCTCCCACGGAGTCATCCAAGACTGAGATGTAAAGGATCAGAGGTTTTTCTGGTTTAGGTGGAATGAGAACGGGTGGACTAGCCAGATATTCCTTCAACCCTTCAAAAGCTTTCTGACATTTAGAATTCCAGTGGAATTCTACTCCTGGCTTGGTCAACTCGTAGAGAGGTCTACACCTTTGTGAATGTTGAGACACAAACCGACGAATAAACTGCAGCCTGCCGATTAAACCTCGGACTTCCCTCAAATTCTTGGGAGGCGGCATATCCCTGATAGCCTTGGCTTTGTCGGGATCTATCTCGATCCCTCTTTTACTCACAATGAACCCCAGCAATTTACTCGACGACACACCAAACACACACTTTTTCGGGTTCATTTTCAATTGGAATTCTCTTGACCTTTGCAAGACCTTAGCCAAAACTTCTGGATATTCCATCCTGGTCCTTGATTTCACCAATAAGTCATCCACATACACTTCCAGATATATGTGCATCATGTCATGAAATATGGCCATCATCGCTCTTTGGTAAGTAGCTCCAGCATTCTTTAACCCAAACGGCATGACCACGTAACAATATGTTCCCCAAGGGGTAGTGAATGACGTCTTTTCCTGATCCTCTTCTGCCAAACGAATTTGATTGTATCCCGAAAATCCATCCATGAATGAGAGGGTTTCATAACCTGCCGTGTTATCAATCAACACATCAATGTGAGGCAAGGAAAAATCATCCTTTGGACACGCGCGGTTAAGGTCCCGGAAGTCAATGCAAATCCCGACTTTCCCATCTTTCTTCATGACCGGGACAATGTTCGCCACCCATTGAGGATAAAGAACGACTCTAATGAACCTGGCTTTGTGGAGCTTATCGACCTCTTCTTTCATTTTTAAAGCCATCTGAGGGTGGAAACGCCTTAACCTTTGTTTTACCGAGATGGACCCTGGTTTTAGGGTTAAACGGTGTTCGACCAAGGTTGAATCCAAACCCGACATATCCTCGTAGCTCCATGCAAACGTGTCCTTATATTCCTTGAGGACCTCAATTAATGCCTCTTCTTCAGAGGGTGGTAGGTTGTCACTTATGAGTATGATCCTAGGGTCTTCCTCAGTCCCCAAGTTGACTTCTTTGGTGGATTCTTCTACGGCGGTTGACGGCTCGTCGAATCTCCTCATTCCACTAGCGTATGCGCCCGCCGCATCCTCATATTCTTCACCCTCATCTTCTGTGGGGCATTCTTCATTCGTGATCTCGTAGACTCCATACCCTTCATCAGATGCACAGTCGCCCTCGCATTCTATTTCGGGTAGCTGGATGGGATTTTCTAACAGCTGGGGGATGGCAAGAAGGGCCTGACACCTGGCGGCCAAATCCAGAAGGAATTGACGAGGGATCTGCCTACCCTTGGATTTCTTCCTAGGTACTACCCTTGGCCTATCATTCCTAGATTGACTGACAATATTTATAGAAGAAGAGGAAGATGAGGAGGATGGTGTAGAATGTACAGGAGAAGACCCCTCAGAGGAGGGGTAGAAAAGGTCGCTCATCGGACCTTGGACGGGTGGTCCGCAAGGCGGTACGCACCCGTGGGAGATGTAGGAGGTTTCCTCAACGAAGATGTGTTGTTGGAGAGTTTGAAAATTGACGTTTTTTTTTCGTTTTCATTTTTAATGACAAAGCAGTGAAAAGAGATTGGAGGAGAGAGGAAAGTGGTTATGGCTAGAGGATTGTGGGGCTCGTAGAGCAGATCATGGTTGAAGACCTGGCGCGGGTTGAAAAACCCGCGTAGGTATGTAAGCAAAGAAGGGGACCTGGGAAGATCATCAGACAATTGTCTGGCCCAGGAAGAAGATATCAGCAAAGGCTGAGACGAGTGGATGGAGAGGATGGCGGCTAATGAGCCGTCGACAGCAATGTTGAGGACGGATGAAGATCCGTCGATGACAGAGTCCTTCTGGCGAGGACGAGGATAGTTTGGAACCTTGGCAAGAGTGATAATATTCTCTGGTATTTCGAAGATCAATGGTGGTCTTTCAAGCTGTGGAGATGAGAACATCCTTTCCAGTGCAACGGAAATGTCCCATATGTCGAACCATTTGTCCCACTCGCATTCCGGATCTTTGATCTTGCCTCTTTTGGTGATCCTCGGATATTTTTCAGCCAAATATACAGCATGTGATCCTCCATATGCTTCTCGTGGGTGATCTCCCATCTGAACAACGGGCCCTCTGTTGAAGTGGTTTGATAGAGTCCACGTGAGGGGCTTCCAATCTGCCTTGAATGGCCCTTTGAAGCCTAGGCCAAACCTACGGTTCGGCCTAATTTCTTTTGGCGGCTTGAGCATACCCTGTAACTGTGCGCCCAGACCTTTTCCCTGTTGATAGCCGATGTTCCTCATAATCTCCCAACCTTTGGAGTGAAAAGGGAGACAGGATGTTGCGGTTGCCCTGACCGGCTCCTTTGGTGCTAGTGGAACATGAGATGGATCACGTACGTCCAGCAGTGACAATATGGGCCGATGAGACGGCCAAACAGAAGGCAGAGAGGTGTTGATAGCATCCACTGTGTGAAGGACAGGTGTACTGACCACTTTAATAATTCTCCCATTGTAAGGAAACTTCAGGCACTGATGGTTGGTGGAAGGCACAGCATCCATGGCTTCGATGTAAGGGCGACCCAGTATAGCCTTAAATGTGGGGTCCATGTCGAGGACATGGAATTCCGTGGGGATTGCCATGGGGCCTAGTTCTGCCTTCAGAATAATCATCCCCTGCGGTGGCCTTTTGCTATTGTCATAAGCCGTGACCGTGATCGAGGAAGGTCTTATTTGTTCCTCGTCAACCCCACACAACTGAAGAGTGTTCATGGAGATCACATTTATGGACGCACCCGTGTCGACAAGACACGGGTTTATGGATACCCCATTAATTTTTATTGAAATGCACAATGCATATTTCCGAGCTTCCTTGGGAGCGAGCTCGTAGTTGTGAAACATGATGGCTGGTTGTGTGTCTGTTGGGGTTAGGACGGTCGAAATCTTCTCCACGGGGAGGTCTTCATTAACCATGACCTTTTGAAGATATTCCATCAAGGCCGCCTGGTGGGATGTGGATCTTTGAAGTAGCTCTAGGATGTCCGGGCAGGCGTCTTGTCCAAGTGTTTCAGTAGATCATACTGTGTTCCAGGGATAGCTCTTTCTGGTTGTTCTGCATCATCCTTCTCTGGCTGAGATTGCTCGGGATTCTGACTGTTGTGGGGGAAAACCCTGTGGAAAATCCTTCCACTCCGGAGCACCATTGCCTGCGGCTTTTGTACCTCTGTGGGGGTAGCAGTGGGTTTTAACAGGGGTTTGAGGGGTAGTAGTGGAGGAATGGTTGATGAAGCAGGGGTGATGACGGGAGCAGGGATTCTGATGAGGGGTTTGTTAGGTGGAGGCATGGCGGAGGTAGAGGGGATATCGCGCGGATTATGAAGGATAAGGGGTTTGGAAGGTGGAGGTGGAGGTAAGGTTTGAAACGGGTAAAGGTTTTGAGGTGGATGGTGGGTGATGAGTGGTTTTGAAGGCATTAGTGGTGATGTGGTGGAGAAAGACGGGGTTATGTATGGTGGACGGATGATAAGGGGTTTAGAAGGCGTAGGGGTAAATGTGGTAGAGGTGGATGGTAAAGTGGGGGAGTGGGAGAAGGTGAGAGGGTGTGAAGGCGTAGTAGAAAGTGTCGGTTGATAGGAGGTCAGGGTGCGGATGAGAGGGCGTAATGGTAGTGGAAATGGTGAAGGCGATACCGATGCGGGTTGATGAGAGAGAGGTGCTACCCGGGCAAGGTGAGGGGGTTGCATGACGATAGGGTTGGAGGTATAAAGAATGGAGGTACTTTCCTGGTGCCACACCTGCTCTCTCCCGACTTCCGGGAAGGAGGAGATGGGGTTAACCTGATGATTGGGCTGTTGGTGCTCCGGTAGTGGATTCTGGATTATGCCCATGTCGGGCTGTTGTTGTGGGGCCTGCTGAGGCTGCTGTTGTTGTTGTGGTTGCTGCTGCTGCTGCTGTTGTAACTGCTGTTGTGGCCTCTGAGGAGGTCTCCTAGCCTTGAGAGCCGCGACGTACCGTCTCATCTCATCCCAATCTATTTGATGTTCATCATTCATATCATGGATGTAATCTTTGAAATGGAAGCAGTAATCCACTGTGTGTCCCGGTTGCCTGTGGTAGACGCAGTATTTGGAGGTATCAACATTGGGGGGCCACGCAGGCCTTTCTCTGGGTAGGGCGAGTTGGTTTGATGCCATGAGGGCATTAAAAATATCTGCTAAGGTTTCTGGCAATGGTGGATAGTAGGCTCTCTTAGGACCGAGCGGCCTCCTTTGTTGCTGTTGGGGACCATAGTTCCCCGGGGGTGGAACTTGGTTGTACTGAAGCGGTGGTTGTTGTTGCTGAGGTTGTGGTTGTTGTTGTTGGGGTTGGCGTAATGGAGGCATATTATCCTGGGGTGGATTATTTTGGGGTGGAGGACGGAGAGGGAAAGGACCTGGTTGAAGGGGTAGTCGGGGCATTTGTGGAGGCCTTGGGTTGACTGCATAGTTGGCATTGTTGACCGCACTGACTTGCTCATTTGTCACGACCCCTTCTGTGGCTCCGCCCGGGACACCAGTGCCTGTCTTTCTGACCACTTTTGGCTTCGGCGACTCAAACATGTTCATGATGGGGGAGTCTTTTAGCTGGGTTTGGATGTATCGGGCCCTTTCATAGAGTTCCTCCATTGTAGTAAGTTTATTCATGGCGAGGACGTGTCTGAACTGCGGGGTTGCATTAGACACAATCATTTTCACTTGTTCGGGCTCGGAGAGGGTATCCCTTATTCTTTCCGCCAGAGACCTCCATCTATCAGCATATCGGACAAAATCCTCGTCGGGTTTCATCTTTTCGGCCACTAGGTCGGTAATGGAGAGTGAGGGACCGACCCTATCCCTATATTTCTGCAAGAACCTTCTCTGGACTATTTCAAAATTTTCGGCCTCGCGGGGCTCCAGAGAATAGAACCACTCAAGCGCGGGACCATCCAATGATCTCCGAAAGAGGTATGCCAGGGACCTCTGATCGTTTTGCCAGTAAGAGGACTCATACATGAAATCTTTGAGATGAATGAAGGGGTTGCCGGTACCATTGTATCTGCGGTACGTGGGCATTTCGGAGGGAGGAAGATGAATGACAGGGAGGATTGGCAAAGCAACCTCCGGGGTGGCTTTCACGTCCACCATCCTTCTCAGATTTTGAAACTACTCGTCCATGCGGTTGAACCTATTGAGGAGCGATTGGGCGAGCTCCTCTGGGGGTGAAGGTGGCACTTGCCATTGGGGGAGAAACTGTCTCCCGGAGACTTGATGGGGGAACCTAGAATGAGAGGGAACTGTCGGACCGCCGACAGTTGGCCCCGGCTGAAGCGGTGTCTGGGGAACAACGGGAGTTTGAGATTGTGATGGGAACTAGAATGAGGGTGGTTGTTGGCTCGCTTGACCTTGAAGCGAGGGAGACTGGATGGCTTGCGCCAATGAAGGAGATGGAATGGCCTGCACGGACTCTTGGAGAGGTGCGATGGCCGGAGTTGATTCCTGGGGCGTGGGGGAAACAGATTTCCCCTTTAGAATGGCCTGGAAGGCCCGGAGCTGTTCAGAGGTAAGCTCCGTGTTGGCGAGGACGCCTAGTAAGGAAGTGATATCCTATGGCGGGGACGTGTCCCCAGCAATAACCTGCACCTCATGCGAGGGGTCATGAGAAGGACCCGAGTCCATAGCATAGACTCGCGGGTCGGCTGTCAAACCACGACTAGGGTGGTTTTCCTCAGAAGACTCGTGAGACATGCTCACAGTTTTCCCAGAACGCAAAAACATACACTAGCAAGTAGGTAGCAGAGATTATCAAACAAGTGGATGCCTTTACGCCTTTTTTTTTGTTTTGATTTTGATGATTTTTTTGTATTTTTAGCGAGATCCGAAGTTCACACAAAATGGGGGACCCTAGTTTGTTTTTGTTTCACCGCCGTGTCAGCTAGGGTCTCTCGTCTCACGACGAATGAAATGACTAACTCCGGGGAACTTCAATGGTACAACCAGCCCAGTGAACGAAGAGGAAATTCTTCGATGTCGGGGACTTACGGAGGTCCCAGTGTAGGAGATTCTAGTCCGTTGAGAGGAATTCCCAAACGGAGAGTCCTTCCTTCACCGGGAAAGGGTGATCCTCAAAAAAATGAAAAAAAGGATAGAAAAGAGGAATGGATGTATGCAATGGGATGCTGACAGATATATGGAGTGGGAAAACAACAGAAATAACAGACATATAATAAACAAAGAACCAATCAAAACTGACGGTGCTGCCGTGAGCACAACGGGGGCGCGCGCGGGCGCCAAGATGGAGAGGCACGGATGGTGCCGAACTTGCAAGGGTAATCGAGAGGAAGCAGTAGACGTCCCACCGTGATCGCCAATCTGTGAGCGACGTCATGCGGTTCGGGGGAGAGCGGTGAAGAGGAAGCGGAGAGCGCGCGGGCTCCTTCTTTTTTGTTTGTTTGGTTTTGTTGTTTTGCTGCAACACAGAGATGAGAGAGAAGAGAGAAGGGGCCACCACGGGAGATTGCTCCGGCGGGGCGAGCGGGACAAGTATAATATAGCAAGATATGGGGTTCGAACGGCCATAGCGGGAAGTGACTCACCGCGACCTCGGGGGGACGGGAATGGTGCAGAAATTAAATAACAAGAATTGAAACGGCCATTGGGGAAGTGACTCGCCGCGGCCTCGAGAATATGAGCAGAATATAGCAGAATATAAAAGAGAATATAAGAACAGAGATTTAAACGGCCATTGGGGAAGTGACTCGCCGCGGCCTCGATGATATGAGCAGAATATAACAGAATATAGAGAGAATATAAGAACGGAAATTTAAACGGCCATTGGGGAAGTGACTCGCCGCGGCCTCGATGATATGAGCAAAATATAATAGAATATAGAAAGAATATAGGAACGGAAATTTAAACGGCCATTGGGGAAGTGACTCGCCGCGGCCTCGATGATATGAGCAAAATATAACATGATATAAAGAGAATATGAGAACAGAAATTTAAACGGCCATTGGGGAAGTGACTCGCCGCGGCCTCGATGAAAAGATGTGATCGCCAGGGGCCGAAAGACCCCAAAATAAGAAAGTGATCGCGCCTACCTCAAGAGCGGGAGATGGCGGGTTGCTTCTTCCTCTCCTTCCGGCCGGCCGACGGAGAGGGCTTTCCTCGGGTACCCTTGCAAAACAACGACAAATAAATGACAAGTGGATTAGAAAGATGGAGGTGTAGTATTCAAATCCTTACGGTAAAAATAACGAAATGATGGTAAGACACACACCTGGTTGGTGTTATCTTTTAAACCCCTCTCGGACTCGAGTAGGAGGAAAATGAGATGATGGATGCAAGAAGTATAAGAGAAGAGGCGCCCTTGTGAAGGGGGATAGAGGATGCAATATGATGAATGTAAAGAACTATGGAGAAAAAGGGGAAGAAAAGGCTTATTGGATGAGCCGAGGGTGAAATCCGGCGGAGCTCCGGTAGCGTGGGGACGACGGGGAAGCGCGGTGGATGAAGACGGCCTTCCTCTCGCGAGCGTGAACACCCGAGAAGCCGGCAGAACCTCCACCTACAAAAGAACCCACGGGTTAGAAAATGACTCCGTAGCCTCTGGGCTTCGGCAGCCTATCGGATCACTGCTTAGCTCCCCAGAACTGAGGGGGTGGGGCTCTATTTATAGAGCTCCGGAGGGTGGAGGCGTCCAGGACTCTGGACACCTCCATCAGGGCCGAAATAATATTTTATTCTATTTTTATATATATTTTTGGAATACTTTTGTGGAGGCGTCCAGGGCCCCGGACGCCTCAAACAGGTCCACCGAAAACCGACGACGGCCGCACGCGGTTTGGCACAACGCGTGGTTTTGTGAGCGACGCCTCGTGATTCAGAAATGGGCGCGTCCAGCTGACCGGACGTCTCTATAATTTGACTTTTTTCACACACGACAAACCGTCGTTCGGTGGGCGGCGCTCATGAGGGAATTGATGGAAGCGTCCAGAGGGCTGGACGCCTCCAAAATTATATTATTTTATTATTTTTCTTTTGTCTTTTATACCAGGCTTGGCATTATATATTTTTTTATATGTTTTTATGGAGGCGTCCAGGGGCCTGGACGCCTCCATTAATATATATATTTTTTTATTTATTTTTTTGTTTTTTGTATGCCAACTGGCATTTTATATTTTTTTATATTTTGTTTTTATGGAGACGTCCAGGGGTCTGGACGCCTCCATTAATTTATTATTTTTTATTTAATTTTGGGCCCTGAAAAATAAAAATAAAATAAATTAAAAGATTGGGGGCGTCCAGGGGCCTGGACGCCCCCATAAAGACCCACCCGGGTCCTCGGACAACGTGTTGGCGGCTGCCCGACAGATACCCTTCTTGGTTCCAGAACCTCTGATGCGTCTGACTGGTGTTGATGTCGTCCGAATGCCGTGACGAGATGATTCCGGATGCCGAAAAGGGCGGAAGAAGACTCAAGAAAAGGAAGCACTCAAGTGATTCAAAACGCGTAAGCCGTCGCGGGGCGTTGTATAGTAATATGAGACTTTCTCAGGAGACGTCAGGAATGGCGTGTCTACAGTCCCCGCCATGGCCTCGTCCACCGGTGTGTATAACGGCGTGTGTCCGTGTAATATCCCGGACCTTTCAGATCCATCTTTTCGGGTCCTGGATTTATTTTCCCGGAGAATTTGTTCTCATTTTGCCTGGAATTACCTTTCGGACATTTTTTGGGTTCGGATCCCTACATTTCGGATCAGTTTTGGAGGTTCCGTGGTTTCCCATATTTTTCCTTGGCAGGACCTACGGAACCCCGTAGCTGGTGAACTGGGTCGTTCACCTACTCAGAGATGGTACCATGGCGATCAGCGTGTTCCAACGATCGCGACGGTATATTTTTCTATTTTTCCATATTTTTTTCAAAAAATCCAGATTTTCTATAAATCTCCCAATTCCTTTTCTTTTCCCTTTCTCTTTCTTCTTCTTCCTCCTTCTCTCCCGTGAGTGACCGCGCCCCCTTCCTCTCTCTCTTCCTCCGGCGTTACCACGGCGGCGCTCCCCTCCGGCTGCAGACGGCGGTGAGGCGACGGCAAGGCGATCATGGCGGCATGTGGCCCGTGGGATTTCGTGAAGGTTCGAGGGTTCTAAAAGCTTTCTTCGTGGATCGGCGGTGATCAGGCGCGTCTCGAGCAATTTTGAGGTAGGGTGACGGTCCCTAGCTCCATGTCTTCCTTCCCCGTGATTCATAGGCCGAGGCGAGGTCGAGAGTGGGCTATTTTGAGCCGAGAAGGGAAAAGCATGTTTTTGGGCTTGAGTGGCCGGTCTAGCAGTTTAATCCGCTATTTTGTGGTTTGTGGGCATCAAAAGATGCATTAGGGGCTTGGGAACAAGTTTCCCTTTTGATTCCCCTTCACCCGGGGGTGAATGGGACGTGGAATGGCGATTTTGGGGTTTTCCTGCCATTCTCAATTTTTCAGAAGTGTGGCAGCCCTTCCAGTGACGGCCACTTCCTTCTGGCGGTCCCCGTTCGACCGTTTCAATCGTTCCGTGTTTGGGTTGGGCTTGGCGGCCTCACGATGAGCCGCCTGAGCCCAGGTGGCGGACGAAGGTCCGATCGCTAAGCCAAGTTGACTGGCGTGGCCTTTGAGGCGTTTTGACTGTTGGTTTTTGACCGTTGGAAGCTTTTTGGGTTTGACAGCCAAAGGTTTGCCCGCCTCATGCCTTTTGGCAGCCCTATATAGGACCGCTTGTTCTTTCGTGACCCAGGGTGTGGCGGCCCATCGTTGGACCACTACAGTCCATGTGGCGGCCTAATGTTGGACCGCTATATCTTGTGGCGGCCCAAAGGTAGACCGCCAGAGGTTCATGTCCAATCGGAGTTATATTTTATCGATTCAAGTCCCGAGTTAGTGGATCTCGATCCGCGTACTGACCCGTGGTCTGACTGATGCTAGGCACCATGTGGGGACCACACGTTAGGGTGCCGTGGGATCCTGGGAGTTTGCGTTCTCTGCTCGTGTCACCGTGAGTCGGTGTCGGTACGAGGAGCGGTCCTTTTACTTTGTCCGATTTAGACGTTATTTTCCGTTGACTAGAGAGTCTACTCCTTCAGTGACCCTCCACTAGTCGTAGCCTTCCGACACGCGAGTGGTCCCACCAGAGAGTGGTGGCGAGGCTACCTCAGAGATATTGTTTTGGACTGGTTTCCGTCGGGCCCCACGTCTACCAGCCAGAGTCTGGCTGAGGGGAAAACCAGTCAGAGGGCCTGACAAGGGACGCACGGTCTGTGTGTGCACACGTGGTTGGGGGCGGTTGGACCTGCGCTGACGAGCGCAACCCCAGCTAGTCACTTGTTCTGTGGTTACTTGTACGGTGTCCCCGTTCCACCAGGGGTCGATGGGGACACCCGAGGCACGGTTTAAGTCGTTAGTGGACGCATCCGACCTTGCTTCTAGTGGGTTGGTACTCCTGTCTTTGTGAGGTAGCGACTCTTGAGTTTTCGACGAGTTATCTCAATTTTCGTGCCGCACGTTTGGTACTAGCAGTTGTAGTAGCTTATAGTTACTTTCCATGCAATTTTTTGGTTTGCTAGGTGGGGACCGGATGATCCCTACTGAGTCTTTTATTTTAAGGCTCATTCCCTACGTGTTTTTATCATGTTTCAGGTGAGACGAGGCTTCAGGGGAGAGCTTCAGAAGCTCCACGTGGCTCAGGTGCCCAGGGCTAGTTGCCAGTTTCGGGGTATGCCCCGTGTAGTTGTACCTTTTTCTTTGGACTGTACTAGTTGTGGACTACTGTTACATTTTAGACTATTGTTATTATTGTGGACCATGTAATTTAATTAATTGCTTCCTGCTTAATTCATTTAACCTGTGTAGCTCTGCGATTATTTTAGATTCTTGTGTATCTCCACACCATCCTTTTAACCCTTCCGAGTTTTCGGGCTCGTGGGTGGCGGTTCGAGATTTGGGTTATCGGGCTTTCCCGGTGTTCGGATCTCGGGACATTACAGCAGGTATCAGAGCACGGTTGTGGATATATATATAAGAATCATAAATAATTACAATGGTTCACTAGTCCACAATGATGATGTACAGTTGGCACTGGCTTAGGGCATCGTTTGTTTTATTGATTTCGTTGTTTTCCGCGTCTTCTGTCTGTTTCTAGTAGGTGAGTATGGCGCTGAGGCAGAGGACTCGCTCTCAGCAGGGATAGTCGATAGAGGAGCAAGAGGAGTAGAGCAGAGTGCCACCAGATGCCACTGATGCAGCGAGAGTTCCAGGGGCAGAGGATTTCTTCCGGAGTATGTTTCAGTTCATGTCTCAACAGTTTGGCGGTGATGCTGGTGAGGGCTCGTCGTCTAGGGGTGGTCCCAATCGTGCTGTGAGGGACTTTTTGCAATTTCACCCACCCTATTACGATGGCCAGCCAGATCCTAATGTGGTCAGGAGATGGCTTGATGAGATGGAGAGAGTATTCAATTCCATGCGCTGTGCCGAGGAGGACATGGTGATGTTGGCCTGAAACCAGTTGTAGGGTACGGCTCGAGATTGGTGGTCTTCAGAGTAGAAGATGTCCTTTCAGTCTCGTCCACTTCAGGAGATCGTGTGGAAGGACTTTGTTATAGTCTTCGAGCATACTTATTGCCCATCCTATATTGGTACGCTGAGGATGCATCAGTTTTTGGAGCTGGTTCAGGGCGACATGTCAGTGTTACAGTACGGGGCTCGGTTTATGGAGTTAGGCCATTATGCTCCCCATATCATGGAACATGAGGGAGTGAAGACGGAGCAGTTCGTCTAGGGTTTGAGGCAGGAGCTGAGGCACCTTCTGATGGCGAATGCGGCTATCGCTTTGGAGACAACATCTCGTGTGGCGGTATCTTTGGAGCTGGATATGCAGAAGGTCCGAGGACAGGGAGGCCAGGGGCAGTCCCAGTCAGGCCGTGGTCAGCACACTGCTACCCAGCAGTAGAGTACTTTCCAGCACACTATGGGTAGTTCAGGAGCGTCGGCTCCCGCGGTGTCTATGGCAAGATCTGCGTCTTTTGGCTCCAAGGTCAAGAAGTTTCTCAAGAAGAGTTTCCGTAAGAAGCACAAGGATCAGAGGCAAGCGTCTTCAGGTAGTGTACATTAGCCAATTCCTTTTCAGCGTAAGGGATCAGTGGGTGGATCGCGGGGATTGTGTCCCCGATGTGGTGAGTCGCATCCAGGCAGACAGTGCATGGCACCGATGATTTATTTCAGGTGTGACCAGCCAGGGCACATGGTGCACGACTGTCCCCAGAGACCGCAGCAGCAGTAGTATCCTCAGTAGCAGCAGCACCCCCAATAGCAGAGGCCACAGCAGTAGCAACATGGGTAGTATCCGCCACTACCCAGGTCAGCGAGTGTGGGGGTAGGCAGAGATCTCGAGGCCAGATTATACACATGACCAGGGCAGAGGCAGCGGTGTCGCAGCTCGTGGAAGGTACCATTCAGATTTTGGGTTGTGCGGATCGGGTTTTGTTTGATTTTGGCGCGTCTCATTCGTTTATCTCGGAGGATTTCACGTTGAGTATTGAGGAGCCGGTGACCCAATTGTCTTGTGATTTGGCAGTGGAGTTGCCTTCTAGTGATTTTATGATCACTCCGTATTGCTTTGAGGAGGTTCCTGTGTGGGTTGAAGGGCGGAGTTTACCGGCCAGGCTTTATGCATTGTCACTTCAGGATTTTCATGTGATTTTGGGCATGGATTGGCTCGAGGCACATCATGCTTTGGTGGATTGTGGCTCGAAGAGAGTTTATTTCCGGTGACTTCTTGGACCCACCTTCTATTTCCAAGGTAATAGGTCTTCCTCTTCCCGCTTTCTTATTTTGGCTATTAGGGCTCGTCGTTTGCTTGATGCGGGTTGTCAGGGTTTCCTCACCTTTGTGGTCATGGTAGACCAGTCGGAGCCGGATGTGGAGGACATTCTGGTGGTGTGCGAGTTTTCCGATATTTTTCCCGAGGACCTACCTGGATTAACTCCCTAGTGGGAGATTGATTTTGTGATTGAGATTATGCCTGGTACGGGACCTTTGTCGAAGTCTCCTTACTGTATGGCTCCCGCTGAGTTGAGAGAGTTGAGGGCGCAGTTGCAAGAGTTGCTCGCCAAGGGTTACATTCATCCTAACTTTTCCTCTTGGGGTGCGCCAGTGTTGTTTGTGAAGATGAAGGATGGTAGTCTGAGGTTGTACATTGACTACCGGCAACTGAATGAGGTGACCGTTAAGAACAAGTATCAGTTACCATGGATTGATGACTTGTTTGACCAGCTTTAGTCTGCTCGAGTGTTCTCACGGATTGATTTATGGTCCGGTTATTATCAATTGCGGATTCGAGAGTCTGACGTGGAGAAGACTGCGTTCAGCTCGAGATATGGGCATTATGAGTTTTTGGTGATGCCGTTTGAGCTCACCAACGCCCCCGCAGCATTTATGGATTTGATGCAGATGGTGTTTCATCCTTACTTGGAATAGTTCGTGGTCGTGTTTGTGGACGACATCTTTTTTTATTCGGAGTCTGTAGAGGAGCATGCGTATCATTTGAGGGTTGTGTTGCAGACTTTGCGAGATCACCAGTTGTATGCTAAGCTCAGCAAGTGTGAGTTTTGACTTCACGAGGTACACTTTTTGGGGCATGTGATTTCTGGTGATGATATTTCCGTGGATCCAGCCAAGGTCGAGGCAGTGATGCAGTGGCCGAGGCCAAGGTCGTGACAGAGATTCGGAGTTTATTGGGACTTGCAGGCTATTACAGGAGATTCATTCAAGATTTTGCTCGTGTTGCAGCCCCGATGACCAGGCTTACGCAGAAGGATGTGTCGTTTGTGTGGACTGGTGAGTGTGAGCAGAGCTTTATGGAGCTTAGGAGGTTGCTCACCTCGGCACCGGTGTTGGTGTTACCTTTTGGATCGGGAGGTTTCGTGGTGTCTACAGATGCTTCCGGGGTCGGGCTGGGTGCTGTGCTGATGTAGCACGGTAGAGTTGTGGCTTATGCATCTCGACAGCTGAAGCCACATGAGGAGAACTAACCTACCCATGACCTTGAGTTAGCGGCTGTGATCTTCGCATTAAAGATTTGGATGCATTATCTGTACGGTGAGAAGTTTGAGGTGTTCACAGACCATCATAGTTTGAGGTATGTGTTCACTCAGAAGGACCTTAACCTCAGGCAAAGGCGATGGATGAAGCATATGAAGGATTATGACTTCACCCTGTCTTATCAGCCGGGTAGGATGAATGTCGTTGTCGATGCCTTGAGTAGGAAGGTTGTTGTCAGCACCATGATGATGAGGAAGTGAAGGCTCTGGGAACAAGTGCCATCCGTGTCATTTAGGCTTAAGGTTCCCCAAGAGCCGGAGTCAGCTGTTCTTGCGAGCTTGACGGTCACGCCAGCAATTCGTCGTCAGGTGACACATGCTCAGCGTGCAGACCCTGAGTTGCCCCGGATTATAGCTTTGGCTGATGTGGAGTAAGGTGAGGACGGAGTTGTAAGATTCTGTGGAAGGCTGTACGTCCCGACCGAAGAGCAGGTGAGGCGTGCGGTGTTACTAGAGGCTCATGGGAGTCGGTACACTATGCACCCGAGTGCGACAAAGATGTATCAGAACTTGAAGAGGTAGTTCTGGTGGGCAGGCAGGAATAGGGATATTACCGAATATGTGGCCCGATGCCTGACTTGTCAGCAGGTGAAGGTGGAGCATCAGCGACCAGGAGGTACGCTTCAACCCTTGGAGGTTCCCGCGTGGAAATGGGACCACGTGACCACGGAGTTTGTGGTGGGATTGCCGAGGACTCCGAGCGGGCATGATAGTATTTGGTTGTTGGTAGATCGGCTGACGAAAGTGGCTCGGTTATTACCGATCAAAGTCAGCTGGAGTGTGTCCAAGTTGGCTCGTCTTTATGTGTGTGGATCATGGAAAATCCACTCTTAAAGGAAAATAAGAGTAATAATAAGAATATGAAGAATAATGAAAAGAATAATGATGAAAAGGGAGTAAAAGAGCACGTGGTGCTAATAAGGAGAGTGATCGCCAGAGGGGTTACCTCAATAAAAATAAAGATGATCGCGAATACCTGGTGATAATAAAATGCGGGATGGATGTGAATTCCTTCCTCCACCTTCTATCGGCCGGCCGATGAAGGGGGTTTTCCTTTTTGATTACCTTGAAACAAAGAACAAATAAATAAAAGGAAAGTGGATTAGCCGAGAGTGAGTGTGGTATCAATCCAAATAAACAATATGATGGTGAAATAAGAATATAGCATGCGCACCTTTTTTTGTTTGGTTTTAAAACCCCTAGAGAAATAGGGAGAAGAGAGGAGATGCAATACTAATGCAAAGGAAGAAAAACAATGGACGTGATGATACGATGAAGACAAACACAAACAAAGGAGAGAACCCCTACTGTTCCTGTAAACAGTAAAGGGAGAACCACCGGAGCAGCAGGAAGCAGAGGGAAGATGATGAAGAGATCACACGGATGAAGAGAAACTCTTCTCTGCGCTTTCTCTGATTAACGACTAATGATCCCGGCGACCTTGCTAACACCGTAACAACAGCCCCGCCTCTAACAACAACAGCTCTCTCTCTTTTTTCTAACCTCGCGCGAGATTGACTAGGGAACTCTTTTATAAGGTTTCGATCAAAGATAGACACAGATTCGGGAAGATAAGAATAGGCAGTGGTTGTTAACGGCAAGGACTCTAGTTCCCAGATCGAGCAAAGTGACCAAGAAAGGCAAGGAACTCTTCAGGATAGATGAGTTTAAGAAGGACATGAAAAGGTGAGACACGACCTACCGAAGGGCGTCAATTCAACAATTGACGACCTTCCCAAGGACGTTAAATCAAAACACGACCAGGATCAGGGCGTCACTTCCTGGATTCAATTTTGCTAATAAAACCTTCCTTATTTGAAAATTATTAAAAGACGCCTGAAGCAAAGGCATTGATTAAGAACACGCCCTGAGGAAGGACGTTAATCACTGATTTTTAATCGTAGTGGGACTCGTAAAATACCAGGAATTGATGCCCGTATCTGTGGTCGTCCTTTCTTAAAAACACGCCTCCGATTAGGTCGCTATTTAAAACACGCCCTTCTTCAAGTCGTGAATCACCAAAAAAAATCGAGAATAAATCACAAAAACACACAAAAATAGAAAAACTTTATATTATAGAAATATTGAAGTTCACTTTGGGGTATTATCATAGTGACATGAGATTTAATCAACAAAGCGTCAATTTTGGCGTGTCTACAGCTGCCCGTGATCGCCAATTTGTGGATCATGGAAAATCCACTCTTAAAGAAAAATAAGAGTAATAATAAGAATATGAAGAATAATGAAAAGAATAATAAGGAAAAGGGAGTAAAAGAGCACGTGGTACTAATAAGGAGAGTGATCGCCAGAGGGGTTACCTCAATAAGAATAAAGATGATCGCGAATACCTGGTGATAATAGGATGCGGGATGGATGTGAATTCCTTCCTCCACCTTCTATCGGCCGGCCGATGAAGGGGGTTTTCCTTTTTGATTACCTTGAAACAAAGAACAAATAAATAAAAGGTGAAGAGGCGAAATCTCGCGCTGTGTCCTAAGCGGGCTGTGGATCACCAGAAGATGAACTGTAAGACAGGGAAACATATCAGAGGGCCCAGGGGGTTTCCCTGGGGAAAAACCCTCCGATGGTTAAGTCAGTAGAGCTGTGGTGGAAGCAGTAATGGGGAAGAGAAAAACTAGTGCGCGAGATTCCTCTCCACCAGAGGGTGAAGCGGATTGCTCAGGAGTTTGGGTGTATGAGTACCTTAATGGCCCTTTCTCTTCCACCGGAGGGTATCCCTGGTTTAAATAGTGCGCCGCCTTCAAGAGTCCTGCAAGCTGAGGGGTCTCCGGCGGGAGTTACGTCCTCGACGTGGGCTTTCATGGCCTTATCGTGGGAACGTTATCGCCTCGAAGGCCGGCGGCTTCTTGATTCCCCTGTCCGTTGGGGACTCTTAACGGCAGCATGAACGGATAATGTCTGGTCTGGCCGAGCTTTTGAGACGCCAGCCCTGTCTGGGCGATGAGCATAGCTCGACGAAAGAGGGGTCAGATAGGTCGGCTAATGCCTGTCTCTCCCGGGCGGGGAAACGGCTTGGGCCGGACCCTCCTTGTGACCTGACCATCACTCGGGCCCTCCGAGCCTAGGGGCCGCCGGGGAGAGTTGGTTCCTCGAGTGTTTTTTCATTGTGCTTTTCTTTCCTGAGTGGGCCCTGTGGGCTGTCACTCAGGTGAGCTTGCCTCGTTGGACCCTGTTGGGTCTTGTTGGGCTGCTCTTTGGGTGGGCTACAGAAATCCCCCTCTCCACTTGTCCCCCTCCTACTCCCGAGCCATGGAGGCTCGGTCGAGTAGTTTTTGAGGCTTTGGACTGGCGTGGCTCAGGTGGGTGGAATTCTGTTGGCGTTATGGAGCCATGTGTAGTGGTCGCCTGGGCCCGTAATGATGATCCTGACGGATTTGAAACGAAGGGGCCCCCCTTTTCTCGGAGCATGGAACGACACGCCGCCTTCCTCCAGGGTTTTATAGGCGTTGGGCGATGTTCGTCGTTCTAGGCTTCTCAGGGTTTTAGGCTTTCCTTGGTTTCTTTGCTTCTGGGGCTCCTTGATGCGCCGTGAGAGCACAGTGGAGACGCAAAGTCTTGCGGCGGCGTTTGAGGAGTTGGCGAGGATAACCGCGGAGGCGGTCCGGCAACTTCCTTCCCCCCCGGAGTCTTCGAGCTCGCGCGAGGGATCATCTTCCAGCTCGATGGCGGATCTACCTTTGGAAATCAGGCAGGTGAGGCGGGAGCCCATCCCCGTGAGTTGGGGGAAGCCGAGGTGAGGAAGCTGGAGCATCATTTTCGCTTGCCTCTCAGGTACAGCTTTGCTGCCGCCGCCCTATATGAGACGAGTCTGGACAGCCGTACGGGGCACATTTGCACTTTTCTTCTGGCTTGGAAGAGTGGGTTCCGCCTTCCCTTCGAGCCTTTTGTACTTAAGCTTCTCGAGTTTTTTCGGTTGGCACCTATTCAGTTGGTGGCCAACTCGTATCTCTTTCTTTCCGCCTTTCGGATTCTCTGTCGTCAGCACGACATTTTTCCTTCCTTGGACCTCTTTCACTATTTTTTCGAGTTGAAAGCGCACCCGTCGGCGGGGAAGGGCTTCTACTTTATCCAGGCGAGGAGGAACAGAAGTTGCATCTCACTCGCAGCGAAGGACTCCTCGCACAAGGGGTGGAAGACCCAATTCTTCTGGGTGAAGGCGGAGGCGACGGACGAGTCTTGGAGATGCCTGGTCTCGCCCAATTTTCATCAGAATCTTCCCCCTCGCCAGGAGGAGTTCCCTCCCCACGTGGAGCGGCAGGCCGCGCGTCTGCTGGATAACCGCCAGTCGACCGAGGAGCTGGTGACGCCGGAGAACATCGAATGGTGTTTTCTCACGCGGTTGACGTCGGTAGGTACCGCTATTGAGGTTCTTCTCCTGGGGTGGTAGTTACTTTCTTTCTCCTGACCGGGTCTTCTCCCTTTCTGGCAGACGTTAGGCGGGAACCTCTGGAGGAAGCTGCTGAGGTCATTGATCTGGGAGATGACTCGACGGCCGATGAACCAGATGTTTCTGCGAGTCGCGCCCAAGCCCGAGATAAGGGCAAGGGGGTGGCCCTCGAGGGATCTTCACGACCAACTGGTACGAAGCGCAAGGATCCCATGGCGGGAAAGTTGCGGGAGGCCGCGAAGGCCAGGAAACGGGCCAAGAAGACAGGTCTTCCTTCTACTGCCAGGGGTGACTCCGGCTCGGCGGCGCTCCCCTCTCGGGGGCAAGATGGGGCCGACCCCTCGGGGCCAGCTCCCCCACCTGCCAGGCGAGAGGGGGCCGAGGTGACCGGGGGCCCTTCAGAGGGCAGTGATGGGTCGGCTCTCCCCCCACGGGGGTAGAGGGGGCCGATGTTGAAGTAGCTGACGCTGAGACCGGGGGACCGGTCGGAGTCGGTGATGTCTCGGTTGGCGAGGTGCGGGCCGAGACAGGCAGGGCTGGGGGTTCGCCCGCGAGGGCGTTGCAGCCCCAAGTGCTTGAAGTTCTCGGTGCGGTCAATCCCGCGGCGCCGGTCGAGGTTGGGGGTTCGCCCGGGGAGGCGTCGCAACCCCAACCGACCGTGGTGCGTGAGGCGGTCAGCTCCGTCACTCGAGCAGAGCCTTCTGGCGGGGTGCCCAGGGCAGAGCGGTTCCCTCTGCCGGAGCCTTTGGAAAGGCTCGGCATTACGGGCGACCTGTATCGGGTCTGCCGGTCGATTGCCACAAGGACGAAGGGGGGAGAAAGGCGCAATACCCCCCCCCCCCCGGATCCTTGATGTTCTGATGGAGGGCGGCCTGGTCATAGCTCGGTCAGCGGCTTTGATGTCGGAGGCGCACGCCCGGACGGAGGCGGAGCGGTCGAAACTCGCCTGGACCCTTGGAGGATGCGAAAGGAAACTGGCCCGACTCAAGGCGGAGCATGAGGAGCGTCTGCGTTGCCTCGAGCTAGACAATCGCTGGGAGCTCGAACGCGCCGAGTTGCTAGATCGGGCGGAGGTGGCGGAGCGCCTCCGAGCTGAGGCTGAGGTGGACCGGGCCCGGGCGGAGGAGCGTGTGAGCGAAGCCGAGCGGGCTCGGGTCGAGCTCATCGGAAGGGCGGGGCAGATCGAGGCGGAGTCGATCGAGCGTTATAGGAGCTCGGATGCTTACTTGGCCGACCTGGTGGAAGCCGCCCTACCCTATTACGAGGTAGCACTTCGCCGGGGTGCTCGAAAGGGGTTCAAGCAGGGCTATCACCGGGCGGTAGACTACGCCGATGAGCAAAACTCCGTGATCGAGTTCCCCTTTGGCCAGTGTTATGACTTGGATGAGTCAGTTTCTAGCTCCTCATCGTCAGTCGGGGAAGATTCGGAGGGGTCGCCTCCATCGGGGTCACCGGCTCCGGACGTTTCGGGAGGGCTCACGATCGAGACAGTTCTCGCACAAGCGAGGTCAGTGTCCGAGCCGGCCGTCACCGAAGGTACCGGGGATGACACGTCCCCTTCCGCCGTTCTCGAGCGTCAAAGTGGGCCCGAGGCCTGATGTATTTTGCCTTGTTATACCTCTTTCCCTTTTTGTCTCTCTTTCCTCTCTTTAGAGAGTTTCCTTTTTGTGTGATAATGAACGACTTACTCTGTTTGAGTACCATCTTTGCCGTGATTTGGTTGGCGTATCTGGAGTAGTTGGGAGGTGCCGATATGTTCTGCGCGGTTTTCGCACGCTATTTTGGTAGGCTTCTGACGGGGTGTCCTTCCGTTCCCTCCTGCTTTGAATGTCAGGCCGCTTCGTGAATCCCGCTAGGGCGGAAAACGAGGAGTTGGAGGTGACTGTTCAGGGGAGAAATCCTTTGGCGTGTTTTCGAGGGGGGGGGGGGTCATTTAAGGCGTGTAGCCTCCTTTGGCCTATAAGAAGGACCGAAAGGCGCCCTTTCCTCTTTACTGCTTGGGATTTTCGCTAACAGTCTTTCCTCACTCCTTCCTCTTCACTCTGCATTGTGCCCTTGCATTCGGAGCATGGAGGATCCTTCGGGGGGCGACACCGCCGACGACGGGGAGCGGAGGGCTCTTGCCGTCCCAGCTTGTTGGATGGGTCCCACGGTCGCCGCGCGAGTTCAAGATGGGTCCGACGGTCACCGCGCGGATCTGGAGAGGGCTTCAACGTGTGAAGGCACGGTTCTTGCCCTTTCTCAGTTTCGGCGTGGCTTCCGGGCGGGCGCCGAGGCGGAGGACGGATGGGGACATCAGGGAAGCCTGCCGCCACTCCCCTCCGTGTGAGGGGAGGAGGCGACTCCAGCTCCCTCCTAACCTCTCCCAGCAGCCTCTTTTTTCCTCTTATGTTCTTCATTTCTTTCACTCTTCGGGGGCTGCTTGCTCTCTCCTTCCTTCCAAAGAGTTGGCAGATTTGAAGAGGGGAGGTCTTCACGACGCTCCTTTTTCCTGGTTGTTGCCAACTTGGGAGGTAGCCTTCCTCAATCGTTTAAAGGTGGCCTCCCTTCTGCAGTCCCTCTGTCACCTTTGTCACGGGCCACCCGAGCCAACTGGCTCGACCACCTTTTGTCCGAGCCAGTTTCCACACGAGGCAGAGTCAGTGGCTGGACGCGAGGAGATCAAGACCGAGTCAGCCGAGCGATGGCCCCTTGAAGCGGTGTTAGACGTATTTTTACTTTTTGCTATGTGATGTACTGGCATTTGCCTATCTGATGTACCAATGGTTTGGAATGAAAAGAAAAGGGATTTATTCCGTCCATCTTGCTGTACAATTTCAAAAATAGAATTTGCGTAGTGCGGCTGCGTTCCATGTCTGAGGAATATGTTCCCCTTCCATTGTCGCTAACCTGTACGCACCTTTTCTGAGCGTCTCGACCACTCGGTAGGGGTCTTCCCAGTTAGGGGACAGCTTGCCCGCTGCCTCTAGTGGTCGAGAGGCTTCGGCCTTCCTGAGGATGAAGTCCCCCTATTGGAAACGTCTGTCTCGGACCTTGGCGTTGTAGTATCGAGTGAGGCGGCGCTGGTACTCCATTGCTCAGACGTTCGCGATCTCTCGAAGTTCATCTGCCAGGTCGAGGTTCTCGAGAAACTTTTGCCCTTTTGCCTCGGGTGAGAAGCTGATCACTCGGAGAGACGGATTGGCGATCTCTAATGGAACGACGGCTTCGGTGCCATATACCAACTAAAAAGGGCTTTCACCGGTTGCCGTCCTGGGGGTCGTTCGGTGCGACCATAGTGCGCTAGGCAATTCCTCGAGCCAGCTACCCTTAGCCTTGCCGAGTCTGGTTTTTATGCCTTTTAAGATAGTCTTGTTGGCATTTTCAACCAGCCCGTTGGCCTGAGGGTGGGCGACCGAAGTGAAGTGGTTGCAGATATTTAGGTCGGCGCATCTGTCTCGGAAATACCGAGAGTCGAATTGCCGACAGTTATCGCTTACTATCACTCGGGGGATGCCAAAGCAACAAATGATCGATTTCCAAACAAAGCCCCAAACGACTGTCTCGGTGATCCTTGCCGTAGCCTCGGCCTCGATCCACTTGGTGAAGTAGTCGATGGCGACGATGATGAACTTCTTCTGGGACTGGGCCGTTGGGAATGGCCCAAGGATATCGACTCCCCACCAAGCGAAAGGGTAAGGCTCGGCTAGGGTGACAAGTTCCGTAGCCGGCTGATGGACCAAGTGGTCGAACCGCTGGCATCGGTCGCACTGTTGAACATAGGCCGAGCAGTCGCGCTGCAGGGTGGGCCACCAGTACCCCTATCATAACAGGATTCTGGCCAGCAACCTTGCCCCTGAGTGCGCTCCGCACAGGCCTTCATGAATCTCTTGGATGGCTCGGCTTGCGTCGTCGGGACCGAGGCACTTCAGGAGGGGACCGGAGAACGATCTTCGGTAGAGAGTGTTGTCGAGGACGACGAAGCGTCGAGCTTGATACTTCATTCGGCGGGCTTCTCGAGGGCCGGAGGGCTCTTGGGAGTCTTGTAGCCAGGACAGGTAGGGGGAGCGCCAGTCACTTGGAGTGGCCGAGTCAACAGCGAGGAGCTCCGTGTCGATGCTCGGGCGCTCTAGCTCTTCTAGGAGCACCGATCGTGTACCTTCCGGGTCTAGGGAGGAGGCCAATCGAGAGAGGGCGTCCGCCCGAGAGTTTTGCTCCCGAGCTATTCGGACTACCCCAAATTCCTCGAACTGTTGGGCCAGGCTCCAGACCAACTGAAGGTATTTGATCATGGGTGCCTCCCGAGCTTCATACTCACCGTTGACCTGACCTGCGACTAGTTGAGAGTCGGTGTGGATTCTGACTCGCTCGACCCCCAGCCGTCGGGCCATGCGTGCTCCCGAGATAAGGGCCTCGTACTCGGAAGCATTGTTGGATGCCTGAAAGTTGAATTTCAAGGCGTATTGTAGCTCTATCCCTTCGGGGGACCTCAGGAGGATCCCCGCACCGCTGCCTACCGAATTGGACGATCCATCGACGAACAGTTCCCAGGTTGGCCAGGTCGTGGTCGGAGGCCTGTCCTTGGCTGGGATGGTGCTTTCGGTAATGAAGTCGGCGAGCGCTTGGCCTTTGATTGTTGATCGCGGCCGATACGAGATGTCGTAGGCCCCGAGCATAATGGCCCATTTGACGAGTCGCCCTGAGGCCTCGGGGTGGGCCAGAATCTTCTTCAACGGCTCGCCGGTTAGTACGGTGATGGGGTGCCCCTGGAAGTAGGGGCGGAGGTGCCTTGCGGAGGTAACCAACGCTAGCACGAGTTTCTCGGTTGTGGGGTACCTCCGTTCGGCCTCATTGAGCACCTTGCTGGTGTAGTAGACCGGTCTTTCGATTCCCGAGTCATTTCTGACTAGGACCGAGCTGACCGTGGATGGCGTCGCCGAGAGGTAGAGCAGCAAGACTTCGCCTGGGACGGGCTTGGAGAGCACCGGTGGCGAAGCCAGGAACTTCTTAAGCTCGGCGAATGCTATCTGGCACTCCTCATCCCATGCGAACGTAGTAGATTCTAGCTTGGGTCCCCTCATCAGTTTGAAGAAGGGCAAGCATCGTTCGGCCGCACGGGACAGGAAACAGCTGAGAGCGGCGACATGCCCTGTCAGACGCTGGACGTCTTTAATGCACATGGGCGGGCGCATGTCCAGGATGGATTGGACTTTGTCGGGGTTGGCTTTGATTCCGCGTTGAGTGACCAGGAAACCCAGGAACTTCCCGGATTTTACTCCAAAGGCGCACTTGGCGGGGTTGAGCTTCATGTTGTACTTCAGGAGGGTGCCGAAGGTTTCGGCAAGGTCGGTGAAGTGGTCTTGGGCCTTGGGGGTCTTGACGAGCATGTCACCGATGTAAGCCTCGACGTTCTGACCTAGCTATCCCTCGAACATGTGATTTACCAGTCGCTGATATGTGGCTCCAGCGTTCTTCAACCCGAAGGGCATCCGGGTGTAGCAACACACGCCGCAGTCGGTGATGAAGGCGGTCTTCTCGACGTCTTATGGATTCATTCTGATCTGGTGATAACCCGAATAGGCATCTAGGAAGCTGAGTATCTCGTTGCCCGAGGTTGAATCAACCAATTGGTCGATGCTCGGTAGCGGATAGCAGTCCTTGGGGGTAGCCTTATTCAGATCGGTGAAGTCCATGCACATTCGCCACTTGCCTGTGGTTTTTGGCACCAGGACGACATTGGCTAGCCACGTAGGGTACAGGACTGGTCTGAAGAGGCCAGTCTCTTGTCCCTTGGTGACCTGCGCCTTGATGATCGCCTGCTTCTCGGGCGCATGCTTCCTTCTTCGTTGCTGTATGGGCCTCACGGTGGGGTCGAGGCTGAGCTTGTGCATCACGGTCTTCTCTGGTATGCCAGGGAGTTGATCATCGGACCAAGCAAAGACCTGAATGTACTCAGAAAGAAATCTCTTGTATTGCTGCTGTTCCTTAGGTGGTAGGTCGGCTCCGATCCTTACTCCGAGGGCAGGGTCGTCGTTTAGGAATACCGTTAGCAATTCGCCACCGGACTCGGTGGTTACGGTCTTCCCTTCGACTCCCTTGGGGCCCTTTTCCTTCCCGTCCAGGCTTGAGGCTTCCACCGAGATGTTGTAGCACCTTCTAGCCGTGGCCTGGTTACCTCGGACTTCCCCTAACCCGTTTTTGGTGGGAAACTTCATTTTCTGGTGATAGGTAGATGGTACGGCCTTTATTCGGCTGAGGATTTTTCGGCCGAAAATGGCGTTGTACGCTATCATACCCTTGATCACTATGAAGTCCGCCATGACCGTAACGGTTTTGGGTGGGGTGCCGATGGTGACCGGCAGGCTTAGGGCTCCCTCGGGGTAGGTGGCCAGGCCGTTAAACCCGCAAAGGGGTGTTCGGATCGGGCGGAGCTTGGATGGGTCTTCCCCCATCTTGAGGAAACAGTCATAAGATAATACATCGGGGGCGCTCCCATTGTCAACCAGAATTCTATCTACGTTACAATGGTTTATCGTGGCCGAGATAACGAGGGCATCATCATGCGGGGTGTTCACCCCTTCCAGGTCTTGGTCGGAGAAGACTATGACCTGGGGCTCCCTCGGCGGGCCGCTGGAGGGCTCTAAGACCTGGCTGGCCCGCTCAGCATGACGCTTCCTTCCTCAGCTGATGTCGCCGCCCGATGCCGTTCCTCCGGAGATGACGTTGATGTGGACCCCTCGGGGGGCGTTGTCGATCTCCTCGGCGGCGTCTCGATCTTCTTTGCGCCCAGCTGCAAACCGGGCCAGGTGCCCCTGACGGATGTGACGCTCGATCTCATCTTGGAGCTGGTGACAGTCGCCGGTGTGGTGCCCGTGGTCACCGTGGAACAGGCAATGCCTGTCGCGCTTGCGGTTCTTCGATCTCATTGGTTCGGGCCGGCGGAGGAGTCCCGAGTCTTTGATGTCTTCATAGATCTCGTAGACTGGCGCGGTCAACGGGGTGTACCGCTCATACTTTCGTTTGCGCTCTCCTTCCCGATCACGCTTCTTACCCAAACCAGGGTTTGGCTCGGAGGCCCGCTTCTTGTCCCCCTCCCGACCCGAGCCGGTTGTGTCTCGGCAAGCGCTGAGTACTTCTTCGCACTCGACGTGGCGCAGTGCCAGAGTCACTAGCTCGGCAAGGGTCGAGGGAGGGTGGAGGACCAGTTCGCGGCGGAGATTCTCGTCCCGGGTGCCCCCGGTCAGAGCGGTCATGGCCGAGACCACATCCAGGCAGGGAATTCTGAGGGCTTCCGATTTAAATCGGTGGACATAAGCCCGGAGCCTTTTCCCTGGTGCCTGTTTGAGGGCCAGGAGCCCCGCTACTGACCTTGGGGGGGCGCTTCCGGTGAAGCTCTCCTTGAAGACTCGCCCGAATTGCCTAAAGTCCCGGATGGACCCAGGGGCGAGGGCCCGGAACCATGCCTGAGCGCCTTGGACCAGGGTGGCCGCAAAGGGTCAGCATTTGATAGGATCCGACGTTCCATGCAGAGTTACCAGGGCGTCGAAGCTGTCGTAGTGGTCGGCTGGGTCGCCCTGGCCATCATAGAGCTTGAAGGTCGGAATGGAGGTTCTGGGAGACACCTCTGCCTTCAAGATGTATTCGGAGAAAGGGGATTTCTCCTCGTCCTTCGGGAAAGAGGTTTTCTGTAGGGCGTGGAGGGCGCGCTCTTGCTCTGCAAAATGTCTTTCAAAATCCCTCAATCGGAGGGATAGTTCCGGCTGCGGTCGTGCCGTGGGACTGGGGGGAGCGTCGTGGCGATCCTCAGGAACGTCAGCGCTCGGGCGTGGAGGCCTCGCCCCCTATTTCCCTTTTCTGGGCATGGAGGAAGCCTCTTGCTCTGGGAGCGGAGCTTGCGAGGGTCCTCCCACGTTGTTGCGGATGAGCTGCTGACTGCGGAGGGTGAAGCGGCCCCCAGCGGTATGCTGGGACGCACTTCGACGGGGGGGGGGGGGGGGGGCTCCCGGACGGGGCGCGGGACCTGGCATCCCTTGCCACTTGGGCCCTCATGAGCTCTACGAGGACGTCGAGCTTCTTATTGAGGGCCTGGAAGACCTCGTCGCCACCGTTGGGGGGTGCCCCTGTCGCAGTCAGAGGGGGCGGCGGCTCGTTGGTGGGGACGCTGGCGTTGGAGGGAGGGTTCTGTGAGGCCCTAGAGGGGCCATCTCCTGCCGCCACCACGGCCTTACCCTTCTCGACGGCGGATCTCCTCCCTGAGCTTCTTCTCACCATCTTGGCTCTTCGTGCGTTTCCCACAGACGGCGCCAGATGAAGAGGCGAAATCTCGCGCTGTGTCCTGAGCGGGCTGTGGATCACCAGAAGATGAACTGCAAGACAGGGAAACATATCAGAGGGCCCAGGGGGTTTCCCTGGGGAAAAACCCTCCGATGGTTAAGTCAGTAGAGCTGTGGTGGAAGCAGTAATGGGGAGGAGAAAAACTAGTGCGCGAGATTCCTCTCCACCAGAGGGTGAAGCGGATTGCTCAAGAGTTTGGGTGTATGAGTACCTTAATGGCCCTTTCTCTTCCACCGGAGGGTATCCCTGGTTTAAATAGTGCGCCGCCTTCAGGAGTCCTGCAAGCTGAGGGGTCTCCGGTGGGAGTTACGTCCTCGACGTGGGCTTTCATGGCCTTATCGTGGGAACGTTATCACCTCGAAGTCCGGCGGCTTCTTGATTCCCCTGTCCGTTGGGGACTCTTAACGGCAGCACGAACGGATAATGTCTGGTCTGGCTGAGCTTCTGAGACGCCAGCCATGTCCGGGCGATGAGCATAGCTCGACGAAAGAGGGGTCGGATAGGTCGGCTAATGCCTGTCTCTCCCGGGCGGGGAAACGGCTTGGGTCGGACCCTCCTTGTGACCTGACCATCACTCGGGCCCTCCGAGCCTAGGGGCCGCCGGGGAGAGTTGGTTCCTCGAGTGTTTGTTCATTGGGCTTTTCTTTCCTGAGTGGGCCCTGTGGACTGTCACTCAGGTGAGCTTACCTCATTGGACCCTGTTGGGTCTTGTTGGGCTGCTCTTTGGGTGGGCTACAGAAATCCCCCTCTCCAAAAGGAAAGTGGATCAGCCGAGAGTGAGTGTGGTATCAATCCAAATAAACAATATGATGGTGAAATAAGAATATAGCATGCGCACCTTTTTTTTGTTTGGTTTTAAAACCCCTAGAGAAATAGGGAGAAGAGAGGAGATGCAATACTAATGCAAAGAAAGAAAAACAATGGACGTGATGATACGATGAAGACAAACACAAACAAAGGAGAGAACCCCTGCTATTCTTGTAAACAGTAAAGGGAGAACCACCGGAGCAGCAGGAAGCAGAGGGAAGATGATGAAGAGATCACACGGATGAGGAGAAACTCTTCTCTGCGCTTTCTCTGATTAACGACTAATGATCCCGGCGACCTTGCTAACACCGTAACAACAGCCCCGCCTCTAACAACAACAGCTCTCTCTCTTTTTTCTAACCTCGGTGAGATTGACTAGGGAACTCTTTTATAAGGTCTCGATCAAAGATAGACACAGATTCGGGAAGATAAGAATAGGCAGTGGTTGTTAACGGTAAGGACTCTAGTTCCCAGATCGAGCAAAGTGACCAAGAAAGGCAAGGAACTCTTCAGGAAAGACGAGTTTAAGAAGGACACGAAAAGGTGAGACACGACCTACCGAAGGGCGTCAATTCAACAATTGACGACCTTCCCAAGGACGTTAAATCAAAACACGACCAGGATCAGGGCATCACTTCCTGGATTCAATTTTGGTAATAAAAACTTCCTTATTTGAAAATTATAAAAAGGCGCCTGAAGCAAAGGCGTTGATTAAGAACACGCCCTGAGGAAGGACGTTAATCACTGATTTTTAATCGTAGTGGGACTCGTAAAATACCAGGAATTGACGCCTATATCTGTGGTCGTCCTTTCTTAAAAACACGCCTCCGATTAGGTCGCTATTTAAAACACGCCCTTCTTCAAGTCGTGAATCACCAAAAAAACTGAGAATAAATCACAAAAACACACAAAAATAGAAAAACTTTATATTATAGAAATATTGAAGTTCATTTTGGCGTGTCTACAGCTGCCCCGCCTTGACGTCTGCTTTGGAAGGGAGTGAGACGAAATGGAGTGGAACGAACTGAAGTGGAGCGAACTGATAAGTAGACGCCAAGGTGTGATGTGACACACCTCAGACACTAAGCATTGGAAAATCTTTCCAATATTCAAAGTGAAACAACTCTAGGTGATTCCAAGGAAGCATCGATTTGCTGGATAAAGGAGACTAAACTAAGTAAATAAAATGTGCACGTGGGCACGACAGGGAGACACCATTGGAGAGCGGTTACCAGCCAATGTGGACGTGCTACAACCAAGGTGGATTTGCAGAAAAATAAAGAGAATTGAGATGAAGACCCAGCAAAGGAACAGTCTCAAGGAAATAGGCTGAGCGGCTTCAAAGAGAATAAAGTACTTGATTTGGAATGGAATATCCCATGTCAACTCAATCATGAGCGAGTGACCTTCATTATTGCCATAATATGAAGATTTTCAGCACGAAACTCAAAGTCCTACATGATGCATGCTGGGCTAAAAGGAAAACTAAAAACATACTAAAAATATAAAATAATCAAGGATAATATTGCTAAGCCATCTAGATCTAGTCAAGAATCCAGATCTCTGAGCTGACACTAAGCCGAAGCCCGTTTGTCCGCGCATCAACCCAGAAAGTGGAACCATCGTCCCAGACCTTGAATGACTCAACGGCCTATCCGTGTGATCAAGATTCTCCTGGAATTATCACCGTTTTTGATGAAGGGGAACTCAAATTTCAGGTTCACCAGAACCACAAGGTCCTTGATATGCTATAATAGCGTAGATACCGTATAGTAACAATGCTTACAGGAAAGAAATAGAAGAAAAGAATGATGTTATTCCGACGAGCGATCCATGCATCTCGGACCTGCAATCTTATGCACTCAAAATTTTATTAGTTCTCTCAAAGCAAAGCAAAATATGACCATGAGTGCTTAACCAAAAATAGCTCCAATTAAAAGATAGCACTTAAGTTCATCAAAGCATGTGCAAGTCAACAAAATAACGACTGGAGCTAATGGCGTCAAAATATGAAAGGCGCCTGACATTAGGGCGTCAAAACATAAAACACGCCCTTCATTAAGACGTTAAATGCACCGAGCGTTCAAGAAGAAGACGACCCATCTAGGGGCGCTAAATAAAAAATGACCTCTGTTCAGTCGTCAATTCAACAATTGACGCCCCAACAGAAGACGTTAATTAAGCACCCGCTTTCGATTCCAAATCGAAAGCAAAACCCAATCCTAATGGCAATTAACCTCCCAACTCCGAACAGCCTTAAGACTCCTCAAACCTCTATAAAAAGGAAGGAACCTCTCTAGATCAATCAAAACAAATTCATCGAATCCTGCTTCTTCTGTTTCTGCTACTGCTCGTGTTCTTCTGCAGGCACTGCAATCGCTCAACTCCTCCTGCATACCAAAGATGGAGAGAGCCATTAAAAGATCCAAAACTTCTATTCCCAGGCTTACTGAAATCAATGGGCACATCAGCAACCGCATTGCATTAAATCAGGTAAAGATTGATTCTCTGTTCCTTCTTTTATATCTTCCCCAAACTACTGCTCTTTCAAACTGATTATTCATATTTCTTCTGTTTGCTCATGTCTGTCTCTATTTTTTCTTTTCCTTCTTCCTCAGGACTACCCAAATGTCCCAGGTGCTAGGAGATTCACAAAGATTAAGTGGCTGCCTCTTATTCTCACCAAATTTTCTTCAGATATGAGGGTGTACTTAGCAAGATGGCACCTTCTAGGTCTAGTTACCCATGCCAAACACTATGATCAAATCCACCTTGATTGGGTTGCCATAGGAGCTCTAATTGAAATATGGCACGCTTCCACTCACACCTTTCTATTCTCAACCTTTGAAGCCACCATCCTATTGGCAGAATTAGAGTTGATCTTGGGCTTGAAGAGGATGAAGCAAGGTGATGAGGAAAAGATGGCCATCATGCCAAGACCAATCTCCTCACATGAACTATTAAGCACATTGATACCTAACCCAAACTTAGTGAACCAAATCAAGGTCACTAAAGGAATTAATCTTCTAAAGCTTGCCTCATGGGTATACAAGAGAGCGGATCAAGCTAAAGAAGAAGAAGAGATCGAACGGGTAGCAAAGGCCTTCGTGGTGTGCTTGGAGGGAGCACTCTTATTCCCATCCACGGAGGATTTTCTAGAGGAGGCCCAATTAAGCGCAATAGTGAGCTTATGGGAAGGAGAGAGAGTTGGACCGGCTATCCTAGCCTACCTCTATAGTGGGCTTACCTGAGCGGCGATGGGAAGGCCCATCTACGGATGCATGCTAGCTCTCTCTAGTTGGGTAGATCTCCACTTCAAGTTCGATCCATGTGGTGAGGCCCAACAATCCTCAAGAATCTTCTCAAAGAACCCACTCTCTTACATGACCGGTTCACTTGGGATAAGCAATAGGGTGACGAACCGGATTCCTCAGATTAAGAAGAGAGCGGAATGGAGAGAACACCTCAAAGTAATGCCAAAGAACCTCTTCACTTGCGCCCCGGGAATACTCAATACTCAAGAACTCTGTGCAAGATTTTCTCCCGGAACGGACCTTCGACTCATAGGCGCTTCAGAATTCGTTCTGTATAACTCACATCGGTGCCTTCCTCAACTCAGGCTTCCACGGCAAGTATTCGAAGATCCATCTCATCTCCCTCCTATCAAGACACGGTACCTTGGCAGCAATGAGGATGGAGAAGAATGCACAACTATCCAAGCTCTATGGAAAATCAACAAGGCTCACCAACCTGCGGAAAACTTAGAAGAAGACAGAGATCAGTGGAAGTCTCATGTAATTGCTTTAAGAAGCTTGAGGCCCAAAATGGCTCATTGAATGCAATGTAAATAAATCAATGATAATTTTCTGGTTGAGCCAATAACACAGTGTCTCTGATCAATTCTTCTAATAGCCTGCGATTCTGTTGTAAATAACGACTCAGTCCCAGTCGTTAATTCTATAAATGACGCCTCAGTGTACGTCGTCTTCAATGATTGATCTCTCATAATTGACGCCTTCAGATATGGGCGTTAAATGAATAACGTCTTAAGACAAGGCGTTAATTCGATTTATATTCCAAAAGATTTCGTTGAAATTCTAAAAATAACGCCTTCAGCAAAGCCACATTTCATATAAATAACGCCTCAGACATAGTCGTTACTCAAAAACAGTAATGATTATTCCCATCAAATCAATCAATCCCCATTGAATGCGTCTGACGACGGTTATCATTCCCCATGCAAACAAAAATAACGCCTTAAGAAATTTCATCAATTATTAAGAAACGCCCTGGTTTCAGTCGTTAATTCCATAAGACACGGCCTTCCTTAAGTCGTTAATTCTTTTTGACCGTTCGACTTAACTTTTCCTCCTTTCTTCTTCTTCCTTCGTCCTCTTTCCATCTTTCTCTCTTCTACACTCTACTGCAACCCTAACCGAAACCCTCCCCCATCCTTCTCATTCTCTCTCTCTACACCCTACACCCTAGCCCTAACCATGGCCGGCGGACTTAAACGGCAGAGGGTGGCCGCACCGAAGGTCGTGGACTTGGGCGAAGATGCCCACGAGGAGGAAGCCCCCCCCACGGCGGCCGAGGAGGATCCGACGGCGATGGCCGGCGACGAGGGAGAACACGGCGACGAGGCCGTGGGAAATGAAGAAGACGAAGGTGAAGGAAGAGAAAACGAGGAAGAAGAAGAAGGTGGTGATGAAGGTGGTGATGACGAAGAAGGAGAAGACGAAGAGGATGGAGATGAAGAAGGAGGCACAACGACGGTGGCCGTGCCTCGCCGTGGCCAACTCCGGCGGCCACGACAGCCACGGCCAGAACTCCGGGGAGAGTTGACAGGACCCAAACGCCAGAAGGTAAGCCTCCAACCCATTTTCCATTTTTTTTTGAAATTTAGTTTATTTTTATTTCAATTTCCATAGCCCTCGGGCTAGAAAGCCTGCAACTCAGAAAGAAGATGCCCCTAGGGGTGTCGCGAATTAAAGAAAAGACGCCCAACCTTGGGTCGTGAATTCATATTATTTTCTGAAAAATAATTATCATCATGAAAACACGCCCTACAGCATGTCGTCCATTTAAATTATCATTTTTTTTCATATCAATCATGCTGTTAATTTCCATGCTGTTGTTCAATCATATATTTTTTCATGATTAATATCGCATGCTGTTTTTATTTAATTTTCAAAACCCTGGAAAACAACGCCCCCCATCGGGGCGTCAATTCAATAGATAACGACCATAGGAATGGTCCTCCATTCAAACGATTCCAGAATAAATTATTAAAACCCAAAACCCAATTAAGAAAAACGTCCCATTCATAGGCGTTACTTAATCAAATGACGACCCTGAGACGGGCGTCAATTGAAAAAACCTTTTAAGAATTTAGAAATTAACTTCAAAACCACGCCTCCCACCGGGGCGTCTCTTAGATAAATAACGACCTAGGGTAGGTCGTTAATTCAAATCTCACTTAGAAACCACGCCCTCCTCTGGGGCGCTAATTAAACGAATCACGACCTGGGGATGGTCGTCAATTAAATCAAACATCAAAAACTCAACCCAAGGCAATTAAGTGAATTTCAACAGGAACAATTGAACAATTAAACCAAAATTTCTTTCTTTATGCGTGCAGGGGTTGATGAGGACACGGATCTCCTGGGTCATGGTCCGAGCAGCATATTACGGCCTCCCCGAGTTCCAGAGAGCCAGGGTAGATGCTATGGGGTTCGGGGCCTTCCTTAGCATAGAGCCAGTCAGACCCGACCTACCACTTATCCAGGTTCTGAGGGAGCGTTGGGATAGGACTAGCCGGGTATTCCTGATGCATGGGGGCATATGGTTCCTACCCTAGAGGATGTAGCTAGGATCACTAGACTTAGGGTAGACGGGGAGGCAGTGAGCGGGATCACCTTACCAGACTACACCGAGCTCGCCCAGAGACTGCTAGGGCTAGAGATGGTCTACGAGACACCTAGCGAGTGTAGGACTATCTTCCGCACCGACCTGACTACAGTGATGGGCTTGGGGGATGCTAGGCATAGGTCCGGGGAGTCCTTAGAGCGATTCTCACAGAGATTGATCGATGGGGCTAGGGCAGTCTATTGCCAGGACCCAGCTGACAGGGAGAGAGTAGACCGAGACTTGAGGAGGTTCCTACTGCTGCTGCTCGGGAGGCTATTGCTCGGCACTAAGGGTGACGTCATCAACTGCCGGTTCCTAGGGATCCTCAAAGATTTAGAGGGAGTCGGCAGATACGCCTGGGGAGCTGCACTGCTGGCGCACCTACTAGCCGACCTGTCCACGGGGACAGGACGAGAGACGACCGTCAGTGGCTTCTCACCTTTTCTTCAGGCATGTATTTTTCCTCTTTTCTTTTCTTTTTATTATGCATGTGAATGCCTCACTAATGCTATGCATGGATGCAGGTTTGGAGCCACCTGTACATGCCGATGGGGCGTGCTGACCCACGGCCAAGAGGTGAGGGTGCTTTCCCTCTAGCACGGCGCTGGCTGCCAGTGGTTTTTGGTGCCCCACTCGGCTATGAGCTGTGGGTGCTACGGAGAGAGTTCCGAGACTTCCCTCCCTCGCTGGTATGCATGAATGAATGCATTTTTTTGTTTATTTGATTTTATTATGATGATGATAGAATGATGTTGATGACGTGCATGTTTATGGATGCAGGTGCGATGGAGGCCTTATGAGGGTATGACAGACGAGGGCCAGCCGTGGGTCGTTGCGGGCCGACCTCGTTTTGGGCATGAGCTCTAGGTTCATTGCCTGAGCGAGATCGAGCCGTTACGGCTTAGGTTGGTGATGAGGACCCTGGGCCTACACCAGGAGTTGATAGAGGTCGGAGAGCCGCGAGGGATCGGGAAGAAGATGCGCGGTCGCACGAAGGCGATCAACTGGAGAGTGCGCTTCGAGGAGCAGTAGGCCGACTGGCGGCGAGGCGGGACCCGAGTCACCTCCCAGGCGACTGACAGCTCCGAGTACCTCCGGCGCTACTGGGAGGTATACGCCGGCCGACCCCAGATGAGGGTCTTAGGGGTACGTATGAATGCAATTGCTTCTGAAATAAAATGCAAATGCTTATGTTTCTATCATGTGACTAATATGTAATGAATGTAGGATGCACGGGACATAGCGGCGATGGATGCCCAGGCCC
Source organism: Amorphophallus konjac (assembly GCA_022559845.1). Taxonomy (NCBI): domain Eukaryota; kingdom Viridiplantae; phylum Streptophyta; class Magnoliopsida; order Alismatales; family Araceae; genus Amorphophallus; species Amorphophallus konjac. Next base: position 428,986,575 of record CM040126.1, on the reverse strand, counting down.
ATCTACACAGCCTGGAGGACCAGCTGGCCGCCACACGGGCCGACCTCGAGACCCTGGTGAGTGTTTAAATTATTTCTATATGCAAATGAATTTTTATTGAATTATTGATGATTAGCCACTGACGATTTCAATGAATGCAGCGTGCCCAATAGGGAGCCGTAGGGAGAGATACGAGAGAGGCCTCCAGCTCGAGGGGACCCAGTGCAGAGGTGACCGCACTAGCAGAGCAGCTAGCGGGAGTGGTCACACGGGCCGAAGCGGCAGAGAGCGACCTCGCCTCACGGGTAAATTCCAAAACTCAAACCTCATTCAATTATTGATTATATAATTATGCACTGGTAAAATTCATTTCTCACACTGAGGAGCTTCGAGCCGCTCTTGCTTGCGTCTGCGAGGGACAACAGGCGATGACTGCCCAGGTGAGTGGTTTACTTTTCGTCATGTATTGCTTATTTCATGAATTATTGAACTGTGGAACTGATGATTTGTTTACCTGTTTGCAGACCAGACAGTTACAGGCGGCACGTACCCAAGCTGCCCTGGCCGGGACAGAGTTGGCGATCCGCGAGCAGCGGATTACAGAGCTGGAGCGGTCCTTGAGGCGACGGGAGGAGCTGCCTCAGGACGTGGCAGAGCTGCGGGTTGCCCTCGAGCTGGAGCGACGAGAGCGTGTTCGAGAGCGGGAGGAGCACCTAGCGGACCGTGCCCGTCACCACGAGCTACATCAGTCAGAGCGTGCACGGTACCAAGAGCTGGTGGTAGCACACGAGCGTGAGCTGGCAGACTCGAGGACCCAGCTGGTCCTTTTTCAGGAGCGGCTACGAGTTGCTGAGGAGCGTCTCCAGTGAGGGCGTGAGCGAGCTCGTGCTGCGGGGTACTCCTTCACTAGCTCCACCTTCGTGGCGGGTTCTTCTCTTCGAGAGAGGAGCGAGGCAGGGGGTCAGGCTCGAGTTCCAGCTTCTTCTCGGGGGCCCATGCCTCCTCCACCAGCGCCTCCTCGGGACGGCGAGGACGAGGTAGAGAGTAGGAGAGAGGAGGGTGGAGGCGAGAGCTGAGAGACTTACTTGTACTCCTCCACCCTCACACCTGTACTCAGATATTCATGATGTATAGATATATGAGATTGACATTTTTGGTACCTGAGCACTTGTGTAGTTGTGTACTTGTGGTTGTGTACTACGCTTCTTTTCCACGTTCTTTGTGTTCGCTTTACTTTGCCCTGTACTTGTAGCTGTGATTCACACTTGAATAAACAGGTTAATTCATCTGTTCGACTTGGCCCCTTGCTCAAATAAGCAAGGGGTGCCTTTTCTTTTGACCTGGATAGCGGGTCAAGGGGCCAAGCCTTTAATCAAATAAGGCAAATGAAATAACCAATAAGGGAGATGCAACACGCGAGCATACGTATGCAAACAATAATCAAGATGCCCTATGCAATAATGCAAGCACACACATGAAGAATGAACCCCATTTCCTCTTTTCTTTTCTTTTCCTTTTATATATTTTTTTTCTTTTATTTTTCAAAAGACGCGCCTTAGATTAGGTCGTTATTCAAACAAAAGACGCCCTAGGTGACGGCGTGAATTTAAAAAATGTTTTTGAATTTTGTTGAAAAGACGACCATAATGTGGGCGTTATTTTAAAAAAGACGACCTTCAGGAAGGCGTGAATTCAAAAAAGTGCCTTAATTAAAGGCGTTAATTCTTTTTTCTTTGGGTTGACAAAGCCACCCGGGCTCTTAATCCTACATGGTCACCATTTAAAATTCGTTGGTCTTTCTTGATTAATCAAAAGGGGGGCGACGTGATAATAGTTAACTTATACTCGAGATTTCGCATGGTGCAATCTCCTAGGTCGACCTTGACCATTCTGCTGGTTTATGACTTACCACAAAGAAAACGAAGATATAAGGAAGCCCATAAGAGATTCTGAGAAGCTCTAGATAAAACCACTTCCCCTTACCCTATGCCTGTTGGGGTTCGGTCTTCGGCGTAGGGAAACTTTGTTGCCTTTTGTCTCATTTATTTTGCATGCATACGCCCAAGGTTTTCCTTGCGGGGACTTTGCCCTCTTGACATGCTTTTCTTTTCATGATTTGACTTTCACTTTGGAACTGATTTGCATTGCTGAAAAATAAACCTAATTGTACTTGGGCTTTTGTGGCATTTGTTCCCTTTTGGGCCCTGACTTCCACCTACTAGGGCGGCGGATAGGCTTGGTGGATCTACCCCGAAACTTCCTTTCCTCCCTTATGGGCCGAAGAGAAAAAGAATGGACATCGTCTTCACCTTTAGTCAGGTTTTTGACTTCCCATCGGATTTTGCACCACTTGAGTTCGCGGTTTAAGTGTGTAATGTGTGCGGGTGTCAACCCCCTTTTGAGTTAACAAGACTGATGAATGAATTCTGAATGTTGACCTTTCAGACCTTGAGCCCTCGTGTGCCACGGCAACCCTTTTTAATATATATTTTTTTGTGTTTTGTTTTGTTTTTTTTAGAAATTCTATATTTTTTTTTTGGATTAGGGGTAATATTTCTTAAGGTACAGACCATTCCAAGGGTGAGTTAGCTCTTGTCCTTCGACATTAATAAGTTTATAAGCATTGCCAAGATAAACATCTTTTATAACAAATGGTCCTTCCCAGTTTGGTTGGAGTTTTGAACGAGGTCCACCAAGTTTTACAAAGATTCTCTTGATTACCATCTCACCGACTTTGAATTTTCTCTCAATTACTTTCTTTTGATAAAAACGTGAGAGTCTATTTTGATAAACACGCATATGCTCAGCGCCGACCAGACGCTTCTCATCTAGGAGTTCCAATTGAGCAAGGAGCGAATCGCGACGCTCCTCAATAGGGAGTTCCTTGTCCAATTGTACTCGCAAAGATGGAATGAGAATCTCATAAGGGACTATCGCCTCCATTCCATAAGTGAGGGCGAAAGGGGTTTGCCCAGTAGGGGTACGAATGGAAGTGCGATAGGCCCAGAGAGCTTCGACTAGCCTGTCTGGCCAATCCGAAAATTTCTTAACAATTTTGATCAAAGTTTTATTAGTTGCCTCTACTTGGCCATTGCCCTGTGGATAATAGGGAGAAGAATGATGCAATGCAATGTTATACCTGTTGCAGAGATCCTTGAGCTCTTGAGAGATAAATTGAGGTCCATTGTCGGTGACGATGGTACTTGGGATGCCGAACCTCGCGATGATGTTCTTCATTATGAATTTGCAGACTGTTGATGCTTTAATCTCCACGTAAGCTTCCGCTTCCGCCCACTTGGTGAAGTATTCCGTTGCCGTCAGGATGAACGATTTTTGCTTGGTCAGGAGGTTCGAATCACCAAGAGGTCCAATGATATCAAAAGCCCACATGGAGAAAGGCCATGGGGAGGACATAGGATGGAGTGAAGAAGTAGGAGAATGAATTTTGTCGGCGTGCAGTTGGCACTTAACACACCTTCGAACATAGATGGAGCAATCCTCTTCTAGAGTTGGCCAATAGAAGCCTAGCCAAAGGATCTTCTTAGCTAACATCCGGCTGTTCACATGACCACCACATACTCCTGAATGCGCCTCTTCCACAACTTTCCAAGATTCATCATCGTCGAGGCATCTTAATAAAACACCCGTGAGCCCTCTCCTATAGAGCACACCTCCAACCAAAACATAACGTTGAGCCACTCTTCTAATTGCTTTCTTTTCTTCCACTGTGGCTTCCTCGGGATAGGATTGATCATTGCAGTACCTGGCAATCTCATAATACCAAGGTTTCTCTTCATCAGCCAACTCTTCTTCCCAATCTAACAACATGACCTCTTTGCCTTTAAGAGCTTCACTTCGTCTGGCCTTCTCAAGCACCTTATCCCTAATATCGAGGAATGCACGATCCTTGATAGCTGGAGTGTCACGCTGATGAATGAGAGGAACATGGAAATCACGCTCAGGAGGGAAGACAAGAGCAGAGGCCAAAGAGGCAAGAGCGTCGGCTAGGATGTTTGGGCTTCGAGGAACATGAACGAAGACCAATTTGGTAAAGAGTTTGGCATAAGCTGAAGCAAGCTCCTGGTAGGGTTTGAGCTTAGGATTGATAGTGCGGCATTTGACAAGCACCTGGCGTAGAATAAGCTGACTATCACCAACAATTCGCAAGTGAGTAACACCATATCTATGGGCGGTTTGAAGGCCAGCCAAAAGAGCCTCATACTCAGCTATATTGTTCGTGACAGGGAAGGTGAGCCGAGCAGCAAATGGGATGGTGACCCCTTCTGGTGTTAGAAGAACCATGCCGATCCCTCTTCCTTGAGAATTTAGAGCTCCATCAAAATGTAACGTCCACATAGGATCATGGGGTTGATTAATGGACATTAGTTCTTCGTCTGGAAACTCCGAATTGACAGGATCAAATTGAGGGAGAGGGTGGTGAGCAAGATGTTCGGCAACGGCGTAACCTTTGATTGCTTTCTGTTGAATGTAAGTGATGTCGAATTGAGAAAGGAAACTTTGCCAATGTGCTAATCGATCAGTGAGGACAGATTTTTCAAGAAGGAATTTAATCGGATTCATGCGAGCAATGAGGTGAACCTCGTGAGCTAAGAAATAGTGTTTTAATTTCTGAACTACCCAGACTAAAGCAGCGCAAGTTTTCTCCATGGCTGAGTACCTCTGCTCACAAGGGTTGAGAAGTTTAGACAAGTAGTATGCTGCCCTCTCTTTACCTTCTTCATCCACTTGAGCTAAGACGGCACCTACAGAGTCATCCAGGACAGAAACATAGAGAATAAGTGGTTTGTCTGGAATCGGCGGCCTCAGGATAGGAGGATTGGCCAGATAATCCTTCAATATGTCAAAAGCTACCTAACACTTGTCATCCCAATTAAACTTGACTCCCGGCTTAGTAAGCGCGTAAAACGGCCTGCATCGTTGTGAGTGCTGGGAGACAAAGCGGCGAATAAATTGCAACCTCCCGATCAGTGTAGACACGCCAAAATTGACGCTATGTTGATCAAATCTCATGTCACTATGTTGATGCCCCAAAGTGAACTTCAATACATTCATAATATGAAGTTTTTCTATTTTTGTGTGTTTTTTGGTTTGTTCTTGCATTTTTGTGATTCGCGACCTGAAGAGGGGCGTTATTTTAAAAGCGACCTTACCTAGGGCGTGTTCAAAAGAAAGGACGACCAAATGTCAGGACGTCAATTCCTAGTATTATCTGGTTTCAAAATAAATTCCAATTACTGATTGGCGTCCTTCCTCAGGGCGTGTTTTCAAGTAACGCCTTTATCTAAGGCGTTTTCTCATAATTTTCAAATAAAGATAGTTTTATTTCTAAATTTAAATCCAAGAAGTGACGCCATTGACCAGGTCGTGTTTTGGAGTAACGTCTTAAGGTAGGTCGTCAATTCAAATTTGACGCCCTTCTGAAGGTCGCGTTTTATGATTCGGTGTCCTGTCTGAGTGTGCCTTTCCTGAATAGTTCCCTGCCTTCTTTGGTCACCTTGCTCGATCAGGGAACTGGAGTCCTTGCCATTGATAACCATTGCCCGTTCTTATCTTCCCAAATCTGTGGTTATCTTGATCTAAACCCTATATAAGCATGCTCTGGTCGATCTTGACAGAGGTTACCGAGGTCAGAGGTTATACATATAGATACATACAGGGTTTACAGAGGCTCTTCATCTTCTTCCTGTGCGATCCTTTAGAAGAGCTCTCTGCTTCCTCTTCTTCCTGCCAGCAGCATCAACCCCGGTTCCCCTCTACTGTCGTCAGGGACAGCAGTGGTCTTTTGCTTATCTATTTGTGCTTTTCCATCGGTCATCATCCACCGTTTTTTTTCTTGCATTAGTATCATATTTCTCCTTTCCCTAACTCTTTAGGGGTTTTCAAAACCAAAAAAAAGAGGTGCGCATGTTGTGTTCTCTTTCATCATCGTATCTTCTATTTGGGATTGATACTACATTCACTCTTGGCTGATCCATCTTTTTTACTTGTTTGTTCTTTTTTGCAAGGGTAATCAATAAGGAAAACCCCCTTCATCGGCCGGCCGATAGAAGGAGGAGGAAGGAATTCACAATCTATCCCGCATCCCACTTATCACCAGGTATTCGCGATCATTTATTTTATTATTGAGGTAACCCCTCTGGTGATCACTCTCCTTTATAGCACCACGTGCTTTCTTTTGTCTTTGTTATCATCTCCATCCATCATTTTACATATCTCATATGAGTGGTTTGTTCCACATGTGTGGATTTATCACGATCTACAAATTGGCGATCACGGTGGGACTTCCACTGTTTTTCTTTTGATTACCATCTCCTATTGGCACTCACGTGTGCCCTTTCCTATTGGCACCCACGTGTGCCCTTTCCCCTTCGGCACCCACGTGTGCCCTTTCCCCTCGGTACCCACGGTACCCCTCCTTTTGTGCCCCACGGACACCCTCCACCGTGCACACTGCACACTCCCGGGATCAGCCAGTTTGTGATCTGAATTAACGCCTCACCCAGAGACGCGTTTTAATTTAACGCCTTCATCCAGGGTGTCTGATTTATGTTTAACGTCTTCTGATAAGGCGTGCTTCATCATATCCCCTGCTTTTATTACGTTGTTTGTGGATTCACGCCCTGCCCCAGGGCGTCTCTTTATTGCTTAGCGCTTCACATCGAGGCGCATTTCCAGATTTGACGCCCTCTGTCGAAGGCGTCCTTTTCACATATAGCGCCTCACACCAAGGCGCGTTTTCTCCATTGCCTGTGGGATCCCCAGGGATTCACGACAGTCTCACTGTCGTATTTTTTGTTGATAGCGACCGTGGCTAGGTCGTCTCTTTCCTGTGATTTTACAGAACCCTGCTGTCTTTGCTTATTCATGCTGCATTGATTCTTATATTGATTATTTGGCTATATTGGTGTGATCTGCATATCTTGGCTTGCATCTTGTGGCATTTGGTTGAGAGAGCTCCTCTCTCTACACTAGGATTCCACACACCTCTCTTGGAATCGGGACAACCCTCCATTGAGCATTCCGTCTCTTTGGACCGGAAATCCCTTTTCCAAGACCTCCGTAAGTCCCCGCACCCGTGGATTCCCTCACGGACGCCGGGCTGGTTGTACCCTTGAAGTACCCGGAGTATAGAGAACCCATCGTTGGTGAAGAGAGAGAAAGAACCTAGTTGACCCGAAAGTTACACTTGGATCCAAACTAGGTTTCGCTTTGCAAAAGGAGTGAATTATTCTGCAAATTAATCCACTCTAATCTCAAGCATAACACTAAAATTTTACGTTCATCTCAACTTGATTGCATAAATTATGTTGGGTTGATTTGATTAAAGTTTGCTTGGATTGAGTGCTTTTGTGTCATAACCCCTTTTATAAAAGCTTTCCCCCTTCTTAAACATGAAACTCCGTTCAGGTAAAATCATCAACATGGCAGGCTACGGGTATTCTTATGATGATGAGGATGAGAATATTTTTGGTCAATATGAAATCCCCCTCCAAGATTCCATTTATCATGAGGGAAATTACCCTCCTCCTCAGTCTCATTACCCTCAGGTTCATGTGGTTGATACCACTCCTCAAGAGGTTGTGCCCTCTTCTCAGACTTTACCCTCTAACACTTCGGGGAACCCTTCCCCATCCTTCAATGTCACGGATTTAATTAATGCTCTATCTCAGTTAGATGATTCCCAGCGGCAGGCAGTTCAGGCCGCTTTGAAAGGGAAGTCTGTTCCCTCTTCACCCTCTAATCCCCCTCCGGCCGAGAGTGGCCATCACCTCACTAATGACCAGGCGGTCTTGCACAAACCCCCCTCTCATCCACCAACGCCCGGTGCGGCCATGCCGGCCCAACAGGCGAGCTACTCAGCGGTTAGGCCTCAGTCTCTCCAACCTCCCCGAATTCTACGGACGCCTATACCGCATTCTTTCATTCAAAATCCGGCCCCAGTCGAGTCCGACACCAATGTTCTACTGCTCCAGAAGTTGGCCAGCATGGAAGAGCAACTTAAGAAGGTCACTACGGCCAAGAATACACCGGAGGTCTCCCTCCCCACACTGCCAGTTTTCCACTTACCACCATCTGAGATGCCGAATTTTCGGCGATTTAATGGGACTGGTAATCCTTTCATTCATTTGAAGGATTTTATGTACGAGACCTCCTTCTGGCAAGACAACAAGGCCTCTTTGGCCTATTTATTTAGGAGATCTCTGGAGGGGCCAGCCCTTGAGTGGTTCTATTCGTTGGATCCCGCTGATGCCAGCGATTTTGATATTGTTCAAAAGAAGTTTTTGCAGAAGTACAGGGACCGGGTTGGACCCTCCCTCTCAGTCACTGATTTGGTTGCAGAAAAAATGAAGCCCGAGGAGGACTTCGTAATATTTGCTGATAGATGGCGGTTAATGGCCGAGAAATTGAAAGATACACTGTCGGAACAAGAACAAGTTAAGATGATAATTTCCAATGCAACTCCTCAGTTCCGACATATCTTGGCCATGAACCGATTAACAACCATGGAGGAGCTCTATGAAAGAGCTCGTTATATCCAAACACAGATAGAGGATTCGCCCATCATGGGCATGTTTGAGCCGAAGCCACGGCTATTTAAGAAAAGTACAAATGTCAACAACAACAGGCCCACGACTGAGGGCACAATTGCAAACGAGCAGGTTGGCGTAGTTGGCCACCCCCACCATCAATCTAACCCACGGCCTAACCCACCTCCACCACAAAACCCCCATTTCAACTCCACTCCACAACACCAATTCGCACCCCAACATTCCTTTGCTCCATCGCAAAACCAAGCGCCCCGCGCTGACCCTCCAACTCCGCAACAGTACCACCAGGTACCACCACCTACCAACTATGGCCAACAACAACAACGGAGACCACCACTTGGCCCCAAGAGAGCCCACTACCCTCCACTGCCAGAAAGTCTCCCGGATATTTTCAACGCCTTAATGGCCGCCAACTTGCTCGTGTTACCAAGGGAAAGAACAGCGTGGCCTGCTAATGTTGACACATCCCGTTACTGCGCCTTCCATCGCGCACCTGGTCACAACCTTGAACGTTGCTTTCACTTCAGAGATTATATTTATGATCTAAATGACCAGGGCGGCATCAACTGGGATGAGATGTGGCAGTTTATTACCACCATGAAAGAAAGAAGGCCTCCTCGGCAGCAACAGGCTCAGCAGCCACAGCAACCAGCTCCTCAGCAGCAACAACAAGCTCCTGCGCCTCAGCAGGATATGGGGATTGTCCACAATCCACTACCGGAGCACCCGCCAAACCAGCACGTAAACCCTGTCACGTCTCTCCCTAAGGTGGAGAGAGGGCAGGGATGGCATGAAGAAAATGCCTCTGTCGGGGCATTTAATCACAATCAAAATCAACCTCCACGCCTCTTGCGCACCCTTTCTTCTTCTTCTACCCCCCAATTGAGCCGATCCCTTCTACGCCCCGTTAATCCACCTACCCCCACTTATTCTCCAACCTTGCCGGTTCGCCCCCTTCTTACCCGCTTACCACCTCCACAACCTACACCACAACAAACCCCATCCACCACCAACCCTTCACCACTGCCATCTAGGCCACTCCTTAACCGCCCGTTGCCAACTCCCGTTGCACACGCCACCACTACTCCTCCACCGGCAAGGATTCCTCCACCATCGGCTCCCCCACCTTTTATGCCCAGATCTCTCCTCGTTCCACCCACCAATTCCTCCCGCATTCGGGTATCCCTTTCTACTCCTACGCCTCCTACGGGGGCATCTTTATTAAACTCTTCATCAACACCCCCTGTGGGGGCTCCTTCTTCAAACACTCCTCCACCGCTTATCAACACTAACACACCCTCTTCTTCTTCTAACCCTCCTCCCACACTTGCCCCGACAGAGGCGCGTCAAGGCGTGGCACCGCTCCACAGTGGGCGGATGTTCCACCGCATTTTTCCACAGAGAGGGTTAGAGCCCGCGCAGGGGCCGCAAGAACAGGAACAAGAACAGGAGTCCATACCAAGCACAGAATACGACTTGTTAAAGCATTTGGACCAGACTCTGGCAAGAATTTCAATTCTAGAACTTATTAAGAGGTCGACCACTCATCAGATGGCTCTAAAGGAATATCTGCAGAAAGTCATGGTCAATGAGGACATTCCGGTCGAGCAGATAACCGCAGTCTTAACACCTACTGGCAGTCAACCAGCAATCACTTTTTATGAGCATGAGCTGGCACCAATCTCAGCAAGAAAATATCCTCTATGCATCACAGTTGATATCAATAAGGTGGCTATACAACAGTGTTTGGTGGACACTGGGGCATCCATCAATGTCCTGCCGCCGAGCACTTTGAAGATGTGCGGCATTCTCGAGAATCTGATTTGGCCATCCACCATAACAGTCACTGCATACGATAACACTAAGAAGCCTCCTCTGGGCATGATAACACTAAAAGTAAGTTTGAGTCCTGCCGCCATCACAGTAGATTTTCACATTCTAGATATGGATCCGACATTTAATGGCATTCTGGGACGCCCCTACATCCAGCAGCTCGATGCGGTGCCCTCGACAAATCACCAATGCCTTAAATTTCCACACAAGGGCCGCATTATTAAAGTCACCAGTATGCCAATTTTGCCAGAGGAGGATATTCATGTGGCTTCATCAGGTCCTTCTATTTGGCCTGGCAATAAGCCATTGTTATCTGTATTAGACGTCCCTCGCCCACAGTCGATGCCATCCGAGACTATCACAACAGTTGCTATGACACCCCTGCCTTCCAAGGGGAAGAAGAAGAAAACGGTGATGAACACCCATGGCTGGAACATTTTAATGAAAATGGGGTATCAAAATGGCAAAGTTCTGGGTGCCAATTGTCAAGGCAAGATTAGGCCTATAAAGCCTCAGAAATTGATTGCAAGAGGTGGTTTGGGCTATAAGGGCCAGGCAAAAATGAAGATGAACCGTGGGCAGTTATGACATCTACATTGAAGACAGATCGCCAGCCGCTTACCTGGACATTGCAGACACATTTTGTCACGGGTGGCTTTCAGAATAATGAGCAAACTACAATAATCACTTCCATACTAGACTGTCAGGATGTTCATGCTAGACAGTTTGCTCGTCATATTGCCCCGCTGGCCACATATAAAGCCCCGAAATCCTTAAGGCTTGACAAGAGAAGGAAAATGAATGATCCAGAATGTGACTGGTACAGGTGGTTCGATATGCAAGACATTACTATTTCCTTGAGCCGCCTCTTTATGCCGACAGATCCGGAATGGCCACCACTTATTCATGAATTGATTGAAAAACCTGTTGTGATTGCAGACAAGAGGCAGTTGCTGAGTGACTACACTGATACTGGAGAGCCAGATATTCCGTTTGAGGAAGGTTTCACTGTGGACAGGCTGTGGGCCGGCCTTTTTTCTCTCACTTCCATGCATCCATCTATTCTTGCTTCTCTATATTCTCATTGGTTTGGTCGCGTGCCAAGACCGCCACCGATTACGATCAATTTGTCTCCAAATTCAATCCAAGTTTCTCTACCGATTCCTCCCTCGCTCCCCGAGCGATTTTCTAAACTCTCCATTGCACCCCCACGTGGGCCACCACCGATTCAATCTTTCTCCAATCTTACAATCTCCACTCCTCCTTCTATTCTCCCCTCGCATTGCTTCCTTCTAGAAAAAGAGAATAAAAATGAAGATAAAAATAAAAATGAAAAAAAATGCCAAAATTCCAACTCTCCAATCCTCCATCACTTTTGAGGAAACCTCTTATCTCCTTCCCGAGTGTGTCTCGACCCAGGGGCCGCTCTTCCCGGATTCCTTGATAAATCTCTTTTCCCCCTCCGATGAGGGGTCTTCATCTGTATCAAATCCTGTATCCGCTTTCTCACCTCCTTCTTCGTCTAATAAAGCTAGTTGCTCCTCCTCTTCTTCTGCTAGTAATAAAATTCATGGGGGAGATTCACATAAGAAGTCTAAGGGTAAGCAGATTCCCCGTAGATTTTTGTTGGAGTTAGCTATCAGATGTCGTGCTTGTTTAGTCATCTCGAAATTTGTAGAGGATCCGATTATCCTGCCAGAATTGGAATATGAGGATGCTAATGTTTCTTATGAGGGTTTAGGTGTCTATGAAATCATGAATGATGAAGACCCTATTGAAGAGGGGGAAGAAAGTTATGAAAAATATGAGGACGAGGCTGATGCCTTTGCCAGTGGCATGAGAAGATTCGACGAACCATCAGCCTCAGTAGAAGAGCCTACCAAAGAAATTAATTTGGGTACCGAGGAAGACCCTAGGATCGTCCTCATCAGCAAGAATTTACCGCCCTCCGAAGAGGAGGCGCTTATTTTGGTACTTCAAGAATACAAGGACACGTTTGCGTGGAGTTATGAGGATATGCCTGGATTAGACCCTGCGCTCGTTGAACATCGGCTTACACTTAAGTCAGGGTCTGTCCCGGTCAAACAACGGTTGAGACGTTTCCACCCTAACATGGCTTTGAAAATGAAAGAAGAGGTCGACAAGCTCCATAAGGCTAGATTTGTTAGAGTTGTCCTCTACCCCAACTGGGTGGCTAACATCGTCCCGGTCATGAAGAAAGATGGAAAGGTTCGGATTTGTATAGACTTCCGGGACCTCAACCGGGCGTATCCTAAAGATGACTTCCCCCTCCCTCATATTGATGTTCTAATCGATAATACGGCAGGATTTGAGACTCTCTCTTTTATGGATGGTTTTTCAGGCTACAATCAGATTCGTTTGGCTGAAGAAGATCAAGAGAAAACATCCTTCACAACACCATGGGGAACATACTGTTATGTGGTCATGCCATTTGGACTCAAGAATATTGGAGCCACTTATCAAAGGGCAATGATGGCGATTTTTCATGATATGATTCACATTTTTATTGAGGTGTATGTGGATGACCTGGTTGTAAAATCAAGGACAAGGATTGAGCATCCTGGGGTTCTGGCTAAAGTCTTGCAAAGATCACGAGAATATCAATTGAAGATGAACCCTAAAAAGTGTGTATTTGGCGTTTCTTCAGGGAAGTTGCTTGGTTTCATTGTTAGCAAGAGGGGAATTGAAGTTGATCCCAACAAAGCAAAGGCCATTAGAGACATGCCTCCTCCCAAGAATTTGAAGGAAGTTCGAGGATTAATCGGGAGGTTGCAATTTATTCGCCGCTTCGTCTCTCAGCACTCACAAAGGTGTAGGCCGTTTTACGTGCTTACTAAGCCGGGAGTCAAATTTGATTGGGACGACAAGTGTCAAGCAGCCTTTGACGGATTGAAGGATTATTTGGCCAATCCTCCTATCCTGAGGCCCCCAATTCCAGGCAAACCGCTTGTTCTTTATGTTTCTGTCCTGGATGACTCTGTAGGTGCTGTCCTAGCTTGAAGAAAGTAAGGAGAGGGCAGCATACTATTTGTCTAAACTTCTTAATCCCTGTGAGTAGAGGTACTCAGCCATGGAGAAGACTTGTGCTGCTTTGGTTTGGGTAGTCCAGAAATTAAAACACTATTTCTTAGCTCACGAAGTTCACCTCATTGCACGCATGAATCCAATTAAATTCCTCCTTGAAAAATCTGTCCTCACTGATCGATTAGCACACTGGCAAAGCTTCCTCTCTCAATTTGACATCACTTACATTCAACAGAAAGCTATCAAAGGCTACGCCATTGCCGAACACCTTGCTCATCACCCTCTCCCCCGCTTTGATCCTGTCAATTCGGAGTTTCCAGATGAAGAACTGATGTCCATTAATCAACCCCAGGATCCTATATGGACATTACATTTTGATGGAGCTCTAAATTCCCAAGGAAGAGGGATCGGCATGGTTCTTTTAACACTAGAAGGGGTCACCATCCCATTTGCTGCTCGGCTCACTTTCCCTGTCACGAACAATATAGCCGAGTATGAGGCTCTTTTGGCTGGCCTTCAAACCGCTCATCAATATGGTGTCACCCATTTGAGGATTGTTGGTGATAGTCAGCTTATTCTACGCCAGGTGCTTGTCAAATGCCGCACTATCAATCCTAAGCTGAAACCCTACCGGGAACTTGCTTCAGCTTATGCCAAGCTCTTCACCAAATTGATTTTTGTCCATGTTCCTCGTAGCCAGAATATCTTGGCTGACGCCCTTGCCTCTTTAGCTTCTGCTTTAGTCTTCCCTCCTGAGCGTGATTTTCATGTTCCTTTGATTCATCAGCGCGACACTCCAGCTATTAAGGATCGTGCATTCCTCGATATTAGGGATCAAGTGCTCGAAAAGGTCAAGCACAAGGAAGCTTTTAAAGGCAAAGAGGTCATGTTATTAGATTGGCAAGAAGAGCTGGCTGACGAAGAAAAACCTTGGTATTACAAGATTGCCAGATATTGCAATAATCAGTCCTATCCCGAAGAAGCCACTGTGGAAGAAAAGAAAGCAATCAGAAGAGTGGCTCAGCGTTATGTCTTGGTTGGAGGTGTGCTCTATAGGAGAGGGCTCACCGGTGTTTTATTAAGATGCCTCGATGATGATGAATCATGGAAGTTTGTGGAAGAGACGCATTCTGGAGTGTGTGGTGGTCATGTGAACAGCCAGATGCTAGCTAAGAAGATTCTTAGGCTAGGTTTCTATTGGCCCACTTTAGAAGAGGATTGTTCTATTTATGTTCGTAGGTGTGTTAAGTGCCAGCTGCACACCAACAAAATTCATTCTCCTGCCTCTTCACTCCATCCTATGTCCTCCCCATGGCCTTTCTCCATGTGGGCTTTTGATATCATTGGACCTCTTGGTGACTCGAACCTCCTCACGAAACAAAAGTCGTTCATCCTGACGGCAACGGAGTACTTCACCAAGTGGGCGGAAGCAGAAGCTTACGTGGAGATTAAAGCATCAACTATATGCAAGTTCATAATGAAGAACATCATCACGAGGTTCAGCATTCCAAGCACCATCATCACCGACAATGGACCTCAATTCATCTCTCAAGAGCTCAAGGATCTCTGCAACAGGTATAACATTGCATTGCATCATTCTTCTCCCTATTATCCGCAGGGCAATGGCCAAGCAGAGGCCACTAATAAAACTTTGATAAAAATTGTCAAAAAGACGTGTGAGGCTAATAAATTTTTGGATTGGCCAGACAAGCTAGTTGAAGCTCTCTGGGCCTATCGTACTTCCAATCGTACCCCCACTGGGCAAACCCCTTTCGCCCTTACTTATAGAATGGAGGCGGTAGTCCCTTACGAGATTCTCATTCCCTCTCTGCGAGTACAATTTGACAAGAAACTCTCTATTGATGAGCGTCGTGATTCACTCTTTGCTCAATTAGAACTCCTAGATGAGAAGCATTTGGTCGCCGCTGAGCATGCACGCATTTATCAAAACAGGCTCTCACGTTTTTATCAAAAGAAAGTGATTGAGAGAAAATTCAAAGTCGATGAAATGGTAATCAAGAGAATTTTCGTAAAACCTGGTGGGCCCCGCTCAAAACTCCAACCAAACTGGGAAGGACCGTTCGTCATAAAAGAGGTTTATCCGGGCAATGCTTATAAACTGATTAATGCTGAAGGAGAAGAGTTAACTCACCCTTGGAATGGTATGTATCTTAAGAAATACTACCCTTGATTCAAAAATCCAAAATATATATATATAGAATATTTTCAAAATCTAAAAAAATGAAAATTGATTCAAAAATCCAAAACAAAGTGGAATATTTCCAAAAACAAAAAAAAATAGAAATTCTAAAAAGCAAAAATAGAAATTCTTCAAAATCAAAATAAATCAAAAATGAAAAGCTTTCAAAATTGGTGCCATGGCACACGAAGGATCAAGGTTCGAAAGGTCAAAATTCAGAATTCATTCATCAATCTTGTTAACCTAAAATTGGGTCGACACCCGCACACACTACACGCTTTATTCTTGAACTCAAGCAGTGCAAAATCCGATGGGAAGTCAAAACCTGACTAAAAGTGAAAGATAATACCCGTTCTTTTCTTCTTCGGCCCATAAGGGAGGAAGGGAGACCTCGGGGTAGACCCGCCAAGCCTATCCGCCGCCCTAGTAGGTGGAAGTGAGGGCCCAAAAGGGAGCAAATGCCACAAAAGCCCAAGTACAATTAGGTTGTTCATCAATGCAAGTCAATTTCAAAGTGAAAGTCAAATGATGAAAAGAAAAGCATGTCAAGAGGGTAAAGTCCCCGCAAGGAAAACCTTGGGCGTATGCGTGCAATATAAAAGAGGCAAAAAGGCAACAAAATTTCCCTACGCCAAAGATCGAACCCCAACAGGCATAGGATAGGGGAGGTAACTTTACCTCGAGCATCTCAGAATCCTTATGGGCTTCCCTTATATTTTCTTCCATCCTTTCTATGTGGTAAGTCATGAACTCGCAGGATGGTCAAGACGGACTTAGGAAATTACACTGTACGAAATCTCGAATAAAAGTCAACTATGATCACGTCGACTCTCTTTTAATTACTCAAGAAAGGTTAATGAATTTTAGATGGCGACCGTGTAGGACCCGTGGTCTTGATAGCCTTGTCAACCCATTTTTGCAGAATAATTCAATTAACGCCTTTGTCTAAGACGCGTTCAAGTTAATTAACGCCTTTGTTTAGGTCATCTCTTTCCAAATAACGTCCATGCACAGGTCGTTACTTTCCCAAAAAATCAAATTCCCTTTTCAAATTCACGCCGTCTTCTAGGGCGTCTTTTATGTGAATCACGACCTACTCTAAGGCGCGTTTTTCAGAAAAAATAACAAAAAAAATATAAATGAGTGAAAAAAAACAAAAAAAATGCATTATCCAAGTATGCGTGCTTGCATGTTGCATCTCCCCGTTATCAGTTATTTCATTTACCTTATTTGATTAAAGGCTTGGCCCCTTGACCCGTCATTAAGGTCAAAATATTGATACCTCTTGCTTATTGAGCAAGGGGCCAAGTCGAACAGATGAATTAACCTGTTTGTTCAAAGTGTGGATTACAGTTGCAGGAACAGGGCAAAGCGAAGCAAAAATGAAGAACGTGGAATGAGAAAAGTACACGAACACAAGTCACAACCACACAAAGTGCTCAGGTAAACAAAAGCTCAAATCTCATATATATATATATATATCTCATGTCTATCATGTACAGGTGTGAAGGTGGAGGGGTACAAGTAAATCTCTCAGCTCTCGCCTCCACCCTCCTCTCTCCTGCTCTCAACCTCACCCTCGGCGTCCCGAGGTGGTGCTGGTGGAGGGGGCATAGAGCCCCGTGAAGCCGCTGGACCTCAAGCCTGGTCCCCTGTCTCACTCCTCGGTCGAAAAGAGGAGCCCGCCATGTAAGAGGAGCCGCCCAAGCTGAACCCTACCGCTAGCGCCCGCTCCCGGCCTCGCTGCAGACGCTCCTCCGACACTCGAAGCCGCTCCTGAGAAAGGACTAGCTGAGTCCTCAGGTCCGCCAGCTCCTCGTGCTCACGAGCACGCTCCTCGCGCTCCCGGGCCCGCTCCCTCCTCTCCAGCTCGAGGGTGACCCGTAACTCTGCCACATCTTGTGGCAGCTCCTCCCGACGCCTCAAGGTCCTCTCCAGCTCTAAGATCCGCTGATCGCGGATCGCCAACTCGGTACGTACCGCCTGAAGCTGAGTAGCCTGCAAACAGGTAAACAAATCATCAATTCTACAATTAATGCAATGATTCAGTAATCTAGCAATTCAAGCAACACATGATTGAACCACTCACCTGCGTGCTTGTCGCACGGAAGCCCTCATCAACGCAAGCAAGCGCAGCTCGGAGCTCCTCAGTCTGCAAAACAACTTCATCAATACACAATGCTATATATAATCAATATTTGAATGGGGTTTGAGTTTAGAATTTACCCGTGAGGCGAGGTCGCGCTCTGTTGCCTCAGCCCGTGCCTCTGCTCCTGCCAGCTGCTCTGCCAGTGCAGTCGCCTCTGCACTGGGTCCCCTCGAGCTAGAGGCCTCCCCTGGATCTCTCCTCACGGCTCCCAGCTGGGCACGCTGCATTCATTGAAATCGTCAGTGGCTAATCATCAATAATTCAATAAAAAATCATTTGCATATAGAAATAATTTAAACACTTACCAGGGTCTCTAGGTCGGCCCGTGTGGCGGCCAGCTGGTCCTCCAGGCTGTGTAGGTGGGCCTGGGCATCCATCGCCGCTATGTCTCGTGCATCCTGCATACATTACATATTAGTCACATGATAGCCACATAAACATTTGCATTTAATTTAGAAATAAGTGCATTCATACATACCCCTAGGACCTTCATCTGAGGTCGTCCGGCGTAAACCTCCCAGTAGCGTCGGAGGTACTCGGAGCTGTCGGTCGCGTGGGAGGTGACTCGGATCCCGCCTCGCCGCCAGTCGGCGTACTGCTCCTCGAACCATACCCTCCAGTCGGTCGCCTTTGTACGACCGCATGTCTTCTTCCCAATGCCGCGTGGCTCCCCTACCTCAATCCACTCCTGGTGCAGGCCCAGGGTCCTCATCACTAGCCTAAGCTGTAACGGCTCGATCTCGCTCAAGCAGTGGACCCACAGCTCATGCTCAAAGCGAGGTCGCCCCGCTACGACCCACGGCTGGCCCTCGTCTGTCATCCCCTCATAGGGTCTCCATCGCACCTGCATTCATAAACATACATATCATCATCATTTCATCATCATCATAATAAATTCAAATAAATGCAAAAGAAAGATGCATAACATTCATCAAACGAGCGAGGGAGGGAAGTCGCGGAACTCTCTCCGTAGAGCCCACAACTCGTAGCCCAGTGGGGCCCCGAACACCACCGGCAGCCAGCGCCGCGCTAGAGGGAAAGCTCCCTCACCTCCAGGCCGTGGGTCGACACGCCCCATCGGCATGTATAGGTGGCTCCAAACCTGCATCCATGCACTGCATTAGTGAGGCATTCACATGCATAATAAAATAAAAAAGAAAAGAAAAGAAAAAGAGAAAAATGCATACCTGAAGAAAAGGTGAGAAGCCACTGACGGTCGTCTCTCGCCCTGTCCCTGTGGACAGGTCAGCGATCAGATGCGCCAGCAGCGCTGCTCCCCAGGCGTAGCTGCCAACTGCCTCCAAGTCCTCGAGAATGCCCAGGAATCGACAGTTGATGACGTCTCCCTTCATCCCTAGCAATAGCCTCCCCAGCAGCAGCAGTAGAAACCTCCTCAGATCTTGGTCCGCACTCTCCCCGTCAGCTCGGTCCTGGCAGTAGACCGCTCTCGCCCCGTCCGTCAGTCTCTGTGAGAACTGCTCCAAGGACTCCCCTGATCTATGCCTAGCATCCCCTAAGCCCATCACCGTAGTCAGGTCGGTGCGGAAGATAGTCCTACACTCGCTGGGAGTCTCGTAGACCATCTCTAGCCCTAGCAGTCTCTGGGCGAACTCAGTGTAGTCAGGGTAGGTGATCCCACTCACAGCCTCACCGTCTACCCTCAACCCGGTGATCCTAGCTACATCCTCCAGGGTAGGAACCATATGCCCCCATGGCATCAGGAATGCCCGACTAGACCTGTCCCATCTCTCCCTCAGAACCTGGATAAGTGGTAGGTCTGGCCTAACTGGCTCTATGGATAGGAAGGCCCCAAACCCCATGGCATCTACCCTCGCTCTCTGAAACTCAGGGAGGCCGTAGTATGCTGCCCGGACCATGACCCAGGAGATGCACGTCCTCATCAACCCCTGCATGCATAAAAAAAGAATTTTAGCTTAATTATTTTTATTCATGCGGAATCTCATTTTGATTGCCCTGGGTTATGTTGATGTTTGATTTTAATTAGCGACCACCCTTGGGTCGTGGTTTGTTGAATTAGCGCCCCTGGGAGGGGCGTGGTTCTTAAGTGTGCTTTGAATTCACGACCTACCCTAGGTCGCTGTTTATCTAAGAAATACCTCTGTATTGGACGTGGTTTGGTGGTTAATTTCTAATTTCTTAAAGATTTTTCAGGAGACGCCCATCCCAGGGTCATCTTTTGCTTAAGTCACGCTCCTGTGTGGGACGTTGTTTTCAAATGGGAGTTTTGGGGCCTCATAATAATTTTTGAAATTAATGATTTGACGTCCGCTGGTTTGGTCGTCTTTCATTGAATTAACGCCCTGGTGGGGGGCGTTGTTTTCATGGTTTTCAGAAAATGAAATAAAAATAACAGCATGCGGATAATTCATGGAAAAATATTTGAAATAATTAAAGCATGGAAATTAATGGAAATTAACAGCATGATATGAAAAATGATGAATTTAAATGGGCGACATGCTATAGGGCGTGTTTTCATGAAATTAATTATTTTGCAGAAAATAATTTGAACTAACGCCCTTGGGATGGGCGTTTCATCTCTAAATCAGGCCCCCACGGGGGGCGTCTCTTTTCTGAGTTGCAGGGTTTCTACCCTGAGGGCTATGGAAAATGCTGAAAAATAAAAATAAAATTACAAAAAAATTGGAATTGGGGTCAGGGGCCTACTTGTGCTTTGGTCCTTGTGGCTAAGGTCGTGGTTGCCTGGGTCGCCGTAGTTGGCCGGCACGAGGAGCGGTCGCCGCCGTGGGCGGTGGCTCTTCCTCTTCTCCTTCTCCTTCTTCACCACCTTCTTCCTCACTGCCTTCGCCTTCTTCTCCTTCTTCTTCGCCACCAGCATCATCCTCATCTCCCTCGTCTGCTGCTCTCCCGTCATCTTCTTCTCGTATTTCGCCGTGTTCTTCCTCGGCCGCCATTGGGGCATCCTCCACGGCATGTTCTTCACCGGCGTGGGCGGGCTCGCCCTCCAAGTCAACGACCTCAGGGGCAGCTACCCGTTGTCACTTAAGGCCTCCGCCTGCCATAGCTTAGGGCTAGGATGAGAGAGGGGTTGAGAGAGAGAAGATGGGGGAGGGAGTTCTTCGGTTAGGGTTTTGCAGAGAAAGAGGGAAAGAGGACGAAGGAGGAAGAAGAAAGGGGGAAAAAGCCTTTTGGCATTCGAAACGAAGAAACGCCTTGAGGAAGGGCGTGTTTTGTGGAATTGACGCCCATGAGTTTGGGCGTGTTTTGATAATGGACGACGCTATCTGAGGCGTTATTTTGTTTTGCATGGGGAATGATAACCGTCGTCAGACGCATTCAATATGGGTTGATTGATGTGATGGAAGTAATAATTGCTGTTTATGATTAACGTCTGAGCTTGAGGCGTTATTTACATGATCCGTGGCTTAGCTAAGGGCGTTACTTTTGAGATTTCAACGAATATATTTTGGGAATTTGAATCAATTCACGCCCTATTTTAAGTCGTTATTCAGTTAACGCCCATTTGTGGAGGCGTCAAATTTGTGAACTGGAACATTGAAGACGGCATTGGCTGAGGCGTCCTTTTATGAATTCACGACATTGCTTGAGTCGTTATTTGCAACAGAATCTCAGGTTATTGGAGGATTTGATCATAAACACTTTGAAATTGGCTCAATAAGAACGTATCATTGATTTATCAGAAAAGAAGATCACATTGCATTCAATGAGCCACTTTGGGCCTCGGTTTTCTCAAAACTGTCACATAAGATTTCCATTGCTCTCTATCTTTATCCAAGCTTTCCACAGGTTGATGAATCTTATTGATCTTCCACAGAGCATGAATGGTTGTGGTTTCTTCTCCATCTTCATTGCTGCCGAGGTCCCGTATCTTGATTGAAGGAAGATGAGATGGGTCTTCGAATACTTGCCGTGGAAGCCCGAGTTGAGGAAGGCATCGGTGTGAGTTATACAAAACAAATTCTGAAGCGCCTATGAGTCGAAGGTCCATTCCGGAAAAAAATCTTGCACGGAGTTCTTGAGTCTTGAGTATTCCCGGGGCGCAAGTGAAGAGGTTCTTTGGCATTACTTTGAGGTGCTCTCTCCATTCCGCTCTCTTCTTGATTTGGGGTATCCGGTTCATCACTCTGTTGCTTATCCCAAGTGAACCGGTCACATAAGAGAGTGGGCTCTTTGAGAAGATTCTTGAGGGCTGTTTGATGCGAGACGGACACGGGAGACGACACTATTAGGTGCCACCCTCAGACTCTAGATGAAGACGTGACCAGCAGCACACACCAGGGAGACACTAAGCCCGACACTATGAGCTCCTAGTGGAAAAACGTCGCTAACAGAAGTGGAAGCTCACTCGTCGTCCCAAGCGAGGGAAAGCGCGGACCGTGCGCGGTTAAGGAACCGGCGGAGGTCAAGGGTAGTCCGACTCAACTTCCGGACTCGGATCGAGTCACGGGACGGGTCACTCTTACTCTCACAGCGGTGACATGGACACACGGGCTAGTACCTACACTCTGGGCAGCGACAAAAGACCGTATACTAGCTAAGTAAATGAACGCCAAGAGATTTGGACCATTACCTCCACGCACCCGGCGTGGCGAAGACAACCCCGGCCGAATCACGGACTCCCGGTACAATAATTTGACCCACTCCACGCAGGGAGGTAAAAGGCCACATGTGGAGCCCGGGAATCGCGCAACTCGGGTTGACGGGCAGCATCTTGATGTCGCCCGGCGGTGCCGAACTCCGCGTTTTCGTGCTTTCCGAACGGCGGGTTCTGCGGGCCTGCGGGACCCACGGATGGCGCTGTCCTCCAGATCTGCGGGGGTGGGACCCACTATGATGGGGACCCCTGGTGGCGCGCCTCCACAGACGGCGGTCGACCGGGAACACCGATCGGGGGTCGATCGGTCCCGACTCCCAAGCTTTGAAGTTGCTGCCCACGGATTTTTAGTTGCTATTTTCAGGCGCGCGCTCCGGCGAAAACGGCCGTTGCGATCAATCCCGACATCGGATCGGGACGCATGAGCTATCGTTGGAAAGCTCTCTTCAAATGCTTCAATCTAGACCCATAGAGATCTGCTGGGTCTGGTCGGATCAGAACTTTAATGAATTTACAAGCCCCTGTTGTACAGTAACTGAAACCTCAGATTTGCAGAGTACTTGTCTAAGAACCACCATTGACTGCCTAGTAAATCTCCGATTCAACTCTTGAGCTCTCTTCAAAGTTGTAGGGTATCAAACCACGGAACTGGGACTATTTTTAGAATTTGATTTGGAGGTGGTGGTGATTTACTATGATTTTTAGGTTGACTAGTGGTCGGATCTGGGAACATGGGGACAGAACTGTAGCTGGGACTGAGAACGATTTTTAGAAAATATGAAATGGACGAACCCAAAATTGAGAAAAACTTTCGATGAAGGGGTGGATGGGTGGAACCTTCAGTAAAATTGGGCGAACTAAAATAAATCAAAAAGTGGACCTAAGACATGAAACTCAGGGTGGGGATGAATCTGGACAGAACTCTGGCAGAACTGAAATGGAAGAGTGGACGAAAATCAAAAAATATGAAACGAGATCTGAATGCCAAACCAAAATTTGTGGGATGTCCTTGACACCTCTGGAACACCCAATAAAATCCCCAGATCTATCTGAGCTCGGGGCTGAGACAGGAAATTCGTGGAAGCTCCTGTGGTACTGCACAGGCAGAACTCCGTTGATGGCGATGGCGGTGCGGTGGCGGCTCGTGGCGGCGGCGGCGGCGACCGGAACTGATAGGGTGGAGTCTCACCACCAGAAGGAAGCCTTCACAGCTTCAAGGGGGAGAGGGAGAGGAGAAGGGGGCGCACCAAGGCTGGAGCTTCAAGCTTTTCTTCAATTCAAATGGCATTAATTCATGAAAATAGGAAAATACAAGCATATATAGGTCACCCATCTAATCCATCCTCCACCGTTGGATCTAGGAGTTAGGGATGGATGGCTAGGATGAAGTTTGATCAACATACAGCAAAAATATTAAACAAATAGGGAGGGGGGCGCACCTTGACCAAGGGGGGGACATGGTAGGTGGGTTTGGTTGGAAATGTTGACCATTTTGGTCCCTTGTCCCCCATGTGGACAATTGACTAGTCAAGGCTTCTAGATGTCCACCTTGGATGTTGACCAACCCCACAAGGCTGATATGGACCAATGGGAGGGGGCCTGGGGGTCCCATGGGGCCCAGGGGTCCCATTTTACAAATAAGCCCCTCGTACACTCATAATTGCAAACCGTATAAAATGAAATAAACACACCTTACACATAAATAAAGTCTAATTAAATATGAAAAATGGGGAGGCTCAAGGTGGAGTCTCCAGGCTGTCTCTGAGCCAGATGGACGCAGAGGTGGCTCGAGTCGTGCTCCGTGTGCGGTACCGGTGGCTCGGCGTGTCGCGCCGCTCAACTGCTCGGGTGTCCGCACCAATTCTCCCCTGGTGGGAGAAACTCGACCCTGTCGAGTAAGGGTCGGCATCGCTCCTATATCGCTCCAGAAGGTCCGGATCCATCTGCTGCAACTCGCCATGTGTGATCCATGTGTCCTCAGTAGCGGGCCATCCTCTCGATCGCACTAGGTAGCGCGGGTAAGATCCACTCCTGGTAACTGTCACTTGCTCGTCCAGTATACGATATATATGCTCACGCTGCCGTGAAAAAGGGGCTGGAGGTGGAAGTGGACACTCAGGTGTGGGATCACTCTCAAGGGGAGGAGATGGCTCAAAAGACTCACTAGGGATCACCGCTGGGTCCCTATATGCAACAAGATCCGATACATTGAAGGTAGAGCTTATACCATATTCCTCGGGCAAGTCCACAACGTACGCATTGGATCCAACGCGTTTCAACACTCTGAATGGACCGGCTCCGCGAGCTTGCAACTTCTTAACGGTTCCAGAGGGAAACCGTTCAGGTCTTACCCTGATCATGACGTATTCGCTCTCGTGGAACTCTCGGTGGTGTCGATGGGCATCGGCTAACTCATTGTACCGTGCATTGCTGGCCTCAATGTGACGACGTATGTTGTCATGCAAACTCCTAACGTGCCTAGCAAACGACTCGGCCGACTACGACACTCTAGCATGGATAGGCATGGGGACAAGGTCAACGGGTTTCCTAGGCCAACGACCTGTGACAATCTCAAATGGACTCATGCCGGTAGACCTATTCACCGAATCATTGTATGCAAACTCAGCCATAGGTAAAATGAGATCCCAATCCCCAATGCGGTCCTTAACTAGACACCTCAAAAGATCTCCCAGACTCCTATTGACCACCTCGGTCTGACCGTCTGTCTGGGGATGATATGCAGTGGAAAACTTGAGGTGAGTACCCATCATATGGCATAGTGTCTTCCAAAAGTAGGAAGTAAATCTAACATCACGGTCAGACACTATAGTGCGAGGCAACCCGAACTTGCACACCACATGCGTAAGAAAAAGGTGGGCTACCCTCGAAGCATCCAAAGTCTTCGAGCAAGGAATAAAGAGGGCCATCTTCGAGAAACGGTCAACCACCACATAGACCGAATCATGCTTCCTGGAGGTACGTGGCAATCCCAAAACAAAGGCCATACTAACATCCTGCCACGGGGCATCAGGCACGGGGAGAGGCGTATAAAGGCTCGAGCTTTGCTTCTTCATCTTGGTCGTAGCACATGTACGGCACTGAGCCACGATGTTAGCAACATCGCGCTTCAAGCTCGGCCAATAAAATCGATGCTCCACTGCCTTAATAGTCTTGTTCCGACCAAAGTGGCCGGCTAGACCTCCCGCATGTAATTCCCACACTAAGAAATCTCGAACCGAAGTTCGGGGAACACATAGCCTGCTACCTCAAAAGAGGTAACCCTCCTGAAGCACACACTCATCAAGGTCTCTCGAGGGTCCGGCCTGGAGGGTGGTAAAAATCTGACCGAAGTCAGGACAATCAACATAGGCCTCCTTCATCTTCTCTAACCCTATGACCTCGGCACTCATGGTGGTAAGCAAACATGCTCGCCGACTCAAGGCATCAGCCACCTTGTTCTCCACTCCAGCCTTATGTTTAAGCACAAAGGTGAACTGTTGGAGATACTCGACCCAACGACTATGACGGGAGTTAAGCTTCTTTTGCGAATGGAGGTACCTCAATGCCTCGTGATCGGAGTATAGGACAAACTCCTGATGTAAAAGATAGTGTCTCCAATGCCTAAGAGCCTGAACAACTGCGTAGAATTCTTTATCATATGTGGAATATCGCAGTTTCGCGTCATTCAGCTTCTCGCTGAAATATGCGATCGGGTGGGACTCCTGACTCAAAACTCCTCCAATCCCAACACCCGACGCATCACAAGAGACCTCAAACACCTTCGAGAAATCAGGCAGTCGAAGGATAGGTGTCTGGGTCATGCGCTCCTTGATGTCCTTGAAGGCGGCAGATGCGGCCTTCGTCCATACAAATGTGCCCTTACGGATGCAATCCGTGATCGGGGCGGTGACGGAGCTAAATCCGCGGATAAAGCGACGGTAGAACGTCGCAAGGCCATGAAAGCTGCGGACATCATGAACCGTACGGGGTTCCGGCCACTCAACAATGGCCCGGACCTTCTCCGGATCGACGGAGACCCCAGTTCTAGACACAATGAAACCCAAGAAGGTAAGCTGAGGTGTCATAAAGGCACACTTCTGTGGGATCGCAAAAAATTGCTCTCGCCGAAGAAGTAGACAGACCTGCCAAAGGTGGTCTAAGTGGTCCCCTGTGGTGCGGCTATAGATAAGGATGTCATCAAAATACACCAATACAAAGACTCCAATGAAAGGTCGATGGACCTGAGTCATGAGCCGCATGAAAGTGCTAGGGGCATTGGTCAACCCAAAAGGCATGACCAACCACTCATATAGACCATCCTTGGTCTTAAATGTGGTCTTCCACTCATCACCTGGCCTAATCCTCACCTGATGGTAGCCACTCTTAAGATCGATTATCGAAAAGATAGTGGCACCTGCCATCATGTCTAGCATGTCATCCAGGCGGGGAATAGGGAACCTGTACTTCACGGTGATCTTATTGATGGCACGACTATCAATACACATTCTCCATGTGCCATCCTTCTTCGGGGCGAGTAATGCGGGCACAGCACATGGACTCATGCTGTCCCGAACAGACCCTCTCTGCACTAACTCATCGACCTGCCGTTTAAGCTCGGCATGCTCCGTGGGACTCATGCGATAATGAGGAAGGTTGGGCAAAGAAGAGCCCGGAACAAGGTCGATGGCATGCTGAATATCCCGCATTGGTGGGAGTCCCTCGGGAAGCTCATCGGGAAAGACATCAGCATATTCCCGCAGAATGGGAACAACCTCGGGTGGGAGCTCACCCTCGGAGTCCCGCTCCACCTCTCGGACCGTAATGGCAAACACTGGACAGCCCTGACTAAGCTCCTGCTCCATTTCCCGGGAGCTAATCATCATCAATCTCCTCGTCGAGGGCTCTCCTGGGCTAGAGGTAACGGTCATGGTCCGAGCTGGGGATGGGGTACTGGGCCGGGTACGGAAGGCTTTGGAGTACTAGGGCCAGTAGGACCCCTGACTGATGGGCTCCTGGGCCGAACGGGGTGGAGGGTTACCCGCTGGCCATCGTGGTCGAAGGTACAGGTGTTCGACCGACCATGGAGTGTGGCATCTCGGTCGAATAACCACGGCCTACCAAGAATGATACTTCCCACTTCCATGGGGAGAACATCACACCAGATCTCGTCACGGTAGGAGTGGAGCTGCAGCGGGACCAAGCACCACAGCCTGACCGAAATGGAAGTGGTATCCACCCATGATACCTGATAGGGACAAGGATGGTCTACGGGTGTGAGACCAAGACGAGCGACAGCGTTCGTGGAGATTGCATTGATACAACTCCCGCTATCGATGACCACCTTGCAAATTTGCTTTCCCAGCCTACAGAATACCTGAAGGATAGTGGTCCGACGCCAGTCATCACTGACGTGTGGCTGGGTGAGGATACATCTGACGACCCCCACGTGGGTATCACCCGACTGTTGGACATCCTGGGCCTCACCTCCCACCTCATAGTACTCGTCAGCTAACTCTTCATCTACCTCATAGCTGACTAACTCGAGGCCCGTAGGGGTGGTATCCTCGGCCTGTGTGTCCCCAATGTGAAGAGATGGGCGGGTGGGACACTGGTTGGCGAAATGGCCAAACCCATTGCAGCGATAACACTGCTGCCGTGATCCACTAGGCTCTCCAATCATAGGTCCTTTACCTTTATCCTCCCGACGGATAGGAGGCGTAGGCAACAAAGGACGTGCAGGAGGTGCGGGTGTCGGTGGATGGGCTATGGGTGGGGCCGTAAGATGCTGGGGACGAGGAAGGTCCCTCGGGGGTGGAGGACGAGGCCTAGGAGTAAAGGGCTCGGGGCGAGCGGGCTCTTGAGGTCGTGCCATGGGGGCCCTCGGATACGTGCCAGATGAGCCACGGGACTAGACACTACGAAGGGGAAAGGAGCCCAACCGATGGGGTGACTCAAACTCGGCCTCGAACTGCTCCAATTCGAGAGCAATCTGATATGCCTGCTCCAAAGTGGTGGCATTGCGGTGAAAGAGTTCATATTGATAATTGGGCCGCAAACCCCTCTGAAAGCGGGATATCGTCATGGTGCTCTCTTCCGTGACCCCGCACCGCAAATAATACTCATCGAACTTGACGGTGTACTCGGTCACGGATCGGTTCCCTTGGGAAATACTTTGCCACTTGTCTATGAGACGTTGGCGATATGAGGCGGGAAGGTATTTCTCCCTCAATTTGGACTTCATATCATCCCAAGTACCTATTTGGGGTTGACGTCGCTGGTTGAGCAGGCTCTCCACATTGATCCAATAAGTTTGGGCCTGCCCTTGCAACTTCATCTTTGCGTATCGGACTCTTCGGTGGTCCGTCATCTCAAACCACTCGAAGTACCGATCCATACCGGCCTCCCAATCTAAATACACCCTAGGGTCCAAGGACCCTCTAAAAGTGGGAGGGTCCGCACGCACACCCCTAAGAATGCGGTCGTCATCCTCGTCATCACGATTCCGTCGTTGATGACGATGACCGTTACCCCCTTGATCATTATCAGATGCATAATCATCCACCACATGCACCTGTTGAACCCCAACATTCTCCGCCTGAGCCCTTGGCACAGCAGGCTGCTGAACCGGCTCCTGTTGGCCGTTCGTCGGCGCGGGTTGCGCCGCTACTGGGCCCCTCTCGAGTATGGCAATCCTCCCAACTAAACCCGGGATGGACTGATCCGAACTCTCGGCCCGATCCTCGAGGGCTTTCATCCGCCCTTCTAGATGCGTTCCTCTGCCATCCATACGCGTACTAAGACCATCCATACGCGTATCTAAACGATCCATGATGGCCCGGAACATCTCGGCCGTGGAAGACTCATCGGAACTACGGGCTCGGGACTCCGCCATAGGTGGTGGTGGCGAGTACTGGGTACCTTGACGGGTGGGCATGCAACTGACACATGACCTAGAAGACACCGACTAATGCAAACACACACTAAATGATGCACTTAGACCTAAACTAATATCCGGTACGGGGCGGAGTTAATCGATCCGAAGATCACTCCCGCAAGTGTGCGACCACCCGATAGGCGTAGCCTAACGTTCGGACAACACCTTTTAAGATACCGAATAAAGGGTGCAAATGCAATTTAAAACACACTTTTTTTTTGTTGTTTTGAAAATAAGGATGATCCTAGACTCGACTTAGACCATGATGCATGACTTATGCAACGACTACCCTAGACTCGACTGCTCTGATACCAAACTGATGCGGGACGGACACGGGAGACGACACTATTAGGTGCCACCCTCGGACTCTAGATGAAGACGCGACCAGCAGCACACACCAGGGAGACACTAAGCCCGACACTACGAGCTCCTAGTGGCAAAACGTCGCTAACAGAAGTGGAAGCTCACTCGTCGTCCCAAGCGAGGGAAAGCGCGGACCGTGCGCGGTTAAGGAACCGGCGGAGGTCAAGGGTAGTCCGACTCAACTTCCGGACTCGGATCGAGTCACGGGACGGGTCACTATCACTCTCACAGCGGTGACATGGACACACGAGCTAGTACCTACACTCTCGGCAGCGGCAAATGACCGTATACTAGCTAAGCAAATGAACGCCAAGAGGTTTGGACCATTACCTCCACGCACCCGGCGTGGCGAAGACAACCCCGGCCGAATCACGGACTCCCGGTTAAACAATATTACAGCAATACAATAATTTGACCCACTCCACGCAGGGAGGTAAAAGGCCACATGTGGAGCCCGGGAATCACGCAACTCGGGTTGACGGGCAGCATCTTGATGTCGCCCGGCGGTGCCGAACTCCGCGTTTTCGTGCTTTCCGAACGGCGGGTTCTGCGGGCCTGCGGGACCCACGGATGGCGCTGTCCTCCAGATCTGCGGGGGTGGGACCCACTATGATGGGGACCCCTGGTGGCGCGCCTCCACGGACGGCGGTCGACCGGGAACACGATCGGGGGTCGATCGGTCCCGACTCCCAAGCTTTGAAGTTGCTGCCCACGGATTTTTAGTTGCTGTTTTCAGGCGCGCGCTCCGGCGAAAACGGCCGCTGCGATCAATCCCGACGTCGGATCGGGACGCATGAGCTATCGTTGGAAAGCTCTCTTCAAATGCTTCAATCTAGACCCAGAGAGATCTGCTGGGTCTGGTCGTATCAAAACTTTAATGAATTTACAAGCCCCTGTTGTACAGTAACCGAAATCTCATATTTGCAGGATACTTGTCTGAGAACCACCGTTGACGGCCTAGTAAACCTTCGATTCAGCTCTTGAACTCTTCTTTAAAGTTATAGGGGATCCAACCACGAAACTGGGACTATTTTTGGAATTTGATTTGGAGGTGGTGGTGATTTACTATGATTTTCGGGGTGACTGGTGGTCGGATCTGGGAACAGGGGGACAGAACTGTAGCTGGGACTGAGAACGATTTTTAGAAAATATGAAATGGACGAACCAAAAATTGATAAAAATTGTCGATGAAGGGGTGGATGGGTGGAACCTCTAGTAAAATTGGGCGAACCAAAATAAATCAAAAAGTGGACCTAAGATATGAAACTCAGGGAGGGGATGAATCTGGACAGAACTCTGGCAGAACCGAAATGGAAGAGTGGAAGAAAATCAAAAAATATGAAACGAGATCTGAATGCCAAAATTTGTGGGATGTCCTTGACACCTCTGGAATACCCAATAAAATCCCCAGATCAATCTGAGTTCGGGGCTGAGACAGGAAATTCGTGGAAGCTCCTGTGGTACTGCACAGGCAGAACTCCGTTGATGGCGATGGCGGTGCGGTGGTGGCTTGTGGCGGCGGCGGCGGCGACCGGCACTGATAGGGTGGAGTCTCACCACCAGAAGGAAGCCTTCACAGCTTCAAGGGGGAGAGGGAGAGGAGAAGGGGGCGCACCAAGGCTGGAGCTTCAAGCTTTTCTTCAATTCAAATGGCATTAATTCATGAAAATAGGAAAATACAAGCATATATAGGTCACCCATTTAATCCATCCTCCACCGTTGGATCTAGGAGTTAGGGATGGATGGCTAGGATGAAGTTTGATCAACATACAACAAAAATATTAAACAAATAGGGAGGGGGGTGCACCTTGACCAAGGGGGGGACATGGTAGGTGGGTTTGGTTGGAAATGTTGACCATTTTGGTCCCTTGTCCCCCATGTGGACAATTGACTAGTCAAGGCTTCTAGATGTCCACCTTGGATGTTGACCAACCCCACAAGGCTGATATGGACCAATGGGAGGGGGCCTGGGGGTCCCATGGGGCCCAGGGGTCCCATTTTACAAATAAGCCCCTCGTACACTCATAATTGCAAACCGTATAAAATGAAATAAACACACCTTACACACAAATAAAGTCTAATTAAATATGAAAAATGGGGAGGCTCAAGGCGGAGTCTCCAGGCTATCTCCGAGCCAGATGGACGCAGAGGTGGCTCGAGTCGTGCTCCGTGTGCGGTACCGGTGGCTCGGCGTGTCGCGCCGCTCAACTGCTCGGGTGTCCGCACCACTGTTGGGCCTCATCACATGGATGAAATTTGAAGTGAAGGTCTACCCAACTAGAGAGAGCTAGTATGCATCCGTAGATGGGTCTTCCCATTGCCGC
Source organism: Amorphophallus konjac (assembly GCA_022559845.1). NCBI lineage: Eukaryota > Viridiplantae > Streptophyta > Magnoliopsida > Alismatales > Araceae > Amorphophallus > Amorphophallus konjac. The sequence continues at coordinate 428,954,584 of CM040126.1, read as the reverse complement.
CGAGGTAAGCCCGCTATAGAGATAAGCTAGAACAGCCGGTCCGATTCTCTGTCCCTCCCATAAGCTCACCACGGCGCTCAACTGTGCCTCCTCTAGAAAATCCTCCATGGATGGGAATAAGAGTGCTCCTGCTAAGCATATCACGAAGGCCTTGGTCACCCGTTCGATCTCTTCTTCTTCCTTAGCTTGATCCGCTCTCTTGTACACCCATGAGGCAAGCTTTAGAAGATTAATTCCTTTAGTGACCTTGATTTGATTCACTAAGTTTGGGTTAGGTATCAATGTGGTTAATAGCTCATGAGAAGAAATTGGTTTTGGCATGTTGGCCATCTTCTCTTCATCCCCTTGCTTCATTCTCTTTAAACCTAAGATCATCTCCAACTCTTCTAATAGGATGGTGGCTTCAAAGGTAGAGAAGAGAAAGGTATGAGTAGAAGGATGCCATATCTCTACAAGAGCTCCTATAGCTGCCTAATCAAGATGGATTTGATCATGGTGTTTAGCATGGGTAACTAGGCTCAGGAGGTGCCATCTTGCTAGGTATACCCTCATATCCAAAGAAAACTTGGAAAGGATAAGTGGCAGCCACTTAATTTTTGTAAATCTCCTAGCTCCTGGGACATTTGGATAATCCTGTGGAAGAAAGAAAAGAAGGAGAATGCATGAGCGACAGAAGTAGTTCAGTGAAGATAAGAAAAGAGAAGAACAGAAGAAATAATACTTTACCTGGTTCATGGAGATTCTACTGCTTATGTGACCGTTGATCTTAGTTAGTCGAGGGGTAGAAGTATTGGACCTCTTAAACGCCCTCTCCATCTTTGGTTTGCAGGAAGGGCTCGGGCGGTTGCAGTCCCTGCGAGAAGAAGAACACGAACAGAAGAAGCAGAGAATAGAAACTCTCAGAGGTTGCGTTGGTTGATCAAAGGAAGTGTCCTCCTTTTATAGAAGTTCGAAGGGTCTTAGGGCTGTTCGGAGTTGTGAGATTGGTTGCTATTAGGACTGGGTTTAGCTTTCGCGATGGAAATGGAAGCATGTTAATTAACGCCTTCTATTGGGGCGTCGACTTCTGAATTGACGACCGGACGGAGGTCATGTTTTATGAAGCACCCTTTCCAGGGTCATCTTCTTCCTGGACTCTCGATGCATTTCACGCCCTTTGGAAGGGCGTGTTTCTTCTTTTGACGCCCTCATGTCAGGCGCCTTTCATGTTTTTGACGCCGTTCTATCCAGGCGTGAATTTGTGAGCTTATGAATTTGCTTCCCTACATGCTTTGATGAACTTAAGTGCTATTATTTCATTGGAATTGTTTTTAATTTAGCACTTATGATCATGTCATGCTTTGAATTAAGGGTTATTCATATTGAAATTGTGGGAGGGCTAATGAACTTTCAAGTGCAGAGGATTGCAGGTTTCGAGATGCCCGGATCACTGTTGGAGTAACATCATGTTGTTCTTGTATTTCGTTCCTATAAGCATTATTACTATATGGTATTCTACGTTATTATAATATATCAAGGACCTTGTGGTTCTGATGAACCTGGAATTTGAGTTCCCCTTCATCAAAAACGGTGATAATTCCAGGAGAGTCTTGATCACACGGATAGGCCGTTGAGTCATCCAAGGTTTGGGACGATGGTTCCACTTTCTGAGATGATGCGCGGACAAACGGGCTTCGGCTTAGTGTCAGCTCAGAGGGATGGATTCTTGACCAAGTCTATATGGCTTAGCAATATTATCCTTGATTATTTTCTATTTTAGTTTTTGTTTTATCTTTTCCTTTTAGCCCAGCATGCATCATGTAGGACTTTGAGGTTCATGATGAAAATCTTCATATTATGATGATAATGAAAGTCACTCGTTCTTGATTGAGTTGACATGAGATATTCCACTCCAAATTGAGTACTTTATTCTCTCTGAAGCCGCTCAGGCTGGTTCCTTGAAAATGTTCCTTTGCTGGGTCTCCATCTCAATTCCCTTTATTTTTCTACAAATCCACCTTGGTTGTAGCACGTCCACGTTGGCTGGTAACCGCTCTCCAATGGTGTCTCCTTATCGTGCCACGTGCATATTTTTACTTGTTTAGTTTAATCTCCTTTATCCAGCAAATTGATGTTTCCTTGGAATCACTCGGAGTTGTTTCACTCAGAATCTTGGAAAGATTTCTAATGCTTGGTGTCTGAGGCGTGTCACATCACACCTTGGCGTCTGCTTATCAGTTCATTCCACTTCATTCCACTGGTTACACTTTCGCTTCATTTTCGTCTCACTCCCTTGCAAAGTAGACGCCAAGGCGGGGCAGCTGTAGACACGCCAAAATTGACGCTATGTTGATCAAATCTCATGTCACTATGTTGACGCCCCAAAGTGAACTTCAATACATTCATAATATGAAGTTTTTCTATTTTTGTGTGTTTTTTGGTTTGTTCTTACATTTTTGTGATTCGCGACCTGAAGAGGGGCGTTATTTTAAAAGCGACCTTACCTAGGGCGTGTTCAAAAGAAAGGACGACCAAATGTCAGGGCGTCAATTCCTGGTATTATCCGATTTCAAAATAAATTCCAATTACTTATTGGCGTCCTTCCTCAGGGCGTGTTTTCAAGAAACGCCTTTATCTCAGGTGTTTTCTCATAATTTTCAAATAAAGAAAGTTTTATTTCCAAATTTAAATCCAAGAAGTGACGCCCTTGACCAGGTCGTGTTTTGGAGTAACGTCTTAAGGTAGGTCGTCAATTCAAATTTGACGCCCTTCTGAAGGTCGTGTTTTATGATTCGGTGTCCTGTCTGAGTGTGCCTTTCCTGAATAGTTCCCTGCCTTCTTTGGTCACCTTGCTCGATCAGGGAACTGGAGTCCTTGCCATTGATAACCATTGCCCGTTCTTATCTTCCCAAATCTGTGGTTATCTTGATCTAAACCCTATATAAGCATGCTCTGGTCGATCTTGACAGAGGTTACCGAGGTCAGAGGTTATACATATAGATACATACAGGGTTTACAGAGGCTCTTCATCTTCTTCCTGTGCGATCCTTTAGAAGAGCTCTCTGCTTCCTCTTCTTCCTGCCAGCAGCATCAACCCCGGTTCCCCTCTACTGTCGTCAGGGACAGCAGTGGTCTTTTGCTTATCTATTTGTGCTTTTCCATCGGTCATCATCCACCATTTTTTTTCTTGCATTAGTATCATATTTCTCCTTTCCCTAACTCTTTAGGGGTTTTCAAAACCAAAAAAAAGAGGTGCGCATGTTGTGTTCTCTTTCATCATCGTATCTTCTATTTGGGATTGATACTACATTCACTCTTGGCTGATCCATCTTTTTTACTTGTTTGTTCTTTTTTGCAAGGGTAATCAATAAGGAAAACCCCCTTCATCGGCCGGCCGATAGAAGGAGGAGGAAGGAATTCACAATCTATCCCGCATCCCACTTATCACCAGGTATTCGCGATCATTTATTTTATTATTGAGGTAACCCCTCTGGCGATCACTCTCCTTTATAGCACCACGTGCTTTCTTTTGTCTTTGTTATCATCTCCATCCATCATTTTACATATCTCATATGAGTGGTTTGTTCCACATGTGTGGATTTATCACGATCTACAATCAGTCCTCGAACTTCCTTCAAATTCTTGGGATGAGGCATATCTCTAATGGCCTTTGCCTTGTTGGGATCAACTTCAATTCCCCTTTTGCTGACAATGAATCCCAGCAACTTCCCTGAAGAAACGCCAAATACGCACTTCTTGGGGTTCATCTTCAATTGATATTCTCGTGATCTTTGCAAGACTTTAGCTAGAACCCCAGGATGCTCAATCCTTGTCCTTGATTTCACAACCAGGTCATCCACATACACTTCAATATAAATATGAATCATGTCATGAAAAATTGCCATCATAGCCCTCTGATAGGTAGCTCCAGCATTCTTGAGTCCAAAGGGCATGACCACATAACAATATGTACCCCATGGTGTAGTGAATGATGTTTTCTCTTGATCTTCCTCAGCCAAATGAATTTGATTGTAACCTGAAAACCCATCCATGAAAGAGAGAGTCTCAAATCCTGCTGTATTATCAAACAAAACATCGATATGAGGGAGGGGGAAGTCATCTTTAGGACATGCACGGTTGAGGTCCCGAAAGTCTATACAAATCCGTACCTTTCCATCTTTCTTCATGACCGGGACAATGTTAGCCACCCAGTTGGGATAGAGGACAACTCTAACAAACCTAGCCTTATGAAGCTTGTCGACCTCTTCTTTCATCTTTAAAGCCATGTTAGGGTGGAAATGTCTCAGCCGTTGTTTGATCGGGACAGACCTTGGCTTAAGTGTAAGTCGATGTTCAACGAGCGCAGGGTCTAATCCAGGCATATCCTCATAACTCCACGCAAACGTGTCCTTGTATTCTTGAAGTACCAAAATAAGTGCCTCCTCTTCGGAGGGTGGAAAATTCTTGCTGATGAGGACAATCCTAGGGTCTTCCTCGGTACCCAAATTAACTTCTTTGGTAGGCTCTTCTACAGAGGCTGATGGTTCATCGAATCTTCTCATGCCACTGGCAAAGGCATCAGCCTCGTCCTCATATTCCTCATAACTTTCATCCCTTTCTTCAATAGGGTCTTCATCATTCATGATTTCATAGACACCTAAACCCTCATAAGAAACATTAGCATCCTCATATTCCAACTCTGGCAGGATAAGCGGATTCTCCACGAATTTATGAAGGGCTAAACAAGCCTGGCACCTTTTGGCTAGCTCCAACAGAAATCTACGTGGAATCTGCTTACCCTTGGCTTTCTTATGAAAATCTACCCCATGAATTTTATTAGAAGAAGAAGAACAACTAGCTTGATTAAAATAAGCTAAAAAAGAGGAAGGAGGTGAAGAAGTGGATACAGGAGGTGATACAGATGGAGACCCCTCACCAGAGGGGGAGAAAAGATTTGTCAATGAGTCATGAAAGAGTGGCCCCTGGATTGGGACACACTCGGAAAAGAGATAAGAAGTTTCCTCCACGGAGATGGAGGATTGAAGAGTTGGAATTTTGACGTTTTTTTTTCTCGTTTTTATCTTTATCTTCATTTTTATTTTCTTTTTCTAGAAGAAAATAATGTGAAGGGAGAACAACAGGAGGAGTGGAGATTGAAAGCTTGGAGAAAGATTGAATTAGAGATGACCCGCGTGGGGGTGTGATGGAGAGTTTGGAGAATTGCTCGAGGAGCAAGGGAGGAATCGGGAGAGAAATCTGCAGTGAATCTGGAGAAAAGCTGATCATAATTGGCGGCGGTCTCGGCACGCGAGAGAACAATTGAGAATGTAGGGAAGCTAGAAGAGACGGATGCATAGAAGTGAGGGAAAAGAGGCCGGCCCACAGCCTATCTATTGTAAATCCTTCTTCATACGGAACATCTGGCTCTCCAGTGTCCATATAATCACTCAGCAACTGCCTCTTATATGTAATCGCAGTCGGCATTTCAATCAATTCATGTATTAGTGGCGACCATTCCGGATCAGTCGGCATAAAGAGAGGACTCAAAGCAATAGTAATATCATACATATCGAACCATCTGTACCAATCACACTCTGGATCATCCATCTTCCTTCTTTTATCGGGCCTTAGAGATTCCAGGGCTTTATAAGTGGCCAATGGTGCAATATGACGAGCAAACTATCTTGCATGAACATCTTTACAGTCTAGAATGGAGGTGATTATTGTAGTCTGCTCATTATTCTGAATGCCACCCGTGACAAAATATGTCTTCAATGTCCAAGTAAGCGGCTGTCGATCTGTCTTCAAGGTGGATGTCATAACTACGCATGGTTCATCTCCATTTTTGCCCGGCCCTTTGTAGCCCAGGCCGCCTCGTGTAATCAATTTCTGAGGCTTTACAGGCCTAATCCTGCCTTGACAACTGGCACCCAGACCTTTGCCATTTTGATAACCCATTTTCATTAGAATTTTCCAGCCAGGGGTGTTTATCATGCTTTTCTTCTTCTTCCCCTTGGAAGGCATGGGTGTCACAACAATTGTCGTGACTGTCTCGGGCGACATTGGCCGTGGGTATGGGAGGTCTAGTATTGATAGCAACGGCTTGTTGGCAGGCCAAATAGAAGGAACTGATGAAGTCAAGTGTATATCTTCCTCTGGCAGAATTGGCATACTGGTAACTTTGATGATGCGGCCCTTGTGTGGAAACTTAAGGCACTGATGATTTATAGAGGGCACTGCATCGAGCTGTTGAATGTAGGGGCGGCCCAGAATGCCATTGAATGTTGGATCCATGTCTAAAATGTGGAAATCGACCTTGATTGTGGCCGGACCCAAACTGACTTTCAGTGTGATCATGCCTAGAGGAGGCTTCTTAGTATTGTCGTATGCTGTGACTGTTATAGTAGACGGCCGAATCAGAGTTTCAGGAATGCCACACATCTTCAAAGTGCTCGGTGGTAATACATTGATAGATGCCCTAGTGTCCACTAGACATTGTTTCACTGCCACCTTATTGATGTCGACTGTGATGCATAGGGCATATTTCCTTGCTGATAGTGGTGCGAGTTCATGCTCATGAAAAATGATAGCCGGTTGACTGCTAGCGGGCGTCAAAACTATAGTTATCTGCTCAACAGGGATGTCTTCATTGACCATAACTTTTTGCAGATACTCTTTCAGAGCTAGCTGGTGAGTGGTGGACCTTTTGATCAATTCTAAAATGGAAATTCTTGCTGGAGTTCGGTCAAGATGCTTTAGCAAATCATACTGAGTGCCGGGTACGGACTCTTGCTCCTGTTCTTGTTCATTCGGCCCCTGCGCGGGCTCTTGCTCTCTTTGGGGAAAGATGCGCTGGAACATTCGTCCACTGCGGAGCGGTGCCACGTTTTGTCGTGCCTCTGTCGAGGCAAGTAAAGGAAGAGGGTTGGAAGAGGAAGAGGGTGTATTGGCGTTGATAAGTGGTGGAGGGGTGTTTGCAGAGGGAGTCCCTGTAGGGGGCATTGATGAAGAGTTTGACAAAGATGCCCCCGCAGGAGGCGTAGGAGTAGAAAGGGATACCCGAATGCGAGGAGAAATGGGGGGTGGAATGAGGAGAGATCTGGGCATAAAAGATGGGGGAGCCGATGGTGGGGGGATCCTTGCCGGTGAAGGAGTAGTGGTGGTGGGTGTAGCGTGCGTTGGCGACGGGCGGATAAGGAGTAGTCTAGACGGCGAAGGTGAAGGGTTGGTGGTGGATGGCAGAGTTCGCTGCGTGGTAGGCTGCGGAGGCGGTAAACGGGTAAGGAGAGATCGGGTTGGCAAAGATGGAGAATTGGTGGGAGCAGGTGGATTAACGGGGCGTAGAAGTGCCCGGCTCAATTGGGGAGTAGAAGAAGAAGGAAGCATGCGCAAAAGGCGCGGAGGTTGATTTGGATTATGATTAAATGCCCCGACAGAGGCGTCTTCTTCAAGCCACCCCTGTCCTCTCTCCACCTCACGGAGAGATGTGACAGGGTTCACGTGCTGATTTGGCGGGTGCTCCGGCAGTGGGTTGTGGACAATCCCCATATCTTGCTGAGGTGCGGGAGCTTGCTGTTGTACTTGTGGAGCCAGTTGCTGTGGCTGCTGAGCCTGCTGTTGCCGAGGAGGCCTTCTTTCTTTCATAGTGGCGATAAACTGCCTCATCTCATCCCAGTTAATGCCACCCTGGTCATTTAAGTCATAAATATAGTCCTTGAAGTGGAAGCAACGATCAATATTGTGACCAGGAGAGCGGTGGAAGACACAGTAGCGGGACGTGTCAACATTAGCGGGCCACACTGCCCTTTCCTTTGGTAGCATGAGCAAGTTGGCAGCCATTAAGGCATTGAAAATATCCGGGAGACTTTCTGGCAATGGCGGATAATGGGCCCTTTTGGGGCCAAGTGGTCTCCTTTGCTGTTGTTGTTGCGGTCCATAATTAGTGGGTGGCGGTACTTGGTGGTATTGTTGCGGAGCTGGAGGGTCAGCGCGGGGCGCTTGGTTTTGTGGTGGAGCAAAAGAAGGTTGAGGAGTAAATTGGTGTTGTGGGGGTGAAGTAAAGAGGGTGCCTTGTGATGGAGGTGGCGGAGGTCGTGGGTTAGATTGGCGAAAAGGTGTGGGGTTGCCGACCGCGCCAACCTGCTCATTGATGACGGTGCCCTCAGTCGTGGGCCCACTATTGTTGATATTTGTATTCTTTTTAACCAACCTTGGTTTTGGCTCAAACATGCCCATGATGGGTGAATCTTTCATTTGGGTCTGAATATAACGAGCTCTTTCATAAAGCTCCTCCATGGTGGTCAATCTGTTCATAGCCAGTATATGCCGGAACTGAGGGGTTGCATTGGATATAATCATCTTAACCTGTTCCGGTTCTGATAAGGTATCTTTCAACTTCTCGGCCATTGACCGCCATCTATCAGCAAATATGATGAAGTCCTCCTCAGCCTTCATTTTCTCTGCAACCAAATCTGTAACTGAAAGGGAGGGTCCAACCCGGTCCCTATACTTCTGCAAGAATTTTTTCTGAACCACATCGAAATCACTAGCATCTGCAGGATCCAAGGAATATAACCACTCGAGGGCTGGCCCCTCTAAGGATCTTCTAAACAAATAAGCCAATGAGGCTTTGTTGCCCTGCCAAAAGGATGTTTCATACATAAAATCCTTCAGATGGATAAAAGGATTACCAGTTCCATTGTATTGTCGAAAGTTCGGCATCTCAGAAGGTGGTAAATGAAAAACTGGCAATGTAGGAAGGGAGATTTCTGGGGCATTCTTGGCAGCAGTAACCTTGTTGAGTTTTTCTTCCATGATGGCCAATTTCTGAAGGAGCAAAGCATTAGTGTCTGACTCGACCGGGGCTAAATTTGGAATGAATGTGTTTGGCATAGGCGTCCTTAGAATTTGGGGAGGTTGAAAGAATTGGGGCCTAGCCGCTGAGTAGCTCGCCTGTTGGGCCGGCATGGCCGCACCAGGTGTCGGTGGACAAGAGGGGGGTTTGTGCAAGACCGCTTAGTCATTAGTGAGGTGATGGCCACTCTCGGTCGAAGGGGGATTGGAGGATGAAGAGGGAACGGACTTCCCTTTCAAAGCGGCCTGAACTGCCTCCCGCTTGGAGTCATCTAATTGAGATAGCGCATTAATCAAATCGGTAACATTGAAGGATGGGGAAGGGTTCCCCGAAGTGTTGGAGGGTAAAGCCTGAGAAGAGGGCACAACCTCTTGAGTAGTGGTATCAACCACATGAACTTGAGGATAATGAGAATGAGGAGGAGGGTAATTCCCTTCATGATAGATAGAATCTTGGGGAACCTCATATGATTGACTGAAAACGTTCTCCTCCACATCATCATAGGAATATCCGTAGCTTGCCATGTTGATAATCTTACCTGAATGGAGTTGCATGCTTAAAAAGAGAGAAAGCTTTATGAATGAATTATCACACAACAATCCCTCAACTCAAACAAGTTTAAACAATTCAACTCAATCAAGTTATGCAAACAAGTTGAGATGGACGTAAGATTTTAGTGTTAGGTTTGAGATTAAGGTGGGTTTATTTGCAGAATAATTCACTCCTTTACAGTGTGAAACCTAGTTTGAATCCAAGTGATATCTCCGGGTCAACTAGGTTCTTTCTCTTTTTCTCACCAACGATAGGTTCTCTAAACTCCGGGTACTTCAAGGGTACAACCGGCCCAGCGTCCGTGAGGGAATCCACGGGTGCGGGGACTTACGGAGGTCTTGGAAAAGGGATTTCCGGTCCAAAGAGACAGAATGCTCAATGGAGGGTTGTCCCGATTCCAAGAAAGGTGTGTGGAATCCTAGTGTAGAGAGAGGAGGTCTCTCAACCAAATGTCACAAAATGCAGTATAAGATAAGCCAATCGCAGCAATATAATCAAATACTCAATGTAAGTATGAATCCAGCATGAATAGATAGAAACAGTAAGGCTCTGTAAACACACAGGAAAGAGGCGACCTGGAGACAGTCGCTATTAACAAAAGAGACGACAGCGTGGCTGTCGTGAATTCTGGGAGGGGCTCTCGGACAATGAAAAAATGCGCCTTGATGTGGGGCGCTAAATATGATAAAGACGCCTCTGACAGAGGGCGTCAAATATAAGTGGTGCGCAAGCTCGAAGAAAAACGCGCCTTGGTGTAAGGCGCTGCCAAATAAAAAGACGTCCGAGAGGAGGGCGCAAATTCACAGAAGCAGCATATATGATAAAAGACGCCTTCGTGGAAGGCGTTAAACAGAAAAAAGACGCCCTGGATGAAAGCGTTAAATAGAAAGGCGCCTTTGTAAAAGGCGTTAATTCAAAAGATTAATCACAAACTGGCTGATCCCGGGGAGTGTGCAGTGTGCACAGTGGAGGGTGCCCGTGGGGCACAAAGGAGGGGTACCGCGGGTACCAAAGGGAAAGGGCACGCGTGGGTGCCAAAGGGGAAAGGGCACACGTGGGTGCCAAAAGGAGATGGTAATCAAAAGAAAAACAGTGGATGTCCCACCGTGATCGCCAATTTGTGGATCATGGAAAATCCACTCTTAAAGGAAAATAAGAGTAATAATAAGAATATGAAGAATAATGAAAAGAATAATGATGAAAAGGGAGTAAAAGAGCACGTGGTGCTAATAAGGAGAGTGATCGCTAGAGGGGTTACCTCAATAAGAATAAAGATGATCGCGAATACCTGGTGATAATAGGATGCGGGATGGATGTGAATTCCTTCCTCCACCTTCTATCGGCCGGCCGATGAAGGGGGTTTTCCTTTTTGATTACCTTGAAACAAAGAACAAATAAATAAAAGGAAAGTGGATCAGCCGAGAGTGAGTGTGGTATCAATCCAAATAAACAATATGATGGTGAAATAAGAATATAGCATGCGCACCTTTTTTTTGTTTGGTTTTAAAACCCCTAGAGAAATAGGGAGAAGAGAGGAGATGCAATACTAATGCAATGGAAGAAAAATAATGGACGTGATGATACGATGAAGACAAACACAAACAAAGGAGAGAACCCCTGCTGTTCCTGTAAACAGTAAAGGGAGAACCACCGGAGCAGCAGGAAGCAGAGGGAAGATGATGAAGAGATCACACGGATGAAGAGAAACTCTTCTCTGCACTTTCTCTGATTAACGACTAATGATCCCGGCGACCTTGCTAACACCGTAACAACAGCCCCGCCTCTAACAACAACAGCTCTCTCTCTTTTTTCTAACCTCACGCGAGATTGACTAGGGAACTCTTTTATAAGGTTTCGATCAAAGATAGACATAGATTCTGGAAGATAAGAATAGGCAGTGGTTGTTAACGGCAAGGACTCTAGTTCCCAGATCGAGCAAAGTGACCAAGAAAGGTAAGGAACTCTTCAGTAAAGACGAGTTTAAGAAGGACATGAAAAGGTGAGACACGACCTACCGAAGGGCGTCAATTGAACAATTGACGACCTTCCCAAGGACGTTAAATCAAAACACGACCAGGATCAGGGCATCACTTCTTGGATTCAATTTTGGTAATAAAACCTTCCTTATTTGAAAATTATAAAAAGACGCCTGAAGCAAAGGCGTTGATTAAGAACACGCCCTGAGGAAGGACGTTAATCACTGATTTTTAATCGTAGTGGGACTCATAAAATACCAGGAATTGACGCCCGTATCTGTGGTCGTCCTTTCTTAAAAACACGCCTCCGATTAGGTCGCTATTTAAAACACGCCCTTCTTCAAGTCGTGAATCACCAAAAAAAAACTGAGAATAAATCACAAAAACACACAAAAATAGAAAAACTTTATATTATAGAAATATTGAAGTTCACTTTGGGGTATTATCATAGTGGCATGAGATTTAATCAAAAAAGTGTCAATTTTGGCGTGTCTACACTCGGGGCATGAAACGGCAAAGCACAACACCTCGGGCACAATGGGACTGGGCTGCCAAACACCTGGCCACCCAGAGGACGGGGAGGCAAGATCCTTGCCCACCGACCCTGGGCCAATCCCTGGCCTGGTCGGCCATCGACCTGGCCGCCCAGTGATGCGGGACGGGATGCGACTCGATGCCAATTTGATGCGAACCTGAGACTCTAGGAAAACTTGTGACTCATCCCTAGCGAGGGAAGCGTGCGGACGTGCGCGGCTGAGAAACTGGCAATGAGTCTGGGTGGTCAACTCTCTTTCGTGCCCAGATCGGGTTACGGGACGGGTCTCGCTCTCTCTCTCGCAGCGATGATTAAAATTATTTAACGAGCTAGATTAACCTATCACATGCAAGCAGCGGCATATAGAAATATACGAAGTAAGCAAAATGCCGAGTGAGGGAGCGGAAACGATACCTCCACGCTCCGGGCGTAGGGAAGGCGACCTCAGCCAAGACTCGTACTCCTGGTACAAATGAATTAACAATAATTACAGAAATGATTTTATTACCCACTCCACGCAGAGAGGTAAAAGGCTACACGTGGGCCCTGGGAGTAGCAAACTCGGGTTCACGGGCAGCAAGCCGGAAGGGCTATCGGGCCGGAGGCGGGATGTTGGTCTGACTCGGTACTGTTCTGACTCGCTGGACAGCAAGCGAACTCGGCTTCTAGGACGGCAGCTTCCGATCGACTTATGGTCAAGGCGGTTGGCTGGGATGCCGGTGGAATACTTCTCTTTCATCTCTGAACTCGGCGGCGACCGAATCTGAGTGGGCGTATTTTTCGAGGAATTATCCGGCAGACTACTCTAACTGGCTTGACTCGGAATAGATTTGTGCGCCTCCACAAAAATAATTGTTGCGCCCAGATCCGGAGGCGGATAGAGGCGAGATTGGCGTCATTGGACAGAGGACTCAAAAGGCTACAACATAAATTAATTTCCCAATCATCCAGTAAACGGATTGGAAATGAAAAACTCTGTGGTTTGTTGTTGCTTCTGGCTCGGAATCTAGATCACACAGGACAGAATGGGATCTGTCTAAAAATGAATTTTGACCCAAAGGAAAATGGTCAATATGGACTTTGGGAATTTTATGGGTGGAAGGGGGGATGTGAAGACAACACACAAATATTTTGGTAATTTTCTGGAGTGGTTTAGGGGGTGGCAAAAATAAAATAACAGAGAACTATCCCGTAGATCTGCTGATGGGCAGACTGTCAGGGGTGGAACTAAAAGACTGGAAAAAATAGCAAACGACGTCTGATTGACATGAAAATTTAACTAGATATGGGGGATGACATGGGGAACAAACCCTCAAAATTTGAGGCTGATCATATATCTGGATCTGGAAACACAACTTTTTCTTTGAGCTTCAGTTCTGCAGGTCGCAGATCTGGACAATAGGAGGAGGGTGGAGTTGTGACGGCTCGATCGTAGCTCCGATGGCGGCGGCGGCGGCGGCGGTGGCTGAGCTTCACACCCAGGGGAGGAGATAGAACTTGGAATCCAGCAAGTTTATGGCATCATGTTGTGTATGTGATTTTGATGGTTATAAAATGACTTTGTTACTTTGCCTTGTGCTTGTCTTGTGCTTGAATGGTTATTCATGTCTTCTTGAATGGTTATTCATGTCTTCATGTGCTTGAACTCCTTATCCTCTAGCTATGAAGTTTGAAATGGTTGTGGAGATGATTACAAAGCCTTGTACTCAATGAGAAAGCTTTTGTGAGAAACATGGTTGAATAAATGTCACATTGAGCCTCAAGTTATGCATGTGTACTTCAGTAATGCTTAATGAATGATTGAGATGCAAATACCATTGTTTGCCCCTAAGGTAATGATGTGTGGATTGATAAGTTGTGATGATGATCAAATGCAATGTGACTCAATATTGTTTTGCATGGTTTTGCTCCTTACTCTCTAAATTCCAAATTTATTCTATCATGCAATGGTGAATGGTATCTGGAACTTCATGACTCTGTGTATGGACGTTTCAACCAATAAACAAGATATTGAGGATCAATGGTGAATTCAGGTAAAATGATGAGGTAAATACTAATATGTTTTTGTTATGTAATATATCTCATCTTTTTCTTCTTGAATGAGCAATGGAAACAATCTTGGATAAGATCCCACTTGATAATAATTTCACAAGTCATCATGAATCTATTAAAGAAAGTGAATTGTAATGGGTTGATTTGTAAGCTCTATGTTGAAGCAAACTGACTTGTATCTGGTGCTTTGCAGGTTGGAAGAACTCCTCACAACCCCATTTAATAATGCCATGATCTATGGTGGAGTTGGAGCTGTCATTCTTAGCATAATGGGTCTTTGAGCTTTCTGACAGAGCAAGAGTCGACACCTGGTGTCGACATCTCACTCCAGGACACAATTCCAAAAACAAGTCCAGGAGGTGTCGACACTTAGTGTCCAGACTTTCTGTTTGGGGTTTTTGTGAACTTGAATGCACAAGGTGTCAACACCAGGTGTCGACACCTATGCAGAGCCGTAAAAGATGACTTTCATGTCCTTGCTCCGAAAGTCCATCAAACCCAGTCAAACAGCCCTCAAATCACTCCCTAATTTGTAGATCTGGTCCCTAAGTTGTCTCTTGACCATCCCAAATTCATATATACTTCTTATTGGGTCAAAAACCTAGATGAAGAAGGTGAGATCTGAAATAATTTCTCTGGTTCTAACCCTTGTGAGTGCAGGGACGCTGTTGCAGCTCCAGGGCTTCTTCCACAACGTTTTGGGGGTGAAAGTGAAAGGAAGAAGGCTCCTTCCAAGTCTCCAAACAACCATCTACTGGAAGCTGTGTGAAAAATCAAGATACAACCATTGTCCTTGCAAGAATCGACCATCTTTCTTCAAGAATGGTTTTCATACTGCAGAAGCATTCAAATACGTTTGAAGGAGAGACAGGGGGGAGCTCTAATCATTGCAAAATCTTCCTCATTCTAATTTCTAAAAATCTTTGTTGATAGAGTTTGAAAATCTACTTTAAGACATTTTTGGAGGACTTTATATGTCTTTTGTCCACTCTCTCTTGCATATATATATGAGTTGCGATTTTTGTGAAACAACAATTCTAATGCTCATATATTCTTTCGTATAGGTGAAGAAAAGAGGGAAAACGTGGTGGAGCTCTTGCAAGGAGGATATGATCTACCACCGTGAGGATCTGGAGCTCGTCGAAGAAGGAAAAGAGGAGAGCCTCGAGGAGAGGAATAAGATGATGTTGAAATCGTGAACATCCATCAACGAGTCAAGGAGAACTAGATTTTGTTGAAGAAGGGGGAGCTTTATTTTTTAATGCATCTTTCTAGTTTCCATCTATAGAATTTGTTTTGGGAGGTCATAGCATATATTTATCTTCGTTTCATATACTTCTGTAAGAATACTTTATGTGGGTGTTCGGAGAAAGGGTTCTCCGTGTGTGTGTGTTGACGTATGTGCGTCGATTTGTGCGGAGCATATCCGCGTGTGTGCTTGGACGTATTTTGGGGTGTGTTACCCGTGTGTGGTTGGGCGTTTTTTGTGTAGGCATCACCCTACATGTGTGTGTTGGAGCCTGGCTCCGTGGGTGTGTAGGGATTTATCCCCGGGCTATTTTTACAGCAGTGAAGCCTCACCGATTTGGTGAGGGGTGGACGTAGGGAGCCCGTCGTGGTCCCGAACCACCTTAAAAATCCCCATGTCTTGTGGTTTGATCTTTGTGTTTGTGTGGTTCAGTATCTTATCTGTCTTTGCAATCATCTGAGCTCAGTGAGAGTGAGTGAATTAAGTTTAAATCTGTTTAGATTAAATTCCTCAATCTTCTCAATCTTGTTAATTCCGCTGTGCGCTAGTTTGTATTTTTAATTGGACATAGTTTTTACTAGGAGAATCTATTCACCCCCCTCTAGATCTGCATTCCTACACTACGGGACCCAACAATTGCTATCAGAGCAAGGCTCTGTTGTCCCTAGATCTTGCGATCTACAGAGTGATCCTAGTGCATTCTACAATCATGAATTTTTTTGCTGAACATATCTCAATGAATTATTTGCCAATCTTTACTGGTTCGGATTTTAATTCTTGGCTAGGCAAACTGTGTGTGGTGATCAATTCTATTAATCCTAGTCTTTGGAAATTGATTTATCATAGTCCACACATATTACCTCTAGATGAGATCAAGTGGTCCAATCAGGATAAGATGATGCACCATGATAATGTTACTACTTTTAGTTTATTGAAAGCTTCCGTGAGTATTAACAAGTATCCATTTGTATCTTCTTGTATGACGGCAAAGGTTATGGACCGGTTGATCAAAGCTCAAGAGAAGGAAAGATAAAAATGTCTCATGGCCGATGTTGTTGATCAACAAAGTGACGAAAATGCAGAAGAGGTAAATTCTGATTCTGAGGAATTTACTCTTGATGATCTTGTTGATGCTTATGATGAGTTGAAAAAATAATATGAGAAAGTCGAGTCGGAAAACAGAAAATTGAAAAAGAAATCTGAAAACATGCTCCATGAAAATGGATCTTGTGATAAATGTTCTGAGCTTGATAACTTCAATGAACGTTTAGAGCATGATGTTGAATGTTATAAAGAAACTATTGCTTGGTTGAGAAATGAAAATGTTACCCTCAAGAACAAGATCGATCAATTGGAGAAAACTGAAAAAGATCTAAGAAATAAAATGGAATCAAACTCTATTGATCAGGATATTTGCAATGAATTGATTATGAATGATAAACTTGCAAATGAAAATGAAGAACTTAAAAAGGAGAATAGTGCAATGCTAATTCAGATCTCCCTGCTTGAAAGTAGATCGAAAAATCTTGAAAAAGGGAAATCTGTGATTGTTGATGAATCTGATAAAATGCATGTGCTTGAACAAGAAATAGCTAACTATGAATTGCACACTGCATCCCTTGAATCTAAAATTGTTGACTTGAATGCATCCTTGTCTAAGTTTGTAAATGGGAAAGAAAATTTGAACAAGATATTGGGGACTAAGGTGAATTTCCAAAGAGAGGGGCTGGGCTATAATCCTGTGAACAAAAAGATTTTTGAAAACAAAGTCTATACATCGTATGTCCATAGTTCAAACATAGCCAGCATATCAAATGGGTCTCCAAATCAATCTGCTCCTCAAACAACAAAGAGATCAAATGAAAATCTGAAAAAGAAACAAAACCTGCATCAAAAGGCTAAAAATATTGTTGGTGTCACGATGAATGCCAAGAAAAATCATGTTGCACACACACATGCATCCACAAAGAAAATCTCATATTTTTATTGTGGTGAACTTGGTCATGATGCATGATTGCCTTTTGATGAAATCTGAAGATCTATAAGTATGCAAGAAAATGAATGGCTTCACAAAGCCAAGAAAGTTGTTGAACACAAAAATAACTTTTGATAACTCTTATGTTCATGCAAGAAGACCATTTGAAAGATTTTCTCCATTGAACTGTTTTCATTGTGGAAGGTTCGGTCACAGGATGAACAATTGCTTTAGTTTGAAAAATGATAACATCTCTACAAACCCACAGAAATTCCATGCTCATTCTTACAAGAAAAATCTGAAGTCTTTTGGTTGTTGTCATTATTGTGGTGAGTTTGGGCATACCATGCATGATTGCTCCTTAATGCATTTTGATGATATACATGCCCAAAAATTATGGAAGGCACCCACTAGAGGTGCAACTAACCATTCAAGACCCAAGAAAACTTGGGTACCTGTGGGGATATTTTTTGTTTAGGTTTATTTTACCGGGTTTATTAGGCGTGCCAGTCACCGGAGTGACGATTCATTGTGCACTCGACCTGACTCAGTCAGTCGATTGTGATATTCGTGTCAGGACCCTGAGTCTGTCATACCATAAAGGCTATGACGTTAATTACATCATTCCAAAGAAGGACAACCCTTGATTAATTGTCAAGAAAGGATGCCTCGGGGGTAAAATGAGATACGACTATTACGCTAAGTCCGCTAACGGGATGCGAAACATGCATAGAAAACCGTGCTTCGCGGGACATGATAACGGTGTTATGGCACAGACTCGGCAGCATGTCCCCTTGTCTGGGGCTATGCCAAAGGGAAATATAGGTCATTCACCCACGAAATGTCGGGATGGAAGCCAAAAGAGAGGCGGGCGTAGCCCTGGATCCAAAAGGATTTGAATGTGACGGGACAGTGTCCGCTACCATGTCATTTGTTGATGTTCCCCTCAAAGGACCATTGGAGGACATGCAGTGGCAGAACTCCAAGGGTCCATGGGGTGACAGAAGAAACATCGTATTCGGTATAATGTAGGGGTAAAACCCCCATTACTGTATCTCCGTGGACCTGGGTGAAAAACCATAATTCCCTCGTAAGGTGACAAAGGTTAGCACGGAGGTTGACAAGAAGGGGACATTTGAGTTTAGACTGCATTTGGGTTTAATGGGATTGTTGAGACGTCAGGCTTTGGATGGCACCTATTAGTGAGATGAAACGGCGTGGATAAGAGTCGGGGCGAGGAGATCCCTGCGCGACGGGAGGCCAAAGGGATGACGGCACGGCATGGTCCTGGAGCGCCCTTCACCCGACGTGAGTTTGGCGCCGGGAGGATGTGGCGCAGGGAGGAGACGGCGCCGGGAGGAGGTGGCGCCGGTAGCCAATTTGTTGGTTTTCTTCAGATGTTATAAGGGGTTCTGATGAATTCAGAAGGGGGTCCTCTATATTCAACGGGGATTTTATGGCAATAGTTGGGTGAGATAGAAGATGAGGGTGGACTTATTCACAAAGGGGTTCAAGGAGATCATGTAACTGTAAGGTATGTTCCCTGTGGTGGCCAAGATACCATGAGATGATATAGCTCAGCTTCTTGCCACGCAGTTAGGGGATAAATGCATAATTCCGATGAAAACATCATACTATGCGATCGAGTAAAAGTCTGAACAGATTTTGACAGCACCTCCCCTTATTTTGGGAGCGTGCCAAAAGGGTATTATAGGCCATCCACTCACGAACTGTCGGAGTGGAAACCAAAATGAGAGCCGGGTGTAGCCCAAGATCCAAGGGATCTAAATCATGTGGGACATTATCCCCCCCTGTTGTGATATCCCCGGTACAGTCAACGGAGAACCTACAATGGCAGGGCTCCATGACTTGATGGGGTTGTAGAATGTAGGGGAATGAACCCCTTTAATATGGCTCCCGTGAGGACGGAGGGAAAGGTAGTACGTCTCCATAGGGCAGGGTATGATGAGCAAGGTTGGCATAGCCTGGCGGCATTGGCACAAACGTATTGACGTGGCCAGAAGATGTAAAGGTATCGACGCGAAGAAGGAGTTAGGCCTCGGCGTGAAATAGGAAACCCAATCGGCGCGGCAAGCCCTCGGCGCGAGACTTGCGCCGAGAGGTGCTCGTGCCGGGAGGCTTAGGTGAGGTTTTTAGAAGGGTTTTAAGGCAGGGGCTTTGGGCGTTTGAAGAAAAAGGGTTTGTTCAACAATCTGAAGACCGTTTTGGATGAACGTAGAGAGGATGATTCGGGGTGGAGACAACCTTCCTTCTGGGGCCTCACTAGGAGCAGAACCATTCACAAAAACCTCACGATCCGGATTCGTCCCTTCTCGTTTCACAGACGAGAAGCCATGAGATAGGCTGTCTCAGGCTCTCGTTGTAAGTGTAAAGTTGAAAGAATCATACGATGGAAGAACGTTCAACATAATTGGAAAATAGAGACGGTAAAGCATACGTAGAGGTGCAGCCATCAATATCCATAGCATATAGTGCAGACGCAGAAACAAAAGAATAATGACAGGGGAGAACCCAACCCATATTTCGTTAATTGTTTCATCGGGAAAAAAAAGGGCGTACACGAGTTCAACTCAGGAGAAGAAGAAGCATACACCTACTCTATCCCTGAGGACAGGGTTACATTGGCATTCAGTGCTATAGGAGCAGAGATGCTCGAAAACAGAGATACAAAGGAAAAGGGGAACGATATTCAGACAGAGGAGAAAGGGGGAAGAGGAGCTACAACTGCTCAGGACGTCGAACGGCACACCCCACCTGACTTCTCCCTTCGAGCCTCTGCCCCTCTCTTTTCTTCAGCTTCTATGGAGGGCTCTCGAGCTTCCCCTTTCTTTCTTTTTCTTCTCTCTTTTCTCTGTTGCCTCCCTTGCCTCTCTCTTGTTTCTTCTCCCTTGTTGCCTTTTTTTTGTTTCTTCGAAGGGCAGCCTTCTTATAGAGGGATGACCCTCATTCTCTCGGCCTGAGCTTCCCGGCGCGCCAGCATCCATCTTCCCGGCGTGGGCAGCCCTCGGCGCGTCTTAGTTCACATTTGGGCTTGGCCCATTTTCCTGTCATTCGGCACAGGATCCACCTAATGGACTCCTTCCGACAGTGGGCTTCTTGGCATATATATTAAGACTTCATGGGGCTTGTTTAACACCTTGCATTAACAAACACGTGTGAGGCACTGTGCATCCCACCTTCGGAGAATCAGAATTATCTGAGCATCCTTTTTTTAGCAGACAGATGATTGTCTGAATGTTGGTATGGTTTTATCAGCCCGACTACCTGAATGATAGCCGTACTGGACAGCGGCCTAGCCAGATATGGTTTTAGCCGAACAAAGTGTTAGGAATAGCGGGTCTCTTCTATTCTGATTCTCGGAACTTCCAGGGATGGAACAGGAGCCGCACCCTCGACTGGTCTTCAAAGCTATGAATTTACTTTGGTCTCTTCTGGTATATTTTGGGTGTCAACAGTACCCAAAACAACCAAATGAGAACTTTGATGCATGATTGCCTTGAGGCCAAGAGGAAGGCTTAAAGTCGACTTGGCCAGCTCTGGTGTGATGCCTTGGTAAACATGGGCTTATCCTTGAGTTGATACTGATTTGTAAGTTGGTTGTTCATGCTTTGTGCACATTGATTGTGTGAATTCTCAGTTTATACTGCTGGAAATTAAGTCTCTAATATGCAGTTTTGAATAGGCAATCTTATGTGTTTTATGTGCATCAACCTTGTCTACACATGTGCTTAGACTTGGTCCTTCATGTGCATTGACCTGTGCTACACTGGGATAGACCTGGGTTCTTCATGTGTTTAGACTTGTGCTTTATATGCATAGACTTGACTCTTTATACTATTGGGCTAAACTTAAAATTTTTGAACTGAACTTTGAACTCATGTCAGCTTGAGTGAATCAAACTTGAATGTGAACTTTAGACATGTTCTAAATCACTTACATGGATAGCTGCAACTCATCATACATACATGCAGCTCATAGGAGATTGTCTTGTGGAAGAAAATCAATGAAATTGGCCTTCTTATTTATATTGAATTGAGATTGATATGAAATTGAGTTTCTGATATTGCAGGTTGAAAGAGAGAGTCTTATAAAGAGGGCCGCGGCATCCTTCGTGCCGTTGAGTGATCCTGTGATTTTTAGTCCTCCGAGGTTGCCAATGACCTCATCGGAGGGAATGCTACAGGAGGAATTTGCCAGACTGGATATGGCGGTGGAGATAACCCCTCCTTTTGTTGCTTCATTTGTAGAGTTGGAATCTTCCATGCGGGCGCTTGAAGAGATGGATGCTACAGCCATAGTAAGTTCTGCCCGCCCCTCTGCAGAGCCGCATATTTTTTCATTGTTTCCTGCCATCTTGGTGCTTACTGGGATCTTGTTCCTGGAGCCTGACGAGGCCATTCACCCTCCAGTACCGCCTTCTGGTGCTATCGTGGCTTCGTCGGAGGCTTCGGACGTGCTACCACTGGCCACCGTGTCTTCTTCGGGGGTAGTTACCATACTTCGCCCTGTGCCAGTAAGAGTACACGTAGCTGCCAAAGTATCATCAATGGAGCCGAGCCCGTTGGGAGAGAGCCTCGCCCTGGTGTCGGCAATAGAGCTGAGAGCCAAAGCTGACCCGTCAAGGGGTTCTGCCTTTGTCCCGGCGGCCATAATGACCATTGCGCCTGACTCTGCGACTCCATCCGTGCCAGAAATAGAGTCGGAACCTCTGCCTCTTCCAGCATCTGTGGAAGAAAGTTCTTCAAGGAGCCCGACGGAGCAAGAGCATGCTGTCGTGGTACCTGCTATTTCAGCCCTGGCGGCCGTTCCATCTTCTTCTTTCGTGGCAGATATTGGCTTGTGGGCCTCCATAGACAGGGAGGTGACCTTTGAGGTGGCTCCGGTAGCCTCCCTGGGCTTTACTTCATCGGAGGAGTTTGTCTGGCAGTATTTGGAGATGTTGCACTAGGTCGTGGAATCTCAACCGACACTATCTTACCCCTAGTTGAAGGAAGTGGCCGAGCGACTGACGATTGGGCTGCAGGCATTAGGCTGTCCTTTGGACACCTGGACCCAGCGGGTGCTATTCCTGTTAAAATTCGTAAACCGTCGGGACTTTCTTGGGAGAGTGATGAATGAGCATCTAGCGGCCCTAAAATTGCAGAAAATTGACTGTCAGGCAGAGCTGACATCTCTTATTTTCGATCTTCAGAAGAGCAAAGCTCATGTTGAAGCATCTGCTGCTCGGGCACATATTCTGCGTAGCCGACGAGAAGAACTCCCGGCTGAATTGGCCACCATTGAAGCAGAGATACCACAGTTGGAGGCTGCAGAAGTCCAAGGCATCGAGGAAACTTCTTTATTGGAGGGTCGGGTCGCGTCCCTGGAGACTGAGGTGACTCGCATTCAGGAGGAAGAAATGCAGCTCCATGAACTGGGAGCGGCTCCATATGTTGGGCTCATTGACTTCGTAGATATTTTCAGGCGGTCTTAGCCGATCTGCCTTTGTAATTCACCCCCTTCAAAGGGCCCTTTTTGTATTCATCCCTTCCCTTTTGTAATGAAATACAAGCTTCCTTCACTATTTTCGGTGTTCATCTTTGCACCTATATTCTGTTACATCTTGTGGCAATTTTGGCGACCCGTTTGGAAGTGCACCCATGTCTGTGTCGCAGGAGAGCGTCCACCCTTTCAAGGAAAGGATGGGGGCCTCGCTCCACCGCGTGACGTGGTTCCAGAGGTTGCCAGGTTGGTGCAGACGTAAGTCTTGCCGACAAGAAACGTCAGAAATACGACTGCTGTCTAATGAAAGGTCCATCCAGGATAGGCTTCATCATTGGTAGGGCAACTGATGGGAGTGTGACTTAGAAGCATAGCATATACCTTATAGTAATCCCATTATTGACCCTGGTTCGGGGGAATGTTGACCGACCTTGTCGATGGTGACAAGGGTCGAAAAGGTAGCGACCGATCTTGCCGATGGTGACAAGGGTCGAAAGGGGTAGACGGTCTTGCCGAAGGCGACAAGGACCGGAAAGGGTAGCGACCGATCTTACCGATGGTGACGAGGGTCGAAAGGGTAGACGGTCTTGTCGATGGTGACAAGGACCGGAAAGGGTAGCGACTGATCTTGCCGATGGTGGCAAGGGTCGAAAGGGTAGACGGTCTTGCCGATTGTGACAAGGACCGGAAAGGGTAGCGACCGAAAGGGTAGACGGTCTTGCCGATGGTGACAAGGATCAGAAAGGGTAGCGACCGATCTTGCCGATCGTGACAATGGTCGAAAGGGTAGATGGTCTTGTCGATGGTGACAAGGACTGGAAAGGGTAGTGACCGATCTTGCTGATGGTGACAAGGGTCGAAAGGGTAGACGGTCTTACCGATGGTGACAAGGACCGGAAAGGGTAGCGACCGATCTTGCCGATGGTGGCAAGGGTCGAAAGGGTAGACGGTCTTGCCGATGGTGGCAAGGACCGGAAAGGGTAGAGACCGATCTTGCCGATGGTGACAAGGGTCGAAAGGGTAGAAATAGATACATGTAGGTGGGACATTGGATGAAGACTCCGCTTCGACCCTGTAAAGGGTATTTAGGACGGAGGGTGGATCATCACTATTCATCATTCATTTATTTTTTTATTCACATTACTGACCTAAGCGCCCTTTCGGGTTTTCGCCGAAGCCAGCCCCCTCTTGCTTTTGCCCACGCGCCCTCTCGGGTTTTCACGTGGCGGGGTACCCGATTTTACCTGCGACGCCCTTTCGGGTTTTCGCCACAGTGGGGTTATAGCCATTTTTACACTTGTCCTAATACAGGAGCAAGTCTGACGGGGTATCTATATTTTTAACCCCATTTTTTTTCTTTCTTCTTTTTTTTGATCTCAAATTCGGAGTACAAAAGAACTGGACTACTAGAATGCCGATCGGCCTTGCCGATGATGACAAGGATCTGTCCCGGGTTTAGTTCATCGACACTGGTTAAATGCCGAAGCAAAGGTCATGGTTTGTTAACAAGGACGTAAGGTCCGAGTTAAGGGTAGAGGTCGACCGATCTCGCCGATGATGACGAGGGTCGAACATGGGTTTGTTCATCAGCATGGGCCACATGCCGAAGCAAAGGTAGGATTATTAACATGGACGGAAGGTCCAAGTTAAGGGTAGAGATCGACCGATCTCGCCGATGATGACGAGGGTCGAGCATGGGTTTGTTCATCAGCATGGGTCACATGCCGAAGCAAAGATAGGATTATTAACAGGGACGGAAGGTCCAAGTTAAGGGTAGAGATCGACCGATCTCGCCGAAGATGACGAGGGTCGAACATGGGTTTGTTCATCAGCATGGGTCACATGCCGAATCAAAGATAGGATTATTAATAGGGACGGAAGGTCCAAGTTAAGGGTAGAGATCGACCGATCTCGCCGATGATGATGAGGGTCAAACATGGGTTTGGTCATCAGCATGGGTCACATGCCGAAGCAAAGATAGGATTATTAAGAAGGACGGAAGGTCCAAGTTAAGGGTAGAGATCGACCGATCTCGCCGATGATGACGAGAGTCAAACATGGGTTTGTTAAAGGATTTTCGGTGGGACTTTTGATGATTGTCCCTTTTGGAGTTTCATCGGTGAAGGACAAGGAGAAATTCTTTTTAAATTACCACTTTACTGACTTAAGCGCCCTTTCCGGTTTTCGCCAAAGCCAGCCCCCTCTTGCTTTTGCCCACCCGCCCTCTCAGGTTTTCACGTAGCGGGGTACCCGATTTTACCTGCAGCGCCCTTTCGGGTTTTCGCCATAGCTGGGTTATAGCCATTTTTGCACTTGTCCTAATATAGGAGCAAGTCTGGGGGGGTATCTCTATTTTTAACCCCATTTTTCTTTTCCTTTATATATATATTATTATTTTTTTGAGGATATAAAAGGCGGTAGGTTGAGGTGTGATGTATGACCGTTGGTTGATCATAGGCGGCTGCTGGCCGGAGTACCAGGCCTTGTGCCAAGCAGAATGGTTCATTCGTTAGCAAGGGCTGAATGCTAACGCAAAGGAATGATCTTTTGCCGATTCGAGCGTAAGGCCCATAATGGCAACAATGTGAGAAGGACGGCTATGACATGAAGTCTTGAGCCGAAAGGGTTTATTCGTTAGCAAGAAGATAATGCTAACGCAGGGGGGGATTTCATGCCAGTTCGGACGTAAGGTTCGTAATGGCAGCATGGCGTATTCTTTTGAGAGCTTGGCTAGGGCAGAGTGCCATTAAACCAAGGGAAGGTGGCTCGGTTAGGGCGGAGTGCCACTAGACCAAGGAGTGGTAGCTCGATCAGGACGGAGTGCCACTAGACCAAGGAAAGGTAGTTCGATCAGGGCGGAGTGCCACTAGACCAAGGAAAGGTAGTTCGATCAGGGCGGAATGCCACTAGACCAAGGAAGGGTAGCTTGATTAGGGCGGAATGCCACTAGACCAAGATAAGGATAGCTTGGCCAGGGCGGAATGCCACTAGACCAAGGATAGGGGTGGCTCGATCAGGGTGGAATGCCACTAGACCAAGATAGGGGTAGCTCGATCAGGGTGGAATGCCACTAGACCAAGGAAGGATAGCTCGATCAGGGCGGAATACCACTAAACCAAGATAAGGGTAGCTCGGCTAGGGCGGAGTGCCACTAAACCAAGGAAGGATAGCTGATGCGGGATGAGACCACGGACACGACAAGCTCGTGACTGCCCCTTAACGAGGGAAGCGTCGGATGTGCGCGGTTGAGAAATCGGTAATGAGCTAGGGTGATCGGCTCTCTTTTGTGCCCGGATCGGGTCACGGGACGGTCTCGCACTCTCTCGCAGCAGCGGTAATGAATAGATAAAGCGAGCTAGATATCCCTACACATGCTCTCTAGCAGCGGCATAAACAAATATATATGAAGTAAGCAAAATGCCGAGAAGGGAGCGAAAACGATACCTCCACGCGCTCGGCGTGGGGAAGACGGACCCGGCCGAAACTCGTACTCCCGGGATAAATATTACATAATGATGACAGTAATGAAATATCACCCACTCCACGCAGGGAGGTAAAGGGCTACACAATTGGGCCCGGGAGGACCGAATTCGGGTTGACGGGTGACTTCTCGCGTCTCTTCGGTAGCACCCGAACTTGTGGCTGTGGGGCCCACGTGCTGTCCGGAGGGGCCGTGTGGGACCCGGTGGCACCGCTGTAGTGGGGACACTTAGGGAAGCGCTCCCCGGGCTGGCGGCATGCTGGTTCGCCGGCCGGAGGCCGGGCGGCTCTGATCGGCACCGGTCGGAATAACCGGCCACGGATCTGCCGGTTCTGTTTTCTGGCGCGCGCTCCGGCGAGAACGGACGCTGTGATCAACCCCGACGTCGGAATGCAACGAAACTAGTGCCGTTGGAAAGATGCTTCAAAGGGCTTCAACCCAAGGGGATTACAGAAAAATAATCAAGCCTTTACTTCTGATTGGCGAATTTTGAAGGTTGCTGTTGTACAGTGTCTGAAATCTCAGGTCAATAGAGAACTTTCATGTGGATTGCCTTTGACCATGTGGTAGACGTCCGAATATGAGGTTGTGTTCTTCAGAAACATTGTGGGAAATCAAGCTAAGAAATCAGGACTATTTTTGGATCTGGATTTGGGAAAGGCTACGAATTTCTATGAGTTTTGTACTAGCAGTGGGTCGGATCTGGAATCTGACTGACAACACTGTAGCTGAGGAAGAACACGAATTTCTAAAAATAGATAGAAGGCTGATAAAACATTAAGAAAATTTGTGGATGTAGGGGGTGATGGACAGAACTCTCAGTGAAATTGGGAGGGTTTGGACAAATCAAAACAATGGCCGGAGGTGAGAAACACAGGGCTGCTGACACTGTAGACAGAGACAAAACAGAACTAGGAATGAAAGATGCACGAAAATGGGAAAATATTAAACGATGGAATTTGGGCATGAAAATCTAGGTGGAGCTTGGGGTACAAGGGAAGAACACACCATAAAAATTTTAGACCACGAAGAGGCCGTGGCTGATAGAAGGAATTTCGGGAAGAGACCTCTGTCCAGTAGGACAGAACACCGAGAACGGTTTCGCGGCGGCTCGAAGGCGGCACGAACGGCGGCGGCGGCGGCACAGATGATCACCAGAGATAGAGGGGAGGGGATAGAAGATAGAAATCACTCTAGAACTGGAGGTTGGAGGAGAGAAACAAGAGGGAGAGAGGAGGGGCTCAAGAACACTCTTGATTTTCCAACAATTTTCTCTTCATTTCTTCATTAATCTCTAATGACACTATACATAGGCTTATATAGAAAATGGCAAGGGGTGGGGGGCTGGAAATTTCATGGGAAATAAGTCATTTTCTTCCCCCATGTGGTCAAAACTCAAAAAAAATAAATTACATATGAATGGAGCACTCCTTTGACTAGGTAGGTAAGGTAGGTGGCCAACCTTTGAAATTTTAACCCCTTTGTCTCCCATGTGGTCAATTAGCATTCAAACCTTCTAGATGGCCACCTAGGATGGTTGACCAGCCCCACATGGATGAGGTGGACCAATGGGGAAGGGGAGGGGGCCCCCTAACTGGACCTACTACACATTTGCATAAAAACCCACACAATCCTAGGGAATGACACATTGGCTTACAAAGCCTTACAATTGTACATATACTTTCCCAAGGATATAAAAGTAAATAAAAGGACTCAAATGTAAAAAAAAAAGTTAATGCTCGGCGTCGATTCCCATCAACTCTCCCCGGGTGGGAGGAACTCGACCCCGTCGAGTAGGGGTATGGATGCTCGAATACTCCGGCGGATCCGTCACCATGCTGAGTAGCGCGGGTATGCTCCACTCCAAGTGACCGTCACCTGCTCAATCCATATATACTCGATATGCACAAGCTGCTACGGGCTAGAGGTGGACACTCCGGGTGGGGCACTCTCAAAAGGGAAGGAAGCAGCTCGAAGACTCACTAGGAATCACCGCTGAGTCCCTGTAGGTGACTGATCCGGGTATAGATGTAGAACCGATCCCATACTCATCGAGTGAGTCTACTCGCTTTCACACTCGTAAGGGACTGACATCGACGAGCTTGCACACGACATATGCAGACTAACCATGCACTAACACACATATGCAAACCACACAAATAAGAAACCGACTCATACATGACTCTAGACACACCTATTGTTAGTCCGACCCGTACATAGGTGACGGCGGACCAGGACACCCGAATGTGTGCCATGCATGCATGTTATGTAACCAGAGATGGGTGGTATGGGGAACACCTAAACATCCAAGTATGACCCAGTCATGCATGGACGGCCCTTTGGATTTGGGGGACTTGAGAGGGCTAGGAGGGCCGAATGTTGTTGTATCGTGGACGGGCTTGGTGGGTGTAAATGACCCGGCCCGTGGGGTAGGAGTGTGATAGTGGACTCCCTTGAAGAAATGAACTATATAAGGTGGTTCATGGGGTCCACTAAGGAAAGGGTCAAAGGGATCGAAGAAGGTATGACCCCTTGTGGTGGGCTCCCCCAAGTCACGATCCTACGTGTAGAAGTTTTGAAGGTGTGGATAGTCACCTTCTTGCATGGTGATGGGTGGGACGGGGACCATAAGCAAGAAGTATGATTCCTCCCTCGGACAAAAGGGTATGGATTCGGGCTCGGCCGGTAAGGGAAGGAGTAAGAGGATCTCCGTGGTGACACAACCCACGGTGCACTCGGAGGTAATGGACCCATAGGCCGGATGGGTGAAGCTAAGACTAGCGGGTTGGTCGAAGCCTCGGGCCAATAAATGTGTAAAGGTCAACTGCCGGTCTAACCCTTTAAGAAGGTCGTCCAATATGTCAACATAGTGACGAGACCGGAAGGTGGTATTAAATGAGTTGCTTGACACTAGTGGTAGTGTGGGGTCCATTGATGGGAAGGGAGGTGGAACCAAGCCATCCTTGAGCCAACTAAGAAGTGGCTCAGCTATGTAAAGTGTTCCCGTAAGAAACACGGATGGCTCGGGCTTTGGTAGCTCCAAAGAAGAAGGTTCCGAATAGAGCTCGGAAGGAGCGCGTGGTGAGGGAGCACCTACGAGAGGTGAAGAAGCACTTATCCTTTCCAACAAATCCGAAATCATTTTCTTGCATTCCTCAAAGGAACGGGTTGGAGTAGGGACCTTGGGGTGGACTCGCTCCTCGTCCCTCGGCCTAGGTGTGGTCCTAGGCTCGGCTATAAGCGGGGCTTCCACTCGGTTGGAGGTACTTGAGTGGGTTGGGATGGGGGTGCCAAGGGGAGGCTGGTTGGAGGTGACTGGGCGGGCCACTAGATTGGGGTCACCTTGGTGGGATTGGATGGCGGTGAAGGGGTGGGATTGGGTAGAGGTGTGGCCCACTTGATTGTGGGTGAGTTGGTGGGGTTGGTGTAGACACGCCAAAATTGACGCTATGTTGATCAAATCTCATGTCACTATGTTGACGCCCCAAAGTGAACTTCAATACATTCATAATATGAAGTTTTTCTATTTTTTGTGTGTTTTTGGTTTATTTTTGTATTTTTGTGATTCGCGACCTGAAGAGGGGCGTGTTTTAAATAGCGACCTTATGTAGGGCGTGTTCAAAAGAAAGGACGACCAAATGACAGGGCGTCAATTCTTGGTATTATCCGGTTTCAAAATAAATTCAAATTATTGATTAACGTCCTTCCTCAGGGCGTGTTTTCAAGTAACGCCTTCGTCTCAGGCGTTTTCTCATAATTTTCAAATAAAGTAAGTTTTATTGCCAAAATTTAATCCGAGAAGTGACGCCCTTGATCTTGGTCGTGTTTTTGAGTAACGTCTTGATGTAGGTCGTCAATTTGTAATTTGACGCCCTTCTGAAGGTCGTGTTTTATCCTTCGGTGTCGTGTTTGAGTATGCCTTTCCTGAGTAGTTCCTTGCCTCCATTGGTCTCCTTGCTCGAATTGGAACTAGAGTCCTGCCTTCTTTGATCATTGCCCGTTCTTATCCTTCCGAATCTGAGGTTATCTTGGATCTGGAACCCTATATAGGGATGTCTTGATCGACCTCGCGCGAGGCTGGCAGGTTACGAGAACAGACGAGATCAGAGGCTATCGAGATCAGAGTTTTATACGTAGATGCTGAATTTACGGAGGCTATCCATCTTCTTCCTGTGCGATCTTTAGAACTCTCTGCTTCCTTGTTCTTCTTGCCAACAGCATCAGTTTCGGTTCCATTTACTGTCATCAGGGACAGCAAGGGTCTTTGTTCATCTAATTGTTGTTTTTCCGTCGGTCATCATACGTTTTTCTTCTTTTGCATTAGTTTCAACATATCTTCTCCTTCCCTAACTCTTTAGGGGTTTTAAAACAAAAAAAAAGGTGCGCATGTTTTATTCTCTATTCATCATCATATCATCTACTTGGGATTGATACTACATTCACTTGGCTGATCCACTTCTTTTGTTTGTTTGTTTTATCTTTTTTTACAAGGGTAATCAATAAAGGAAAACCCCCTTCATCGGTCGGCCGATTGAAGGAGGAGGAGGAATTCACAATCCAGCCCCCGTTCTATTTTCCACCAGGTATTCGCGATCTTCTTTGTTTCTTCTTGAGGTAACCCCTCTGGCGATCACCCTCCTTAGTAGCACCACGTGCTTCTTTTCTTCATTATTATATCATCTCTCCCCCCTTATGCTTTCTCGTATTTAAACTCTTCATGTGTGGATTTATCACAATCTACAAATTGGCGATCACGGTGGGACCTCCACTGTTTTTCTTTTGATTACCATCTCCTATTGGCACCCACGTGTGCCCTTTCCCCTTCGGCACCCACGTGTGCCCTTTCCCCTCGGTACCCACGGTACCCCTCCTTTTGTGCCCCACGGGCACCCTCCACCGTGCACACTGCACACTCCCGGGATCAGCCAGTTTGTGATTGTTTGATTATTTTCCTGAATTAACGCCTCACCCAGAGACGCTTTTTCGTTTAACGCCTTCATCGAGGGCGTCTATTTTCTGTGTTACGTCTTCCCAGAAGGCGTCTTTTATCATATCTGCTGTCTTCTTGTTCTGTTTGATAATTCGCGCCCTCCCCTTTGGGCGTCTTTTTATTTGGCAGCGCCTTATACCAAGGCGCGTGTTTCCTCGACCGTGTGCACCATTAATTTTTGACGCCCTTTTATAGAGGCATCCTTTTCATATTACGCGCCTCACACCAAGGCGCGTGTTTTGCACTACCTGTGGGCCACCACAGTGATTCACGACAGTGACTCTATCGTCTCTTTGGTTGATAGCGACCTGCCCCAGGTCGTCTATTTCCTACGTTTTACAGAAACCTGTTTCCTGTTGTTGTCTGTGATTGTTGGATTGATTATTATATTGCTTGCCTATATTGCTGTGATCTGATCATATTATTTTGCATCTTGTGGTATTTGATTGAGAGACCTCCTCTCTCTACACTAGGATTCCACACACCTTTCTTGGAATCGGGACAACCCTCCATTGAGCACTCCGTCTGTTTGGACCGGAAATCCCTTTTCCAAGACCTCCGTAAGTCCCCGCACCCATGGATTCCCTCACGGACGCCGGGCTGGTTGTACCCTTGAAGTACCCGGAGTATAGAGAACCTATCGTTGGTGAGAAAAGAGAAAGAATCTAGTTAACCCGGAGATCACACTTGGATAAACTAGGTTTCACTTTGCAAAAGAGGGAATTATTCTGCAATTTAATCCACTCTAATCTCAAGCGGAACACTAAAATCTTGCGTTCATCTCAACTTGGTTGCATAAACTTGCTTGGGTTGATTTGGCTTGTTTGGATTGAGTGGGTTTTGTTTGATAGTTCCTTTATAAGGCTGTCTCTCCTCTTAAGCATGCAACTCCGTTCAGGTAAAATCATCAACATGGCAGGCTACAGATATTCTTATGATGATGAGGATGAGAATATTTTGGGTCAATATGAAAGTCCCCTCCAAGATTCCATCTATCATGAGGGAAATTACCCTCCTCCTCAGTCTCGTTATCCTCAAGTCCATGTGGTTGATACCACTCCTCAAGAGGTTGTGCCCTCTTCTCAGGCTGTGACTTCCAACACTTCGGGGAATCCTTCCCCATCCTTCAATGTCACGGATTTAATTAATGCTCTATCTTAGTTGGATGATTCCCAGCGGCAGGCAGTTCAGGCCGCTTTGAAAGGGAAGTTTGTTCCTTCTTCATCCTCCAATCCCCCTCCGGCCGAGAGTGGCCATCACCCCGTTAATGACCAGGCGGTCCTGCATAAACCTCCTTCCCGTCCACCAACGCCTGGTACGGCCATGCCGGCCCAACAGGCGAGCCACTCTGGGGTTAGGCACCAATTTCTCCAACCTCCCCGAATTCTACGGACGCCTATACCGCATTCTTTTATTCAAAATCCGGCCCCAATCGAGTCCGACACTAATGTTCTACTACTTCAGAAGTTGGCAAGCATGGAAGAGCAACTGAAGAAGGTCACTACGGCTAAGAATGCCCCGGAGATCTCGCTCCCTACATTGCCAGTCTTCCACTTACCACCATCTGAGATGCCGAATTTTCGGCGATATAATGGGACTGGTAACCCGTTTATTCATTTGAAGGATTTCATGTACGAGACCTCCTTTTGGCAAGACAACAAGGCCTCTTTGGCTTACTTATTCAGGAGATCTCTGGAGGGGCCAGCCCTTGAATGGTTCTATTCATTGGATCCTGCTGATGCCGGTGACTTTGATATCGTTCAGAGGAAGTTCTTGCAGAAGTACAGAGACCGGGTTGGACCCTCCCTCTCACTCACGGACCTGGTTGCGGAAAAAATGAAGCCCGAGGAAGACTTCATAATCTTTGCTGATAGATGGCGGTTGATGGCCGAAAAGCTGAAAGATACACTGTCGGAACAAGAACAAGTCAAGATGATAATTTCCAATGCAACTCCTCAGTTCCGGCATATCTTGGCCATGAATAGGTTAACCACCATGGAGGAGCTCTATGAAAGGGCTCGTTATATCCAGACGCAGATGAAGGATTCGCCCATTATGGGCATGTTTGAGCCGAAGCCACGGCTATTCAAGAAAACCACAACTGTCAACAACAGCGGGCCCATGACGGAGGGCACTATTGCAAATGAGCAGGTTGGCGTAGTTGGCCACCCTCACCACCAAGCTAACCCATGACCTAACCCACCTCCACCACAAAGCCCCCATTTCAACTCCACTCCACAACGCCAATTCGCATCCCAACATTCCTTTGCTTCACCGTAAAACCAAGCGCCCCGCGCTAACCCTCCAGCTCCGCAACAGTACCACCAGGTACCACCACCTACCAACTATGGCCAACAACAACAACGGAGACCACCACTTGGCCCCAAAAGGGACCACTACCCTCCACTACCAGAAAGTCTCCCGGATATTTTCAATGCTTTAATGGCCGCCAATTTGCTCATGTTACCAAGGGAAAGAACAGTGTGGCCCGCTAATGTTGACACATCCCGTTACTGCGCTTTCCATCGTGCACCTTGTCACAACCTTGATCGTTGCTTCCACTTCAGAGATTACATTTATGACCTAAATGACCAGGGTGACATCAATTGGGATGAGATGAGACAATTCATCGCCACCATGAAAGAAAGAAGGTCTCCTCGGCAGCAACAGGCTCAGCAGCCACAGCAACCAGCTCCACAGTAGCAACAACGAGCTCCAGCGCCTCAGCACGATATGGGGATCGTCCACAATCCACTGCCGGAGCACCCGCCAAACCAGCACGTAAACCCTGTCACGTCTCTCTATGAGGTGGAGAGAGGGCAGGGATGGCATGAAGAAAATGCCTCTGTCGGGGCACTTCATCATAATCAAAATCAACCTCCGCGCCTCTTGCGCACCCTTTCTTCTTCTTCTACCCCTCAAGTGGGCCGATCTCTTCTGCGCCCCGTTAATCCACCTACCTCCGCCTATTCTCCGACCTTGCCCTTCTTACACGCTTACCACCTCCACAGCCTACGCCACAACAAAACACATCCACCACCAACCCTTCGCCATTGCCATCTAGGCCACCCCTCATCCGCCCATCGCCAACGCCCACTGCACCCCCCACCACTACTCCTCCACCGGCAAGGATCCCCCCACCATCGGTTCCACCACCTTTTGTACCCAGAACTCTTCTCATTCCACCCCCCACCAATTCCCCCCACATACGGGTATCCCTTTCTACTCTTACGCCTCCTACCGGGGCACCAACACCCTCTATGGGGATTCCCTCTGCGGGAACTCCCACTCCATCACCTCTTAACACCAACACACCTTCTTCTTCTTCTAATCCTCCTCCCACACTTGCCCCGACAGAGGCACGTCAAGGCGTGGCGCCGCTCCGCAATGGGCGGATGTTCCACCGTATTTTTCCACAGAGAGAGCTAGAGCCCGTACAGGGGCCGCAAGAGCAAGAACAAGAACAAGAGTTAGTGCCAGGGACTCAGTATGATTTGCTAAAATACTTGGACCGAACCCCAGCAAGGATTTCAATCCTGGAATTAATTAAAAGATCCACCACTCATTAGCTAGCTTTGAAAGAATATCTGCAAAAGGTGATGGTCAATGAGGACATTCCAGTTGAGTAGATAGTCACGGTTTTAACGCCCGCTAGCAGTCAGCCGGCAATTACTTTCCATGAACATGAACTGGCGCCACTCCCAGCAAGAAAGTACGCTCTATGCATCACAGTTGACATTAATAAGGTGGCTGTTAAGCAATGTCTGGTGGACACTGGGGCATCCATCAATGTCTTGCCACCTAGCACCTTGGAGTTGTGTGGCATTCCGGAAAGCCAAATTCGGCCGTCTACTATCACAGTAACTGCATATGATAACACGAAGAAACCTCCTCCAAGCATGATTACGTTAAAAGTAAGTTTGGGTCCTGCCGCCATCACAGCAGATTTTCACATTCTGGATATGGATCCGACATTTAATGGCATTCTGGGATGCCCCTACATTCAGCAACTCGATGCGGTGCCCTCCACAAATCACCAATGCCTTAAATTCCCACACAAGGGCCGCATCATCAAAGTTACCAGTATGCCAATTCTACCAGAGGAAGATATTCATGTGGCTTCATCAGTTCCATCCATGTGTCCGACCAACAAACCACTATTATATGTGCTGGACGTCCCTTGTCCACGACCAATGCCAGAAAAAGTCACAACGGTTGCTATGACACCCCTGCCTCCCCAGGGGAAAAAGAAGAAAACAATGATGAACACCTCTGGCTGGAACATCTTGATGAAAATGGGGTATCAAAATGGCAAAGGTCTGGGTGCCAATTGTCAAGGCAGGATTAGGCCTGTTAAACCTCAGAAGCTGATTACACGAGGTGGCCTAGGTTACAAAGGGCCAGGCAAAAACAAAGATGAACCATGGGCATTTATGACATCTACATTAAAAACAGATCGCCAGCCGCTCACTTGGACATTGAAGACACATTTTGTCACGGGTGGCTTTCAAAATAAGGAGCAAACTACCATAATTACTTCCATATTAGACTGTCAGGATGTTCATGCTAGACAGTTTGCTCGTCATATTGCCCCGTTGGCCACATACAAAGCCTTGGAGTCCTTAAGGCCTGGCAAGAGAAGGAAAATGGATGATCCAGAATGTGACTGGTACAGGTGGTTCGATATGCAGGATATTACTATTTCTTTGAGCCGCCTCTTCATGCCGAATGATCCGGAATGGCCGCCACTTATTCATGAATTGATTGAGAAGCCGGCCGTAATTACAGATAAGAGACAGCTGCTGAGTGACTACACTGATACTGGAGAGCCAGATGTTCCGTTTGAAGAAGGTTTCACCATGGACAGGCTGTGGGCCGGCCTCTTTTCTCTCACTTCCATGCATCCATCTGTGCTTGCTTCTCTATATTCTCATCGGTTTGGTCGAGTGCCAAGACCGCCTCCGATTATAATCAATTTGTCTCCAGATTCAATCCAAGTTTCTCTCACAATTCCTTCTTCGCTCCTCGAGCGATTTTCTAAACTCTCCATCACGCCCCCACGCGGGCCATCACTGATTCAATCTTTCTCTGATCTGGCAATTTCCACTCCTCCTGCTATCCTCCCCTCACACTGCTTTCTTCTTGAAACAGAAAATAAAAATAAAGACAAAAACAAAAACGAAAAAAAAATGCCAAATTCCCAACTTTCCAAACCTCCATTTCTGTTGAGGAGACCTCCTATTTCTCTTCTGAGTGCGTCCCGACCCAGGGGCCGCTCCTTCAAGATTCATTGCTAAATCTTTTCTCCCCCTCTGGTGAGGGGACTTCCTCTGTATTACCTCCTGTATCCACTTTGTCACCTCCTTCCCTTCCTTCTTCTGATCAAGCTAGTTGTTCCTCCTCTTCTTTTGCTAACGCTAAAATTCAAGGGGTAGATTCACATAAGAAGTCCAAGGGTAAGCAGATTCCCCATAGGTTTCTGTTGGAGTTAGCTATCAGATGCCAGGCTTATTTAGCTCTTCCAGAATTTATAGAGAATCCAATCATCCTGCCAGAGCTGGAATATGAGGATGCTGTTGTTTCTTATGAGGGTTTGGGTGTCTATGAAATCATGAATGATGAAGACCCTATTGAAGAGGGGGATGAAAGTTATGAAGAATATGAGGACGAGGCTGATGCTTTTGCTAGTGGCATAAGACGATTCGACGAACCATCAGCCTCTGTAGAAGAGCCTACCAAAGATATTAATTTGGGTACCGAGGAAGACCCTAGGATTGTCCTCATAAGCAAGAATTTGCCGCCCTCCGAAGAGGAGGCGCTCATTTTGGTTCTGCAAGAATACAAGGACACGTTCGCATGGAGTTATGAAGATATGCCTGGTTTAGACCCTGCGCTCGTTGAACACCGCCTTACACTTAAGCCAGGGTCTGTGCCGGTCAAGCAACGGTTGAGGCGTTTCCACCCTAATATTGCTTTAAAGATGAAAGAAGAGGTCGACA
Organism: Amorphophallus konjac; assembly: GCA_022559845.1. Taxonomy (NCBI): domain Eukaryota; kingdom Viridiplantae; phylum Streptophyta; class Magnoliopsida; order Alismatales; family Araceae; genus Amorphophallus; species Amorphophallus konjac. The sequence goes on along the minus strand of CM040126.1, from coordinate 428,917,440 downwards.
AGCTCCATAAGGCTAGATTTGTTAGAGTTGTCCTCTATCCCAATTGGGTGGCTAACATCGTCCCGGTTATGAAGAAAGATGGAAAAGTTTAGATTTGTATAGACTTCCGGGACCTCAACTGTGCGTGTCCTAAGGATGACTTCCCCCTCCCTCATATTGATGTTTTGATCGATAATACGGCAGGATTTGAGACTCTCTCTTTCATGGATGGCTTCTCAGGTTACAATCAAATTCGTCTGGCTGAAGAAGATCAAGAGAAGACATCATTCACTACACCATGGGGTACTTATTGTTATGTGGTCATGCCTTTTGGACTTAAGAATGCTGGAGCCACCTATCAGAGGGCTATGATGGTGATTTTTCATGACATGATTCATATTTATATTGAGGTGTATGTGGATGACCTGGTTGTGAAATCAAGGACAAGGATTGAGCATCCCTGGGTTCTAGCTAGGGTCTTACAAAGATCACAAGAATACCAATTGAAGATGAACCCTAAAAAGTGTGTATTTGGCATTTCTTCAGGGAAGTTGCTTGGTTTCATTGTTAGCAAGAGGGGAATTGAAGTTGATCCCAACAAGGCAAGGGCCATCAGAGACATGCCTCCTCCCAAGAATCTGAAGGAAGTTTGAGGATTAATCGGGAGGTTACAATTTATTCACCGCTTCGTCTCCCAGCATTCACAAAGATGTAGGCCGTTTTACGAGCTTACTAAGCCGAGAGTCAAGTTTAATTGGGATGACAAGTGTCAGGCAGCCTTTGACGGATTGAAGGATTATTTGGCCAATCCTCCTGTCCTGAGGCCGCCGATTCCAGGCAAACCACTTATCCTCTATGTCTCAGTCCTGGATGACTCTGTAGGTGCTGTCTTAGCTCAAGTGGATGAAGAAGGTAAAGAGAGGGTAGCGTACTATTTGTCTAAACTTCTTAACCCCTGTGAGCAGAGGTACTCAGCCATGGAGAAAACTTGCGCTGCTTTAGTCTGGGTAGTTCAGAAGTTAAAGCACTATTTCCTAGCTCACGAGGTTCACCTCATTGCTCGCATGAATCCGATTAAATTCCTCCTTGAAAAATCTATCCTCACTGATCAATTAGCACGCTGGCAAAGCTTCCTCTCTCAGTTTTATATCACTTACATTCAACAGAAAGCTATCAAAGGCTACGTCATTACAGAACACCTTGCTCATCACCCTCTCCCTCGTTTTGATCCTGTCAATTCAGAGTTTCCAGATGAAGAACTGATGTCCATTAATCGACCCCACGGTTCTATGTGGACGTTACATTTTGATGGAGCTCTAAATTCTCAAGGAAGAGGGATCGGCATGGTTCTTTTAACACCAGAAGGGGTCACCATCCCATTTGCTGCTCGGCTCACTTTTCCCGCCACCAACAATATAGCTGAGTATGAGGCTCTTTTGGCCGGTCTTCAAACCGCCCATCGATATGGTGTCACCCATTTAAGGATTGTGGGTGATAGTCAGCTCATTCTGCGCCAGGTGCTGGTCAAGTGCCGCACTATCAATCCTAAGCTCAAACCCTACCAGGAACTTGCTTCAGCTTATGCCAAGCTCTTCACCAAATTGATTTTCGTCCATGTTCCTCGTAGTCAGAACATCCTAGCTGACGCTCTTGCTTCTTTGGCCTCTGCTTTGTTGTGTCCCTGAGGTCATTTGAGTCATTCTGTGGTCACATGGGTCATTCGACATCATTCTATAGTCATATGAGTTTTGTGTATTCTTGGTTTTGATAATGGCTTAACACTATTAGTCATTGTTATTTTCCACGCTCTTATGACTGACATATGTGATATTTTGTTCATGACAGAAATGCACATAAAAGCTCAATGTTGCGCCCTCGCACGCGGATCGACCTGCAGCGCCCCTTGCGGGGGTTTCCGGGGGCGGAACCCCCGGAACAAAATTTGGCTTGAAGACTCAGTAATAAAACTTCAAGATAATCAAGGTCGATGCCACAAACATGAACGGGCGGCTAACGGACTCAAGCGACGGAGCTGGTGTGGCCAAGAATACACTGTTGATGGCGGTTGATGCCCGAAAAGCTGAAAGATACACTGTCAGAACAAGAACAAGTCAAGATGATAATTTCTAATGCAACTCCTCAGTTCCGGCATATCTTGGCCATGAATAGGTTAACCACCATGGAGGAGCTCTATGAAAGGGCTCGTTATATCCAGACGCAGATGAAGGATTCGCCCATTATGGCCATGTTTGAGCCGAAGCCACGGCTATTCAAGAAAACCACAACTGTCAACAACAGTGGGCCCATGACGGAGGGCACTATTGCAAATGAGCAGGTTGGCGTAGTTGGCCACCCTCACCACCAAGCTAACCCATGACCTAACCCACCTCCACCACAAAGCCCCCATTTCAACTCCACTCCACAACGCCAATTCGCATCCCAACATTCCTTTGCTTCACCGTAAAACCAAGCGCCCCGCGCTAACCCTCCAGCTCCGTAACAGTACCACCAGGTACCACCACCTACTAACTATGGCCAACAACAACAACGGAGACCACCACTTGGCCCCAAAAGGGACCACTACCCTCCACTACCAGAAAGTCTCCCGGATATTTTCAATGCTTTAATGGCCGCCAATTTGCTCATGTTACCAAGGGAAAGAACAGTGTGGCCCGCTAATGTTGACACATCCCGTTACTGCGCTTTCCATCGTGCACCTTGTCACAACCTTGATCGTTGCTTCCACTTCAGAGATTACATTTATGACCTAAATGACCAGGGTGACATCAATTGGGATGAGATGAGACAATTCATCGCCACCATGAAAGAAAGAAGGTCTCCTCGGCAGCAACAGGCTCAGCAGCCACAGCAACCAGCTCCACAGTAGCAACAACGAGCTCCACCGCCTCAGCACGGTATGGGGATCGTCCACAATCCACTGCCGGAGCACCCGCCAAACCAGCACGTAAACCCTATCACGTCTCTCTATGAGGTGGAGAGAGGGCAGGGATGGCATGAAGAAAATGCCTTTGTCGGGGCACTTCATCATAATCAAAATCAACCTCCGCGCCTCTTGCGCACCCTTTCTTCTTCTTCTACCCCTCAAGTGGGCCGATCTCTTCTGCGCCCCGTTAATCCACCTACCTCCGCCTATTCTTCGACCTTGCCCTTCTTACACGCTTACCACCTCCACAGCCTACGCCACAACAAAACCCATCCACCACCAACCCTTCGCCATTGCCATCTAGGCCACCCCTCATCCGCCCATCGCCAACGCCCACTGCACCCCCCACCACTACTCCTCCACCGGCAAGGATCCCCCCACCATCAGTTCCACCACCTTTTGTACCCAGAACTCTTCTCATTCCACCCCCCACCAATTCCCCCCACATATGGGTATCCCTTTCTACTCTTACGCCTCCTACCGGGGCACCAACACCCTCTATGGGGATTCCCTCTGCGGGAACTCCCACTCCATCACCTCTTAACACCAACACACCTTCTTCTTCTTCTAATCCTCCTCCCACACTTGCCCGAACAGAGGCACGTCAAGGCGTGGCGCCGCTCCGCAGTGGGCGGATGTTCCACCGTATTTTTCCACAGAGAGAGCTAGAGCCCGTACAGGGGCCGCAAGAGCAAGAACAAGAACAAGAGTCAGTGCCAGGGACTCAGTATGATTTGCTAAAATACTTGGACCGAACCCCAGCAAGGATTTCAATCCTGGAATTAATTAAAAGATCCACCACTCATCAGCTAGCTTTGAAAGAATATCTGCAAAAGGTGATGGTCAATGAGGACATTCCAGTTGAGTAGATAGTCACGGTTTTAACGCCCGCTAGCAGTCAGCCGACAATTACTTTCCATGAACATGAACTGGCGCCACTCCTAGCAAGAAAGTACGCTCTATGCATCACAGTTGACATTAATAAGGTGGCTGTTAAGTAATGTCTGGTGGACACTGGGGCATCCATCAATGTCTTGCCACCTAGCACCTTGGAGTTGTGTGGCATTCCGGAAAGCCAAATTCGGCCGTCTACTATCACAGTAACTGCATATGATAACACGAAGAAACCTCCTCTAGGCATGATTACGTTAAAAGTAAGTTTGGGTCCTGCCGCCATCACAGCAGATTTTCACATTCTGGATATGGATCCGACATTTAATGGCATTCTGGGATGCCCCTACATTCAGCAACTCGATGCGGTGCCCTCCACAAATCACCAATGCCTTAAATTCCCACACAAGGGCCGCATCATCAAAGTTACCATTATGCCAATTCTACCAGAGGAAGATATTCATGTGGCTTCATCAGTTCCATCCATGTGTCCGGCCAACAAACCACTATTATATGTGCTGGACGTCCCTTGTCCACGACCAATGCCAGAAAAAGTCACAACGGTTGCTATGACACCCCTGCCTCCCAAGGGGAAAAAGAAGAAAACAATGATGAACACCTCTGGCTGGAACATCTTGATGAAAATGGGGTATCAAAATGGCAAAGGTCTGGGTGCCAATTGTCAAGGCAGGATTAGGCCCGTTAAACCTCAGAAGCTGATTACACGAGGTGGCCTAGGTTACAAAGGGCCAGGAAAAAACAAAGATGAACCATGGGCATTTATGACATCTACATTAAAAACAGATCGCCAGCCGCTCACTTGGACATTGAAGACACATTTTGTCACGGGTGGCTTTCAAAATAAGGAGCAAACTACCATAATTACTTCCATATTAGACTGTCAGGATGTTCATGCTAGACAGTTTGCTCGTCATATTGCCCCGTTGGCTACATACAAAGCCTTGGAGTCCTTAAGGCCTGGCAAGAGAAGGAAAATGGATGATCCAGAATGTGACTGGTACAGGTGGTTCGATATGCAGGATATTACTATTTCTTTGAGCCGCCTCTTCATGCCGAATGATCCGGAATGGCCGCCACTTATTCATGAATTGATTGAGAAGCCGGCCGTAATTACAGATAAGAGACAGCTGCTGAGTGACTACACTGATACTGGAGAGCCAGATGTTCCGTTTGAAGAAGGTTTCACCATGGACAGGCTGTGGGCCGGCCTCTTTTCTCTCACTTCCATGCATCCATCTGTGCTTGCTTCTCTATATTCTCATCGGTTTGGTCGAGTGCCAAGACCGCCTCCGATTATAATCAATTTGTCTCCAGATTCAATCCAAGTTTCTCTCACAATTCCTTCTTCGCTCCTCGAGCGATTTTCTAAACTCTCCATCACGCCCCCACGCGGGCCATCACTGATTCAATCTTTCTCTGATCTGGCAATTTCCACTCCTCCTGCTATCCTCCCCTCACACTGCTTTCTTCTTGAAACAGAAAATAAAAATAAAGACAAAAACAAAAACGAAAAAAAAATGCCAAATTCCCAACTTTCCAAACCTCCATTTCTGTTGAGGAGACCTCCTATTTCTCTTCTGAGTGCGTCCCGACCCAGGGGCCGCTCCTTCAAGATTCATTGCTAAATCTTTTCTCCCCCTCTGGTGAGGGGACTTCCTCTGTATTACCTCCTGTATCCACTTTGTCACCTCCTTCCCTTCCTTCTTCTGATCAAGCTAGTTGTTCCTCCTCTTCTTTTGCTAACGCTAAAATTCAAGGGGTAGATTCACATAAGAAGTCCAAGGGTAAGCAGATTCCCCATAGGTTTCTGTTGGAGTTAGCTATCAGATGCCAGGCTTATTTAGCTCTTCCAGAATTTATAGAGAATCCAATCATCCTGCCAGAGCTGGAATATGAGGATGCTGTTGTTTCTTATGAGGGTTTGGGTGTCTATGAAATCATGAATGATGAAGACCCTATTGAAGAGGGGGATGAAAGTTATGAAGAATATGAGGACGAGGCTGATGCTTTTGCTAGTGGCATAAGACGATTCGACGAACCATCAGCCTCTGTAGAAGAGCCTACCAAAGATATTAATTTGGGTACCGAGGAAGACCCTAGGATTGTCCTCATAAGCAAGAATTTGCCGCCCTCCGAAGAGGAGGCGCTCATTTTGGTTCTGCAAGAATACAAGGACACGTTCGCATGGAGTTATGAAGATATGCCTGGTTTAGACCCTGCGCTCATTGAACACCGCCTTACACTTAAGCCAGGGTCTGTGCCGGTCAAGCAACGGTTGAGGCGTTTCCACCCTAATATTGCTTTAAAGATGAAAGAAGAGGTCGACAAGCTCCATAAGGCTAGATTTGTTAGAGTTGTCCTCTATCCCAATTGGGTGGCTAACATCGTCCCGGTTATGAAGAAAGATGGAAAAGTTTAGATTTGTATAGACTTCCGGGACCTCAACCGTGCGTGTCCTAAGGATGACTTCCCCCTCCCTCATATTGATGTTTTGATCGATAATACGGCAGGATTTGAGACTCTCTCTTTCATGGATGGCTTCTCAGGTTACAATCAAATTCGTCTGGCTGAAGAAGATCAAGAGAAGACATCATTCACTACACCATGGGGTACTTATTGTTATGTGGTCATGCCTTTTGGACTTAAGAATGCTGGAGCCACCTATCAGAGGGCTATGATGGTGATTTTTCATGACATGATTCATATTTATATTGAGGTGTATGTGGATGACCTGGTTGTGAAATCAAGGACAAGGATTGAGCATCCCTGGGTTCTAGCTAGGGTCTTACAAAGATCACAAGAATACCAATTGAAGATGAACCCTAAAAAGTGTGTATTTGGCATTTCTTCAGGGAAGTTGCTTGGTTTCATTGTTAGCAAGAGGGGAATTGAAGTTGATCCCAACAAGGCAAGGGCCATCAGAGACATGCCTCCTCCCAAGAATCTGAAGGAAGTTTGAGGATTAATCGGGAGGTTACAATTTATTCGCCGCTTCGTCTCCCAGCATTCATAAAGATGTAGGCCGTTTTACGAGCTTACTAAGCCGAGAGTCAAGTTTAATTGGGATGACAAGTGTCAGGCAGCCTTTGACGGATTGAAGGATTATTTGGCCAATCCTCCTGTCCTGAGGCCGCCGATTCCAGGCAAACCACTTATCCTCTATGTCTCAGTCCTGGATGACTCTGTAGGTGCTGTCTTAGCTCAAGTGGATGAAGAAGGTAAAGAGAGGGTAGCGTACTATTTGTCTAAACTTCTTAACCCCTGTGAGCAGAGGTACTCAGCCATGGAGAAAACTTGCGCTGCTTTAGTCTGGGTAGTTCAGAAGTTAAAGCACTATTTCCTAGCTCACGAGGTTCACCTCATTGCTCGCATGAATCCGATTAAATTCCTCCTTGAAAAATCTATCCTCACTGATCAATTAGCACGCTGGCAAAGCTTCCTCTCTCAGTTTTATATCACTTACATTCAACAGAAAGATATCAAAGGCTACGTCATTACAGAACACCTTGCTCATCACCCTCTCCCTCGTTTTGATCCTGTCAATTCAGAGTTTCCAGATGAAGAACTGATGTCCATTAATCGACCCCACGGTTCTATGTGGATGTTACATTTTGATGGAGCTCTAAATTCTCAAGGAAGAGGGATCGGCATGGTTCTTTTAACACCAGAAGGGGTCACCATCCCATTTGCTGCTCGGCTCACTTTTCCCGCCACCAACAATATAGCTGAGTATGAGGCTCTTTTGGCCGGTCTTCAAACCGCCCATCGATATGGTGTCACCCATTTAAGGATTGTGGGTGATAGTCAGCTCATTCTGCGCCAGGTGCTGGTCAAGTGCCGCACTATCAATCCTAAGCTCAAACCCTACCAGGAACTTGCTTCAGCTTATGCCAAGCTCTTCACCAAATTGATTTTCGTCCATGTTCCTCGTAGTCAGAACATCCTAGCTGACGCTCTTGCTTCTTTGGCCTCTGCTTTGTTGTGTCCCTGAGGTCATTTGAGTCATTCTGTGGTCACATGGGTCATTTGACATCATTCTATAGTCATATGAGTTTTGTGTATTCTTGATTTTGATAATGGCTTAACACTATTAGTCATTGTTATTTTCCACGCTCTTATGACTGACATATGTGATATTTTGTTCATGATAGAAATGCACATAAAAGCTCAATGTTGCGCCCTCGCACGCGGATCGACCTGCAGCGCCCCTTGCGGGGGTTTCCGGGGGCGGAGCCTCCGGAACAAAATTTGGCTTGAAGACTCAGTAATAAAACTTCAAGACAATCAAGGTCGATGCCACAAACATGAACGGGCGGCTAACGGACTCAAGCGACGGAGCTGGTGCGGCCAACGGACTGAACCGGGGTGACCCGGGCTTTGCCCAGCTGGCGGTCGACCGCCAGCACAGGGGCGGTCGACCGCCCCAGCCAGGGACCGCCCAGCTACAGGTCTGGCAGTTGGCGGTCGACCGCCAGCCAGTGGCGGTCGACCGGTTTTCCCAGGGATCGCCCGGTTGTATGTGTTTCAGTGGCGGTCGACCGCCAGGAGCCTTAGGTCGACCGCCAGCCCCGATGCAGCCTTGTTTGACCTCGAAATCCACCTCGTGGCTAGCCCCTTTCCATGGATTTGTTTAATCAAATCTTACCTAATATTCCATGATTTGTGGATCTGGTCTAGGGGGCATCTATGGACCATTCAAGGGTTATAAAACCAACACTTGTGGGGATGGAAAACCTAATGCTTCAAGGAGCTTCTTGTGAGATCTAGGGTGGCTGCAAGAGAGCTTGGAGACGAGCTACTGTTCACGTGAACAGTAGTTCGTGAAGGTGTTCTTCATCCAATCAAAGGGGAATCAAGCTCAAATCAAAGCCAGCAATCTTCAAGGAAGATTACATCAAAGCAAGGCTATCAAAGTGATCCAAGGAAGCCGGTTTGATTCAAGTTCTTCAAGGGAAATCATCTTCATCCATTCAAGTTCTTTCTAGTTCATTCAAGGTGATATTTCAAGCATTCAAACTCCTAGAAGCTCAAGAAGTAATCAAGGTTCAAGGTAGCTTCATCATCTCCTTCATTCATTCAAAGAAGTTCAAAGAGAAGATCAAGAGAGAAGAATTGAAGGAAGAGGTACTGTTCACGTGAACAGTACTCCGTGAAGAACATTCATCCAATCAAGGGTGAATCAAGAAGATTGAGTTGAAGCCAAGAGGAGCCTTGTTGTTGATCAACATTCCATACAAGGGCCAATTCATTTTCACTCATAACTCAATCTCTTGTTTTAGTTCATTCACATTTGTTTCATTTTCATTATTGTTTAAACATTGAAAGTGTGATTCGTCCCTACCGGTGGTTAGTAGGAAGGCAATTGGAGGGTGTTCCAATTTGCAGTTGACGTCCCTACCAGGTGGTGAGTAGGAAGGCAATCGGTGGTTTCTGATTTGCGGTTCTGTGCGCTGCACAAGTGAAGCCTCACCGGGTTTTGGTGAGGGGTGGACGTAGGGCTGAGGATTCAGTCCGAACCACCTTAAAAATCCTATCTAGCGTGGTTTGCTTGTGTGATTGAATCGTTCTAGGTGCATGCTTAGGATCGAATTATTATATATCTTGCTTATCTTGCTAAGTGAATCATAGCATACTTGGAAGCTAGTTTCTATTCCGCTGTAATTCATTTTAACTAGCTGTTTAGAGGGCCGCATTGCGAAAAGTGGGGCTGATCTATTCACCCCTCCCCTCTAGATCCGCTGTCCACTACACAACATGCTTTAGTCTTCCCTCCTAAGCGTGATTTTCATGTTCCTCTAATTCATCAGCGTGACACGCCAGCTATTAAGGATCGTGCATTCTCGATATTAGGGATAAGGTGCTTGAGAAGGACAAGCAGAAGGAATCTCTTAAAGGCAAAGAGGTCATGCTTTTAGACTGGGAAGAAGAATTGGCTGACGAAGAGAAGCCTTGGCATTATGAGATTGCCAGATATTGCAATGATCAGTCCTATCCCGAGGAAGCCACTGCAGAAGAAAAGAAAGTAATTAGAAGAGTGGCTCAGCGTTATGTTTTGGTTGGAGGTGTGCTCTATAGGAGAGGGCTCACCGGTGTTTTATTAAGATGCCTCGACGATGATGAATCTTGGAAAGTTGTGGAAGAGGCGCATTCTGGAGTGTGTGGTGGTCATGTGAATAGCCAGATGCTAGCTAAGAAGACCCTTAGGCTTGGTTTCTATTGGCCCACTCTAGAAGAGGATTGTTCCATCTATGTTCGAAGGTGTGTTAAGTGCCAACTGCACGCCGACAAAATTTATTCTCCTGCTTCTTCACTCCATCCTACGTCCTCCCCATGGCCTTTCTCCATGTGGGCTTTTGATATCATTGGACCTCTTGGTGATTCGAACCTCCTGACCAAGCAAAAATCGTTCATCCTCACGGCAACGGAGTACTTCACCAAGTGGGCAGAAGCGGAAGCTTACGTGGAGATCAAAGCGTCAACCGTCTGCAAGTTTATAATGAAGAACATCATCGCAAGGTTTGGCATCCCGAGCACCATCATCACCGACAATGGACCTCAATTTATCTCTCAAGAGCTCAAGGATCTCTGCAACAGGTACAACATTGCATTGCATCATTCTTCTCCCTATTATCCGCAGGGCAATGGCCAAGCAGAGGCAACTAACAAAACTTTGATAAAAATTGTTAAAAAGACGTGTGAGGCTAATAAATTTTCGGACTGGCCAGATAAGCTAGTTGAAGCTCTCTGGGCCTATCGCACTTCCATTCGAACCCCCACTGGGCAAACCCCTTTCGCCCTTACTTATGGAATGGAGGCGGTAGTCCCTTATGAGATTCTCATTCCCTCTCTACGAGTACAATTGGATAAGGAATTTTCTATGGATGAACGTCGTGATTCACTCCTTGCCCAATTGGAACTCCTAGATGAGAAGCGTCTGGTCGCCGCTGAGCATGCACGCATTTATCAAAACAGGCTCTCACGTTTTTATCAAAAGAAAGTAATTGAGAGAAAATTCAAAATCGGTGAGATGGTAATTAAGAGGATTTTTGTAAAGCCGGGTGGCCCACGCTCAAAACTCCAACCTAATTAGGAGGGACCGTTTGTTATAAAAGACGTTTTTCCTGGCAATGCTTATAAACTGATTAATGCTGAAGGAGAAGAGTTAACTCACCCTTGGAATGGTTTGTATCTTAAGAAATACTACCCTTGATTCAAAAATCTAAAATATATATATATATATATATATAGAATAATTTTCAAAATCCAAAATAAAAAAAACAAAACAAAACAAAAATGAAAATTGATTCAAAAATCCAAAACAAAGTGGAATATTTCCAAAAACCAAAAAAATAGAAATTCCAAAAAGCAAATAAAAAATAGAAATTCTTCAAAATCAAAAAGAAATCAAAACAAAAGCTCTCAAAATTGGTGCCATGGCACACGAAGGATCAAGGTCTGAAAGGTCAAAATTCAGAATTCATTCATCAGTCTTGCTAACTTAAAAGGGGGTTGACACCCACACACACTACACGCTTTATTCTTGAGCTCAAGCGGTGCAAAATCCGATGGAAAGTCAAAAACCTGACTAAAAGTGAAAGACAATACCCGTTCTTTTCTTCTTCGGCCCATAAGGGAGGAAGGGAGGTCTCAGGGTAGACACGCCAAGCCTATCTGCCGCCCTAGTAGGTGGAAGTCAGGGCCCAAAAGGGAGCAAATGCCACGAAAGCCCAAGTACAATTAGGTTTATTTTCATCAATGCAAATCAATTCCAAAGTGAAAGTCAAGTTGAGAAAAGAAAAGCATGTCAAGAGGGCAAAGTCCCCGCAAGGAAAACCTTGGGCGTATGCGTGCAATATAAAAGAGGCAAAAAGATAACAAATTTCCCTACGCCAAAGACCGAACCCCAACAGGCATAGGGTAGGGGAGGTAACTTTACCTCGAGCATCTCAGAATCCCTTATGGGCTTCCCTTATATTTTCTTCCATCCTTTCTATGTGGCAAGTCACGAACTGGCAGGATGGTCAAGACCGACCTGAGAAATTGCACTGTACGAAACCTCGAATACAAGTCAACTATGAGCACGTCGACCCCCTTTTAATTACTCAAGAAAGGTTAATGAATTTTAGATGGTGACCGTGTAGGACCCGAGGTCTTGATAGCCTTGTCAACCTTTTTTGCAGAATAATTCAATTAACGCCTTTAGCTAAGGCGCTTTTTATAGAATTAACGTCCTAGATTAGGTCGTCTCTTTCCGAATAACGTCTCTGAGAGGGTCGTTGCTTTTTCAAAAATCAGATTTCCTTATCAAATTCACGCCGTCTTCTAGGGCGTCTTTATTCGAACCACGACCTACTCTAAGGCGCGTTTTTCAGGAAAAATAACAAAAAAAATAAAATGAGTGGAAAAAAGAAAAAAATGCATTTCTTCATGATGTATGCTTGCATTCTTTTGCATGGGCATCTTTTATTTATGGTTTGCATATGCATGCTTGCATGATGCATCTCCCCGTTATCAGCTATTTTATTTTGCCTTATTTGATTAAAGGCTTGGCCCCTTGACCCGCCATTAAGGTCAAAAGTAAAGGCACCCCTTGCTTATTAAGCAAGGGGCCAAGTCGAACAGATGAATTAACCTGTTTGTTCAAAGTGTGGATTACAGTCGCAGAAACAGGACAAAGCAAAGTAAAGATGAAGAACGTGGAAAGAGGAAAGTACACAAACACAAGGCCACAACCACACAAAGTGCTCAGGTAACAAAAGCATGTCAATCTCATATATATATATATATATCATGAATGTCTGAGTACAAGTGTGAGGGTGGAGGAGTACAAGTAAGTCTCTCAGCTCTCGCCTCCACCCTCCTCTCTCCTACTCTCAACCTCCTCCTCGCCGTCCTGAGCTGGCGCTGGTGGAGGAGGCATGGGCCCCCGTGAAGAAGCTGGAACCCGAACCTGACCCCCTGCCTCGCTCCTCTCTCGGAGGGAAGAGCCCGCCACAAAGGTGGAGCTGGTGAAGGAGTACCCCGCAGCCCGTGCTCGCTCACGCCCTCACTGGAGACGCTCCTCAGACACTCGTAGCCGCTCCTGAGAAAGGATCAACTGGGTCCTCGAGTCTGCCAGCTCTCGCTCGCGTGCTGCTACCTGCTCCTGGTACCGGGCACGCTCCGCCTGCTGAAGCTCAAGGTGTCGGGCACGCTCCGCCTGGTACTCCTCCCGCTCACGAGCACGCTCCTCGCGCTCCCGCGCACGCTCCCGTCTCTCCAGCTCAAGGGCCACCCGCAGCTCGGCCACGTCCTGAGGCAGCTCCTCTCGACATCTCAGGGACCTTTCTAGCTCTGAGATCCGCTGATCACGGATCGCCAACTCGGTACGTACCGCCTGAAGCTGAATCGCCTGCAAACAGGTAAGCAAATCATCAATTCCACAATTAATGCAATGATTCAGTAATCTAGCAATTCAAGCAATACATGATTAAACCACTCACCTGTGTGCTCGTCGCACGGAAGCCCTCATCAACGCAGGTAAGAGCGGCTGGAAGCTCCTCAGTCTGTAAAATGAATTTCATCAGTGCACAATTATATAATCAATATTTGAATGGATTTGTGTTTTGAAATTTACCCGTGAAGCGAGATCGTGCTCTGCTGCCTCAGCTCGTGCGGTCGCTCCAGCTAACTGCTCTGCCAGTGCAGTCACCTCTGCACTGGGCCCCCTCGAGCTGGAGGCCTCCCCTGGGTCTCTCCTCACTGCTCCCTGCTGGGCGCGCTGCATTCATTGAGATCGTCAGTGGCTAATCATCAATAATTCAACAAAAAAAATAATACATTTGCATATAGAAATAATTTAAACACTCACCAGGGTCTCTAGGTCGGCCCGTGTGGCGGCCAGCTGGTCCTCCAGGCTGTGTAGGTGGGCCTGTGCATCCATCGCCGCTATGTCCCGCGTATCATGCATTCATTACATATTAGTCACATGATAGCGTCATAAGCATTTGCATTTAATTTAGAAGTAATTGCATTCATACATACCCCTAGGACCCTCATCTGGGGTCGTCCGGCGTATACCTCCTAGTAGCGCCGGAGGTACTCGGAGCTATCAGTCGCCCGAGAGGTGACTCTGGTCCTGCCTCGCTGCCAGTTGGCGTACTGCTCCTCGAACCGCACTCTCCAGTCGGTCGCCTTCGTACGACCGCACATCTTCTTCCCAATGCCGCGTGGCTCGCCGACCTCTACCCACTCCTGGTGTAGGCCCAGGGTCCTCATCACCAACCTAAGCCGTAACGGCTCGATCTCGCTCAAGCAGTGAACCCACAGCTCATACTCAAAGCGAGGACGGCCCGCTACGACCCACGGCTGGCCCTCGTCTATCATCCCCTCATAGGGTCTCCACTGCACCTGCATTCATAAACATACATGTCATCATTTCATCATCATCATAATAAATTCAAAATAAATGCAAAAGAAAGATGCATAACATTCATGCATACCAGCGAGGGAGGGAAGTCTCGGAACTCTCTCCGCAGCACCCACAACTCGTAGCCCAGTGGGGCTCCAAACACCACCGGCAGCCAGCGCCGCGCTAGAGGGAAAGCTTCCTCATTTCCAGGCCGTAGGTCAACGCGCCCCATCGGCATGTATAGATGGCTCCAAACCTGCATCCATGCATCATACTAGTGAGGCATTCACAAGCATAATAAAAGAAAAGAAAAAAGAGGTAAAATGCATACCTGAAGAAAAGGTGAGAAGCCACTGACGGTCGTCTCTCGTCCTGTCCCCGTGGATAGGTCGGCCATCATATGCGCCAGCAGTGCTGCTCCCCAGGCATAGCTGCCGACTGCCTCCAGGTCCTCGAGTATCCCCAGGAATCGGCAATTGATGACGTCACCCTTCATCCCGAGCAATAGCCTCCCTAGTAGTAGCAATAGGAACCTCCTCAGGTCTCGGTCCGCTCTCTCCCTGTCAGCTGGGTCCTGGCAGTAGACCGCCCTAGCCCCGTCTATCAACCTCTGAGAGAACTGCTCTAAGAACTCCCCAGACCTATGCCTAGCATCCCCTAAGCCCATCACCGTAGTCAGGTTAGTGCGGAAGATAGTTCTACACTCGCTAGGCGTCTCGTAGACCATCTCTAGCCCTAGCAACCTCTGGGCGAACTCAGTGTAGTCAGGGTAGGTGATCCCGCTCACAGCCTCGCCGTCTACCCTCAATCCGGTGATCCTAGCTACGTCCTCCAGGGTAGGAACCATGTGCCGCCATGGCATCAGGAATGCCCGGCTAGTCCTGTCCCATCTCTCCCGTAGAACCTGGATAAGTGGTAGGTCGGGTCTAACTGGCTCTATGCTAAGGAAGGCCCCGAACCCCATAGCATCTACCCTGGCTCTCTGGAACTCGGGGAGGCCGTAATATGCTGCTCGGACCATGACCCAGGAGATGCGCGTCCTCATCAATCCCTGCATGTAAAGAAAATAATTTTCACTTAATTATTTTGATTATTCATGCTGAATCTCATTCTGATTGCCTTGGGTTATATTGGTGTTTGATTTTAATTAACGACCATCCTCAGGTCGTGGTTTGTTGAATTAGCGCCCCTAAGGAGGGCGTGGTTCTAAGTGTGCTTTGAATTTGCGACCTATCCTAGGTCGCTATTATCTAAGAAACGCCTCTGTGTTGGGCGTGGTTCTATGGTTAATTTTTGAATTTCTCAAAGAATATTTCAAGTCACGCCCTTGGTTGGGGCGTTTTCCAAAATGGGTCCGTTAATTTAATCAGGAATTAATGAATGGACGACCGCTGGTTTGGTCGTCTATTGTTGAATTAACGCCCTGGTGGGGGGGGGGTTGTTTTCAAGTGTTTCAGAAAAATGAAATAAAAATAACAGCATGCGAATAATTCATGAAAAAATTAAAAGCATGAGAATTAATGGAATTAACAGCATGATATGAAAAATGATGAATTTAATTGGGCGACATGAGGCAGGGCGTGTTCTCATGGGGTTAATTATTTTTCAGGGAAATAATTTAATTAACGCCCTTAGGTTGGGCATTTCATTTGTAAAACGTGACGCCCCTGAGGGTTTATACCCCGAGAGCTATGGAAATTACAAAAAAAAATGGAAATAAAAATAAAAAAATGGGAATTGGGTTTGGGTGCCTACCTTCTTGTGCTTTGGCTCTGTCGGTTGGGGCCGTGGCTGACGTGGCCGCCGGAGTTGGCCGGGGCGAGGGGTGGCCGCCGCCGTGGCCGGTGGCCCTCCGTCATCTTCATTTTCCTCCTCATCGCCTTCTTCCTCACTGCCATTCTCTCCTTCACCATTGCCTTCTTCGTCTTCACCACCGCCTTCTTCTTCATCTCGTCCTTCGGCCTCATCGCCGGCCGCCGACGGTTCTTCCTCGAGCACCACGAGGGGAGCTTGTTCCTCAGCGTGGGCGTCTTCGCCCAGGTCCACCACCTCAGGCGCCGCCACCCTCTGCCGTTTGAGTCCTCCTCCGGCCATCGGCTAGGGCTAGGGTGTGTAGAAGAGAGAGAGATAGAGAGAGAGAATGAGAGAAAGGGGGAGGGTTTCAGTTAGGGTTGCAGAAGAAGAGAGAAAGAGGGAAAGAGAACGGAGGAAGAAGAAGAAAGGAGAGAAAGTTAAGTCGAACGGTCAAAAAGAATTAATGACTTAAGGAAGGCCGCGTCTTGTGGAATCAACGACTGAAACAAGGACGTTTCTTGAGAATTGACGACATTACTTAAGGCGTTATTTTTGTTTGCATGGGGAATGATAACCGTCGTCAGACGCATTCAATATGGAATTGATTGATGCGATGGGAGTCATAATTGCTGTTCTTGATTAACGTCTGAGCTTGAGGCGTTATTTTGATGATCCGTGGCTTAGCTAAGGGCGTTAATTTTGGAATTTCAACGAATATATTTTGGGAATTTGAGTCAATCCACGCCCTAGTTTAAGTCGTTATTTAGTTAACGCCCATTAGTAGAGGCGTCAAATTTGTGAGCTGGAATATGGAAAGCGACATTGTCTGAGGCGTCTTTTTATGAATTCACGACATTGCTTGAGGCGTTATTTGCAACAGAATCACAGAACCTTGGAAGATTTGATCAGAAACACAGTAAGATGGCTCAATCAAAGGAAATATCATTGATTATATGAAAGAAAGATTACAATGCTTAATGAGTCATTTTGGGCCTCAATTTTCTCAGAGATATAACATAAGATTTCCATTCATCTCTGTCTTCTTCCAAGCTTTCCACAGGTTGATGAGCCTTATTGATTTTCCACAGAGCTTGGATTGTTGTGCATTCTTCTCCATCTTCATTGCTGCCAAGGTCCCGTGTCTTGATTGGAGGAAGGTGAGATGGGTCCTCGAATACTTGTCGTGGAAGCCCGAGTTGAGGAAGGCACCGATGTGAATTGTACAAGATGAAATCCGAAGCGCCTATGAGCCGGAGGTCCGTCCCGGGAGAAAATCTTGCACGGAGTTCTTGAGTCTTGAGTATTCCCGGGGCGCAAGTGAAGAGATTCTTTGGCATTACTTTGAGGTGCTCTCTCCATTCCACTCTCTTCTTGATTTGAGGAATTCGGTTCTTCACTCTATTGCTTATCCCAAGTGAACCGGTCATATAAGTGAGTGGGCTTTTTGAGAAGATTCTTGAGGATTGTTGGGTTTCATCACATGGATCGAATTTGAAGTGAAGGTCTACTCAACTAGAGAGTGCTAGCATGCATCCGTAGATGGGCCTTCCCATCGCCGCCGAGGTAAGCCCGCTATAGAGATAGGCTAGAATCGCCGGTCCCACTCTATCTCCTTCCCATAAGCTCACTATAGCGCTTAATTGGGCCTCTTCTAGAAAGTCCTCCCTGGATGGGAATAAGATTGCTCCTGCCAAGCACACCATGAAGGCCTTTGCTACCCGCTCTATCTCTTCATCTTCTTTGGCTTGATCTGCTCTCTTGTACACCCATGAGGCGAGCTTTAGAAGATTGATTCCTTTAGTAGCTTTGATTTGATTCACTAGGTTGGGGCTAGATATCAAGCTTGTTAATAGCTCATGAGAGGAAATTAGTTTTGGCATGATGGCCATCTTTTCCTCATCCCCTTGCTTCACCCGCTTTAAGCCTAAGATCATCTCCAATTCTTCTAATAGGATCGTGGCTTCAAAGGTAGAGAAGAGAAAGGTATGAGTAGAAGGATGCCATATCTCTACAAGAGCCCCTATAGTTGCCCAGTCAAGATGGATTTGATCGTAATATTTGGCATGGGTAACTAGACCCAGAAGGTGCCATCTTGTTAAGTACACCCTCATATCTGAAGAAAATTTGGAGAGTATGAGAGGCAGCCACTTAATTTTTGTAAATCTCCTTGCTCCTGGGACATTCGGGTAGTCCTGTGGAAGGAAGAAAGGAAGAACAATGCAGAGAAAGAAGGATAAATGAGCATGCAGAAGAGAAGAACATTTAAGACAAAAGTGGAAAAGAACAGAAGACTCAATCTTTACCTGGTTCATGGAGATTCTACTGCTTATGTGCCCGTTAATCTCGGTTAGCCTGGGAGTGGAAGCTTTGGACCTCTTAATCGCCCTCTCCATCTTCGATTTGCAGGAATAAGCTCGGACGGTTGCGGTGCCTGCAGAAGAACAGAACAGAAGAAGTAGCAGAAGAAACAGAGCTCGGAGGATTTGATTGATTTGAGGAATTGCCTTCCCTTTATAGGAGTCCGGGGAGTCTTAAGGCTGTTCGGAGTTAGAAAGTTTATGGCTA
Organism: Amorphophallus konjac; assembly: GCA_022559845.1. Taxonomy (NCBI): domain Eukaryota; kingdom Viridiplantae; phylum Streptophyta; class Magnoliopsida; order Alismatales; family Araceae; genus Amorphophallus; species Amorphophallus konjac. The sequence goes on along the minus strand of CM040126.1, from coordinate 428,898,856 downwards.
TTAGGACTGGGTTTAGCTTTCGAATCAGAAAACGAAAGTTTGTGCTTAATTAACGCCTCCTGTTAGGGCGTCAATTGTTGAATTGGCGACCGGACTGAGGTCGTGTTTTGTGTAACGCCCTTGAGTGGGTCGTTTTCTTCTTGAACCCTTGGTGCATTTCACGCCTTAGTGAAGGGCGTGTTTCTTATTTTGACACCCTCATAACAAGGCGCATTTCATGTTTTGACGCCGTTCGGTCCAGGCGTGAATTTGTGAGCTTATGAATTTGCTTCCCTACGTGCTCTGATGAACTTAAGTGCTATTATTTTGTCAGAATTTTATTTTATTAAGCACTTATGATCATATCATACTTTGAATTGAAGATTATTGAAATTATGGGAGGGCTAATGAACTTTCAAGTGCAGAAGATTGCAGGTTTCGAGATGCCCGGATCACTGTGGAAGTAACATCTTGTTGTAAGCATTATTATTATATGGTATTCTACGCTACTATAGTATATCAAGGACCTTGTGGTTCTGATGAACCTGGAATTTGAGTTCCCCTTCATCAAAAATAGTGATAGTTCCAGAAAAGTCTTGATCACACGGATAGGCCGTTGAGTCGTTGAAGGTCTGGGACGATGGTTCCACTTTCTGAGTTGATGCACGGACAAACGGGCTTCGGCTTAGTGTTAGCTCAGAGATCTGGATTCTTGATCAAATCTAGATGGCTTAACAATATTATCCTTGATTATTTTCTATCTTTTAGTTTGTCTTATCTTTTCTTTTAGCCCAGCATGCATCATGTAGGACTTTGAGCTTCATGCTGAAGATCTTCATATTAAGGCAGTAATGAAGGTCACTCGCTCTTGATTAAGTTGACATGAGATATTCCATTCCAAATTGAGTACTTTATTCTCTTTGAAGCCGCTTAGGCTGATTACTTGAAAATGTCCCTTTGTTGGGTCTCCATCTCAATTCCCTTTATTTTTTTTGCAAATCCACCTTGGTTGTAGCACGTCCACGTTGGCTGGTAACCGCTCTCCAATGGTGTCTCCTTATCGTGCCATGCGCACATTTTTACTTGCTTAGTTTAATCTCCTTTATCCAGCAAATCGATGCTTCCTTGGAATCACTCGGAGTTGTTTCACTTTGAATCTTGGAAAGATTTCCAATGCTTAGTGTCTGAGGCGTGTCACATCACACCTTGGCATCTACTTATCAGTTCGCTCCACTGCATTCCGTTTGTTGCACTTTCACTCCATTTCGTCTCACTCCCTTGCAAAGCAGACGCCAAGGCGGGGCAGCTGTAGACACGCCAAAATTGACGCTATGTTGATCAAATCTCATGTCACTATGTTGACGCCCCAAAGTGAACTTCAATACATTCATAATATGAAGTTTTTCTATTTTTTGTGTGTTTTTGGTTTATTTTTGAATTTTTGTGATTCGCGACCTGAAGAGGGGCGTGTTTTAAATAGCGACCTTATCTAGGGCGTGTTCAAAAGAAAGGACGACCAAATGATAGGGCGTCAATTCCTGGTATTATCCGGTTTCAAAATAAATTCAAATTATTGATTAACGTCCTTCCTCAGGGCGTGTTTTCAAGTAACGCCTTCGTCTCAGGCGTTTTCTCATAATTTTCAAATAAAGTAAGTTTTATTGCCAAAATTTAATCCGAGAAGTGACGCCCTTGATCTTGGTCGTGTTTTTGAGTAACTTCTTGATGTAGGTCGTCAATTTGTAATTTGACGCCCTTCTGAAGGTCATGTTTTATCCTTCGGTGTCATGTTTGAGTATGCCTTTCCTGAGTAGTTCCTTGCCTCCATTGGTCTCCTTGCTCGAATTGGAACTAGAGTCCTGCCTTCTTTGATCATTGCCCGTTCTTATCCTTCCGAATATGAGGTTATCTTGGATCTGGAACCCTATATAGGGATGTCTTGATCGACCTCGCGCGGGGCTGGCAGGTTACGAGAACAGACGAGATAAGAGGCTATCGAGATCAGAGTTTTATATGTAGATGCTGAATTTACGGAGGCTATCCATCTTCTTCCTGCGCGATCTTTAGAACTCTCTGCTTCCTTGTTCTTCCTGCCAACAGCATCAGTTTTGGTTCCCTTTACTGTCGTCAGGGACAGCAGGGGTCTTTGTTCGTCTAATTATTGTTTTTTCGTCGGTCATCATACGTTTTTCTTCTTTTGCATTAGTTTCATCATATCTTCTCCTTCCCTAACTCTTTAGGGGTTTTAAAACAAAAAAAAAGGTGCGCATGTTTTATTCTCTATTCATCATCATATCATCTACTTGGGATTGATACTACATTCACTTGGCTGATCCACTTCTTTTGTTTGTTTGTTTTGTCTTTTTTTGCAAGGGTAATCAATAAAGGAAAACCCCCTTCATCGGCCGACCGATTGAAGGAGGAGGAGGAATTCACAATCCAGCCCGCGTTCTATTTTCCACCAGGTATTCGCGATCTTCTTTGTTTCTTCTTGAGGTAACCCCTCTGGCGATCACCCTCCTTAGTAGCACCACGTGCTTCTTTTCTTCATTATTATATCATCTCTCCCCCCTTATGCTTTCTCGTATTTAAACTCTTCATGTGTGGATTTATCACAATCTACAGTTGGTGAGTGGTATGACCTCCGTGGTTGGAGGTAGGTGGGCGGGGAACGTAGGCCCTCCTAAGCGCTCTCTTCATTTCCCACCATGACTCGATGGGCCTTAGATTCCTATCCTCCCTCCAATATTTGATGTTCCTCCAAGTTGCGGCGGCTTCACCAAAAAGTCACCTTTTGGCAACATCGACTTGCATGGGCCCGTACATGATGTACACCTCGAAGTAATCGTCCATGATGGCTTCCCATTCTAGATAGACACTCGGGTCATTGGACCCGTAGAAGTCCCGGGTCTCGGCCTCGTGGGGTGGTTCGGGTGGTCCTTCCATTTGAGATAGTATCGCCACCATCCGGGCGTTTGGGAGTCCATGGGTGATTGGGGACTAGTGGGTGGACATGTCGACACTAGTAGATAAACCAACTAGACAATGGACTACAACTCTAGACATGACAACCAAGACTCGGTAGGTGGCGGAGATAACTGATCCGAAGATCACTCGCGCAAGTGTGCGGCCTTCCCGATAGGCATAGCCTAATGTTCGGACAACACCTTTTGATATACCGGGTTATTAGGATGCAACGCAAAAGACACTTTTTGTTTGTTTTAAAACAATGATGACCCTAAACACGACTTAGACGTAAATGACTAATGAATGGCACTTCTTTTTTTTTTTGACACCCTAGACTCAAACTCGCTCTGATACCAAATTGATGCGGGACGAGACCACGGACACGACAAGCTCGTGACTTCCCCTTAACGAGGGAAGCGTCGGATGTGCGCGGTTGAGAAACCGGCAATGAGCTAGGGTGATCGGCTCTCTTTTGTGCCCGGATCGGGTCATGGGACGGTCTCGCACTCTCTCGCAGCAGCGGTAATGAATTGATAAAGCGAGCTAGATATCCCTACACATGCTCTCTAGCAGCGGCATAAACAAATATATGTGAAGTAAGCAAAATGCCGAGAAGGGAGCGAAAACGATACCTCCACGCGCTCGGCGTGGGGAAGACGGACCCGGCCGAAACTCGTACTCCCGGGATAAATATTACATAATGATGACAGCAATGAAATATCACCCACTCCACGCAGGGAGGTAAAGGGCTACACAACTGGGCCCGGGAGGACCGAATTCGGGTTGACGGGCGGCTTCTCGCGTCTCTTCGGTAGCACCCGAACTTGTGGCTGTGGGGCCCACGTGCTGTCCGGAGGGGCCGTGTGGGACCCGGTGGCACCGCTGTAGTGGGGACACTTAGGGAAGCGCTCCCCGGGCTGGCGGCACGCTGGTTCGCCGGCCGGAGGCCGGGCGGCTCCGATCGGCACCGGTCGGAATAACCGGCCACGGATCTGCCGGTTCTATTTTCTGGCGCGCGCTCCAGCGAGAACGGACGCTGCGATCAGCCCCGACGTCGGAATGCAACGAAACTAGTGCCGTTAGAAAGATGCTTCAAAGGGCTTCAACCCAAGGGGATTACATAAAAATAATCAAGCCTTTACTTCTGATTGGCGAATTTTGAAGGTTGCTGTTGTACAGTGTCTAAAATCTCAGGTCAGCAGAGAACTTTCCTGTGGATTGCCTTTGACCACGAGGTAGACGTCCGAATATGGGGTTGTGTTCTTCAGAAAAGTTGTGGGAAATCAAGCTAAAAAATCAGGACTATTTTTGGATCTAGATTTGGGGAAGGCTACGAATTTTTATGAGTTTTGCACTAGCAGTGGGTCGGATCTAGAATCTGACTGACAACACTGTAGCTGAGGAAGAACACGAATTTCTAAAAATAGATAGAAAGCTGATAAAAAATTAAGAAAATTTTTGGATGTAGGGGGTGATGGACAGAACTCCCAGTGAAATTGGGAGGGTTTGGAAAAATCAAAAAAATGGCCGGAGGTGAGAAACACAGGGCTGCTGACACTATAGATAGAGACAAAACAGAACTAGGAATGAAAGATGCACGAAAATAGGAAAATACTAAACGATGGAATTTGGGCGTGAACATTTAGGTGGAGCTTGGGGTACAAGGGAAGAATACACCATAAAAATTGCAGACCACGAAGAGGCCGTGCCTAATAGAAGAAATTTCGGGAAGAGACCTTTGTCCAGCAGGACAGAACACCGAGAACGGTTTCGCGGCGGCTCGAAGGCGGCACGAACGGCGGCGGCGGCGGCACAGATGATCACCAGAGATAGAGGGGAGGGGATAGAAGATAGAAATTACTCTAGAACTGGAGGTTGGAGGAGAGAAACCAGAGGGAGAGAGGAGGGGCTCAAGAACACTCTTGATTTTCCAACAATTTTCTCTTCATTTCTTCATTAATCTCTAATGACACTATACATAGGCTTATATAGAAAATGGCAAGGGATGGGGGGCTGGAAATTTCATGGGAAATAAGTCATTTTCTTCCCCCATGTGGTCAAAACTCAAAAAAAATAAATTACATATGAATGGAGCACTCCTTTGACTAGGTAGGTAAGGTAGGTGGCCAACCTTTGAAATTTTAACCCCTTTGTCTCCCATGTGGTCAATTAGCATTCAAACCTTCTAGATGGCCACCTAGGATGGTTGACCAGCCCCACATGGATGAGGTGGACCATTGGGGAAGGGGAGGGGGGCCCCTAACTGGACCTACTACACATTTGCATAAAAACCCACACAATCCTAGGGAATGACACATTGGCTTACAAAGCCTTACAATTGTACATATACTTTCCCAAAGATATAAAAGTAAATAAAAGGACTCAAATGTAAAAAAAAAAGTTAATGCTCGGCATCGATTCCCATCAATAGCTCGATAAGGGCGGAATGCCACTAGACCAAGGAATGATAGCTCGATCAGGGCGGAATGCCACTATACCAAGATAAGGGTAGCTCGGCTAGGGCGGAGTGCCACTAAACCAAGGAAGGGGTGGCTCCATTAGGGCGGAATGCCACGAGACCAAGATAGGGGTAGCTCGATCAGGGCGGAGTGCCACTAGACTAAGATAGGGGTAGCTCGATCAGGGCAGAATGCCACTAGACCAAGGAAGGATAGCTCGATCAGGGCGGAATGCCACTAAACCAAGATAAGGGTAGCTCGGCCAGGGTGGAGTGCCACTAGACCAAGGAAGGGGTGGTTCGATCAGGGCGGAGTGCCACTAGACCAAGATAGGGGTAGCTCGATCAGGGCGGAGTGCCACTAAACCAAGATAGGGGTAGCTTGGTTAGGGCGAAATGCCACTAGACCAAGGAAGGGTAGCTTGGTTAGGGCGGAATGCCACTAAACTCGATTAGGTCGGAATGTCACTAGACCAAGGAAGGGTAGCTCGATCAGGGCGGAATGGCACTAAACCAAGATAAGGGTAGCTCGACCAGGGCGGAATGCCACTAAACCAAGGAAGGATAGCTCGATCAGGGCGGAATGCCACTAAACCAAGATAAGGGTTGCTTGGCCAGGGCGGAGTGTCACTGAACCAAGGAAGGATAGCTCGGCTAGGGCAGAGTGCAACTGAACCAAGAAAGGATAGCTCGATCAGGGCAGAATGCCACTAGACCAAGATAAGGGTAGCTCGGCTTGGGTGGAATGCCACTAGACCAAGGAAGGATAGCTCGACCAGGGCAGAATGCCACTAAACCAAGATAAGGGTAGCTCGGCCAGGGTGGAGTGCCACTGAACCAAGGAAGGATAGCTCGGCTAGGGCAGAGTGCCATTGAACCAAGAAAGGATAGCTCGATCAGGGCGGAATGCCACTAGACCAAGATAGGGGTAGCTCGGCTAGGGCGGAATGCCACTAAACCAAGGAAGGATAGCTCGGCTAGGGCAGAGTGACACTAAACCAAGATAGGGGTAGCTCGGCTAGGGCGGAATGCCACTAAACCAAGAAAGGATAGCTCATTCGGGGAGCACTGGCTGAACCGTGTGGTATACCTTTAGGTGCTTCCCATTGAGGGGAGAGAATTGGATGACTCCTTTGTGATCCGCAAGGATGTATGCACCCCCTTCATATACTCGGTGGATGACATATGGTCCGACCCAGTTTTCAATCAACTTCCCCTTGGGGTGGAGGCCATTACTTCTCTTCTTTTGACCATCACCAGGTCTTCTTTCTTGAATTCTCGACCCTTGACCAGCTTATCAAAAGCACGGGCCATACGGGCTTGATAAAGTTGAATATTCTGTTGCGCCCGGAGGCGCTTTCCTTCAAGCTCGGAGAGCTCTTCTAATCTTCTTTCTATGTTGACCTGCTCATTGCCTGCCAATCCGTGCTGGATGGCGACCTGCAATGAGGGGATATCCAGCTCGATCGGCACCACGGCCTCTGACCCATATACGAGGGAGTAGGGCGAGCAGCTAGTAGGGGTCTTGTAGATCGTGCGGGAAGCCCACAGTGCCTCGTACATTCTTTCTTCCCAATCTCTTCTGTCAGTCTTGACAATTTTCGCCAGCAGGGTGCATAGCGTCTTGTTAAAAGCCTCTGCAAGCCCGTTGGCCTAAGGGTAGTAGGGAGATGATGTTCTCCAATTAATCTTGTATTTGTCAGCTAGCCGATAAACCTTCTGATTTTTGAAGTGACTGCCGTTGTCGGAGATGATTCGGATGGGAATCCCGAACCGGAATATTACATTCTGTCGGAAGAATCTCGCAACTAATTCTCCCGTGACTTCTTTTAGTGCTACTGCCTCCGCCCATCTGGAGAAGTAATCTGTAGCTGATAAGATGTATTTTCACCCTGATGAAGATGCTGGTAGTGGCCCCACCACGTCTGTACCCGACTGTGCAAATGGCCAGCTTGGTAAGGTAGGATGTAGAGGCACTGGAGGCCTTCTTGATATATTGGCATGCTCTTGACATTTCTGGCAGGCCTTGGCAAACTTGCAGCAATCATCAAATATGGTGGGCCAATAATAACCCAACTTCTTTATTTCGATTTTCATTTTCGGACCGGCCTGGTGCGCCCCGGCTGATCCGGCATGGACTTCTTGCATCACCTGCCTGGCTTCCTTTGGAGATAAGCATCGAAGTAATACCTTCTTCTGGGCATCTGCCATTATTCGGAACAATGTCCCATTCCTCATCTCATAGGAATCTTTGATTCTCAGGAGTTTCATTTTATGTTCTTTCACCTTTGGAAGCTGTTGGTGTTGGAACCAATGCAGGAGGTACTCCCACCAGCCGGGTTGCTAGACTGCTTCAGCAACTGCTACTTCATCGACTTGTTCACCGGCTATAGCTTCTATCATACTGGGGACCTACCGCCGGTTGATGACTGATATATTCAGGCTCGTATCAGGCGGGACCGCCAAGGAACTTGCCAACTTTGCGAGGGCATCGGCTTGAGCATTCTGCCCCCGGTTGATGTGCTTGATGCTAATGAGGTAGAATCTTGTCATTAGGCGCAGGGCCAGAAGGTAGTAAGGGACGAGCTCCTGCTTTCGTACCTCAAACTCCCCTTCTAATTGTTTTATAACCAGCATGGAGTCCCCGAATGCCTCTAGCATCTGAATCCCCATGGATAGAGCAACCTGTAGCCCAATTATGAGGGCATCATATTCAGCTTCATTATTTGTGCAAGGCTTATTTATTGAGCAAGATGTGTGTATGACTTCCCCTTCCAGGGACTTCAAGACTATGCCTGCTCCTGTGCGGACTCTGGCTGACCCCGTTGCTGTGGTGTCAATTCTAGAGGCACCATCAAAATACAGCTGCCATAGGGAGGGCCGCACCTGGCTGACCTCCAAAGTCTCATCTTCAGGAAGCTCTGGTTCCAGAGGGCAGTCTTCGGGTACTGGATGTTCAGCAAAGAAGTCTACGATAGCTTAGCCCTTGACGGCCCTTCGCGGTACATAGGAGATGTCATACTCCATAAGAATCACCGCCCATTTGCCCAAGCGGCCTTTGAGGGCCGGCTGAGACATGATGTATCTAAGCGGATCCTCCCTGGAAACCAGCTTAACTTCGTGCGACAGCATGTAGTGCCGCAACTTCTTGACCGCGAAGACCAATGCGAGACAGATCTTCTCGATGTAGGTGTACCTTTCCTCAGTTCTGACCATTCTTCGGCTGAGATAGTAGAGGGCTTATTCTTTTCATTCTTCATTATTCTGGGCCAGCATTGCCCCCAGAGAATTGTGTGTGGCTGCTATGTAGAGGATCAACGGCTGTCCTTTCACTGGCGCACCCAGCACTGGAGGAGTTTTCAGGTAATCTTTCAGTCTATCGAAGGCTAGCTGACATTCCTCGTCCCAATAAAGGGAACGTCTTTCATCATCAGCTTGTGAAAGGAGTGGCACCGCCCTGACAAGTTCGATATAAACCGCCGGACGTATGCCAGGCGGCCCTGAAGAGATCTTAGCTCAGAGAGACTCCTTGGCGAGGGTAACTCCTGAATCGCTTTGATCTTTGTGGGGTCTATTTCAATTCCCCGATACCTGACAATGAAACCCATGAATTTTCCGCTCGAGACTCCGAACGCACATTTCATAGGGTTCATTTTTAATCCATACTGCTTCAGCCTCTGGAAAATGACTCGGAGGTCTTGCAGATGGTCTTCTTTCTTTTTGGTCTTGACTACCAGGTCATCTATGTAGCACTCGACCTTATGGTAAAGCAGTTCAACAAATATTCTAGTCATCACCCGCTGATAAGTTGTGCTGGCGTTCTTTAATCCGAACGGCATTCTTTTGTAGTGGTAAATGCCTTTGGGTGTTCGGAGGGCAGTGTGGACCCGATCACGTTCTGCGATCCATATCTGGTTGTAGCCAGACGAGCCATCCATGAATGATAAGGCCTCATGACCAGTGGTTGCATCTATCATGACCTCCGTTATCGGCACTGGAAAGTCATCTTTAGGGCAGGCTTTATTCAGATCCCAGAAGTCAACACATATCCGGATCTATCCATTCTTCTTCTTCACGGGCACGATGTTAGCCAGCCACGTGGTATATTGATTTTCCTCAACGAAACCCACATCAATGAGCTTGTCGACCTCTTTGCATATCTGAGTGATGAGCTCTGGCCTCATACGCCTAGGGGGCTGTTTCACCGGCTCTACCCCAGGGTTTATGGTCAGTTCATGCTGTGAGACCGAGGGGCTTAGTCCCAGCATTTCTCTGTAGGTCCAGGCAAAGCAATCCTGGTATTCTTGTAGCAGCTGGATGTACATCCTCTGCTCTTCGGCAGACAGTTGGGCACTGAGGAAGGTTGGTCTAGGGTCATCTTCGTCTCCCAGGTTGGCCTCTAGCAGTTCATCGACTGTTGCCTGACCTCCATCTTCTATCTCAGGGGGTGCAGGCTGGAGGTCGACAAAGTCTGGTATATAATCTTCGAGGTCGAGGACCTCGATGCCTTCATCTTGACTTATTTGAGTCCTGCCAAAAATATCTTGTTCGGCTGACAATGGGTGCATGCCCTGTTCTGCCAGCAAGTTTACCCTACCAGCAGCTTCAAGGGGCGAGCTGATTGCCTAACTCCCTGCTGAGGAGATTGCAGTCACCATGGGATGGTGATCATTTGTCATTGGGTCAGAGTGGCCTTGTAGCTCTTTGGCAAAGGATGAAGAGACCTCGGTCCCCTGAGTTACCATGCCCTCAGTGAAGGCAACCATTTCTCTTCTAGCAGCATCTGTCTCTCGATCAGGCTCGGAGGAAATCTCCCTAACTGGTCCGAGGAGTGCCGGCATCATGAGTAAAGGAGGGCCACCAGCGGGAGGACACTCTGCTTCTTCCACCTCTTCAGCCTCACTGCTGCTTGATGTGTCAAATTTAGCCTGAAGAGTTGTATCTTCTGGGTAGACCTGTTCCCAGCAGCGGTAGGGGAACACAGCCTCGGATTCCGGGTTTCTTGACTGAGCTAGCTGAAAGCACTCAACTTTTGTCGGCTATTCATCAATAGCTACCCCCAGTGGGTTATCCTCCATCAGATAAAAAGTAGAGATGGTGTCTACTTCATAGCGCCCGCTGTAATAGTATTCTTCGAGGGTGAATCCCAACCCTGGATGCTGAGTGACACACCTCATTTCTTTGTCCAGGCTCGGAGGGTACCATAGCTTCTGGAATGCTTCTTTCCTCTTGCGAGGCTGGCCGAAAGGGATGTGTTACTTCTGGAACATCTTGGCCATTTGATTTGTCATGAATGTCAGCCCATGTACGAGCACTGAGGGGTTCTCTATGTCTTCAGGCAGATGACAATCAGTGTCTTCTTGTGTAGGGTGCTCTTCAGCTGTGTAGAACAGGCTGCTGGGACCGTCTATCTGTGGCACCTCCCATGCTTTGAAAGGCTCGACAGTAGCATTGTCAAGGCTGAGAATTGGCTTGGTAAGACCTTCGGAGACTCCGATGTGGTCGTGCTATTGATCAACCCTGACTTCATTAGTTTCGAGGTAGATGGCGGGAGACGCTATCCGGCCTACATCCCCGGTGACAGTGATGTGTGAAACCACCTTGGGCTCGACATATCCACGCGGCGGCGGAGGGAACCATTCTGCTTTAGGAGTGTCTTTTATTGTGCTAGAAGGGGTCTTGGCTGCAGGGGCCCTCTGCGACCATTCTGCATATAAAGGGGCGTCTGCCAAGTGGCATTCGAATACTTCAAATGGGTGGAGATCAGCAAATACTCTTTGCTCTCTCCCATCCGTGCTGTATTTGATGCATTGGTGAAGTGTGGAAGGTACCACCATATTCTCATGTAGCCAGGGGCGACCAAGCAGCGCCTTATATGAGGTGCGGGAATCAATGACATGAAACTACACCTTCGTGATGAAGTCCCCTAGGGTGAGCGTGAACTCTGCTACCCCTAGCGACACTTCGCACTTCTGATTGAAGCCGGCAATACGCATATCCCCGACCTTTTGTAGGTGCACGCTGAAATAGTACCTCTCATAAATCCTGTAGGGTAGAATGTTGACAGCTGCCCCTGGGTCCACCAGGACTCTGTTCAGCTCTCGTCCATTCAGGTGTCCCCTCATATACAGAGGTCTGTTGTGATTGGTAGTGGGGAGCAACATGTCCTCCTGGGTGAAGGTCATGCTGGCCTCCGGCAGTGCCTCAGCTAGGCAGGCTTCATATTGGGCAGGTGTCTGGAGAGCAGTAATGATCGCCTGTCGGGTCTCGTCACTGAGAGAGAGGATTTCCCAGACAGTGAAGCTTGCTAGGAGCTTCTTCAAGAACTTGACCACCCGACTTCCAGCTCGGACATTGGACAGCTTCATTTCATCCGCCCACTTAGGCTTGGAAGATTCTTGGACTGTGGCCCCTGATGGACCTGCTTCATCAGACTCAGAGGCTGCACCCTTTTGCTCGGGATTACCTCCTGGCTGCTCCTCACAGGATTCTGCCAGGCGAGTTTCTACCCCTTCTGACAATTCAGGAGATTGCTGGAGCTATGGGTGATTGCCCCCGGTCGCCGATTCAACCTCCCAGCATGGCTGCTTTCCTTTTGACATTTTTATGAACTCCAGAAATGAAGGAGCGGGAGTGCCACCCCCGCTTTGGTTGTATAAGCCTGATGGAGGGGGGATTTGAATTCCTCTGACCTCCGGAGGGGGTATTTTGTAGGGTTGCTCCCCTCTGAAGATAATATTGTGATTGGCGTGCGGCTGACGCCCCCATCTTCGGCCCGACCGGGTTGCATGTGCGGCCGTTGCGGCTTCGGCTTGGCTTTCCTTAGCGGTGGGCGTGAAGCAAATATCTTCTTCATCCTCCTCACCGGGCAAATTGAACAAGGCAGATAGGGTATTGCAAAAAAGGGTCACTCCCGTTGTAGCCTTGCCGGCCCTTTTCTTCCTTCTTTGTCTCCTTTTCTTTTCTTTGACTGGCGCCTGCCCCCAGAACAGGCTGCCATCTTTGTCTGATGTCTTGTCAGCTTCCCCTTCCTGCTTCAGTGAATGCTGTTCTAGCTCCCACCATGGGAGATGATCTCGTACCAGCAAAGGTTCTAGCTCGGGCTGCACATACTCATCTAGCCCATTTATATAGTCCTGCAGCCGCTGAGCTTCTGGGCTGATCTTCTTGACCACCGGCAATGGAGTCTGCCTCCTCCGATTGCGGGTAGGTATCCGGATAACTGCTGGTGGATTGGTCCACACAGGTGTTGTTACCGGTGGAGGGGGTCGTGGTGTGACGCCACGAACATGTGCTCCCGGTGTCGGGCAAGGTAGGCCCTTTTTCTTGGTTCTTGCGGGGACTTGCTGCCATCCCTCCTGTTCTTTTATTGGGACCAGAAAGTAGGCTTCATATGTATGCTGAGTACTGGCTTCTGCGGTCTCCTCAGGCAAGGCTTGATACAAAGAGACCATATTGACGGCGGCTCTTCGTATGGGCGCCGCATGTGGTTGTGGAGGGTCGACCTTGTACTCCCCCAATTCTATTTCTTCTTTTTTTATCATGCCTTCGATGATATCCTTGAAAACATAACAGTCTTCAATTGGATGCCCCAGCATCTGGTGGTAAGGACAAAATCTTGGGCTGTCTCTTCTCTTCAGGTCCTCCGGCCTCCTTGGCTCAGGCAGGGTGACCTTATCATACTGGGTAACCCAGTCAAATAGGATCCTGGTCTTCTCCTTTGGGAAAGAGTAGGACTTCTTCATTTTATCCAGGAGGGATGGGCCTTCTTCGCCGTCTCCAGTCTTGGCAGGCTGAGGAGCAGCTGTCTTCTTGCCTTTATCTTTTTGCTGTTCAAATGTCTTGACATCAAGGGCATTTGCTTCTTTCGGTGCCTGGCACCATTCTGTTGCCTTGCCCATTTGTGTAGTAGGGATATTTGGTGTGGGGGCTGGTTTTGCTAGGAAAGCCTCCACTTCGGCAACAATATTGTTCAGACGTTCAAACGACCAGATTTCCATGCCAATCATCTTCTCCAGCACCTCTCTCCCGAGGTTCTGTTTGCAGATCTGCACAGCATCCTCCTGGTGCGGGGGCCGCTTGCATCTCATTCCGAGGTTCCTCCACCTCTTGATGTAGTCGAGAGCGGTCTCATCTGCCCTTTGTCTTGTTGAAAAAAGTTCAGCCACTGTGACCTCCCTCTCTGTAATATGAAATCTTTCTCTGAACTTCCTCTGCATGTCCGACCAGTCGCTGATCGACCCGGCCGGGAGGCTGGAGTACCATTCAAAGGCGAGCCCTGTGAGTGAGGACCCGAAGAACTTCAGTAAATATGACTCGTCGGTGGCTAAGTCACCCATGACGGTCATGTAGTAGGCGACATGTTCCTTCGGGGATCCCTTCCCATTGAACTTGTCGAACTTCGGCGGCTTGCTGATCCCGGGAGGGAGCCGCTTACCAGCATGATGCGGTGGATATGGCACCCTATATGCATCAAATATAACATAGTCACCTTCAGCTCTTTCAGCGAGCTTCATCTCGATCATCATTTCTACCATCATCTTGCTCATGGTGGTTGGGTCGACCGGTTCCGGGTAGAAATGCGCCGGCTGCAAATAGGGGGTGACTAGGGTGGTCGCCTGTGGAGGAGGACGCATCAATGGAGGTGTCCGGTACACCTGAGGCAGCACCGGGGGAGCCAGTGATTGTGATGGGCGTTGTTGAGTGATAAGTGTGTATTTTTATCGCTTAATGCATGATTATCCACATCTTTATGAGCTTAAATAATGATAAATATACACTTCTCACACTTATTGTTGATTTTGTATCAAATGTTTATTTTTCTAAAATTAAATAAATTTTAATTACATTTTTTTGTATTTATGCAGGCACGTAGTATGAGGAAAGCTCCACGAAAAAGAAAATAAAGAAAATAAAAATTATATTTTGAATGGGCCAAAAGCCCAGGAAATTGTTCAAAAAGGAAATAAAAAATTTTAGAAAAAAAAATAAATTTATTTACTATTTTTTAGAACTTTCTAACTATATATATACTAGATATATATATATATATATATATATATATATTATATAATAAATTTTTTTTAAAAAAAAAGATTCAAAACCCGCCCCCGCCGCGCCCTTCCCGCCTTCGCCGCCCGGGCACGGGCGACGATGCCGGGAGGGCGACGCGGAGGCGGGGGTCGTGGCAAGCGAGCAGAGGCGGCCGGGCAAACGCGGGCGGGACACGCGGCAGGCGCGGAGGCGGCATGGCGAGGCACGCGGGCGCACGCGGCCGCCGTGCGACACGCGGCGGCAGGCAGGACGCGGGGCGCACGAGGGGCCCACGGCAGGCGGCCAAACTCGCCTAACCGGTCGGCGCAACGCGCCGGCAGAAGAGAAATAAGAGAGAAAGAGAGAAGAAAAAGCCATAAAAATTCTAAAAAAAATCTGAAAAATCAGGAAAAATGACAAAAGGTTCAGCACACTCCAGCCTACCAAGTTGGGTCAAAATTAGGTACATTTGAGTGTTTTATATGAGCAAGAAGAGATTGTAAACCCTATATAAAGGGGGTATCACTTGTAATGAAGAGTGAGCAAAGAGTTGTTAGAGTTAGAACTAGATGGAGTTAGGGAGAGAGCAAGCTATGGGCATTTGTAATGTAAGTTCTTTACATTTCTGAAGTTTTTGATTGTTGAAGTTGTGTTTTTCCAAGCTTTTGAAGTCAAATTTGTAAGTTGAATTTATTGCAATACAAGTTTCATTTTGGAATTCAGTCTTTTCATAGCCTTATTTCTCATTATTGTGATCCTCATTTCAAATTCTTGTCTTCATAAAAGTTGTTCCTTTTTACGTTTTCTTCAACTTCTCTGTTTAGCATTTCTTCAAATTCATCCAAATTCATAGAGGTAATACCCATTTTCTTAAGTGTTGTCCTGTGCATTTACTGTTCATCCGTGGTGATACCTTCTTCCATTCATTCATTTTGAAGTCTTTCTAGTCATCAAATAACTCTGCGTTCTTCATAAGAGTTGTTCCTCTCTTGTATATCTATGTTTTATTCTTCTTGCACTTTATCAAATTCCTCTTCTTTTGAGCTTTAGAATTAAGTTTTCAAGGTGCTGATTTTCTGTCAATTACTGTTCATCCGAACCAATAGGTCATAGTTTTTCAAGTTTTTCCTTATCTTCCTTTCATTTTCTGTTTCTGTGTCCTTCATAAAAGTTCTTCCTTTTTCAATTCTCTACAACTTTCATGTTTTACACTTCTTCTCATTCTGTCTATATTTGAAGTTATGCATTTTCTTCCAACCCCTATTTTCACTTGAATTCTGTTATGTTTTCCAATTTAAGTTTTCATAATCGCACTCCAAGATCCAACAATTGATTTTTCAAAACACAAGAATATTTTCCAACTAAGAAAAATAACCAAATTCCTTCCCCGTGGGATCGACCCGTACTTACCATTATACTCATGTTTTCAAATCCATAAGTGAGTGAGTGCGGTTATAAATATTTGAAATTTGTGTGGCACGATAATTTTAACAACGATTGTCGAGCGGGCATCAAATTTTTGGTGCCGTTGCCGGGGAATGGAGATACTTTTCATAGTTGGATACTCTTGTGTTTACTTTGTATATTTGTATATTGATTTTTGCTTTCTTTACTTGTGCAGGAAAACGAAAAAAAAATTGAAAATCAAAGAAAGAGGATGATCGAATCTGAAATTCCAAGGATATGAAACGTCGTTAAAAAGCTCGGAAGCATTGCTAAAGGGCTGAAATCAAGAAACAGGTTCTATCTTTCCACTTTCTGAAAATTTTTTACAAAAAACTGAAAATTTCTTGAAAACTCTATAAAAATAAAAAACAATCAAAACAAAAGAAAAATTTTCATGCTGGTTAGTTAGGTTCATTAACTAAAAACAAAAACAAAAAAATTTTCATTTGTACCAAATAAAAGACCTCATTGCAAGAGTAGAAACTACACTTTCATGCTCTAGGTCATGCATCATTTAGCTTAGAATTTGTCTTTGTTTAATTTCTGCATTGCATTTTGAAGATCGCGAGGGGCAAGGTACGTTCTACTCACCATATTCTGGCATTCATTTTGCATAAAGAACCCCTTGTTTGAAATTGTGGTGTGCATTTTCATTTCAAAATACTTTAAGGGCAACACCCCTAATAAGATAAGGTGGGGATTTCATCACCCTCCCTTAGCCCACAAACCACATTTCTCTTGCATCTTCGCATGACCTCCGCCATAAATAAAAGTCAGTAAACGTTGGCCCTAGGATCACACTGTGATTCTTGTGTTATTTAGGTTTATCCTCATATGAAAACCGGTGCCTAAGGCAAGACGGTCGGACAGCAAACGCTTTAAGAGGGTTAGTGGTTTGGCATAATAAGGTCCCTACGAAAGTAGGGGGAACCTCCCACTTCCCCACCCCTTATCTGGCTGGTGGTCATATTGAGGATAAACTTAAGTCTCACGTTAATCATTTTGTGAAACCCTTTTTATAGGTCCAGGTCACATCTAGGTCATTAGGGTCATTTGTGTGCTAACTTGTTTATCTTTGCATAAAAAAAAATAATAAAATCAAAACATAAAAAAAAAATTCATTGAAAAATCATCACTCTTTCTTGGGTCTTTTTCATTTCCACATCTAATTTTGTTCAGGCCCAATAATAGATTCTTTGATGTTTAATTATGCGGGCTATGTGAATTCCAACTCTCCATTTACCCCTTATCAACAAACTCCTTCACTCTTCCACAATGAGGTTCATAATTCATCTTTCACCCAAGAGCCATATCAATGGTCATCAGAGTTTTCCACCTCTTTCTCTCACACAAATCCATATCCTAGGTGGGAAAACCAACAATCATCCTCTTGGGCACCCTATCAAGACCCCATTCAACGTCCTTCAAATCCACACTTTGCAGATTGGGATTCATATTCCAATGATCCTTACAATCAAGTCCATTCTTATGATCAACCCTATTATGGAGGGCAACCAATACACTCTCCTGATTTTCAGACTGAGTGCCCTTCAAATTACTATCCATCACAATCTGACTCTCAGCCCACTTATCTATCTCCTCTATGCACAGATTTACATAAGGAGGAGATGTTTGATAAATTGACACGGCTCTTCCAGACTCAACAACAAGCCTTTCAGGAACAACTGCAAAACTTTGAGGCCCAAGTGAGTAGGATTGCTGAAAACATCATAGAAACGGAAGTGGATCCAATGCCTAACAACTCTACAAGTCTTGAGGACCAACTTCTTGGATGTTATACTGATAAAAGTCTATTTGCTCAACCTATGATCCCACAATCTACCACTCATATCACTGTTGATTTTGAGGGAATCATAGAAGCATCTTATACGGAGGAAGTAACGGAAGAGCAGCCTGAAGAGCCTAAACCCCATTCCATTTGTGAAGAGGATTATGATGATCTTGAGTCGTCGGGGGGAGAAGAAGGGAATGATGAAAATCGTATTTGGGCCAAAACCTCTGATGATCATTATGACCCAGCCCAACAGATAAATCATTACTATTCATCTCTTCCACCCACACCTAATGCCTCTGATGATCAATCCATTCAGTTACTTCTCCATAGTCAATCCCTCCAACAGCACATCAATAGGCTTACTGAGGAAGTCAAAACCATGGAGGGAGAGCAATTCTTTGATTCCTCTGAACCTAATCCTCATCAAGTCCTTCCCACTGACTTTGATCACTCTATGATTCCCAAAGAGCATTACCGTCTGATTAATCTTAATTTAGAAGATGAAGGAATTATGGAGAGATCTTGTCAAAACGATTTGAATGAAGAACCTAGACAATTTGAGGAGATTGAAGAATTTGATGACAATGAAATTCATGACGGTGATGAACTGATGAATGATCATATTCCCCCTCCTACAAAGGAATTTGAGGAGCCAGTGCTTGCTTGTCAACATGAGGGAAATGCAAGAGAGGTGGATGATCTTCAGTTAGGGGGAGAAGATGAATATATTGAGCCTCATCATAAGTCTCTTCCCAACCATGATGAACTTCTCTTTGAAGATGGGAATGGAGAAGAAGTGGAGATGGTACACGACTTTGATGAAATTATCCTTGAAGATGGGAAGGAAGAAGAAGTGAAGATGGATCTAGAATTGAATATTTATTTGAATAATGAAGTTGGGATAAATGAGGAATTGAATGATTTGAATGTACCACATGATACTTTCAATCTAGAGGAGAGGATAGAGCTTATGCCAATTCTTGACCACGGTGATTCTTTTGAAGTTCTTCCAACCGACTGGTCTACTCTTGCTCTACATGATGATCCCATAGCCTCTAAGGAGGAACATTTCATAATTGATGACATGATTTTTCCCAATGTTCCTCCTCTATTCTCTGATTGGGGTGGTCCGTTTGTGATGCCTCCATCTCGATCTCTGTCTCGCCCTTGCATTCACCAACCACATTCATTTTCTTCAGGGCATGATAAAGAAAATTTTGGCAAGGATAAAATTCTTTGGTGGCTCATTTTAAAATCAACTTGTTGGTTGTTGAGCTACAGTGCGTCTGGCTGAAGACGTTAAATTTAGCGCTTCTTGGGAGGCCACCCACGGTTTTTGTGATTTGATGTTTTGTTTTAGTGTGTTTCTTTTACAGTTCTCAGGCCACAACGCAATGAAGCTCTCATCACGTCGCCCGACCCATCAGGTTGTATCCTTCCATCCCAACTATATTATCTCTTTACATGTCCTCTGATATTTCTACTGTTTATGCCATTGAGGATAATGTCATTTAAGTTGGGGGGGGGGAGATAAATGTCAAAAATAAATGTCAAAAATTTCAAAAAAATAAAATTTCTAAAAATTTCAACAAAAAAATTTTCTTACTTTCTTGAATTGTCATGTTAAACAACAGTTTTCCCCGAGTTGAATTTCTTGACTCATGTCGCATGAAAAGTGATTCTGAATAGAAACAACTGGGAAAAGGATGTTGGATAATTTATTTACTCTAGCCATGGAAAATTAATTTAAGAATCTCTTTAAAGTTCAGATGCACTTTCAAAAAATAAAATCACGTTGCACGCTAATGAAACAAGAAGGACAAGCCTTCTGTTATTTTAGACAGACTGTCTGATATTCTGCATTTTCTGAAGAAGAGATATGTTAGAAGCTTTCTGCCATACAAAAGTATGAGAACAAAAAGAAAAACACACACCATGAAAAATGCTCCGATTCTGAGTAACCGGGCCTACTTCACCTAAGACGTGTTGAGGTTCGCGTCAGAAGGAAAAGGGAACTTTGATCTGTGGCACCGGGCCTACTTCACCTAAGACGTGTTGAGGTTCGCGTAAAATAGAGACGGGTAGTGCAGCATCATGTGTGTATAAAAAAAAGGAGAAAAAGAAAACAAACAAGAGGAAAAGAGATCCCAAAAGGGACAAATGAAATCAGGCAGATAAAAAGCTATTATGCTTAAAGCTCTGATGAAGAAGTGCAGAATTGAAAGGCATTTGTTCGGAATAGCAACTGGAGGATGCAATTGTCTATACTGTGAATTTAGTATTCCACTTGCACAAGTGCTACTGAATTTTGATTAAATTCTTGATCATGTACCTGAATTTTCGACATAAGGCTAGTCTGTGGTAATTACTCCAGAGTCCTGATCTTTAGTTAACTCTATGAAAGATGAACTGGAAATGAGGCCTGAATATCTTTAAACTCTTGTTAGTCCTAAATTTTTCATTATGTGCATTGCTAAGGGACTAGCAATGAGTAAGTTGGGGGGTGTGATAAGTGTGTATTTTTATCGCTTAATGCATGATTATCCACATCTTTATGAGCTTAAATAATGATAAATATACACTTCTCACACTTATTGTTGATTTTGTATCAAATGTTTAGTTTTCTAAAATTAAATAAATTTTAATTACATTTTTTTATATTTATGCAGGCACGTAGTATGAGGAAAGCTCCACGAAAAAGAAAATAAAGAAAATAAAAATTATATTTTGAATGGGACAAAAGCCCAGGAAATTGTTCAAAAAGGAAATAAAAAATTTTAGAAAAAAAAATAAATTTATTTACTATTTTTTAGAACTTTCTAACTATATATATACTATATATATATATAGATATATATATATATTATATAATAAAAAATTTTTAAAAAAAAGATTCAAAACCCGCCCCCGCCCCGCCCTTCCCCCCTTCGCCGCCCGGGCACGGGCGACGATGCCGGGAGGGCGACGCGGAGGCGGGGGTCGTGGCAAGCGAGCAGAGGCGGCCGGGCAAACGCGGGCGGGACACGCGGCAGGCGCCGAGGCGGCATGGCGAGGCACGCGGGCGCACGCGGCCGCCGTGCGACACGCGACGGCAGGCAGGACGCGGGGCGCACGAGGGGCCCACGGCAGGCGGCCGAACCCGCCTAACCGGTCGGCGCAACGCGCCGGCAGAAGAGAAATAAGAGAGAAAGAGAGAAGAAAAAGCCATAAAAATTCCAAAAAAATCCGAAAAATCAGGAAAAATGACAAAAGGTTCAGCACACTCCAGCCTACCAAGTTGGGTCAAAATTAGGTACATTTGAGTGTTTTATATGAGCAAGAAGAGATTGTAAACCCTATATAAAGGGGGTATATATGAGCAAGAAGAGATTGTAAACCCTATATAAAGGGGGTATCACTTGTAATGAAGAGTGAGCAAAGAGTTGTTAGAGTTAGAACTAGATGGAGTTAGGGAGAGAGCTAGCTATGGGCATTTGTAATGTAAGTTCTTTACATTTCTGAAGTTTTTGATTGTTGAAGTTGTGTTTTTCCAAGCTTTTGAAGTCAAATTTGTAAGTTGAATTTATTGCAATACAAGTTTCATTTTGGAATTCAGTCTTTTCATAGCCTTATTTCTCATTATTATGATCCTCATTTCAAATTCTTGTCTTCATAAAAGTTGTTCCTTTTTACGTTTTCTTCAACTTCTCTGTTTAGCATTTCTTCAAATTCATCCAAATTCATAGAGGTAATACCCATTTTCTTAAGTGTTGTCCTGTGCATTTACTGTTCATCCGTGGTGATACCTTCTTCCATTCATTCATTTTGAAGTCTTTCTAGTCCTCAAATAACTCTGCGTTCTTCATAAGAGTTGTTCCTCTCTTGTATATCTAAGTTTTATTATTCTTGCACTTTGTCAAATTCCTCTTCTTTTGAGCTTTAGAATTAAGTTTTCAAGGTGCTGATTTTCTGTCAATTACTGTTCATCCGAACCAATAGGTCATAGTTTTTCAAGTTTTTCCTTATCTTCCTTTCATTTTCTGTTTCTGTGTCCTTCATAAAAGTTCTTCCTTTTTCAATTCTCTACAACTTTCATGTTTTACACTTCTTCTCATTCTGTCTATATTTGAAGTTATGCATTTTCTTCCAACCCCTATTTTCACTTGAATTCTGTTATGTTTTCCAATTTAAGTTTTCATAATCGCACTCCAAGATCCAACAATTGATTTTTCAAAACACAAGAATATTTTCCAACTAAGAAAAATAACCAAATTCCTTCCCCGTGGGATCGACCCGTACTTACCATTATACTCATGTTTTCAAATCCATAAGTGAGTGAGTGCGGTTATAAATATTTGAAATTTGTGTGGCACGGCAATTTTAACAACGACTGTCGAACACCATCATTGAGTTGTCGCCAAATTTGGCTCCGCCTGCAGAGGCGGGGTATAGAGTGGCGGGAAGTCGTTCTTACTGACGGCTCCCCTTGATGATTCGGCCTGCACATCAGGCCGCCTGGAGGCGGAGGACTGCTCTGTCTTTTCCGTTAACTACTTCTTCAGCTGTTCTATCTCCTGGTGGTAACTCTGGAGCATCATTAGTACGGCTGGATCCATAGCTGCTGTGTTGGGGATGGCCTCTGTCGTCTCGCCAGATGCACCCTCAGGCAGGATGTCAAGCAAGACATCTTCATCTTCATCTGCCGTTATCACATTTGCTGTGAGAATAACGGCCTTGTCATGCTGTTGGAGGCAGGGCAGGGCTTGATTTCCCTGGGTTGCTGCCAGCATCTGTTTCGCGGCCTCCACTCTTCGAGTGCTCGGCCCCGGTCTGTCGGCTAGCCAGGACAACTCTTGAGGCTCTTCGGACAGTTTTCCATAATGGCCATCTATCCCGGCCATATTGCATGTGAAGATCTACATCTTGGGCCTCTGTCTGTGAACCGTCCTCTTGGCATTCTCCGGGAAGGTAAGCCTTTTGAACACAGAGATCCTTTTCTTTTCCCCTTGACGGGGGATAGTGTCATCGGCTTGAGTATCAGAGCCGTCTCTATATCCATTGTCATCAACTGGTGACGTCATCCTCCTATCTTCTTCTTCTCCCGCTGCCATTAATGGACAGTGGTCTTCTTCAGCTGCGGCTGCCTACAACAGCCGTTGTTGGCCCAAAGAGGGGTTGCCCAACCCCCTAAAATAGCTTCTGACCATATTGGTCATTTCATCTTGCCCTCGGCCCGAGTGCGGGGTCGGGGACAGTTGTTGACCTCTCATCGGAGGAATGTGAGTAAACCGAGCCCTCTCGGCAGTCTGCTGTAATCTTCTTCCCACAATGGGGATATTGGCTTGTCAGGCGCAGGCCCTAAAGCTTTCTCGGCGTGGCGGATCCACGATTGTCTCTTCCTTCCTTGTGATAAGGTTCCTCTTGTTGTTTTCTTCTGCTCTGGTGGATCTGGGGTGATACTGCACTGGAGCTTCTTGCTGGACAGGCTGGACCTTTTTGGGGACCCAAACCTATTTGAATCTTCTTGGCTTAGGAGCCAACATCCTCTGGCCATGACAGTCGGCTTCTTCTTCTTCGTCCCTTCTTCCAGCGAGAGCCTGGTAGGAGTTACGGACTGGCACAGTAGGGATTACCCGGTCCGGGCTCACTCGAGCCTTGCGCCCGTCCAGAAAGACACGGAGGCCACCGACCAGCATAGACTTGCCGGATGTGGAGGGTCATCCGGTCAAAGCAGCATCAACCTTCCTTCAGGGGTTCCGGTGTCGGCGTCTCCCGAAGCTCTTGGCAGGGACGGGGCGGGCCCCGTGAGCAATGTGATGCACCATGCAGCTGGCGACTTGGGATGGACTTGCGGATGAGTTGTCACAGTGTCGAGCCTCCGGGGCCTCGACCTTTTCAGCAACCTTTTCTTCGACGGTCTCCAGGAAATCCGTCTGCAACATGTCAACGAAGGCTAACCCCAAGAAGTTGGGGAAGCCTACAGCTGGTGGGAAATATCCGAAGACCATGGGTACCTCCAGGTACCCGTGCTCTGCATGGTCGGCTACGATTGTGGGGCCGAAGCCAACACCAGTGAGTCCGGATGATGTCATCATTTGCCTGAGACAAACAGACAAACAATCAGCATTGTTGGGGTAAGCCCCCGAAGGTATCCTCTCTTGGAAAAGAGATGAAGGGAGACTAAAGTCCCACCGGGCATGCCAGACTTGTGGGGATGTTTTTTGTTTAGGTTTATTTTACTGGGTTTATTAGGCGTGCCAGTCACCGGAGTGACGATTCATTGTGCGCTCGACCTGACTCAGTCATTTGATTGTGATATTCGTGTTAGGACCCTGAGTCCGTCATACCATAAAGGCTATGGCGTTAATTATGTCCTTCCAAAGAAGGACAACCCTTGATTAATTGTCAAGAAAGGATGCCTCGGGGGCAAAATGAGATACGACTATTACGCTAACTCCGCTAACGAGATGCGAAACATGCATAGAAAACCATGCTATGCGGGACATGATAACGGTGTTATGGCGCAGACCCGGCAGCATGTCCCCTTGTCTGGGGCTATGCCAAAGGGAAATATAGGTCATTCACCCACGAAATGTTGGGATGGAAGCCAAAAGAGAGGCGGGCGTAGCCCTGGATCCAAAAGGATTTGAATGTGACGGGACAGTGTCCGCTACCATATCGTTTGTTGATGTTCCCCTCAAAGGACCATTGGAGGACATGCAGTGGCAGAACTCTGAGGGTCCGTGGGGTGACAGAAGAAACATCGTATTCGGTATAATGTAGGGGTAAAACCCCCATTAATGTATCTCTGTGGACCTGGGTGAAAAACTATAATTCCCTCGTAAGGTGACGAAGGTTAGCATGGAAGTTGACAAGAAGGGGACATTTGAGTTTAGACTGCATTTGGGTTTAATGGGATTGTTGAGACGTCAGGCTTTCGATGGCACCTGTTAGTGAGATGAAACAACGTGGATAAGAGTCGGCGCGAGGGGATCCTGGCGCGACGGGAGGCCAAAGGGCAGACGACACGGGCGGCAGACGGCGCGGCATGGTCCCGGCGTGCCCTTCACCCGGCGCGAGTTTGGCGCCGGGAGGAGGTGGCGTCGGGAGGTGACGGCGCCGGGAGAAGGTGGAGCCGGTAGCCATTTTGTTGGTTTTCTTCAGACGTTATGAGGGGTTCTGATGAATTCAAAAGGGGATCCTCTATATTCAACGGGGATTTTATGGCAATAGTTGGGTGAGATAGAAGATGAGGGTGGACTCATTCACAAAGGGCTTCAAGGAGATCATGTAACTGTAAGGTATGTTCCCTGTGGTGGCCAAGATACCATGAGATGATATAGCTCAGCTTCTTGCCACGCAGTTAGGGGTTAAATGCAAAATTCCGATGAAAACATCATACTATGCGATCGAGTAAAAGTCTGAACAAATTTTGACAGCACCTCCCCTTATTTTGGGAGCGTGCCAAAAGGGTATTATAGGCCATCCACTCACGAACTGTCGGAGTGGAAACCAAAATGAAAGCCGGGCGTAGCTCGAGATCCAAGGGATCTAAATCATGTGGGACTTTATCCCCCCCTGTTGTGATATCCCCGGTACAGTCAACGGAGAACCTGCAATGGCAGGGATCCATGACTTGATGGGGTTGTAGAATGTATGGGAATGAACCCCTGTAATATGGCTCCTGTGAGGACGGAGGGAAAGGTAGTACGTCTCCATAGGGCAGGGTATGATGAGCAAGGTTGGCATAGCCTGGCGGCATTGGCACAAACGCATTGACGTGGCCAGAAGATGTAAAGGTATCGGCGCGAAGAAGGAGTGAGGCCTCGGCGCGAAATAGGAAACCCAACCGGTGCGGCAAGCCCTCGGCGCGAGACTTGCGCCGAGAGGTGCTCGCACCGGGAGGCTTAGGTGAGGTTTTTAGAAGGGTTTTAAGGCAAGGGCTTTGGGCGTTTGAAGAAAAAGGGTTTGTTCAACAATCTGAAGACCGTTTTGGATGATCATAGAGAGGATGATTCGGGGTGGAGACAACCTTCCTTCTGTGGCCTCACTAGGAGCAGAACCATTCACGGAAACCTCACGATCCGGATTCGTCCCTTCTCGTTTCACAGACGAGAAGCCATGAGATAGGCTGTCTCAGGCTCTCGTTGTAAGTGTAAAGTTGAAAGAATCATACGATGGAAGAACGTTCAACATAATTGGAAAATAGAGACGGTAAAGCATACGTAGAGGTGCAGCCATCAATATCCATAGCATATAGTGCAGAAGCAGAAACAAAAGAATAATGATGGGGGAGAACCCAACCCATCTTTCGTTAACTATTTCATCAGAAAAAAAAAGGGCGTACACGAGTTCAACTCGGGAGAAGAAGAAGCATACACCTACTCTATCCCTGAGGACAGGGTTACATTGGCATTCAGTGCTACAGGAGCAGAGATGCTCGAAAACAGAGATACAAAGGAAAAGGGGAATGATATTCAGACAGAGGAGAAAGGGGGAAGAGGAGCTATAGCTGCTCAGGACGTCAAACGGCACACCCCACCTGACTTCTCCCTTCGAGCCTCTGCCCCTCTCTTTTCTTCAGCTTCTATGGAGGGCTCTCGAGCTTCCCCTTTCTTTCTTTTTCTTCTCTCTTTTCTTTATTGCCTCCCTTGCCTCTCTCTTGTTTCTTCTCCTTTGTTGCCTTTTTTTGTTTCTTCGAAGGGCAGCCTTCTTATAGAGGGATGACCCTCATTCTCTCGGCCTGAGCTTCCCGGCGCGCCAGCATCCATCTTCCCGGCGTGGGCAGCCCTCGGCGCGTCTCAGTTCACATTTGGGCTTGGCCCATTTTCCTGTCATTCGACACAGGATCCACCTAATGGACTCCTTTCGACAGTGGGCTTCTTGGCATATATATTAAGACTTCATGGGGCTTGTTTAACACCTTGCATTAACAAACACGTGTGAGGCACTGTGCATCCCACCTTCGGAGAATCAGAATTATCTGAGCATCCTTTTTTTAGCAGATAGATGATTGTCTGAATGTTGGTATGGTTTTATCAGCCCGACTACCTGAATGATAGCCGTACTGGACAGCGGTCTAGCCAGAGATGGCTTTAGCCGAACAAAGTGTTAGGAATAGCGAGTCTCTTCTATTCTGATTCTCGAAACTTCCAGGGATGGAACAGGAGCCGCACCCTCGACCGGTCTTCAAAGCTATGAATTTACTTTGGTCTCTTCTGGTATATTTTGGGTGTCAACAGTACCCAAAACAACCAAATGAGAACTTTGATGCATGATTGTCTTGAGGCCAAGAGGAAGGCTTAAAGTCGACTTGGCCAGCTCTGGTGTGATGCCTTGGTAAACATGGGCTTATCCTTGAGTTGATACTGATTTGTAAGTTGGTTGTTCATGCTTTGTGCACATTGATTGTGTGAATTCTCAGTTCATACTGCTGGAAATTAAGTCTCTAATATGCAGTTTTGAATAGGCAATCTTATGTGTTTTATGTGCATCAACCTTGTCTACACATGTGCTTAGACTTGGTCCTTCATGTGCATTGACCTGTGCTACACTGGGATAGACCTGGGTTCTTCATGTGTTTAGACTTGTGCTTTATATGCATAGACTTGACTCTTTACACTATTGGGCTAAACTTAAAATTTTTGAACTGAACTTTGAACTCATGTCAGCTTGAGTGAATCAAACTTGAATGTGAACTTTAGACATGTTCTAAATCACTTACATGGATAGCTGCAACTCATCATACATACATGCAGCTCATAGGAGATTGTCTTGTGGAAGAAAATCAATGAAATTGGCCTTCTTATTTATATTGAATTGAGATTGATATGAAATTGAGTTTCTGATATTGCAGGTTGAAAGAGAGAGTCTTATGTGATGAAAAGCCCTGAAGTTAGTTTCTTCATATTTTTTTTTTATAAAATGAGACCTATGGTTACTATTGTGGGGGAGCACATTTTGTGCTACCACCATCAATAGCACCTGGCCCTAGTATTATTGCCAATGAATACATCATATATAATTTGTCCACGGGGCACTCCCCTGGAAATGGAGCAGTAAAAGATATGAATTCAAGATATCTACAAATTATATTCTCCAACTTGGAAGGCCTACCGCATCAACAGTTGCACACCCACGAGCTCGGCTGGGAAGGCTTTTCCAACTTCTGAAATCATTGCTGGACCGGGTTATACATGCATAAGAGGCCAGGGCATCCGCAACAGAGTTCCCCTCTCTGTAGATGTGCTGTACCTTCCACTTATGTTTCTTGAGAATTTCTGTAATTTCTTTCCACCATCTGTAGATTTTTCAAGGGGGAGGTTCATTAGATTGCATCATATTTGAAAGAATTTTTGAATCTGTATATATCACTGCCATAGGGAGCCCACTTTTGGCCGCCATTCTCAGCCCATCAAGAAGAGCCCTAGCCTCAGCCATTAGGTTCATGCCCAGTCCATAATAGTATGAAAAACCATATATGAATTCACCTCCGCCTCCCCTCAGGCACCCACCCCCACCAGCGGGTCCTGGGTTGCCTTTAGAGGCTCCATCAACATTGAGAGCATATCCATTATTCGGACAGTGCCATTTTATGATTTTTGGAATCTTTGCAATGATAGAATATAAGAATTCATACCGGCCCAAGGCCATTTTTTCATCATGTGAAGGTGCCATGCGGAATTGCTTCTGCTGAAGGGAATAAGCTACTTGATTTCTGATATGTTGTTGCATGGATCTGAAGGAGCTTCCCTTGTCTTCGTATTTGGATTTACATCTTTGTTTCCATATTTCCCAAATGATATGTAGCATGGATAGATTAGATGCATATCCATAGAGGTTAGCAATATTTGCGGATTTGATAATATCCCAGCATTTGGTAGTGATAGATATGGAACCCCTGCACCGGGGATCGAAGAGAAGACTGAAGTGTGTCCATAAAGCCTTAGCCATCTGACTGTCCAGGAAAAGGTGATCTAAATTTTCCTCCTGGTGGTTGTCTGTACAGCAAACACATTTTGAAGGGATGCTAATACCACACTCCTTAATTGTGCAGTCTACTGGAATTGCCAAATGAAGAAGTCTTCAGCAGAACAAAGATGCCCTTGGTGAAATACAGTTCCCCCAAATCTTGTTAAGAGAGGGTCTGTAATTACCTATAGGCCGGACTAAATTATATGCTGACTTGCAAGAGAAATGGCCATCATTTGTTGCTGCCCATACACATTTATATGTCTTTGAAATGAACTGCATAGATTTGATCATCCCAACAAAATGGTTCGGAATGTGAGACCAAACCTCACAATCTGGGTTTTGTCTGGCTTCCCACAGTGTGGTCTTCGGAGCATCTCCTTGAGGATCAATCACTGTTCCGCACCAGTTGTCTTTAAGTATATCGATGGATTTACCATCCATGGGGACCCATCTAGTGTTTTCAAGAACAAGCTGTTTTGCTTTATTGAAAACGTCTCTTCGGACACCACCCGGAAAAGGCTTGACAGCAGAGCTAAGGTGACCTTTTATGTATTTAGAATTTGCATATCTAGACCAAAGAGATGAGCCCTGGGTGATGCCCCAGATCTGTTTTGCCACCATTGCAACTTGAATGTGTTTCAGGCTCCTTATGCCAATGCCTCCCTCCTCGACAGGTTTTGTAACATTTGACCAAGAAACCCATTGTCGCTTCAAGCCATCCATTTGGCTCCAAAAGAAGTTGGCACACATTCTATTAATTATATCAATAATAGTGGATGGCAGACATGATGCACTAGCTGTGTATAATGGAATAGATTGAAGGACTGAATTGATGAGGCTTACCCTACCTGCCTGTGATAGGAACGTTGATTGCCACCCTTCCATTCTAGTACAAATCTTGTCCAACAGGCACTTGTAGTGAGATACCTTTTTCCTGCCTTCAAAGATAGGAACACCAAGATAGGAGTTTAATCCTGATTTATGCTGAAAACCGGTCAATTCAGAGATTCTCCGGATAGTTGCGCTATTTGCTTTGTTAGAGATAATGTAACTGCTTTTGCTAACATTCACCTTTTGTCCAGATGATTCCTCATAAATCCTGATAAATGATAACAATTTCCTGATATTCTTCATATGCATTGGCTTAATATTGACATGAATTAAGCTCATTACAGTGCATGTTTGATTATGACCATCAACCCTTGAAATCATGGTAAGAATTCAATGTTTGAATGTATCCCCATGTGCCTATATTGAGTTTAATTCATGTATAGCATTTCTGGGCTCAAATTAACTATCTTAGGCAGTTTTGCATGTTTCCTCAGTTGGTGTCGACACCTGGTGTCGACACCTGGTCTGGCAGATCCGAAGTAGGTCTATGCTTTGGGTTTCGTAATGCCCATCTTGAGGTCCGATTGGTTTGAGCTTCTACCCCATTACCCTTAGGGTTTCTCTTCATACTCGAAAGGAGTTTTGGAAGGGTTCAGGCATGGGGTTCTTGGTCTTGTCATATCCTTATATGCTGCTATTTATAAGATGTGAATTTGGGGTTTCAAGGGAACTCTTTTGGCTAATATCATTCTATTTCTTACAGGAGAGAAAGAAAGGAGCTTGAGAGGATTTCAACGCCAGATTTGATCTACTTCTATTGAGATTTGGAGCTTGTTGATGAAGAAGACAACAAGGGGAATAAAGTAAAGAATCTGAAAATGTCAATAAAGATAGCTCAAGGTAAAGGTGAGAAAATAAAGATTTTTGGTTGAAGTTCTTCGATTTTGATGCCAGTGCCATCTCTTGACAGATAGTGATTTTGAAGTTTTGAATACCCTTTGGTTACTTTTGACAATGTGGAAAATGAATGCTTAGCTGAAAAGAATTAAAAGATCTGAGGAGTATATATGAGAGTGTGGCCTTTGAATGCCTACTTAAGTGGAATTGCTTGTGTATGTGTGAAACCATCTAAAATTTCTGGTATATCAAAATGTGTTGCCGGAATGGTAGGTTAGGCCTATCAGAAAGGCATCACTTTGCGACTTTGCGAGAGCTGGGCCTTCAGACCAAAATCTCCGCCTCATACCAGAATTCAGAAAATTGAATGTTTGGTTCTAGAAAAATGTTAAACTGTCATTCACTGCTCATGAGTTTACAAAATCCCCGATGTCATATGATAATGCATTATTTTTTTCTGATCATCAATTCATGACTACATGGTATATAAAATGGTGATATGTGGAAGGGCAAGTCAAGCTTGTCTGAAAGTCATCACCATGTGAGAGAATGTGCCTCCGCCCGGTACCATGAATCATCTATGCATATGGCATCAAACTTAAATGAATTTTATGAAATCATGCATTGATTAAGGGGGAGTCTTGCAAGCTGAAAATTTTTAAGATTGATGTTTTTCCATCCTCTCAACATGATGAAGTTATTTTGTGGCTGAACATTTTGAGACTGAATTTGATCAATGTTCCGTGATCTTTACCATTGTGATACTCATCTTGTTGGATAAAAGCAAAAATGTTTTCAAGGAAAAGTTCAAATGTGATGATTTTGATACTTTGAATGAATTCTCTTTTCAAAATAAAATTATGTTCTCACATTAAAAAAAATTGTTGCATTAGATGCATATGGAGCTGTCTTGTGAAATCTGAAATCTTCCATCAGATTGTATGTTTGCATATCATTCTCTGCATATCATTCACATAGTACTTTTAGAAGATGAAGCTCATCGTGTGTCTTGTTGCATAGTTGGCATTTCCAGCATGCATATAGTGCATACTTTAAAATGCATCATTTTGAATATTTTATGTTGCATAAATGCCAAAATGAATATTTCCAATAATGGCATCATATCTTTGGGGCCAATATTTCAAGAACTACAATTGCATACCTTTTCATTTTGCACTGCATATTTGCATATCTCCACTGTATGCTTGCATGTTAATATATGCTAAAACCCCTTCCTTTGAAACTTGTAAGACCGAATACTCCATTGATAAATATTGTTACATCTGAGTCTTAACAAGTGTGCTTCATGTCAAACTCTCAGGGGGAGCATTTTATGCTCATAGCATTTACATAGGGGGAGCTGCACCATCTTATTTTGAGTTAAATTTTCTTCACACATGTTAAATCAAATTCGCACACCTCATGCACTCTAATGTAAAATTGAGTGTTATTCATAAGGATATAAGAATTTCATTTCAACACTCTAAAGTAATTCAACTTGCTACATGAATGACAAAGAGACAGTTGAGGAAAAAGCTGCCTGCCTCCGCATATAAAAAAAAGGATGAAATGAAAGGTAGAGCAATGCTTAGTCTCACTGAGTAAATTGGGCACATGTCACCTGAGACATGATGTGGTTCATTTTTAAAAAGTGTCGACGAAAGTACCTCTGCTCAAAAAGAAGTGAAATGGTTCAGTATTATGAGTAACCGGGGATTCTGGCATGAGCTTCATGTGTCTCCTCGCGTAAAAAGGAATTATTTGAACCTGATCATTCTTAGAAAAATTTAGATTGTCAATGTAAAAATTTTATTGAGGCAGAGCGAAGCCTCCAATACGCTGCTCTCAAGATTGAAATGCGATCTGTACAATTATTATTGTGTTTAATTGAAAATCTGGTTATCCATATTGCTAAAATTCATTCTCATGTTCCTCACTTACATATGGTAATTTGATTTGATATGTATTCTGAAAATTTGATTAACTGCATGACCTGCTGTACGTCTTCTCCTATTGATCTGCACACTCCTTAAGGTGTAATCATGAGCACTCTAATCTTAATGACTCACCTGCACTTTTCGTATATCTATCCCTTTACTCTAAATAGAATGGGGGAGCAATATTACATGTCTATATATATATGTGCTTGGAGATCAATCATACTTGATCATCTTACTTGCATTCTGCATGTCCATATTGTCCACATTTGCATTTCATAGTTGTGCAATTAGTTCATGCATATTGTGCATATTTTTTTAACCCCATTGTCCGTCGGGTTCTGTCAATGTTATTTTTGGTTTTGCTGCCATCATTGTTTCCCCATCATGATCCCCATTTCTGATTATGTCAAACGGGGAGAGAGAGTATTTTAGCATAATATTTTATCATCATCAAAATGGGGGAGATTGTTGTGTATGTGATTTTGATGATTATAAAATGACTTTGTTACTTGGCCTTGTGCTTGCCTTGTGCTTGAATGGTTATTCATGTCTTCTTGAATGGTTTTTCATGTCTTCATGTGCTTGAACTCCTTATCCTCTAGCTATGAAGTTTGAAATGGTTGTGGAGATGATTACAAAGCCTTGTACTCAATGAGAAAGCTTTTGTGAGAAACATGGTTGGATAAATGTCACATTGAGCCTCATGTTATGCATGTGTACTTCGGTAATGCTAAATGAATGATTGAGATGCAAATACCATTGTTTGCCCCTAAGGTAATGATGTGTGGATTGATAAGTTGTGATGATGATCAAATGCAATGTGACTCAATATTGTTTTACGTGGCTTTGCTCCTTACTCTCTAAATTCCAAATTTATTCTATCATGCAATGGTGAATGGTATCTGGAACTTCATGACTCTTTGTATGGACGTTTCAACCAATAAACAAGATATTGAGGATCAATGATGAATTCAAGTAAAATGATGAGGTAAACACTGATATGTTTTTGTTATGTAATATATCTCATCTTTTTCTTCTTGAATGAGCAATGGAAACAATCTTGGATAAGATCCCACTTGATAATAATTTCACAAGTCATCATGAATCTATTTAAGAAAGTGAATTGTAATGGGTTGATTTGTAAGCTCTATGTTGAAGCAAACTGACTTGTATCTGGTGCTTTGCAGGTTGGAAGAACTCCTCACAACCCCATTTAATAATGCCATAATCCATGGTGGAGTTGGAGCTTTCATTCTTAGCATAATGGGTCTTTGAGCTTTCTGACAGAGCAAGAGTCGACACCTGGTGTCGACATCTCGCTCCAGGACACAATTCCAGAAACAAGTCCAGGAGGTGTCGACACCTACCTGGAACAGGTTCTGGCAGCAAGCCAGAACACCAGGTGTCGACACCCAGTGTCCAGACTTTCTGTTTAGGGTTTTTGTGAACTTAAATGCACAAGGTGTCGACACGAGGTGTCAATGAGAAAGCTTTTGTGAGAAACATGGTTGGATAAATGTCACATTGAGCCTCATGTTATGCATGTGTACTTCGGTAATGCTAAATGAATGATTGAGATGCAAATACCATTGTTTGCCCCTAAGGTAATGATGTGTGGATTGATAAGTTGTGATGATGATCAAATGCAATGTGACTCAATATTGTTTTACGTGGCTTTGCTCCTTACTCTCTAAATTCCAAATTTATTCTATCATGCAATGGTGAATGGTATCTAGAACTTCATGACTCTTTGTATGGACGTTTCAACCAATAAACAAGATATTGATGATCAATGATGAATTCAGGTAAAATGATGAGGTAAATACTGATATGTTTTTGTTATGTAATATATCTCATCTTTTTCTTCTTGAATGAGCAATGGAAACAATCTTGGATAAGATCCCACTTGATAATAATTTCACAAGTCATCATGAATCTATTTAAGAAAGTGAATTGTAATGGGTTGATTTGTAAGCTCTATGTTGAAGCAAACTGACTTGTATCTAGTGCTTTGCAGGTTGGAAGAACTCCTCACAACCCCATTTAATAATGCCATAATCCATGGTGTCGACACCTATGCAGAGTCGTGAAAGACGACTTTCATGTCCTCGCTCCGAAAGTCCATCAAACCAAGTCAAACAGCCCTCAAATCACTCCCTAATTTGTGGATCTGGTCCCTAAGATGTCTCTTGACCGTCCCAAACTCATATATACTTCTTATTGGGTCAAAAACCTTGATTAAGAAGGTGAGATCTGAAATAATTTCTTTGGTTCTAACCCTTGTGAGTGTAGGGACGCTGCTGCAGCTCCAGGGCTTCTTCCACAACGTTTTGGGTGTGAAAGTGAAAGGAAGAAGGCTCCTTCCAAGTCTCCAAACGACCATCTACTGGAAGCTGTGTGAAAAATCAAGATACAACCATCGTCCTTGCAAGAATCGATCATCTTTCTTCAAGAACAGTTTTCATACTGCAGAAGCATTCAAATACGTTTGAAGGAGAGACAGGAGGGAGCTCTAATCACTGCAAAATCTTCCTCATTCTGATTTCTCAAAATCTTTGTTGATAGAGCTTGAAAATCTACTTTAATATATTTTTGGAGGACTTTATATGTCTTTTGTCCACTCTCTCTTGCATATATATATGAGCTGTGATTTTTGTGAAACAACAATTCTAATGCTCATATATTCTTTCGTATAGGTGAAGAAAAGAGGGAAAACGTGGTGGAGCTCTTGTAAGGAGGATATGATCTACCACCGTGAGGATCTGGAGCTCGTGGAAGAAGGAAAAGAGGAGCGCCTCGAGGAGAGGAATAAGATGATGTTGAAATCGTGAACATCCATCAACGAGTCAAGGAGAACTAGATTTTGTTGAAGAAGGGGGGCTTTATTTTTTTATGCATCTTTCTAGTTTCCATCTATAGAATTTGTTTTGGGAGGTCATAGCATATATTTGTCTTCGTTTCATATACTTCTGTAAGAATACTTTGTATGGGTGTTCGGAGAAAGGGTTCTCCGAGTGTGTGTGTTGGCGTGTGTGCGTCGATTTGTGCGGAGCATATCCGCGTGTGTGCTTGGACGTATTTTGGGGTGTGTTCCCCGTGTGTGGCTGGGAGTTTACTTCTGTGTGGTTGTGTAGGCATCACCTTACATGTGTGTGTTGGAGCCTGGCTCTGTGTGTGTGGGGGGATTTATCCCCGGGCTATTTTTACAGCAGTGAAGCCTCACCGGTTTGGTGAGGGGTGGACGTAGGGAGCCCGTCGTGGTCCCGAACAACCTTAAAAATTCCCGTGTATTGTGGTTTGATCTTTGTGTTTGTGTGGTTCACTATCTTATCTATCTTTGCAATCATCTGAGCTCGGTGAGAGTGAGTGAATTAAGTTTAAATCTGTTTAGATTAAATTCCTCAATCTTGTTAATTCCGATGTGCGCTAGTTTATGTTTTTAATTGGACATAGTTTTTACTATGAGAATCTATTCACCCCCCCTCTAGATCCGCGTTCCTACACTATGGGACCCAACACATCACACCATAGAATTCAAAGTAATCCAGCTGCAATGGGGAGAGGAAGAGAGAGGGGCGCCCATGGCTCCTTGAAGAAAATCCAATTTTTCTTGCATTAATTCTATGGAAATCACAAAATACAAGGGTTATATAACTCTACCTAAAAGACCTAATTAACCCCAGATCTAGGGTTAGGGAGGGGCAATTAAGGGATAGGAGATTATTCTCCCATGTTGTCAAAAGACAATATAAAAAATGGTAAAGATGGGGGGCGCCCTCTTCAAGTGGAGAATTTGGAATTTTCAACTTGGTCCAAGTTGAATGGTCTTGGTCAATGTTCTCCCATGGACCATGGGCCAGCCCCTGTGAGTCCTAGAACCTAGGTGGCCCAATGAGAGAGAGGGTGGGGATCTCGGCCGGGCCTACGTGGCCTTTTACAAAGAAACCCACTAATTTCTAAGGACTAACACATTGGCTTATAATTGCCATACAATTGACCTAAGGATAAAAATGTAAATAAAATATTAGTGGCCTTGCTTTGATGTCCCCATCACCCACTCAACTGGGTGCCTGGGCGGCCATCAGTCTGGCCACCCAGCAGACATGGGTGGCCACTCCTTTGGCCACCCAGTCAGACTGGGTCACAGATAGCAGGGCAGTTAGACCTCTGGTCACCTGCAGCTGGGTGGCGAGACTCCTAACCGGCCAACGGACCTGGGTGGCCAGCCCTCTGGCTGCCCAGCTCTGGGCTCGACGTCCACCCATGTGGTCACCTCCTGCTAGGTTTGACATAACTGTACCTCCCCGCAAAGTCGATTCCTCCCCCCATTCACCTCAATATGAAGGGGAAAACAAGGGAAATCAATCCCTGGGCATCCATACATCCGGGAAACCACTTTTAAACTATGAATCTGAGCTCGAATAGATCTAAACTATCTCACATCTTGGAACATGGATGTTTCCCAAAATGAAGAATAGTCTCACTCTCAACCTCACCGTAGCATGGATTCGCGAGGAAAACACGTGGGAGTGCCAGAGAACCGTCCCCCTACCTTTTCAAAGCTTTGCACTGCCAAAAACCCTTGAAAACACTGATCCTCCCCGCAGCTGGCTCCTACGACCACGATCGCTCCCACCTCTCCATTCACCGTCGCTCCTCGCCTTTGTCCTCGCAACACGCCGTCGCCATCGCTCCACCACTTGCCCTCTCATCGCCATCGACCGCCAGAGGTAAGAAAGGGAGAGGGGGAGAGTGACGGGAGAGTGAGAGAGAGGGGAAGACGTGAGAGGGAGAGACAAGAGAAACGGAGGGAGAGGAGGATTAAATAGGGTTTTTATTTTTCAATTTATAAAATTCATGTTAACTCTGAAAATTATATTTTGACTCATAAAAATTCTAGAAAAAAGTAAAGCCGCTCAACGTGCCACTACGGACCTGAAATAATTCTCATAAATACCGTTTAAGGGTTTGAAGATTCAGTATTAAATTCTAAAAATCAACATGGACACGATCCGCAACCCACGAAAATACGATCTGAGGCCTGAATGCATTATAGATGAGGCTCTACAGGATGAATTTCAAAGTCGCCTTGCCAGTTATTTTGGCGAGCGGCTCTGCCTCAACCCACTTGGTGAAGTAATCGATGGTGACAATTAGAAACCTCTTCCGTCCCTAAGCTTTTGGGAAGGGACCAAGGATGTCCACTCCCCACCTGGTGAAGGGGTGAGGTTCCATTAGGCTATGGAGCTGAGTCACCGGTTGGTGATGGAGGTGTCTGAACCGTTGTCACTGGTTGCATTGGCACACGTAGTCAAGGTTGTCCTTCTGCATGGTAGGCCACGAATACCCTTGGCAAAGAAGGCTCCTGGCGAGTGCCCGTCCTTCGACGTGGCTGCCACATAGCCCTTCGTGGACCTCGTGGATGACCAGCTCAGCTTCAGAGGGGAGGAGGCACTTAAGGAGTGGTTGAGAGAGGGAACACCGGTAAAGGCATCCGCCTATGAGGGAGAAGTGGGCAGCCCGTGCTCTGACTCACCTCGCCTCCACTCGGTCCTCTGGCAGCTGCTATCGGACTAGGTAGTCGAGGATGGGGTCCATCCACGACAGTTCATGGTCAATAGCATTGACCCGTGGCTCGGACTCCCTGATGCTAGGCCGCTAGAGTTCCTCAATCAGAACTGACCGAGAGCTAGTCAATGTCATGGACGAGGCAAGGCGGGATAGGGCATTAGCTCTCTGCCCTCGGGATGTGCACGATCTCGAAGTACTCGAGGCCTGAAGAGGCCTCTTTGACCTTCTAGAGATAGCTGGACATGGTCGGCTCCCTGGCCTTATACTCCCCCTTGACCTGGTTGGTGAGTAGAAGCGAGTCGCTGAAGGTTCAGAGGTGGAGGGCTCTGAGGTGTTTGGCCATATTGATGTTGGACATGAGAGCTTCATACTCAGCCGCATTGTTGGTGGCCAGTGTTGTGCCCCAGACTATTTTGACAAAGATAATGAGTGAAAAAGTCATGGTTCAGATTATATGATCTGCATTGATTTATATTTGATGAATGTGGGTTTGAATGATAAAATGAATGCTTGAGAACTTAAGTCATGTTATAAGGAGCCTAAGTCACATGATGAATGAGTTTAACTGCACAGATGTTGTGCCTCATTGCACTACATTGCATAGCTGTTTTGCATTGGATTGAATGGATGCATTAACTGATTCTCTTGATGTGGAATGACTTGAGAATTTCAACTACTAACCTTGAGTCTGAGATGAATGGAAATTTGAGAGTGCATGATCATTGTGGAGATTTTCACTCAATTACTCAAGGCCATGGTATGAACAAATGTCTACTTGGATTTCAATGTGGATGGATTGATTTGGGTTGAAATCAGGTTTTGTTATGGCTATCTGAGTTATAAGTACATATTTGATTGATCTTGATACTTTGTTTCATGAATTGTGAAGTTGCAATGTTTTTATCAAGCTTTTCCATCTGTCAAGAAAAGTGTCGACCCATGGGGTCGACACTAGTTTGGACCTTCTCTGCTTTGCGTTAACTCTTCTAACGCTGGCAGAAACACCAGGGTTCTATTATTTAACAAAGGTAGAAGCCTCGTGAAAAAGTGTCGACTTCGAAAGTCGACACTTTTAGGTAAGTTTGTCCTTATCTGTGAACACAGAACCTTCGGGAAAAAGTGTCGACCTCAA
Source organism: Amorphophallus konjac (assembly GCA_022559845.1). Taxonomy (NCBI): domain Eukaryota; kingdom Viridiplantae; phylum Streptophyta; class Magnoliopsida; order Alismatales; family Araceae; genus Amorphophallus; species Amorphophallus konjac. The sequence goes on along the minus strand of CM040126.1, from coordinate 428,859,854 downwards.
GAGTCGACACTTTTCACCACGAATGTTGTTCCGTTCAGAGGCCAGAATGCTTGGGAAAAGGTGTCGACTCAATGATTCGACACTTGTTTCATGCGTGTTGATTTTATGTGTTCTGGTAGAACACTCGTGAAAAAGAGTCGACTCTAAGAGTCGACACTTTTTTCGAGTGTCTTTATCGGGTTTTTGTATCTGAACTCGAACCCTCCTATCTTAGGTCCGATTGGCTTGCTTGATTACTATAATGGCCCTAGGGCATCCACCATCCTTTATACTGGTATAAAAGGGGTTTGGAGAGGGCTTTTATGTCTTTATGTAATGTTATCTCTTGACTATATATCGCCGCCTTTTCCATCCAATCGAAAAACAACCTTAAGCTTCTAACGTGTTATCTTCTTGCAGGAGAGGAAAGGGCTTTGCATTCTACTGGAGGAGAAGGAAGGCAACGCCGAAATCATCCCTCATGAGCCCAAGCCAAGATCTGGAGGCCGCGTTCGGCGTCCTCTTCATCCTCTACTTTGGGCGCATCATAATCTTCAACACCGGCTTCTTCCTCCTCTCGGTTCTATCATTCTAGTGCTACCTTCTCTAATCTCCATGTTTGGTTAAGGATTTATGGGGAAGATCATGTCGGATATCATATCTTGTGCTTAGATTTCTATTCTCAGACTGGGCTTTGTAATTTCCATCTTATTGTCTCTTTAGACGATTTCGGAGCTTGCTCCGAGTGTGTGTGGGGTTTCTCGTCATCGAGCGAGAACCCACGTGTGTGGGCCGTCGTTCCCGTGTGTGGTGGTTGGTGCCGTCGTGCAGCGTGTTTTAGTGAAATCCTCTCGAGGTGAGAGGGGTGGACGTAGGACGGCACTCAGTGCGTCCGAACCACCTAAAAATCACTGTGCCATGGTTTGCTCTTTGTGTGGTTGTTGATATTTTCTATCCGTTCGTATTACGAGTGTGAGTCGGTGAGACGAGAGTTTCATTAACTGTCTGCTTGTTCATTGTTATCCGAGTGATTATTTTTTTACGCTGAGAAGTTGTGAGAGCTTGCTTGCTAATCATTAATACATTTCTATAAAGCTTGATCTAGGTTTTATTTACCATCTCTGTGGTTTGCCTTAATTCAGTTTAAAATTGTCGAAAGGGTGGGCAATCAATTCACCCCCTCTCAGTTGCCTCCTAACCGGGCCAACAATTGGTATCAGAGCCTCGGCTCTATTTTCATCTAGAAACCTAGCGGTTTAGTGAGATATGTTAGGAATGGCCAACAATATGAACAGGGGGTTAATGCCCGAAGGGCATTCCATTCATAGGCCACCTTTCTTTGATGGTAGTAACTACCCTTATTGGAAGAATAGGATGACCGTCTTCCAACGTGCTCAAAGTCATGAAATATGGACTGTCATTAAGAATGGTCCATATGTTTTACACCCAGATGAAGATATGTGGGATGATGATAGTATCAAGAAAGCCACTATTAACTTTAATGCTTTAAACATTATTCAGTGTGCTATTCACCCTAACGAGTATGCTCGTGTCTCCATGTGCAGCAGCGCAAAAGAAATGTGGGACAAGCTCAAGCTTATCTACGAAGGTACCACAGAAGTCAAGGAGACGAAGGCGAACATGTTGATCCATGACTACGAGTTGTTTCATATGAAGGAGGAAGAGAGTATCTCCGAGATGTTCGCACATCTCATGAAGATCACAAATGGATTGAAGTCACTCAGAAGAGAGTTCAAGGACACTGATTTGGTAAGGAAAGTGTTGAGGTCCCTATCACCAAGCTGGCACACCAAGGCGACTGTGATAGAGAATTCTAAAGACTTGTCTACCCTCACCGTGGATGCACTCATAGGGTCGTTGATGGCCTATGAGATTAACATAAAGAGAACGGAAGAGGACACAAAGAAGAAAAAGTCCGTTGCATTGAAAGCTTACATGGAAAAAATTTCAAGCCAAGAGGATTCTATGGGAACCACCGACGATGAAGAGGTTGCCATATTAACAAGAAGAGTAAGATAGTTCTTGCGCCAAAGAAGATGATTTGGAGGAAAATTCAAGAAAGGAAGGAAGCAGCCGAAGCAGAAGAATGAACCATTAAAAGCGGCGGAAGTGATGTGTTATGAGTGTAAGAAGATGGGGCACATGCGAGGTGAATGCCCCGAGCTGCAAAAGAAGAAAGGAAAGATGGTGAAAGGCAAGAAGCCCAAGGTGATGAAGGCTACATGGAGTGACGAGGACGAGGATGAGCCTACATCCGATGAAGAAGAAAATATTGAAGAGCTGGTAAAGAACATGTGCCTCATGGCCAGGAGCGATCAGGAATAGGTAATCTCTGACTCAGAGCTTATTACTAATGAATAATGGGAGCTTGCCTATGAGGAATTAGATGAAAAGTACACAAGAATGAAAAATGAAATAGAACTCTAAGGAAGAAAATCCATGAAATCTTGCACTCATCTAATTCATGTGAGAAATGTAGTCTGTTTGAGATGCAAGTAAAAAAATTTCAAAAATGCAAATGAAGTTTTGGAATCCAAATTGACTTTGTTCGAAGATGAAATTGCATGCCTAGATGTCGAAAAGAAAAACGCTTTTAAACTCAAAGATGAAATCCAAGAAAGGCATGATTTGTTGAAAAATGAGCTGGAAAAGTTGAATGCCAAATTGATTGAATGTGAGAAAGTGAAGAATACAAGTGAGAAGATGTCGAAAGGAAAAGAAAAACAACATGTGAAGAGTTCACAATTTGTGCATGGCAACAAGAATGGTTTTCACTATGCTGTTAAAAGTTCATTTCATCATGGAGAATGTTCACACACACACCATGATACATCAACTGTTAATTCTAGTTTCCCCTCCACTTTTAAGAATGTAAACAACAGAAGCAATTTTGGTAGGAGGAGACCCACTTATTTTTATTGTGGGAAGATAGGGCATGACATGTACATATGCCAGTTAATGCAATATGATGATGACATATTTTTCAATAAATACAATCAATCTTTTGGAAATGCGAACATCACAGGACCCAAGCTCGCTTGGGTACCCAAATAAAAATGAGCATGGTTGCTTATTGGTGCAGGTCTGCATGAAGGCGGGATAGAATAAATGGTACCTGGACAGCGGATGTTCTAAGTACATGACGGGGAATAAATAACTTTTTGTAGACCTTGCAGAGAAAAATGGTGGTACGGTAATTTTTGGTGGATATGACAGAGGTAAGATAATCGGAATTGGGAGAATTAGTAAGGATCTCAACTATTGCATTGAAGATGTTTCACTCGTTAGAGGTCTTCGCCATAACTTGCTTAGTATTAGTCAACTCTGTGACAAGGGTCACAAGGTTATTTTTAAGTCTTCTCAGTGCACCATTGTCGATGCTAAGTCACTTGAAGTCAAATTCATAGGAGTGAGGAGTAACAATACTTATCAGGTTGACTTTGATAAAAGTGCTTCTGAAAAATTATGTTTAGTTGCTAACAAAGCTAAAGATGTCTGGTTGTGGCATCGCCGTCTTGGGCATGCCAGTCTTAATGTCATTAGGAAGCTGAATCGTCATGGTTTAGTTAGAGGTCTTCCTAGTTTAAATTCTGAATCATCAAAAATTTGTGAAGCATGTAATAAAGAAAACAAACCACAACTTCTTTTAAATGCAAAAATGTTGTGTCAACAGAAAAACCCCTTCAATTGTTGCATCTGGATTTGTTTGGTCCCACCAGGACTCGGAGTCTTGGAGGGAAGCTTTATGGTTTCGTGATTGTCGATGATTTCTCGCAATATACATGGGTTTTGTATCTAGCTAACAAAAGTGATGCATGCAATGAATTCATTGATTTTTATGCTAGAGTTCAGAGTGAAAAAAGATATTCAATTCAGAAAATTCAAAGTGACCACGGAAAAGAATTTGAAAATCATGCGTTTGATGTATTTTGTAGGAAGCAGGGGTATGAGCACCAATTCTCATCACCAAGAACCCCGCAACAGAACGGTGTGGTCGAGAGGAAAAATAGGACGCTCGTGGAGATGGCGCGTACCATGCTTGCGGAGAACGGCCTTCCACGGTACTTATGGGCAGAGACAGTGAACACTGCCTGCTACATCACAAATCGAGCAATGGTAAGACCGATCCTTAAGAAAACTCCTTACGAGCTGTATAAAGATAAGAAACCCAACATATCACATTTTAAACCATTTGGATCTATTTGTTACATTTTGAACAATGGTAAAGACAATCTTGAAAAATTTGATGCGAAGAGTGATAAAGGGATTTTCCTCAGGTATTCTCTATCCTCTAGAGCTTACCGTGTTTATAACACTAGGACACTTGTTGTCGAGGAGAGTCCGCATGTTGTTGTTGATGAATATACAATGAGGAAGTCGAATGATAATGATCATTTTATTGTTACAGGTGAGAATGAAATTGAAAAGGGAGAGTCGAGTAAACAAGGTGAGGCAACAAATCAAAATGAAGAAAATGAGCAAGAGGAGGAAGCACAACAAGAAGAACAAGTGCATCCGACCCTTCCACACCAATGGACCACACACAAGGATCATCCGTTGGAGAATGTGATCGGCGGTGTGGATGAAGGAATTCGAACGCGGGCTTCAATGAGGGAAGTTGAAATTCACGATAACTTAGCTTTACTTTCTAGCATTGAGCCTAAGTCTTTAGATGATGCATTGAATGAATATTCTTGGGTTCTCGCCATGCAAGAAGAACTACACCAATTCCAAAGGAATCGGGTGTGGTTCCTCGTGCCCCGGCCTAATAACCATCCTATAATCAGAACTAAGTGGGTTTTCCGAAACAAACTTAGTGAAGATGGAGTGGTTGTGAGGAATAAGGCAAGGTTAGTAGCCAAGGGATACTCTCAAGAATTTGGTATTGATTTTGGTGAATCCTTCGCTCCTGTGGCTAGATTAGAAGCCGTTAGAATCTTACTTGCTTATGCTTGTCACAGGAACATCAAGCTATTTCAAATGGACGTGAAGAGTGCCTTCCTCAACGGGATTATCAAGGAAGAAGTGTATGTGGAACAACCACCGGGATTCGAGGATGAAACATTTTCGGACCACGTGTACAGATTGGATAAGGCACTGTATGGTTTAAAATAGGCTCCCTGGGCATGGTACGATCGTTTAAGTTCATTTCTTATTGATAATGGCTTCAAACGAGGTAACATAGATCAGACTTTATTTACAAAGACTTGTGACCAACATGCCTTAATTGTTCAAGTTTATGTAGGCGATATAATTTTTGGAGCTTCTGATTTAAAATGAATGATGATTTTGCCCAACTCATGCAGGGAGAGTTCGAGATGAGCTTGATGGGAGAGCTCACCTTCTTCTTGGGATTGCAAATAAAATAACTGGACGATGGCATCTTCATTCACCAGAAGAAGTACACACAAGATATCGTCAAGAAGTTCTAACTGGAGACTGCCAAACCCTTTGCTACACCCATGTCCACCTCATAGAAAATGGAAGAAGAAAAAGGTAACAAAATCGATCAAAAACTTTTTAGGGGTATGATTGGTTCACTGCTATACCTGACTGCTAGTAGGCCTGACATCCATTTTAGTGTCTGTCTTTGTGCAAGATATCAATCTTGTCCTAGGGATTCTCATTTGTCGACTGTGAAAAGGATTTTCAGGTATTTGAACGATACACCTGACCTTAGTTTGTGGTATCCAAAAAATAACTCATTCGATTTACATGCTTTCACTGATTCTGATTATGCTGGATGTAAAATGGATCGTAAAAACACAAGCTGTCACTGTCAATTTCTAGGGGCTGCTTGGTTTCATGGGCCTCAAAGAAACAACATTGTGTGGCTCTATCAACTTTCGAAGCCGAATATATGGCTGCCGGTAGTTGTGCGGCTCAAGTGCTTTGGATCCAACATCAATGGCTTGATTTTAGTTTTTGTTTGAAAAATACTCCCATTATGTGTGATAACATGTCTGTAATCAATCTGTCCAAAAACCCTGTCCAACATTCTCGTACCAAACACATTGAGGTTAGACACCATTTCATACGAGATCATATAAATAAAGGTGATTTTGAGCTTGTTTTTGTTTTTGTTGACACAAAACACCAACTTGCAGATATTTTTACTAAACATTTAAATTCTGATCAGTTTTGTTTTCTTAGGAGAGAATTACGAGTGTGCAGGTTAGAGAGTTAAATCCTTTTGAGTTGGTTTGTATATACACACTTTTTACAATTCCTCATAAAGAAATTGTTCATACTGCTTTATCTTTTGCACATAAGAAGTTTTTCTATAGCATATACACTTCAAATCTTGCTTTTTGTGCATATCAAAGTGAATAACGATTTACTTTTCATACATGCTTTTATCTTTTCGCATCCGCATGTACATAAATGCATATACTTCATATTCGTGTGCATGAAGGCCATGATTCACCGGTATATCAAATGTGGTGGGGACACCACCGGGTCCACTACCGGGCCCACTACTCGGATCCGACGCCGCACCACCCCGACTGCACCGAGATTATCGCTCGGAGATCCTTCCTGAAGACTCGGCTTATGGCTATGGTAGTATATTGCGTATTGAGTATATGTATTTGTGTGTGTATGTATACATGTATTCCTACATGCATGTATTTTTCCTTTCGTCTTATTAGGCTAGTCATAGTCAAATAAAATGTGTGTAAATTTTTGTATTTTATTTGATTAAAACCCACAAGTCAAAGTGAGGTGGGTGGGTTTTATTTTATTAGGCTAGGATAGATATGCAAATAAGGGAAATAAGGAAGGTATGTGTGTAATGGGCCTTTGCTATAAATAGGAGGCCAAGGGTGTGTTACGAGACATGAATGAATGTTGATATATGAATGAGATCTTATTTTGTGAGAGTTCTCCCTCTTGCATTTTCTCCTTCCCTCTTTCTCATTTTGTGAGTTTGAGTGTCGCCCGGTGTGAGACCGTCCGGTGTGAGGCTGAGCTGTGTGAGATAGCAGTTATCCGTTCTCGTCCTGTTCGTGATATTGGAGTGCCGTCGATCTATTCCCACGTCGCCGCCGCGTCAGATTAGTATCAGAGCCCAACAACGGAGACTCCAACCCCGACGTCCCCGTCATCTCCTCCTCTCTCTTTTGATTGTTAAAAGCAAAAAAAAAAATAGAAAAAAGAGAGAAAAGAGAAAAGGAAAAGAATAGTTGAATTTTATTGATTGAGAGAAGAAAAAAATTTAGAAAAAAAACCTAATTTTCTCTCCTTATTTATCTCTCTCTCTCTCTCTCACTCGGTTTCTCTCTTTCTGTTACTCTATCTTTCTCTATTTTTCTCCCTCCCATTCTCGGTTTCTCTCTCTCCCCCCTTCTCTCTCGGGTTATCTCTCCCTCTCTCCGTTAGTTTCTCTCTCTCTCTCCCTTAATCCCTCTCCCCTACGTGTCTTTCCCTCCCGCACACAACAGCACCCCCCCTCTGCAATCGCCGGCCCCGACCGCCCCCCGCCCCCGCCCCCCCACGTCGTCTTCCCCGCCTCCGGCCGCCACCGGAGCCCCGCGGCCGCCCACGCGAATCGGCCTGCCAGCGCCCGCCGCCCTTGCGACTGTCGCCGTTGCGACTTCCCCACCTGCGGCCGCCGCCGAAGCCTTGCGCCCCAGGCCGCCGGCCACTCGCCTCAGCGACCAGCCGCTGCCGCGCCCACCCGGCAGGGCCGCCGTTGTCGCCTGAGTGCGCCCAAGCGCGCTGCCCCGTGCCCGAGCGCACACCCGTCTGCGCCGGAGTGCGCGTCCGCCGCCTGCCAGCCCGTGCCCGCGGCACCCCGCCTGCCGCGCCCAGACACGCCCGGGCCGTGCCCAGACGCGCCTGCCCTGTCAGTTCCGGCCCCGCCCGTAGCCGCGTCGCTGCCGACCGCTGCCACCGCACCCGTGCGTCGCCCCGTGAGCCTAGGCCTCCGCGTCCCCCCCGTGCGCCAGCCTCGCCGGCACCTGCGCCCGCCACCCCCACACCCACCAGCGTGTGCGCCCGCCTTGCAGACGCGTGCGCCCTCCTCTGCGAGTGCGCCGGCGTGCACCCGACCACCTTCACCATCAGTCGCCCACGGCCACATTGACCTCTGCGAACCCAACCACTCCCATCCGTGGCTTGTGCTGACAATGAAAGAGAGTGAAAAAAATATAAAAGAGTTTGAAAGAGTCACAAAAAAAGGGAAAGGTTTGAAAAGTCAGAAAAGGATTGGAAGAAAAAAACGTGTGAAAGTTTCAAAAGGGGTTTGAAAAAAAAAAGGAAAAGAGATTTGAAAGTTGACAAAAAAGAGTGTGAAAAAAGTCAAAAAAAAGAGTAGGTGGAGTTTGAAAAAAAAGGGATTTGAAAAAAAAAGTTAAATATATATATATATAATATATATTTGGGATATATATAATCTTAATATATATCTATATCTATATATTTATATATATCTTTTAACTTATTGATCATGGCACCTAATGTCCACAACAACGATTGCCCGGTGCCCGAGTCGCCGGATAGCCGACATAAGTTCCGTAGATTACGGAACGTGCATACCCAAGAGTCTCCCTGTGCGGAGAAATAAGATTGATTTGTTCCCCTGCGAGGGAAATTTTCATAATTGAGTGGTTTGTAATAAATTATATCCTCCCTGCGCGGAGTGAATTCATTGTAACTGTGAAGCTTCGTCGACGACCGTGCGGGCCCGCACGTCCCCGCTCGCCTTCGTCTCCGGTCGAAATTAGACTTTTCAGTCTAGCTAGGTATGTGCTCCAATCATTTGCTCATCTAATATCTTTTCAATTGCCGCGCGACGAAGTGAGAGAGAGCCCGATCCATACAGCCAGTCTCCTGAGTGCATCGCTGTGGACGGCGAGAGAGAGCTTGCTTGCACCCATCCTTAGGCCCTAGACTGCCGCATTCCCCTAATTGTCAGGAGGTAATTTCACGACTACTTCGCCTACAGGCGAGTAACTTTTCCCTGACCGATCTCTTCACATTGACCCTTTGTATATCCGCTGGGTCCACAACTTGCTAATTTTCGATCTCAGGATTGCATCACCTAGGTCCAAGCTCGTGCATGCCACGTTGGTCTAGGAATTCATCAGGCCGTCTAGAGCGCATTTCAACTCTACAAACACCCATGGAACAGGAAAGATATATAGCCGATCCTGACCTCATCACCCAATTTGAGGAAATGGATGCAATATTTGATGACACGCATGTCGAGTACATGCAGGTTGGAGACATTACCGAGAGTTCTAGCCATAAAAGATTAGGTTTAGTTCGCTGTATCTCAACACCCCAGGAGGACGATTGACGTAGAACCTCTATCTTCCAAACCTATATCATGGTGAACTCTCATCCCTGCAAGGTAATCCTTGACAACGGGAGCTGTATCAATGCAGTCTCTTTAGACTTTGTCTCCCGTTTAGGTCTACCTACGCACCCTCATCCAAGGCCATACAACATGGCTTGGGTCGATGATACTTCTATCCCAGTGACCACCACATATGTCATTCCCATCCAATTCCAGTCCTACCAAGGATAAATCTTATGTGACGTAATGCCTATGAAGGCCGAGAGCGTCATCTTAGGACGACCATGGATCTATGATGTAGACCTCGCTACCTTTGGTCGGTCCAATCAGTGTTCCTTCTCTCACAACGGGAAGAAGATTCAGTTGTACCCGGCACCCCCAAAGGTGACCCCGGGAAAGAGTTCCACCTCCACCCCCACCGGAACTCCCAAAATTCAGGAGAATCCCCAAACTCCCACTGAAGGGAAACCTCCCCTTCCCTCTTCTCCTGCCTCTATCACACCCGTTTCTAAGGCCCCTAAGCTTAGTCATGACCTAGTTAGGTGCCTTGACTCCATAAATGTCGGTGAGCTAAACAAAGGGGTTGCTGAGGGTGCTCCTGTTTTGGCTGTTGACGTCACCATCACACCCGAGGAGTCTCGAGTCTCAGTCCCAACTGAAGACCCGGACATACTGCCGGACTTCCAAGGCATCGTCCCCGAGGACTTGCCTTCTCAACTCCCTCCCATGCGTGATGTACAACACGCTATTGAGCTTACCCCTGGGTCCACCCTACCCAACCTTCCCCTCGAGTCTATACTGTCCAAGTCAGCCGAAGAATTTGCACAACACGTCATTAGTCTACATGAGTCAACTGATTCGCATAGGCATCACCATGAATCTCAAGGTGACTTTGTTATGGTACGGGTCTAGCCCGAACGACTCCCCTCGGGAGCCGTTAAAAAGTTACAAGCATGTAGTGATGGTCCCTTCCCAATCCTGCGGAAGATTGGCGCCAATGTCTATATTGTGGATTTACCTCCCGAATACGGGATTAGCTCGACTTTTAATGTAGCAGATCTAGTGGCTTACAAGGAACCCACAGCGATTCCTAGTGACCCTTTCGAGCCTTCTCCTCCCATTGAGAGTGAGCCCACCCCTGTGCGTCCCACAGCCTAGAGAGCTCCGCGCGAGCACATTGAGAGGATACTGGATGAGCAGGTGACCACTACACGGAGTAGGGTGTACCAGCGCTACCTTGTCCGCTGGCGGGACGGTCCACCTTCTGATGATTCCTGGATCAGCCGGGAAGATCTCCAGCGCCTCGATCCAGATCTGTTGGAGCTCTACCACAGCAGTGTTCCCCCTTACTCGACGGAGTCGAGTTCCAGCCGCCCCGGGAGGGTTGGTGGGGACACCACCGGGTCCACTACCGGGCCCACTACTCGGAGCCGACGCCGCACCACCCCGACTGCACCGAGCTTATGGCTCGGAGATCCTTCCTGAAGACTCGGCTTATGGCTACGGTAGTATATTGCGTATTAAGTATATATATTTGTGTGTGTATGTATACATGTATTCCTACATGCATGTATTTTTCCTTTCGTCTTATTAGGCTAGTCATAGTCAAATAAAATGTGTGTAAATTTTTATATTTTATTTGATTAAAACCCACAAGTCAAAGTGAGGTGGGTGGGTTTTGTTTTATTAGGCTAGGATAGATATGCAAATAAGGGAAATAAGGAAGGTATGTGTGTAATGGGCCTTTCCTATAAATAGGAGGCCAAGGGTGTGTTACGAGACATGAATGAATGTTGATATATGAATGAGATATTGTTTTGTGAGAGTTCTCCCTCTTGCATTTTCTCCTTCCCTCTTTCTCATTTTGTGAGTTTGAGTGTCGCCCGGTGTGAGACCGTCCGGCGTGAGGCCGAGCTGTGTGAGATAGCAGTTATCCGTTCTCATCCTGTTCGTGATATCGGAGTGCCGTCGATCCATTCCCACGTCGCCGCCGCATCAAAATGTCGATTGCCAAAGGTTGGAAAATGTCCAGCTGGAAGCTTTCCCTATGCGTGAGTTTGGTCTTCGGACCTACGTTCTCCGTCACGTACCGGTAATCAACTTGCTTGAAAATATCATTTTGACATCTTGCTTGAGTGTATATAGATTACACACCTTTCAGCATTGATATCTCCTATGACCTTACTCTCTTCCTAAATAAAAATGCTTTGATGTAGACATGTTGTTACATGGCACATATTAAGGGGGAGGTTTTTGTTATAACAGTGCATACACTTAGGGGGAGACATTACAATGAATAGGCTAATTCATCTCTTACATTCTATGCAATCTCTCACACAATTTGCACGTTTGAGTTTAATGATTCTAACAAATAAGGATTTCATTTATTCCACTTAACACATTTTAGGGCTCTGGATCCCCTACATAGAAAACATGTGTCTTGTGAGGAAAAAGCTGTCAGTCCCTTCAAAAATGTCAATAAGTGTGATTTGACATTAAGTAAATCGAGAATCCCCCCTGAAATAAATGAGAAAACTTGCATTGAAAAGTGTCCTATTCACATAATCATAAGTGACGATACCGAGTAACCAGGAAATGCCCCTGAAACAAAGGTTATGACTCGTGTCAAAATGTTAGTCATTTTCTCATTTAAAAAGGAAAATAATTTTGGGGTTGTGCGAAGCTACCAAAAGTCGAGCACATTGTATAGAAGTGTAGGGAGAAAAAGTTCCTATTTATGTTCTTTAGAAAATCTGAAAATCCATGCTGTCTAGATTTCATTACTCATACTTCACATACACATCTAGGGAGTGATTGTACGAATGTACATCTTGAATCAGTCATATTTCATGAGTCTTGCAGTACCACTTCTTGTAAGCACTACCCTTTTACTATTGCTCATGAAACTCATGTTCTCGGTCTATAACATATTTCTTACCCTGTTCATAGAGAACATGCTTGCTACTTTATAAAATAATGAATGCATATGTGCTTGGCTACTCATTCCATGCTTTTCATATGCATTTCATTGAGTCAACTGTGCATATCCGGTTTTGCTTCCATGTTTCTCATAATCCCATGTTTGACTCTGACAAAAAGGGGGAGAAATAAGTTCAGTTTGCATGATGCTTTGCATGTTGTTAATGCTTTGTTCTGTCTGGTTCTGACAAAAAGGGAGAATGCATGATGCTTGTTAAGCAGCTTCTACTATTTTGAATGGAATTCATGAGAGCTGAAAGCTGAAAATGTTGCTTTGATTCAAAGGGTCTTATCTTTCATGCAAATCTTGGTGATTTTTCTATAGTTTTATCTTCGTCAAAAAGGGGGAGATTGTTGTGCCCCGGACTGTTTTGACGAAGATAATGAGTGAAAAAGTCATGGTTCAGATTATATGATCTGCATTGATTTATATTTGATGAATGTGGGGTTTGAATGATAAAATGAATGCTTGAGAACTTAAGTCATGTTATAAGGAGCCTAAGTCACATGATGAATGAGTTTAACTGCACAGATGTGCCTCATTGCACTACATTGCATAGCTTTTTTGCATTAGATTGATTGGATGCATTAATTGATTCTCTTGATGTGGAATGACTTGAGAATTTCAACTGCTAACCTTGAGTCTGAGATGAATGGAAATTTGAGAGTGCATGATCATTATGGAGATTTTCACTCAATTACTCAAGGCCATGGTATGAACAAATGTCTACTTGGATTTCAATGTGGATGGATTGATTTGGGTTGAAATCAGATTTTGTTATGGCTATCTGAATTATAAGTACATATTTGATTGATCTTGATACTTTGTTTCATGAATTGTGAAGTTTCAATGTTTTTATCAAGCTTTTCCATCTGTCTGAAAACGTGTCGACCCATGGGGTTGACACTTGTTTGGACCTTCTCTGCTTTGCGTTAAGTCTTCTAACGCTGGCAGAAAGTGTCGACTCCAAGAGTCGACACTTTCACCAGGGTTCTGTTATTTAGAAAAGGTAGAAGCCTCGTGAAAAAGTGTCGACTTCGAAAGTTGACACTTTCAAGTAAGTTTGTCCTTATCAGTGAAAACAGAACATTCGGAAAAAAGTGTCGACCTCAAGAGTCGACACTTTTCACCATGAATGTTGTTTTGTTCACAGGCCAGAATGCTTGGGAAAAAGTGTCGACTCAATGAGTCGACACTTGTTTCATTCGTGTTGATTTTATGTGTTCTGACAGAACACTCGTGAAAAAGAGTCGACTCTAAGAGTCGACACTTTTTCCGAGAGTCCCGATCGGGTTTTCAGATCTGAACTCGAACCCTCCTATCTTAGGTCCGATTGGCTTGCTTGATTACTATAATGGCCCTAGGGCATCCACCATCCTTTGTACTGGTATGAAAGGGGTTTGGCAAGGGCTTTTATGTCTTTATGTAATGTTATCTCTTGAGTATATATCGCTACCTTTTCCATCTGATCGAAAAACAACCTTGAGCTTCTAACGTGCTATCTTCTTGCAAGAGAGGAAAGGGCTTTACACTCTGCTGGATGAGAAGGAAGGCAACGCCGAGATCATCCCTCATGAGCCCGAGCCAAGATCTAGAGGCCGCGTTCGGCGTCCTCTTCATCCTCTGCTTCGGGCGCATCATAATCTTCAACACCGGCTTCTTCCTCCTCTCGGTTCTATCATTCTAGTGCTACCTTCTCTAATCTCCATGTTTGGTTAAGGATTTATAGGGAAGATCATGTTGGATATCATATCTTGTACTTATATTTCTATTCTTAGATTGGGCTTTGTAATTTCCATCTTATTCTCTCTTTAGACGATTTCGGAGCTTGCTCCGAGTGTGTGTGAGATTTCTCGTCGTCGAGCGAGAACCCACGTGTGTGGGCCGTCATGCCCGTGTGTGGTGGTTGCTGCCGTCGTGCAGCGTGTTTTAGTGAAATCCTCTCGAGGTGAGAGGGGTGGACGTAGGACGGCACTCGGTGCGTCCGAACCACCTAAAAATCATTGTGCCGCGGTTTACTCTTTGTGTGGTTGTTGATATTTCCTATCTATTCGTATTACGAGTGTGAGTCGGTGAGACGAGAGTTTCATTAACTGTCCGCTTGTTCATTGTTATCCGAGTGATTATTTTTCTGCTCTAAGAAGTTGTGAGGGCTTGCTTGCTAATCATTCATACGTTTCTATAAAGCTTGATCTATGGCTTATTTACCATCTCTGTGGTTTGCATTAATTAAGTTTAAAATTGTCGAAAGGGTGGGCAATCAATTCACCCCCTCTCAATTGCCTCCTAACGGGGCCAACAACCAGGAAGTTGAAGTGTAATGCGTATTGGAACTCGATCCCCTCTCCGCTATCACTCAGGCATGATGACCCATCCAAGCAGAGCTCCCAGACAGGCTTCGTGGGTGAGGTGTCGTCCTCCTCCTCTAGAAGTGTGCACTCAGCCACGAAGTCCACCAATGCTTAGGCTTTGATGGCCATCCTCGAGCAGAAGCGGATGTCAAACTCTCTTAGCTCAATGATCCACTTGACCAACCTCCCTGAGGCATCAAGGTTTTGGAGTACCTCACGTAAGGTTTGGTCGGTCGGGACGTTGATGGCGTGGGAGAGGAAGTATGGTTGCAACTTACGTGGGCCCTTATTAAGGTGAGAGCGAACTTCTTGGCTCAAGAGTACCAAAATTCTGCTCCTTGGAGGGCCTTGCTGATGCAGTAAATGGGCCTCATTATTCCACCATCCTCCAGGGCGAGCACGACGTTGATCGTGCTCGTTGTCACGGACAGGTAGAGCATGAGCTTCTCGTTGCAAAGGGGCTTGGAGAGGACGGGAGGCGAGGCTAAGTACCTTTTAAGTTCTTCAAATGCCTCCTCGTACTCCGAGCTCCATTCGACGCGACCCCTCTTCTCCAGCGAGCCGTGCATCTGTCTGATCAACTTCAAGAATGACAAACACCGTTTAGCGGCCCAAGAGAGGAAGCGACTGAGGGCGGCAGCGTGACCGGTGAGACACTAGACGTCACATATCTACTCAGGTTGCCTCATCTCTAGGACAACCAAGGTCTGTTCTAGATTGTCCTCGATTCCCCGATACGTCTCGAGGAAGCCAAGGAATTTTCTGGAGCGGACCCCGAACGTGCACTTGCTTGGGTTCAGCTTCATGTTATACCTTTGTATAGTGGTGAACGCCTCTGCAAGGTCTTCTAGGTGGTCGGTTGCACGGAGGCTCTTGACAAGCATGTCGTCGATATAAACCTCCATGTTACAGCCGATCTGGGAGTCGAACATGCGATTGACCTAGCGCGTGGTATGTGGCACCCGTGTTCTTCAAACCAAAGGGCATCCTTGTGTAGCAATAGAGCCCGTGGTCAGTGATAAACACGGTGTTATCTTGGTCGGGCCCATGCATGCTGATCTGGTGATATCCTAAATATGCATCCAAGAAGCTCAGCATTTCATACCCAGCCGTGGCATCGACCAGCTGGTCAATACGTGGCATAGGGAAGTTGTCCTTAGGGGTGACTTTAATGAGGTCATTGTAGTCAATGCACATACGCCACTTCCCATTATTCTTAGGAACGAGGACGATGTTGGCGACCCACTCGGGGAACTGAGTGGGCCGTAGCAGTCTCAAACATAGCTTCTCGCTCACTTGTTTCGAGATGATAGCCTATCGCTCGGGATTACAGTGGCACCTCCACTGCTGTACCTGTAGAAACCCGATAAATAAAGATGAGAAATAATTTTTTCAATTTTATTCTATAATTAAAATTTTCATGAAATAGTTAAATTACATTTTTATTGTACGTAATAAACTAGATAAATGCATTTACTTGAGGTAAATAAAGGTAAATGCTTTAACCCTTAGATAAATTATAAGAATCCCAATAAAAGTCCATATAATGGGTTAGGATTATAATTGACCCATTGGATAATCCATAATGGGTTGGATTAATGGATTAAAGGATTTATTAAAGGATAATTAGACCAAAATTCGTAACACATGTTTAATATGGCATTTAAGGGATTAAAATAACCTCATTTCTAGAAGATTGACTCAAAAATCAACCCTTACCTAACAACCCACCTTGGACCAGCTGTTTTCACATTATTTTCACACCAATACACACCACAAATGGGCTAGATTAAGAAGAGAAATGAAATTTTTCTTCTAAATTCGGACTTAACGGGTTAGGTAAAATTAGGTGAGGAATATTGACAAAATTGGCCAAGTTTTGGCTATAAATAGAGCCCCAATCAACCCACAAACTATCCTTGGAGGCTTAAGCTATGCTGGTGTGAAGATTGAAGGAGATTTGAAGGAGATTTGGAGAAAGATTTGAAGAATCAAAGGCTTTTATATTTATTCTGAATTATTTTCCCCCTTTCCTTTGGAAGTAATTAAAGGTAGGTATCTCTCAGGCTAAATTTTAATTAAAGCATGCTAGATTGTTCCTCTTTCAGTGCTCTTTCCATTGATACCTCATTCACTAAATTTCATTGAGAAATGAGGGAGTTATAGCCATTTTAGTGAAGAAATATTAAAGTAGCAGAAAAAGTGTCGACCTTTAAGGTCGACACTCGGGATCGAGATTTCTGTTAAAAAACACGTAACTTAGTGAAAAGTGTCGACCTCCCGGGTCGACACTTTTTTACGGCCGTTCTGTCTAAGAACAAAACCGCACGCAAGGTATAAATGTCGACCCCAAGAGTCGACACTTTCTGCCTACAAACAAATGTCGACCCCAAGGGTCGACACTTTTCCTGACATACAAAAAATATATATATATACACTCATATCATATCACAACTCAACTCGTCGTATCGATTTAATTCAACTCACAACTCGAGCCCACATTCTATGCCCCTTGGGTTCTGACCCAAGGGTGAGCTCTCCAACATATAAAGCCATGGAAGTTTTTGTAACTTCCAATGTGGGACTAAATTTAAGCCACTATCAAATAAGAACTATATCACTTGGAAATCCACATTAATTGTATGTATATAGTCACCAAAAGTAAGAAAAGGCAATATTAGCATGTTTTGATTCTTACAGCATGTTAAAAATTATTTTTTAGAATAAAATTATTTTTGCATGTAAAAATTTATTTTTAACCATATTAGTAAATTATAATCATATTAGTAAATCAATGCATGAAAAATATTTTTAGCATGTTAAAAATAACTTCCAACATGATAAAATTATTTTCTACATACTGAGATGTAAAAACTATTTCCATCATGTTAAAATCTATTTAAAACTATCTTTTGTGCATGCTAAACCTAATTTCCTATTAAATAATTAGTAAAATGATGCATGAAAATTACTTCCAGCATGATAAAATTTCTTCCAGTATGGTAAAATTATTCTAACATGTTTGAATTATTTTTAGCATGTTAGAATTATTTTCAGTGTATTAAAACTATTTTTAGCATAATAATTCTATTTTCCTATCAAATAATTAGTAAATAAATATAGAAAAATGATTTTTAGCATGATAAATATTATGTTGTTATCAGAGAATTTCTGTAATCAGCATGGTAAACTTATCTTATCATCCTATCAGTAAGTTAATGTATGAGAATTATTTTAGCATGTTAAGTATTAATTTTAACATGTTAAATATTAATTTCTAGCATGTTAAAAATTAAATCCAGCATGAAAATTTTATTTTTATCATCTTATCAGTAAAGTAACATATGAAAATCATTTTCAGCATGTTAATATTATTTTCAGCGAGTTAGAGTTATTTTCGACATAAAAGTCTATTTTTATAACAAGATTCTGATTTTTATAATAAATCACCGTTTTAACTAAACTAATACATCTCTAATGTACAAAAACTTCCTGAAAACATGTCTAAACACTTGTAAACCAAATGCACACAAGATTAAACCATGGAATAAAATTAATTCTATTAAACTCTAATTACTTGACTTTTCTTCCTAGTTTCCGTTCTTTCTTGAATTCCACGACTTAATGCCGTTAAACATTATGCCTTAAAATTATTATTCACTTCTCTTGCTACTTCTGAGATTTTTGCCAAATCCGTACTTTTTACAAATGAGCTTATTGTTGAAATTCATTGGCCATAGTGTTAAGTGGATGTTTAAACATACTTGGGATCTTTTGATCCAATGACCCAATGTCTGGCATTAATGGGGCCCGGTCTGGTCCTGGGAGGAGCGCCCGAAAGTACTTGTGCCCATGGGAGTTGATTGACCACGGTGTGGTATTGCACCGAAGTGCATGACTTGCTAGATTATTTATGACATCCAACACTTTGTTATTGTACTTGTTTACTTGTTACTTGAAATTACTTGAAATGACATGAATATTTTTGACTTGCATGAAATGGCCAAATTCTTTCATGATATTCTTTAGATGTCCAATATTCAATACTTGAAGTTTTCTTGGAACCTTGTTATCATGTTATTATTTAAAATTTTGTATACAATTTCCTACTTGCTATTCATGATCTTAAACACTTCCCGATTTACTTGGAAAATGTCCAAATTGATAAATACTTAAATATTGCCTGATTATAGATATATAAAATCTTACTGAGCTTTTTACTCACCCTACGTTTTGATAAATTGTTGCAGGAAATGAAATTGAACAAGGGAATGGACAAGAGTGAAAGAGTGTTTTTCTTTTCCCTAGGGTTTATATAGGTCATTAGTGATTTTACAAGAATGTTGTATTTTGGAATTGGAAGTTTGTAATTGGCTTTATGGCTTATAAATTAGTGATGTAAACTTCATTTTGATGGAATAAAAGTATCATTTTCCCATTCATTTCTAACTTTAGAAATAAAATTGTAAATGCTCTGATCGACACGCGTGTTTACGACTCGTCGCGCTCTCGATATTCCACGTCGGGGCGTGACAGTCTTTGTGGTATCAGAGCCTAGGTTACATAAAACCTAGGATTTCTTAAACATAGGTTTTCCCTTAAAATAGGTATATATCAATACCTAGAAATCGGTTCGGAACTTAAACATTCCCGGTAAGTTTGGGTAGAACCATGGGTTAAGTTTTAAAGGAAAAGAATTAATCAAGAAATGAATACCAAAATAAAATATTAAACCTTGTAATTATGGTTGCTGGTTAATTCTCGTAAATGGCCGCCGAGAGAGCTCAATGGCGCTAGATGCAACGCACCGTTCAAGGTTTAACCCAAGCCCTCCAACAGGTTGCTCAAGGAGGAGCAAACCGAGGAGTCGGAGATTTGCATAAGAATTTTCGGAGCATGAACCCTCCCAAGTTTGCCGGATCTACGGACCCTGATGAAGTCGAACATTGGATTAAGAAAATTGAGAGGATTTTCTGAGTCATGCAATGTGCCGACGAGGAAAAGGTCCTACTCGCTACTTTCTAACAAGAAAGGGACGCACGTGCCTGGTGGGAATCAGTCGAAGCTACTTTACCGCACGACCAAGTACTATGGGAAGAGTTTGTGGAACACTTCAATAACAAATATTTCTCCGACCGAGTGCAAGAGAAGAAGTCCGCCGAATTTGCCACTTTGAAGCAAAGGGGTTTATCGGTAGCCGAATATGAAGCTCAATTTTTAAGATTATCTCGGTACGTCCCACATCTCGTGGGTACCGACAAAATGAAGGCAAGAAGATTTCTCAATGGCTTAAGGCCGCAATATATTACTCAACTCGTCCCGATGGACATTCAAATTTATTCTGATGCGGTACGAAGAGCAGAACTCTTAGAAGATGCAACGGAATTATCGGATCGCATCCAAGGAAGGGAAGCCATGAGAGAGCAAGTTACTGGGTCCGGAAGTTTCAAACCTTCCTTTGGGAAGAAAAGGCCCAGTGACGGGCATAATTTCAACAAAGATGGACGTAATTTTCAAGGGGACAAGAAGCCGAGGACATTCGACAAGCAAATTATCCCTATATCGGCAACATCAAAGGAATTATGCAAATACTGCGAGAAGCACGGACACATAGCCAAGGAATGTTGGAGAAAACTCGGTGCATGTCTTTGATGCGGGAGTCGGGAGCATAGGATCCCGAATTGCCCTCTTCTCAACGAGCAAGCTCCATCACCGGCAAAACTTCCTATTATTGCTAAAAAGCAAGGAAGACTTCAAGCTCTTATAGATGCGGAACCTACCGAGGAAGGAGGCATCGTGGAAGGTACTCTTTTCATATACTCCAAGCCTGCCTCTGTATTATTTGACACCGGAGCTACGCATTCATTTATATCTAGAAGATTTGCTGGTCTTTTATCTATGAAGCCTATTCCATTAGATTCTACACTCACCATTACTACACCTATTGGAACGGGAATGGAAATCAAACATTTCTATCCTACTAGTGAAGTTCTAATTAGCGGTTATAACTTACCCGCTGATTTAGTATGCATGGAGATGGAAGGATATGATATTATTTTGGGTGCCGATTGGCTATCTACTCATGGTGCTAGTGTCAATTGCAAGTTGGGTACGGTAACTTTTATGGGTTACCCCGACCTTCTATTTTCTGGTATCAGGCATTCCAAGCACATACCTCTCATTTCGGCCCTTAAAGCCGAAAAATTATTAAGGAAGGGTTGTGCCGGTTACTTAGTTTCTATCATAATAACCGAGCATACGGAACCCGTTCTAAAGGACATTCCTATCGTTCGGGATTATTCTGATATATTTCCGGACGAATTACCTAGTATTCCTCCAGAGAGAGAGGTGGTATTCTCTATTGATTTAATTCTGGGAGCGGCACCAGTTTCTAAAGCTCCATATCAGATGTCTGCCGTGGAAATGAAAGAATTAAAGGATCAATTATTAGAATTATTGGAGAAGGGGTTTATCCGACCAAGTACTTCACCTTGGGGAGCCCCGATCTTATTTATCAAGAAGAAGGATGGTTCGATGAGGTTATGTGTTGATTATCGGCAATTGAATCAACTCACCATCAAGAACAAATATCTTTTACCGAGGATTGATGAATTATTCGACCAGATTTCTGGAGCTCGATATTTCTCAAAGATCGACCTTCGATCTGGTTATCATCAATTGAAGATCAAGGAAAGTGATATTCACAAGAGGGCATTCCGAAGTCGGTATGGTCATTATGAGTTCACCGTTATACCTTTTGGCTTAACAAATGCGCCTGCCGCATTTATGCAAATGATGAACGGCGTATTCAGGCCGTACCTCGATCAATTTGTGGTTGTATTCATCGATGACATTTTGATCTACTCCAAGTCCAAGGAAGAACATGAAGAACATCTCAAGAAGGCCCTTCAATCATTAAGAGATCACAAGCTTTATGATAAATTAAGCAAATGTGATTTCTGGTTGGAGGAGGTTTCTTTTCTTGGTCACATAATTTCCCGGAACGGTATAGCTGTTGATCCATCAAAGGTCGAGGCTGTTAAGAACTGGGAAAGACCTACAAGTGTAACGGAAATACAAAGTTTTTGGGGATTGGCTGGCTATTACCGAAGATTTATCAATGATTTCTCAAAGATCGCAGTATCTTTAACAAGATTGAAAAGGAAGGAGAATCCTTTTATATGGTCCGAGGAATGCGAGAAAATCTTTCAAACTTTAAAGGATTGTCTGACGACTGCTCCTATTCTCACATTACCTATGGAATGAGGAGGATTCGAAGTGTATGCTGATGCATCTGGAATTGGCCTAGGTTGCGTATTAATGCAACATGGCAAGGTCATAGCTTATTCCTCACGGTAATTGAAGAAACACGAGAGAAATTATCCCGTACATGACCTAGAACTGGCAGCTGTGGTCTTTGCTTTGAAGATCTGGTGACATTACCTCTATGACGAGGCTTTTACTGTGTATTCCGATCACAAGAGTCTCAAATATTTATTCTCTCAAAAGGAGCTCAACATGAGACAAAGACGGTGGTTGGAATATTTGAAGGATTTCGATTTCTCTATTCAATACCACCCTGGAAAAGGCAATGCCATAGCTGATGCACTTAGCCGAAAACCAATGGCGTTATTATCAAGCTTGATGGTTAAAGAATGGCATCTACTTGAACAAATGGCAAGTCTAGACCTCAATATGGAGGAGAAGGAAGGCGGAGTCTTTATTGCTAATATTTGACTCCAACCCGGGTTACTCTCGGAAGTAAAAGAATGGCAAAGTGATGATCCGTTGATCGTTGAAATTAAAGAGAAATTAGATCAACGATCGGATTTCCTTCTAGCTGATGATGGAAGGCTATTATTCAAAGGAAGAACTTGTATACCCGATTGTTCTGCTATCAAGGGTAAAATCCTAGAGGAAGCACATCGGTCTAGATATACTGTTCACCCCGGTGCTACAAAAATGTACCAAGACCTCAAGATAACTTTCTGGTGGCCTAATATGAAGAGAGAGGTAGCCGAGTTCGTAAGTCGATGTTTGGTTTGTCAACAAGTCAAGGCCGAACATCTCAAACCGGCTGGCAAGCTCAAGCCTCTCGAAATATCGGAATGAAAATGGGATAGTATCGGTATGGACTTCATTGTTGGATTACCGAAGACCCGAAGTGGTTTTGATGCTATATGGGTAATTGTGGATCGGCTAACAAAGTCTGCTCACTTTTTACCTATCAAGACTAGATGGACCGTGGATGTTCTAGCTGCCTTATATATCAAGGAGATCGTAAGGCTGCACGGTATCCCAAGCTCTATCATTTTGGACAGAGATCCGAGATTCACCTCTCATTTTTGGAAGGGTTCACAATCATCTATGAGTACTAGACTAAGGTTTAGTATGACTTTTCACCCTCAGACGGATGGACAAACTGAGAGGACGAATCAGATTATTGAAGATATGTTGAGAGCCTGCATGATAGACTTCGGTGGAAGTTGGCATGAACATTTACCGTTGACTGAGTTCTCTTATAACAATAGCTATCAGTCGAGTATACAAATGGCATC
This sequence comes from Amorphophallus konjac, assembly GCA_022559845.1. Lineage (NCBI taxonomy): Eukaryota > Viridiplantae > Streptophyta > Magnoliopsida > Alismatales > Araceae > Amorphophallus > Amorphophallus konjac. Next base: position 428,836,664 of record CM040126.1, on the reverse strand, counting down.
ATTCGAAGCTCTTTATGGCCGAAGCTGTAGATCGCCTCTATGCTGGAGCGAGGTTGGAGAGAAGAGATTGCCTGGTCTTGATATTGTCCAAGATACAACTGACAAAGTCCAGTTGATTCAAGAAAGATTGAAGGTAGCTCAATCACGGCAAAAGAGTTGTGCCGACAATCGGAGGAGAGACCTTGAATTCCAAGTGGGGGAGCATGTCTTTTTGAAGATCTCGCCTACACGAGGAATTAGAAGATTCGGCATCAAGGGAAAGCTGAGTTCGAGATTTATTGGCCCTTTTGAGATTCTAGAACGAATCGGCGAGGTGGCGTATAAGTTGGCTTTGCCTCCCCAACTGGACGGTGTACACGATGTATTCCATGTATCAATGCTAAGGAAGTACGTGTATGATCCTTCGCATGTGATACAATTTGAAGATTTGAGGCTACAAAAGGACCTATCATATGAAGAAAGACCGATCAAGATATTGGATCGGAAATTACAACAACTGAGGAATCGGGCCATTCCGATGGTGAAAGTGCAATGGAGCAAACGTGGATTCGAGGAAGCCACATGGGAATTAGAAGAATCTATCAAGAAGAAATACCCGGATTTAATCTCAGGTTAGAATTTTAACCTTTCTATTTGAATTTATGAATTTTAGTGGTATAATGTGAATTTGGAGGACCAAATTCTTTTAAGTGGGGGAGGATGTAGAAACCCGATAAATAAATATGAGAAATAATTTTTTTCAATTTTATTCTATAATTAAAATTTTCATGAAATAGTTAAATTACATTTTTACTGTACGTAATAAACTAGATATGAGGTAAATAAAGGTAAATGCTTTAACCCTTAAATAAATTATAAGAAGCCCAATAAAAGTTCATATAATGGGTTAGGATTATAATTGGCCCATTGGATAATCCATAATGGGTTGGATTAAATGATTTATTAAAGGATAATTAGACCAAAATTCGTAACACATGTTTAATATGGCATTTAAGGGATTAAAATAACTCTATTTCTAGAAGATTGACTCAAAAATCAACCCTTACCTAACAACCCACCTTGGACCAGCTGTTTTCACATTATTTTCACACCACAAATGGGCTAGATTAAGAAGAGAAATGAAATTTTTCTTCTAAATTCGGACTTAATGGGTTAGGTAAAATTAGGTGAGGAATATTGACAAAATTGGCCAAGTTTTGGCTATAAATAGAGCCTCAATCAACCCATAAACCATCCTTAGAGGCTTAAGCTATACTGGTGTGAAGATTGAAGGAGATTTGAAGGAAGATTTGAAGAATCAAATGCTTTTCTATTTATTCCGAATTATTTTCCCCCTTTCCTTTGGAAGCAATTAAAGGTAGGTATCTCTCATACTAAATTCTAGTTAAAGCATGCTAGATTGTTCCTCTTTCAGTACTCTTTCCATTGATATCTCATTCACTAAATTTTATTGAGAAATGAGGGAGTATAGCCATTTTAGTGAAGAAATATTCAAAGTAGCAGAAAAAGTGTCGACCTTTAAGGTCGACACGATCGAGATTTCTGCTAAAAAACTCGTAACTTAGTGAAAAGTGTCGACCTCCCGGGTCGACACTTTTTCACGGCCGTTCTGTCTAAGAACAAATGTCGACCCCAAGGGTCGACACTTTTCCTGACATACAAAATATATATACATATACACTCATATCATATCACATCTCGACTCGTCGTATCCATTTAATTCAACTCACAACTCGAGCCCACATCCTATGCCCCTTGGGTCCACCCAAGGGTGAGCTCTCCAACATATATAGCCATGAAAGTTTTTGTTACTTCCAATGTGGGACTAAACTTAAGCCACTATCCAATAGGAACTATATCACTTAAAAATCCACATTAATTGTATGTATATAGTCACCAAAAGTAAAAAAATGCAATATTAGCATGCTTTGATTCTTATAGCATGTTAAAAATTATTTTGTAGAATAAAATTATTTTTGCATGTAAAAATCTATTTTTAACCATATTAATAAATTATAACCATATTAGTAAATCAATGCATGAAAAATATTTTCAGCATGTTAAAAATAACTTCCAACATGATAAAATTATTTTCTACATACTTATATGTAAAAAATATTTCCATCATGTTAAAATCTATTTAAAACTATCTTTTGTGCATGCTAAACCTAATTTCCTATTAAATAATTAATAAAATGATGCATGAAAATTACTTCCAGCATGATAAAATTTCTTCCAGTATGGTAAAATTATTCCAACATGTTTGAATTATTTTTAGCATGTTGGAATTATTTTCAGTGTATTAAAACTATTTTTAGCATGATAATTCTATTTTCCTATCAAATAATTAGCAAATAAATATAGAAAAATAATTTTTAACATGATAAAATTTATATTGTTATCAGAGAATTTCTGTAATCAGCATGGTAAACTTATCTTATCATCCTATCAGTAAGTTAATGTATGAGAATTATTTTAGCATGTTAAGTATTAATTTTAACATGTTAAATATTAATTTCTAGCATGTTAAAAGTTAAATCCAGCATGAAAATTTTATTTTTATCATCTTATCAGTAAAGTAACATATGAAAATCATTTTCAGCATGTTAAGATTATTTTCAGAGAGTTAGAGTTATTTTCGACATAAAAGTCTATTTTCATAACAAGATTCTAATTTTTATAATAAATCACCGTTTTGACTAAACTAATACATCTCTAATGTACAAAAACTTCCTGAAAATATGTCTAAACACTTGTAAACCAAATGCACACAAGATTAAACCATGGAATAAAATTAATTCTATTAAACTCTAATTACGTGAATTTTCTTCCTCGTTTCTGTTCTTTCTTGAATTCCACGACTTAATGTCGTTAAACATTATGCCTTAAAATTATTATTCACTTCTCTTGCTACTTCTGAGATTTTTGTCAAATCTGTACTTTTTACAAATGAGCTTATTCTTGAAATTCATTGGCCATAGTGTTAAGTGGATGTCTAAACATACTTGGGATCTTTTGATCCAATGACCCAATGCCTGGCATTAATGGGGCCCGGTCTAGTGCTGGGAGGAGCGCCCGAAGGTACTTGTACCCATGGGAGTTGATTGACCACGGTGTGGTATTGCACCGAAGTGCATGACTTGTTAGATTATTTATGACATCCCACACTTTGTTATTGTACTTGTTTACTTGTTACTTGAAATTACTTGAAATGACATGAATATTTTTGACTTGCATGAAATGGCCAAATTCTTTCATGATATTCTTTAGATGTCTAATATTCAATACTTGAAATTATCTTGGAACCTTGTTATCATGTTATTATTTGAAATTCCGTATACAATTTCCCACTTGCTATTCATGATCTTAAACACTTCCCGATTTACTTGGAAAATGTCTAAAATGATAAATACTTAAATATTGCCTGATTATAGAGATATAAAATCATACTGAGCTTTTTGCTCACTCTACGTTTTGGTAAATTGTTGCAGGAAATGAAATTGAACAAGGGAATGGACAAGAGTGAAAGAGTATTTTTCTTTTCCCTAGGATTTATGTAGGTCATTAGTGATTTTATAAGAATGTTGTATTTTGGAGTTGGAAGTTTGTAATTGCCTTTATGACTTATGAATTAGTGGTGTAAATTTCATTTTGATGGAATAAAAGTATCATTTTCCAATTCATTTCTGACTTTAGAAATAAAATTGTACATGCTCTGATCGACACGCGTGTTTACGACTCGTTGCGCCCTCGATATTCCGCGTCGGGATGTGACAGTACCGGGTGGCACTTTGGGTCCAACTTGGGTTGGTGCGTCACCACCTTAGGGGGATGCTAGGGTGCTCATCCTTGAACCAGGCGAACACATCCTGGATGGCTTCGAAGAAGAGCTAGTAGGCTTCTTGTTCTTCCTCAGACATGAGGGAGACGACACAAAGCACGTGGTTAGGGTCTGCGCCGATATGAATGAAGAACATGTCCTCGGTGGGGGTCCCTCCGCTAGTTCTGGGCTCATCCTTGCGGAGCTTCTTTTCGAGAGGGTCTTTCCCGGCCAATCTCTCCCGGGTGGTGATCAAGTAACACCACCGGGACTCCCCCTAGTCTCCTCTAGCCTCCCCTACTCCCTGGGGAGTCGAGAACTTCAACTTCTGGTGGTAAGAGGAGGTACTCCTTTAACCACCCCCAGGATTCCCCAACCAATTATGGCGTTGTACCCTGCCATCCCTTTAACAACTATAAAATCGGCCATGAAGGTCACTTGGCGGGGGCGATGCCAAGGGAGATCTATAAGGAGATCCGACCTTCGGGGTACACGGTTGATCCAGCGAACCCGAACAAGGGGGTGCGAAGGGGAGAGATGCGAGAAGGATCCACACGCATTAGAAGGAGACAATCGTATGAGATAACATCTGGACCACTCTCATTATCTACTACGATACGACGCACAGTGCATTGATTGATGGTCATAGAGATGACCAATGCGTCGGTGGAGGGGGTGGTCACGCCGGTCAGGTCTACATCCGAGAAGGCGATGGCCTCCCCCGACTAGTCTCTTGCGGTAGTCCCAGAGGTTGAAGATTGCTCGACCTGGTTGATGCATCGAGCATACGCTTGGTGCCTATGGGAGTTGTCCCCCTGGCGGCCGGCCCTCCCGTGATGATCATGATCTCCTTGCCATGGGGTCGGTTGTCGATGGGGGGAGGCGCATCCTCCTTAGGTAGCTATTGCTTGGCGACTCTGCCTACAAACCTATCGAGGAGTCCTTGTTGGATGAGTTTCTCGAGTGCGTCTCAGAGTTGGACCAATCCTCAATGCTGTGGCCGTAGTCAAGGTGGAACAGGCAGTACCTCTTGGAGTTCCTCCTACAAGGGTCGCTCTTCAACTTGGGCAACCATCGGAGGAACGGTTCCTCACGGATCTCCATGAGGATTTATTCGGGGGAGCAGTGAGGGGAGTGTACCCTCTGGGCCCGTCTCGGTCATGACTCTCCCTCTTGCCATGATCAAACCTGCAGTGGTCAGCCAATCGCTTTCGCTCAGCCTGGTCGCCCTCGGTGGCCCGACCGAGGGCGATGGTGCTCTCTTTGCAGTTGGCATCCTTCTGTGCCAGGGCGAGGAGGTCCATGACGGTAGTGGGGGCTTGGACCCCTCATGAACGGCAGAGAATGTGGTCCCATGTCCCCTGAGCCAGCGTAGTGGTGGCGAAGCTCACGTTAAGGTGGGGGACACGTAGGGCTTCCTTTTGGAAGCGGGCGACAAACTCCTACAGGGGATCGTCACGCCCCTGCTTGATGGCGACCAGAGTGATGGCAGACCGAGCTTCCTTCTTGCAGCCATGGAAGTTCTCCTTGAACATCCGCTTCATCTACTATAAGGAAGTGATGGAGCCTGTCGGGAGGGATTCAAACTACATCCATGTGTTTTCTCAGAACGTGGTGGTAAAGGCCAAACACTTTACAGCGTCCGAGGTCCGGTAGAAATCTAGGTTGGACTCAAAGCTACGGAGGTAGTCAGTCGGGTCGATAGTGTCGTCGTACGGGGTGAATGGTGACAACTGGAACTTCAGAGGGATAGGAGCCTCCAAATTTTCATGGGAGAAGGGGGCATGGAAGTCGACATCATCGTTGACCAGACCATTCATCTTGGCCATCTAGATAATGTCGTCCAAGTAGCGCACTTTTCTCTCGAGCTCGCATTCAACATCGTCATAGCACCGCAGTCGCCGGGCCATGCCTGAGTTGGAGTGTAGGGGGCTCGGCGAGCAACGCTAGGAGTACTGGGGCCGGTGGAGTGTCCGTTCCGCCAAGGCAACTGATGGCGCTCGGCTGTCTATCGCCAACGGGGCCTTGCTCCTTGGTGTAGGGGGTGGCGGTGGCGTCGCCATCTTGCTCTACTTGTCGGTCGAGGAGGTCCTGGTAGACCTCCATCAGATCTTGGAGCTGACGCTTAATGGCAGCCAGTTCCTTAGCAACGGAGTGGGCGGAGGTTTGGTGGTGCTCTCCCTGAGATATGTGGTCACTGGCGGCTCCCCGAGATGCCTGACGGGACCCCGCCGTGCCTCTCCAATTGCTGACATTGGGGTAGCCAGCCCTTGGTGCCATGACTCATGTTCTGATTTCCCACAGACGACACCAAAAAGTGTAGCGGTCACAAAATGGTTACCCATCTCTCGACCGACACCTCCAATAGTTGATGAAATTGGACCCCGAGCCTTGCCGGAGGAAGGACCTGCGACCACTGGGAAGACGTCTAAGGGAGTCCTGGGAGATACCCCATGGGACAACCCTCCGATGGTCAAGTCAGCTAATTGTGGAGCGAAGGGGGAGTGCTAGAGGGAGAAGTGAGGAACTCGACGAGGGGCACCTCCCGTTCTTCCTCTCCTTTCTTTTTTTCCTTATCTCCTAGCCGTTGGGCCAGGATTCTTTTATACCATCGTCAGGAGGGTTGACCATAGGGTTGCCGTGGCCAGAGAAGGCGTGAGCCGCCCAACTCGAGTGCCTGACGGAGCAGGGGGCATGGATGTTGCCTTGTCGTTTCTACTGAGGTGGCTACTCCACCCTCGATACGATAAGGGCGCCGACCATTAATGCGGCAGAGCCCGCCGGAGGGGGAGCAAACTGCTGTCGTCAGGAGGAATGGCGCAGGCGGCACATCAATATCGTTGCCAGAGTGGGGCGCCGTTCGCCATCAATGCGCAGATGTAGCTACTGGTGCGTACAGGTACGGTGCCAGTCCTAACGGGACAGAGAGGTGTAACGGGCTGCCCAGGTGGTGGGCCTGGAGAGTTGGGCTCTGGCTATGGGCATGATACTCAGTATTATTGGGCGGCAGGATGGGCCCTCCTCAAGAGGTATTATTCTTAATGGGTAGTTACATATTGACAGGGAAAGTTAGGGTCATAATGAAAAGGCATGCCGAGTTGAAAAGGTCTTTGGTTTGAGGAGTACGATACTCTACAACTTCATGCGTACTAATACTTGTTATGTAAACTAAAAATGAGTAAATAGGAATGTGATAGATCTTTGCGTTAATCCATGTCGAATGTGTTTGATTTACAAATAATGCTAAAAAATAAATAGAGTAAATAAATAAGAACTAATAACAAATCTGACGGAAGTTTGGGAGTCCAATTGAAATCGAGCTAGATCCAGTATTTGATTCTGGCACAAGGTAGGCTTTGGTTAAAGACGGCAGGGACCTCTTCCTAGAAGATTTAAGAGTTCAATTTTGTCGAGTCCAATCTGAACCTAATTCATTGGCACTCCTTGATAAGACTCATAAAATTTCAATTACTTACGTTACTCCTAAGAGACTGATCTTTGACCGTGTGTGCGTCAGTGCGTGTGTAAGAGAGAGAGAGAGAGAGAGAGAGAGAGAGAGAGAGAGAGAGAGAGAGAGAGAGAGAGAGAGAGAGAGAGAGTTTAATTATGTTAGCATCAAATGCACCCTCCATCTTCCCCTTGTTGCAGAGACTAACTAGCTCGCGCTGCATGGCAATGGCACCACACTCACAGCTTACGTACGTACCCACTTCTTTCTTATCTTATTGTTAGTACACGCGTTTGAGAACAGTTGAGGAGGAGAACCCAAGAAAGGGAGACCTCTGCCCCCTTTGTCGTCTCCCACGCCCCCCACTCCTTGGAGTTCAGAGGGGGTCAGTCTCGGCCATGAGAGTAGAAGAAGGGACACCACAACAAATCGCTCACCTCCGACCGCTACAGAGTCTTTCCCCCTAAGAAAGTGACTATGGCCCTTCTTCCTTCTCAGGGGGCTGAGAATTCTGTCTCCCAACCTTTTGCCCTGTCTTTTGTGGGGTTCCGCCGAAGCCCCTGACAGCGGGGGCTCCCGTGAGAGGGGCTCCCGTGAGAGGAAGCTCCGAGGAAGATCCATAGGCCGGTGGCTACAAAACAAACACTAATAACAGCCCTCTCTCCTTGCGAAGGAGAGGAAGGCTTAATTTGGAGTCTCATTCCTTGAATCAAATCCAGAGGAGGTGCTCATGTGTCGCCAGCAAACACTAGTTTTGAGATCGTCTATTCTGCCGTATCATTTATACTCCACTTTATCCCGGTGGTATATTCTTACAACTCCATATTCTCTTATAAATTTGGTTTCTATATTCATAATAAAAGAGACAAAATTCGTATTCTTCTCTATAGATTTAGCTTTTATAATCAAAATAAAAATTGTACAACTATTACAAAGATAATTACATGTATACCCTTAAAAAGACTAATTTATTCTTATTTAATCTCCTCACATAATTAAATAACAACATATATATCTCTATAATCTTCCATATTATCTTGGATACCCTTTTAAAATCTTATATTTTACATATTTAATAAGATATTTTGTTAACATTAACGACGTTAAGAGTATGAGATGTATAATTGAATAATATTCTCTAATATGAGAGTATACGTGATAACATCAAGAGTGAAAATATAGAGTAGAATATGCTAGACTCTAGGGGTATATAAATAAATATCCCAATATGTGATAATAGGTCTACGGCTGAGTCTAAGTGAAGTACAAGTTATGTGAAGAAAAATGAAACAGTCTACCTCAATCCAAAATAACACAAGGTTGGGGGGAGAGGGGAAAATGATTTGTTACAGGAAGGAAACGGAAGAGGAATCAATGGGGGGGGGGGGGGCCTACCCAAAACTCTCTTACCAACCAACCAAAACAAAGAAAAGGGAATTGGGTGCCCGCGAGATGGGGGGGGGCGGTATCAAAATATTTTGACAACGTCCATATCTACCGATTCCAGATACCACCCAAGACGACGTACCAGAGAGCGGAGGAAACAAGGGGGGAAAGTTGGGACTCAAAAAAGACAGTACGAGGGAGGGGGGCGTGATGTCGGGAGCGGAGGAAAAAATAAACCGTTTTTTTTCTTCGTTTGTACACTGGACTAGCGCATGCTCATGCCGGGTGGATGGGGATGACAGTATCGGGGCAGTCGGTCCTCTTGCCGGCGAGGGAGTAGTAGGCGAGGATCTGGGCGGGCTGCTCCACGGGTCCCCCGCGGTCGGGCTCGTCCAGGTACAGCTGCTGCGGCGGGATGAACTCGATGTTCCAGAAGGGGCGGACCATGGCGAGGAGGTCCCTGCCGTCCGGGGAGGCGTTGTAGCCCTGCACCCATATGTACCGCAGCGACCTCAGCTGCAGCACCGCCTGCGCCAGCGCCCGCTCGCTGAAGCAGCACCCCCGCAGCTCCAGCTTCTGCAGGTCGGGGCAGCCCCGGGAGAAGTCGAGCAGCCCCCGGTCGGACTCCCCCACGTACCCCAGCAGCATGTACCGGATGTTCAGGCTCGTCTCCCCGATGTAGCGAAGGCCCGTGTCGGTAAGGCCGCCGTGCCGCAGGTAGAGCGCGAACCGCTGCAGCTTGGTGCACCCGCTGAGCAGGGCGCGCACGCCATTGTCCAGCGGCAGGTCCGTGATCTGCTCCTCTCGGTCCAGCAGGACCAGCCGGAAGTCGCGGAGGTTCTTGCTGAAGGTGCCGATGGACTCGAAGGCCGCGTTGGTGATGTCGGAGACGTACACGGCCAGGTAGTCCAACTCCGGACAGCCCTGCGCCACGGCCGACAGCCCCCTGTGGGAGACCTTGCCCTGCTCGTCCTCGTACTCGTCCTCCCCTCGCTCTATCCGCAGCCTCCTCAGCTTCTTACACCTCTGGGCGACGATCTCTAAACCAATGTCTCCGATCACGTTCCTCACCTGTTGTGTTCACAATTTGTGGGAGAAGAAAAGTTTCAAAAAACCCGCAACAGAGCAGTCTCATTCTCCAAAGAGATTAGAACAAAGAACATGGGTGGTCCATGGATTAAAGAGACGACTTTTGAGATGGTCCATACCTCTAGAACTTCCAAACTGGGGCATTGTTGGATCAACTGGCAGTGATCCTCGGTACTGAGGAATGTGAACTGCAGGTCCAGCTTCTTCAGGTTCCCAGCAAACGGGAAAATTATGGGCATCTCATTTGTCCCCATGAAGCTGAGACCGAGGCGGCACAACCTGGGTGGAAACCGGACTTTTTGATACTTGTTGCCTTCTCCTTGGTCGTTGAAAGAACCCCCGCTGAATTCTTCCAGCGCAGTCGCCGCGCCGAAGAAGTCTCCCAGGTCCAGGATATCGCAGTCACTGATCTTTAGGGATGTTAAGAACTTGCAATTTGTTGCGAGCAGCACGAGGTCCTCGCATGAAACTGCTCGGAGCTCCGTCATGTAGAAATTCAGGGCTTCGAGAACGGTGTTGTTGACGGCGAGCTCGTGGAGCCATTCACCATCTTTCTCATTGATGGAACTCTCTTCCAGAAACAATGTTTTCAAGCGGCTGCGGAAAAAATCAGCAAATGTCCAGTTAAACTTTTGGCCTTCTATACCATAGCGGAAGACCCTACTAGTTCTTGAATCAAGATAGCAGAATATTCCACTGTAAAGTCTAATAATGCCAGAAGAAATAACTGATGGAGGTGCCAAACACCTGAAGCCAGTGCATAATCACAAATACAACTAACAAGTGGGGCAGTACAAGCAATGAATCAATAAAAGCCTCACCCTTATCCCATCTATTTTCACAATGAATAGAGAAATCAAAGATTTGACACTAACAAGTAGCTGGAGTCAGCTTATTAGCCAGTTTTTTACAAGCACCTAAAACCAGTCAGTACAGGTGACTCGAAGCAGGTGTACAGACTACGATTTCCTGTGAAGCACCAATTTAGCGGCTATCTGGCTACTTCTCTTGTATGCATGTAAGTATCATTGCAACAGTAACATAAGACAAGAAGTCAATCCGAACTCATCCCTAAGATAAAATGATGGAGGCCAATACTCGAAGCAAAACTAAGGCTGCACCTTCACTTGACCTCAATCCAAGAGTAGAAATTCGTTCCCTGCTTTCATTTTTTATTTTTCCCCCCCTCATCTTTATCATTGGCCTTCGGAAAATGATTACGGACTGCAGACTGGACAGGGGACCCACCATTATTTAAAGAGTCTTTTGTAAATAAATTATTATTAAATATAAATTTATAAAAAAATCACTATTAAAATACATTACCAAACATACAATTGCGCAAAATCATATTGCACAAACATGTCATTTTTTTACAGACATATCTTTTTTTAAAAAATTAACAAAAAAAATAATTACATGACCTTACATGCAGGGTTTGTCGTCTCGACTAACCTGTCCGTCCCGGTCACGGGCTGGGACGATTTGGGTCGGTCCCGACTCGATCCGTCTCGTTCCATGTTAAAATAAAAAAAATTATATATATATCTATAATATATATATAATAATAGAATAAAATAAAAAAGATACTTTATATATATAATATAATATAATATTAAATTAATAGAGACGATCCGATGACGACTCACGACCCGAGCGTCCCGCCCACAGCCTGGGTCGGGTCGGGCGGGTCGGGACGACCCGCACTGGGTCGACAAACCCTACTTACATGATATTTACGTACTATTTAATTTTAAATAGTGATACGTCTGTTAATATATTTCTAAGAATATTTTTTACAAATTTAATTATAAAAACAAATTATTTGTAAAAATCTCTTTTTTAAAAGATAAGGAGAACGCTGGACAGGGCTAGGAGCCTAGAAAACACACTTCGCTCTAATCCTAAGAAATTTAATAGGCCTCTGACTTTTAACCATGAGCAGAATGAACACACAAGATAAAGGATCTATAAAATATAATTTTTAAAGAATGTTTCAGAAATACATGTCCACGGAGCAACTTGACACGGTGCCTCCTCTCTTCTGCCTTCAACTTATATTCCAAGTTCAATAAAAAAAATTTAAGCTTTCCAGCGGAAAAAATGAAAGACAATTATATTCCACAAACAGATTGTTTGATGGGATCAAGCTCCCAGAGATTTAACCTGAACTACCAAACAACCTGGATTCTCGGTTAAGTGAGAGCTGATAAGCTTCACCAAAAGATAAAATTAAAAATCAATGAGTCCTCTAAACAGCTAGAGAAAAAGCTATACCTTGATGGGATCCACATTCATAGATCTCTCCCATACATCCATATTCCATGGTGGAATATACAGAGGTTAACAACGATGAATCAAAGGTATAGCTTTCCAGGTGACGCTGAGTAAGAAGATAAAACATTCATAGATCTCTCCCATCAAAAAATTTAAGCTTTCCAGCGGAAAAAATGAAAGACAATTATATTCCACAAACAGATTGTTTGATGGGATCAAGCTCCCAGAGATTTAACCTGAACTACCAAACAACCTGGATTCTCGGTTAAGTGAGAGCTGATAAGCTTCACCAAAAGATAAAATTAAAAATCAATGAGTCCTCTAAACAGCTAGAGAAAAAGCTATACCTTGATGGGATCCACATTCATAGATCTCTCCCATACATCCATATTCCATGGTGGAATATACAGAGGTTAACAACGATGAATCAAAGGTATAGCTTTCCAGGTGACGCTGAGTAAGAAGATAAAACATTCATAGATCTCTCCCATCAAAAAATTTAAGCTTTCCAGCGGAAAAAATGAAAGACAATTATATTCCACAAACAGATTGTTTGATGGGATCAAGCTCCCAGAGATTTAACCTGAACTACCAAACAACCTGGATTCTCGGTTAAGTGAGAGCTGATAAGCTTCACCAAAAGATAAAATTAAAAATCAATGAGTCCTCTAAACAGCTAGAGAAAAAGCTATACCTTGATGGGATCCACATTCATAGATCTCTCCCATACATCCATATTCCATGGTGGAATATACAGAGGTTAACAACGATGAATCAAAGGTCAATGCATAGGCAGCAAGCTCGGTATTTTAATATCCCGGAATGCTTAGACAATGCTTTAGATTCCGAGTGTCTAGCTGCCAATAAATAAAGGCTGCCACTTAGGAGGAGATGCTTCGGTTACATAAAAATTGGAGTTGCTGAGTGTATGCCTAGAAAATACAGACAATCGCCCCATGATAATTAAGCAGCTTTCCCTAAAAGAAACATAAGGGAACGACCAAACAACCATGCCCTCACCATTAAGATCTTGATCTAGGCTGACCTGTGACACTAAGGAGTATTTACTTGAAGGTGACAGGTGACGCTGAGTAAGAAGATAAAACTATATTTAGATGGAATGGTTGTCTGCGATGCAAATTCAAAAGACTCAAGTCAGCATATGGCAGAAACATTTTTTACAAAAGAGTTCGCAACTGTTCAGAAAGACATGTTCATGATGAAAATGTATAACAGCCATGTCAGGAGGGGCATTCTAGACATCATAGCAAACTAATCATTAAGCAAGTTACTCCATATGCATAAAAGAGAGACAAGATGGGAGAACAATATTTTTTGCTTCTCCTCCAATGTATGTCTCATATAGGCATACAGAGACATAATTGAATACCATATAAGATCTCATCAATGCTGGATGAAAAAACTCAGTAACAATAAACATATCACACAAGATATTCTGATGTTGTACTAAAACTATATGCAGCGCAAATTTTAGTCAAACATCAGACCCCTGTGTACCGCTTACCACAGTGTGTTGAGATAAGAGACTATGCCAGTAGGAGTCCCATCATTTTTGCTGCCATCAGATGGAAGCATGTCTCTCACTAGGAAATACTAATGCACTAGATGAAAATTGTGAAACGTAATTTCAGATCCCTAAAAAGGCTAAAAATTCATTCAAAATCAGATTAGGTAAAGTTCCTCAAGTTCAGATGTTCTTCAGGATGAGAATTCCTGAAATGTGCCTTCCTAGCTTTTATAAAAAAGTTCGACTTATATCCATTATAGGATGTGTATGTCTAGAAACAATAGCAAGGTTTGGAAGAAAATGTATTTAATTCAAATGACTGTAGTATAAAGACAGCTTTCTTTCATAGAGACCAGTTCAGACGTAAAATGGAGAATCCGTTGGTAATACAATGTGATTTTGCTTCCATTTCCTGAGAAGCCAATCTTCATAAAGCAAAGACCAAATCCAACTTCCCAGAACCATTTACGTCACCAAGAAACACACTCTGAAAAGTGATCCTTCCGGAACTAAAAATCAGATTAGCTTCCACGTAAGCATCAAACGTTATGCAGACATCACTGATGCATTATTTTGTTCTTGGATCTCTAAATGAAACCTCAAAATCATAAAAGTAAGTAATCTAACAAGGTTCATAATCAGCAAGGACATTCAGAGGTAACTGACAAATTATCCAATTTAAAGCAATAAAGCCTAGACGTTACACAACAGCAAACAGCCAAAGATCACTTCACTGAGTCATGGCCACCAGAATAAAATGGGAAAAAGAAGGCCTTCTTCCACAGTATACATAACTAAACAGCAAAGTTAAAACTGTGTTGGGGGGGGTGAGGAATCTAGTAATCAATCAGCCTCAAAAGTTCATAAAAGATGAAAAAAAATAGGGGGGGAAATCCACTTTCTGTCGTACAGTTTTCTTTTTCATGATTATTCCTAGATAGATAGTCTGTATGTTTGATCATAGGGGATCAATTGCATCAAGAGTGGTAAAACTTGCACTCCTATAGAAACGGATCACAGGAAAGAACGAGGCCAAAGGGGAAGAAACACCATAGACACTGCTAATTAGATTTTCATGCCAATTCCAAATCAACATTTTCGAAAAGATGGTGCCAATTCACAATCAACTTATCCAGGCAAAACATTGATCGAATATCTCTCTGAGCAAAAGAGTACCTGCAAGAACGGGCAACCAGCTTGAGGGCATCGGTAGAGAACCCGGAACACTTATCTAGCTTCAGCGCGATGAACATGGGGCCACGGGCGCGGACAAGGACCTCAATATCCGCATCCTTCACGATCATCCGCCGGAAATGGATAGACTTGAGGCAGTCGAAGGCCTGAGCGATCTCGTTCACCCAGGGCCCGGCGTACCCTCCCCAGTTCTCGGGTATTAGGTTGAACATTGCTGCTCGCGGCTTCCCCTTGAGATTGAGCGACTCCAGCCTGGGGAACCTCTTGCACAGGCGAGCCGGGGTGGTGGAGTAGCAGAGGGCGATGGTGATGTTCTTCCGGGTGATGGAGTCGATGTGGTACCACTTCCTGCACACCTGGGATATGGCATCCCTGTCCCTGGGGTCGTCGATGTAGCCCATCACGAATTCCAGGGCGACGTCGGATATGCCGAAGCTCATCATCCTACTCAGGTTGCGGTTCTCCATGGAGATGCGAGGGGGGCGCGCGCACACACACACACACACACACACACACAGAGGAGATCGATCCGCCCGACACTTGAGGGGCCCTCCACACCCTCAGATTCCCAAATCGAATCGAAGGCTCCCCAGAAGGCCACTCGCTAAAGGCGGCGAGGCGCGGGGCTAAGGATTCTTGCAACACAAGTTACAGAACATTAAGCTCAAAATTTGCTGCAGAAACTATGCAGAGAGCGTTGGGTGATTACAGACTAACGAGCAACCTGAAAGGGACCAAACTGCCCACAGATGTCAACTACAAGGAGGATCGAGGGAACAACAACATATTCTGATGGGATTACGCTATGGAGTTGCTACCACCAGGACCACACTGGAGCTTCCCAAGCACCTCGCACCACCTCGCGAGCAAGAGCAAACGGGGAGAAAAGGGAACTGGTGAGGCCCCACCTCCTCTTCCGCAGCCGCCAAAAGCCGCGGAAATGAACTCGGAGAAAGTCGGAAAGCAGAGGCAAGCGGAGAACACAGCAGCAGCAACGACAGCGGCAGAACGATAAGAAGAAGAAGTAGAAGAAGAAGAAGAAGAGAGCGAGGTATAAAGCAGGAAAGGAGAAGGGCAGAGCAAGAGAAAGAGAGAGAGCTGGGAAACCTAGACAGGCAGCCTCATCAGCTGGCACGTGCGAACATGAAGCCCCGACACTCCCCCTTCCGATCAAGTTTCCGGGATCCTCACCTCCGGCGACCTCCACGACCACCTCGCCACTCCTCCCTCACTTAACAGCACCAGCAGCGGCACCCCCGCCGATCGGCGATTACCTCGGCGGATTCGAGCGCGCGCGGGGATCCAACGACCGCCGGCAAGATCAACACAGGGACTGCCTCCCCCCGCCGCCGGCCCTGGGAGCTCCACGGCACCACCGTCCCCCCTCGGGGCTGCATCACTTTGCTCGCCCACCTATTTTTTCTCCTTTTTTTAGCCCCTTTTTAATTTTTTTCTCCCTCCTCCTCCTCCTCCTCCTCCTCCTCCTCCCGGCTCCCACTCCAGTGGAGGATTTAAGAAACGAAGATAAAAATAGGGGGGCGAGAGAGAGAGAGAGAGAGAGAGAGAGAGACGAGGAAGGGGGTGGTGGGTGGGATTCCGGATGATCGCTGTATTACGCTAGTGAATGAAAAAGAATAATATATAAATCTGGGGAGAATTGTGTGTATCCTCCTAAAGCAATTCCACGTAAGTTATGTACCCCTACCTTTAAGAAAAACATATTAATACTCCCTTAAAAACCTGACCTTTAACTTCCTACCGTTAAATATGCGGCTAGTTAACTTAACTGTGCCTGGAATTGACTGTTAGCCGGTTAGCCCACGGTTTACCACCAGTGGGGAACATTCACAGAAAAATCCCACTTATGGATGCCATTTTAACTTAGTGGATATAAAGGTTCGTTTTTAGTGCCTTTGGGGATGTAGTGATAGTTTCGCCAGATAAGAGCTTTACATAGCAACTCATAGAAACCATTAGGAGCGTAAATAATCTTTTTCATAACTTAACAGGGGGCAAAAATCCACTCTAAGCCCTCATGTTTGGGTTCAAATTTATCTAAATTTCTCTAAATCGAAAAAGCTACTTCATCATTGCCGTTGATGGAAACTTGATTTTTTTCCGTTCCTCATATAACTATTTACTTTTAACCCCCGAAGAGGACAATCTCACCCGGTTTTCAAAGCTTTTAGAAAGCTTTTGAGGTAAGATGTTAATAGTGTTAGATTCTGTAGGGGTATTAAAGTGCTTCCTAAATTTTGTATCACACTTTTACTATTTATTTGTTCGGAGAAGAGTAATCAGTCTCCCGAAAAAACTTACAAACACCGTAAGAATGTGTCAAAAGGAGTCCAGGGAGTGCTCCCAGGAGATAACACTCTAATACTTAAGTCAGATATGAGTGTGTAAGCTAAGAAGAAGAGAGTCAGAGTCAGGAGAAAGAGAATTTGATCAAAGGAGTGAAACTCTAGAGAGTGATCGGTGGGCCTAGTAGATTTACAGAGAAGCAGTGAGAGAAGAATCACAAGAGAACGTCTCTGATCCTACTCCTCGAGTGGAGAATCCTTCGGCTGCAATGTGGAGAGCTCTTCTCATTGTGGGTGACTCTGTGTAGGGGCATCCGGAGGGAGTCTCTGGCAATATAACTATAAGTGTAGGTGAAAAATCCTTCCTCTCGGGGTCCGGTGAGGGCCTATTTATACAGGCCGCAATGGCAATGGCCCTTCCTCCACTGAGAAAGTGGCGAGGATCGTGGAAGGACGTTTCCTTGATCGTGGGGAGTTGCATGTTGTTCCCTTACTCGTTATTAAGAGGGAGGCTCCGCGGTGGGGATTCCGGTGACGTGGGTGTGATCTAATCCACGTCGAGGGAAGTTTTGTAATAGTAGTGGCAACGTTCGTCCGATGGCGAGTTTTACGGTGTCCAAGACGCACGCAATAATTTCGGCCGGGAGCTGGCGGAGCTTCCTTGGGCCTCAGCTGGGCCGCCCTGGATGGGTTGAGGGTGGAGTGTCCCATTACAAACTGGGTCGATCTGGGCTGCAACGTGCCTAGTGATGTTAGGCCGTACTGGGCCTTCCGAATTTTACCCTCCTCGAGTTCCTAGAGCCTAGCTTTAATTAGAAGTTATCCTCATTTGGTCAGAGAATAACCCCCATTTTTTTTGTTTTAATTTGATAAGCCAATAAAATTAATCAGGTTAGATTGAAAAACAACTCTTCATTAACCTAGACATATTGTTATATCCCAAGAGATGGAACATGGTTAACTCTCACTTGTCACAAATGGATAACTCATTATCTAACAAAGTAAAGGGGATTAAACTCTGAGATAAACTAATCTAAGATAAAGAACCCTCATTTCATCTATCTCTCTATCAAAGAGGGGCATAAGATACTCCATATTCTCCATTCTTATATTTAACGAAATATTTTTTGGTCCTAAATCCAACATTTTGTTCCCATGCGGGGATGATACTAAAGTTGACTAATCTCCTTTTTCATTTAATGATGAACTTCTCTTTGTAATAAAAAGTAATATCAATATGTTTAAGTGACATAAATTCACTAATTACTAATCAAACTAAAAAGAAAAGATATGATGAGTGTTGTAAATTACAGAAAAGTTTGGCATTTTTATTTCATTTGCATAAAGATAAACGTGAGAAAAATAACTCGCCTCCTCGATCGCCGAAAACTGTCCAAAAGATTAGAGGATGTAACAAAATAAAATATGATTGTTATCTCTGAGGAGGGTAAGATTTGCCAGGCCCAGTACGGCCCAATATCGCCATGCCAGTTGCAGCCTGCATCGACTAAGTCTACAACGGGACACTCCACCCTCAGCCCATCTAGGGCGACTCAGCTGAACCCCAAGGAAGCTTTGCCGGCCCCCAGGCGAAATTACTGTGTACGTCCTGTCCATCGTGGAACTCCCCATCGATGAACGTTGTCGCTACCATTATAGGGTGTAGAGCTAGAAAAGTTATCTCTAACTCTTGTACCACACTTTTCTATTTATTTGTCGAGGAAGACTGTCTGGCACTCGTGGAAGCCTGCAAGCACCAGAAAGAGAGGCGTGAGAAGGAGTCCTTAGCGTTACCCCAGGGGACAATCCTCCGATGCTTAAGTCAGCACCGAGTTGAATAGAGAAAGAAGAAAAGTAGGCGAGAAGGAGGAGAAGGAGATCGCTGGAGTAGGCCTGGGAGAGCTGTTGGACTTCCGGACGAGTGCTCGCGGTTGCCAGTGATCGATCAACAAATGCTCGCTGGGCAGTAAGGGTGCTCGGAAGTGGTACTCTCTCCACCGGTGGACAGTCGAGACCTCCTTAGTAATAGCAGGGCGTGTAGCTTTCTCTAGCCTGTTTCTTCTTGACTTCTCTGGGAGTTTCTTGGTGGAGTTCACCGTCTCCCCCTGCTTATCTGCCGAAGTCCTTTTTATAGGGGGTTGTCCTGGTGGCGAAGGCCGGTCCCTTAGCAGGGAAGGGCGTGAGTCATGGAGTAACGTTCCCCGCGATCGTGGGGAGTTTCCCGTTGAGGGTCCATTCTTCCGGAGTCGAACGGCTCTCTAGCGAGTCTTATAGCGCTCAGGGAGCATGCTCGCCCTTAGTGGAGTTGAGACCGACATCGTGGGAGGTAACGTTCGGTCGTCGGAGATTCATCCGGCGGCCATTGCGCCAGGTTCGAAGCCCTTCCTCCGTTTTCGAATCCGAGGCTCAATCATCGTGGGCCGTCTGTAACGGGCCACGGCTGTCGAGGGCCTTTGAGCGCATTGTAGACCGTGGGCCCAGATGGGCCTGGCGGAATTGGGCCTTACATAGGCCGAGCTGATTTCACCCTCCTCACAGGGCTTCCCTTAGTTTGGACTAAGTCCCATCCACACCGCTAGAATCCCTGCCGCGGAGCCTCCCTCCCAATAACGGGCAAGGTAACAACGGGCAACTCTCCATGATCAAGCAAATGTCCGTCCACAATCCCTGCCACTTTCTCGATGGAAGAACGACCAGCGCCACTACGGCTTGTATTAATAGGCCCTCACCGGACCCCAGAAAAAAAAGAATTTTTCACCTGCCCTTATAGCTATACTGTCAGAGACTCCCTCCGGAGGCCCCCACACAGATTCACCCACAAAGAGAAGAGCTCCCGCATAGCAGCCGAAGGAATCTCCGCCCGAGGAGTAGGATCAGAGAGGTCCCCTTGTGGTTCTTCTTTCTCTGCCTCTCCCTTGTGGTTCTTCTCTATCTGCCTCTCCGAGCATCCTCCAGGCCCGCCAAGCACTCTCCATTCCCTTGATCAGGCTCTCTTTCTCTCTCTCTCTCCATCTTAGCTCACACACGCATCTATGACTTAACCATCAGAGGGTTTTCCCCTATGAGCACTCCCAAGGCTCCTTCTGATGCCTTCTTACAGTGTTTGCAGGTTTACCCAGGAGGCCGACTGTTCTTCTCCAAACAAACAAATCTTAAATGTGTGGTATGAGATCCAAAGAGTATTTTTCTGCCTCTACACTTTTTGGCACCATCTGTGAGAACCCTATGCTCGCACTCGCTTGCCTTCAAGGGGGGCTAGTGTAGTGGGACCCAGGGTCACGGGATTAGTCCCACATCGGATGTTGAGAAAGCAATCAAGTGCTTATAAGGCATGTCATCACCTCTTAACCCAAGAGGGCCCTTTTACAAGGATAAACTCTCACCTCCTCTCTGGAGACAATACCTCTTGGAGACACCAAAGGTTTATCTCACATATACATAAAGGCGGTCGTCGGCAGAGAGCTCGGAGTAGCGGTGATCATGATCTACGCCACTGCTGCCTCGACGTGATCGCGAGAGTGAGGATCCAACACCCGTAGTACAATCATCTCGAAATGTAGCTCCGGGGGCTCCAAAGCACCTACATCACATCGGCTAGGAGAAGGGGTTATACTCCCCACTAGGAGAAGCGCATGCTGACTGCGGGGGCCGTACCATGAGGCAATGGGGGTCACAACGCCAATGTCTGGAGAAGTGCAGGGGTTAGCACCACGTCGATGTCCCGAAGGGGACAACGGAGAACAGCCTTCACCGCGATGGCCCCGCTGGGGTTGGGATCAGCAGGGAGTCGGATGAACGAAGCTAAAGAAGGCCAGTAAAACCCCAGTCACTTGCCTAGCTGGCACCGCCGACCTTGGTCAAGATGACGAAGCGTTCCGACCAGCGCTTAATGTTGGACACTGAGGAAGTGAAGGAGACAATGGTCATGTTTCCCTGGGAATGAAAATAATAATAGGCCAGCTGAGTCCCAGGGCAATGCTGAAGGCTGTAAAAATGGCGGAGGAGCCAGACTGAAGGGGTGACTCCAACCTAGTCACAAATATAGACAAAGGTACAGAGAATGCGCCAAGAGTTGGGAGATAGGCCCCCCAGTGCCCTGCCGTTGAAATGAAGGACCGACTCAATGAATGAGTGTAGGGGAAGACAGAAGAGCCAGCCCTGAAGGCCTCGATGGAGATGCCCATTTCCCCAGGAAAGTAGCATCCCAAGAACTCATCCTCATTAGGGAAGAGGATATCGACGTCGGCCAGAATCTGGAAGGCCTCCCTAAGGCCATGGACCACTTGGAAGGAGACCTCGGGGGATGGAAGGGGGCGAACAGGGCAGGCACTCAAAGTACTCGGGGCGCCAGTATGGCTACTTTCCCCCTCCGCAGAAGGCTCATGACTACGCAAGATAACTCTCCTACGAGGAGCCATGGAGTATGTGGAGCGAAAGGAAGGAACGAGAGAAGAGAAGGAAGCCTCACTAGGACACAGAGTGGACAGCATGAATCACGATGAATACAGACATTGGAGAAGAGGGGGTGCAAGGGTACCTCTTCGAGCACCCTCCACTTCCTTTATAGAATCTTCAGGATGCAAGAGACCATCTATGGTGAGCCAGGCGAAGAGACGCAACCGCCACTTCCAGGATGTTGGGTGGGAAACCCAAGCGCCCACGATACCCGTTTCTCCATACGTAGGACAGCTATGCCATGATGATGACTGCGTCACCTGACACACCATAGGAAGCTACCTTGCTTATAACGTGAAAGTTAGTCGTTTAAAACATGCGTATCAATCTTAAAATTTCCAACTCGCACTAGATGAAAATAAGACATAATAAGGTGGCGAGAAGGGTCGAATCTATAGAGAAGAAGAGATTTTTAGACTTAAAAAACTTTGGAGTCCTTTAGAAAACACTTGTGATTTTACTTTACTTAAAGAAAATAGTGAAATGAAGAACAAACCAAACACTTAATTAAAAACACCTATGATTATGCACCTATGCTATAGAAATTAATTGCATAAAGTGAAAAGAAGAGATAGAAGAATGGGGTAGAGAGGGAGGAAGATCAAGAACTAGATCAAAAGAACAACTCTCTTCATTAAATTAAAAAAAAGAGTACATGAAGTGCAAGATAAACTTACAACAAAGAGGTGACAAGATTACAATGAAGTAAAATAACACAAAAATAATAACAACAAGAAGAGCCTGAGATGTGAAAATGTAGCAGCAATGGTGATGATGGCGCCGTCCTCTCTTAGCCTTGGATCACGAACCATCTTGCGGAAGATATCGTCTACGCCGGGAGGAAGTCACCTTCGTCATTGAAGTCACCTTTGGAGGATGAATAACTTTGAGACCAAGATGAATTAGAGGATACCCAAGAAGAAGAAGTTGAAGAGGAGGAAAAGTGGAATAACTTTTATGAATAGCTCAGAGAGAAAAGAAGAGAAGAAAGACTTCAAAACGAAGGAATAATAGATTCTAGCACTTC
The DNA here is from genome assembly GCA_022559845.1 of Amorphophallus konjac. Lineage (NCBI taxonomy): Eukaryota > Viridiplantae > Streptophyta > Magnoliopsida > Alismatales > Araceae > Amorphophallus > Amorphophallus konjac. Next base: position 428,814,137 of record CM040126.1, on the reverse strand, counting down.
GGATGAACAGTAAACTCATAGGATAGCAATGTGAAAAATGGGAAATAACTTAAAAACCTGAAAGAATTAGAAGATGAGAAAGAAGAAGAAGTTGTAAAACATTTAAAAACGAAGAACTTTCATGAAGACATCAGGAGGAGAAAATGGAACGAAGAGAGAGAAATAATGGAAAGAATAGAGAGGAACACTGATTCGTAGATGAACAGGATAGCATAGTGAAAAATATTAAATAATTTAAAAAATAGAGAGAATTAGAAGATGATGACGAAGAAGAAATTGTAGAGCATTTAAAAATGAAGAACTTTCATGAAGAACACATGAGGAGAATAGGAGCAGAAGGGGGAGAAACCGGCGACCTAAGGTGAAGGTGGGAGAGAGAGAGAATTGCCAAAAGAAGAACTCCCCATCTCCTCCTTGTCATGGGCTATTTATAGGAAAAGTTGGGTCAATGGAGGGTGGAGATTATATCAAAAGGAGATGGATGACTGGGATTTAGGGAGAAGATGATGTATGGGAAAAATAAAAAGGAGGTAGGCAGCCCCTTTCTTGGACTTTGGGCATCCCATTTCCCAAGGCTCATCATGTCTCTCCTTTATTTCAAACTTTGAATGTCCTTTTCCTCCTTTTCAAACTTAAATTTTGAATTCCTCCTTTTCAAATTTTGAATTCAAAATTTAAACTTTCTTTTCCCTCCAACCAAAATATTTTGAATTCTTTATTTGACTTGGTCAAAGTGGTGATGACAGTTTTACCCCCGGCTTCTTTTGCAATTACCTTCGGTGTCCTGCACACACATAATTGTAATCTAGTCCATAAAAATTATCATAATGTGCACATAAATCTCAAATGCTCATAGTTATGCAATGGAGAATTAATGCCCATGACTCTCAACTTCAATATTAAATAATATCACCAAATTAATCAATTTACATGAAAGTTTCAATTTAAATGCGGAGTTGAGGTTAACTATGAAATAGGCATAACTACCTAATTATATGCACATAAAATAATGTACATGCGATGAATTACTATAGAAAATGGACAGTTATCACTTGCGCGCCAAGAAGGGTGGTAAGTAGTGAAACCCTGTGTCAGGGGAATGAGAAGACTTGAGAAGATCCTACCAAACATTTTCCCTCAACCAACCTCGTGGCTCCTCCCGAGTACCGAGCATGCTCAATGCTCAGGAGTGGGGAGCTAATGAGGAGGGTAAGATTCGCTAGGCCCCATACGGCCCAAATCACTAGGCCTGTTGTGGCCTAGATCGACCAAGTCTGTAACGAGACACTCCACCCTCAGCCCATCTAGGGCAGCCCAGCTGAGGCCCAAGGAAGCTCGATCCGTCGGCCCCCAAGCAAAATTACTGGGCACGTCCTGGACGCCGTGGAACTCGCCATCGACGAACATTGTCGCTACCATTACGAGGATTCCCTCGGTGTGGACAAAGTCACACCCATGCCGTCAGAATCCCCGCCGCAGAGCCTCCCTCCCAATAATGGGCAAGGCAACAATGGGAAACTCCCCACGATCAAAGAAACGTCCCTCCACGATCCTCGTCACTTTCCCGGTGGAAGAACGACCGACGCCACTGCAACCTGTAAAAATAGGCCCTCATCGAACCCCGAGAAAAAAAAGATTTTTTCGCCTGCACTTACAACTATACTGTCAGAGGCTCCCTCTAGATGCCCCCACACAGAGTCACCCACAGAGAGAAGAGCTCTCACATAGCAGCTGAAGGAATCTCCGCCTAGGGAGTATGATCAGAGAGGTCCCCTTGTGGTTCTTCTCTCCGAACATCTTCTAGGTCTGTCGAGCACTCTCCAATCCCTTGATCAGGCTCTCTTTCTCCTCACTATGACTCTCCTCTCTCTCCTTTTTCGTTCACACATGTGTCTCTAATTTAACCATCTGACGGTTGTCCCATGAGAGCACTCCCAGGGCTTCTTATGATCCCTTCTTATGGTGTTTGCAGGTTTCCCCAGGAGGTCGATTGCTCTTCCCAAACAAACAAATCTTAAAGTGTGGTACGAGGTCCAAGGAGCATTTTTCTACTTCTACAGTCTCAATTCATCTGTCATCACGTTAACTTAATGTCAATGTACTTTTAAATATAACAATGCTATTAATTCTGTCTATAATAGAACGAACGTTGATGGTACAAGTACTCCACCTCTCAAAAAATTATCTCTTTGTTGGAGGGATTATGAGCTTGAACTTCTCGTTCAATTAGCTACTACCCTTAACATCATAAATCATAGTACGTAATATTGAGGTAGGTGACTTAAACATACTTGTGGATGCCAAAGAGATGAAAAAAATGGTGGGAAATCAGTGAATGGATACACCAACAGGGGCTTGATGTACTCCTCAACAGACGGTTAACAGATGATTAATGGACAAGGGGTCTTAAAATAATCCTAGAGATTGTCTTGCATTATTTCATATAAACCATCATAATCCATATATTTGTCAAAAGGCCCCCTCAAATCCTCCTCACCTCATTAAATGCCCATACCCTTCCCTCCGTAATGTATGATCAAAATAATTGTTAACCCATGCATGGTTAACTTCACCTAGGTGTAGAAAAAAGATTAAAATACCCTTTACTTACATAATAAAGAGAAAGAGAGAGAGAGTAGGTAGGTGTAGATTATGGAAAAATCCACAAATAAAAATTATAAAGAATTAATTAAGGAGATGGAATAAAAGAAGGGAAAAAGAGCATGCTAGAGTGGAGGTGTGATCGTCAGAGACACGCAGGTCTCAAAAGAATATAACAATAAGGAAAATGGAGGTGATCGTGAATAAATACCTTTGAAAGTGCAGGGGAGATTGTGAGATTTGACCTTCTCTTTCAATCGGCCGACCGACGAAGATAACTTTTCTTGTTAATTACCCTTGCAAAAATAAACAAACAACCAACAAGAAAATATTGATTAGAAATTGAAAGTGTGTAGCATCAAATTATCAATATGAATGAACAATAAAGCATGTATAAGAACACACCTTATTGGTGTTGGCTTTAAAACCCCTATCCAAGAGGTAGGAAAAATATGATGTGATGAAGAGGGAGAGTGCAAGTGTTGCACTATAGGGAGATTTCAATATGATTGAGATGAGAAACAAATAAAAGAAAGAGGGAGTATGATGCATGCAATGTTAATGATAATAAAAGAAGAGATAGGGATGAAGAGAGGATTTTTTTTTTCTCCAAGGAAGGAGCTCCAATGGATGTGGCTTTGAGCTTGGGAGACTCCTCCTTGGCACCTTAGTCCAGCATCACTTCCCCAAGATCAATAAAATTCAAGCCTTGAACACAAGAGAGAGGGGGGGGGGTCCTATTTATGGAGTAGAAGTTCGGAGGTTAATTCCATTAAAATTCTAAAACTGAGTTTTAATGGGATTTGGAGAGAGACATCCATCTTCCAAGTGTCCTCACAATATCTGAAAGTCATATGAACCCTTTTTTTTGGAAAACCCTGCCTAGGAGTATTTTGGAAAGTGTACCCCTTTTGGATGCACTTTTTCATCGTACCACTAGGAGGTTAATTTTATTGATAGGAGAGAAAAAATAAAATTATATGAGACGAACGCTAGGCATACCTAGCTTTTCCAGTCGAGCTGCACCCTTAATATTCATGGGAAGCTCATGACAAGAAAAAAAACAATTACACTTATTGGTGCAAGCTAAGGAGGCTAATGAATCTGCAACAGTATTGGCTTCTCTATAGATGTGAGTTATGGAGTCCCATTGTGAAAGATTATCCCATATTTCTCTGACATGAGCAAGTATTGCCCATGGACATTGAACCTGTTTATTGATAATCTGCACCAGAACTTTGGAATCACATTCTATCAATGTCGGTTGAGTATTCACAGTGTGAAGGTATTTGATTCCATCAAGAAGAGCTCTGGCTTCAGCAATGATACTATTGCAGAGACCATAGTAATGAGAGAAAGCAATAAGAATATTTCCTTTAGCATCTCTAATGACTCCTCCCCCACCAGAAATTCTTGATCTTTTACAAGCCCCATCTGTGTTCAGTTTGAGTGATGGCCACGGAGGGCATAACCATTTAACAAGTATAGCTTGAGGCTTACTATTGCCGTCAGCCTTGATGCCGAAGTGAGCTAAGATTTTGCCCTTGCTGAAGCTATTTTCTCTTAAATCGGAGGAATAACATAGTTGCTTGGTCTGGGCTATGATCTTATGCATCAGACATTGCTTGGAGATTTGCTTTCCTTCATATTTTGCCATGTTCCTGGCAGACCATAGCTCCCACATAACATAGCCAATAGTAGCCAAGGAGAAAAGACCATACAGGGATTTGGTGTTAATGTGAGAGACTAAATTTAGAATTCTGGTTTTAGCAGAATATCCATCAACCTGCAGACCTGCGGTTTGAAGAGAAGACCATATGAAAGCAGCATACTCACTGGTGATAAACAAATGGTTCATTGTTTCCCCTTGAGGCAGTTTACAACAATGGCATTTAGAACATAACTGAACGCCCAGAGTCTGAACATTAAAATCTGTGGGAAGGCAGTTATTAATAATTTTCCACAATAGAATAGAAATCTTAGTGGGCAGCCATTTAGACCAGAGGTGTGTCCAAGGCAAATGTGACTGAAATTCATTGGTGCTGAAAGCATATTTATAAACTGAAGAAACCATACATTCACCAGAAGATGAAAGGCTCTAAACCTCCTTGTCAGCATATTGGGATAAGTTGGTGGTCCTGATTGCTTTGGTTATGTCAGCTGGCAAACAATTGTCTATTAGCTGACTTTCTTCAATAGACGGTTGGTTGATACAATCATTGACTGATACCATTTTATTGGGGATGACTTTAGCAGGAACATAAGAGACCAGAGGTTGGTTGCCTAGCCAGATATCATACCAGAAATTAGTAGTATTCCCATCCCCAATAATAACTCTTTTATGCTGTAAAATAACATTTCTGGCTTGGATCCAGCATCTTCGGCCATGCCCTTTCATGTTTCTGAAATTGACATCCATAAGATAACTGTCTCAGATGTATTTGGCTCTGAAATAATCTGCCCACAGGGAATTTGAGTGCAAGGCTCTCCATAGGAACCCTTTCCCAAGTGGAAAAGGAGGTTAAAATGAGGAAGGAAAGGGCTGCTGTTCAAATCGAAATTCTGTAAGAATCAACATCCAACCCAGTGGTCGCTAATTAATCCACGTCAGCATAGAGAGGTGCCAATTCAGAACTATTTTTGGAAAGATTAGAAATTACCAAAATTAGAACAGAATTCGCGTCCAGGGAGATTGATGCGAATTAACAATAAATATGAATTTTGATAGGATTTAAAAGCTCAAAAATAGGAATAGAATACGCGTCCAGATAAGTAGACGCGGATTAAGAATTTTGAAGAACAGTGGATGGCTCCCAAAGATCTGGCTGACAGAAGTGACATCCTCCCTAGGCATGAATTTCAACCTGACACCCATCCAGCACTCGAGAAGGATCATAGAGCCAAAGAGTGGGCCTCCTAAGGCTGCTGAGCTGAGACCCTCGTAAAGGTAAGCAAGGACGGCCTGAGAGATGGAAAGACCCCACCACATGCCACTAATGGTGCTAAGGATGGGGATGTCCAAGACATGGTTGGTAGAGGGGAAGAGTAGGGCACCACATAGATAGATCGAAACAGCCTTGGCTATGGCTTCATCCCACCCGCACTTGTTCTTACAATGAGCTATGACCCACTGGCTCAAGGGTAGCAAATGGATATGGTGTGGGCCAATCATGGTGCGGACATCCTTAGTGCTAGGAAGGAATTCCCCTAGGATAAGGGCAGGATTTACAGGGGCAACAATATGGCAAACCAAGTCCTCCTCCCCAACTTTGGATCTAGGAAGGGATAGGTAGGTCTCCACCTCCTCTAAAAAGATGGTGGTCTCAAAGGGACTGAAGATGAAGGTATGTGTCTGTAGATGTCATAGTTCTATCAAAGCTATGATACTATGCCAATCTAAGGAGAGCTTGGGGTAATTTTTGGCTAGGATTAGAAGTGGGTGCAAATGCCAGGCCTTTAGGATGGATATCACTGCTAAAGGGAGCTCACGGATCATGGGAGCCATCCACTTCAAGGTGGAGTAACGTCTCGAGCCAGGGAGGAGCTGAGGTAAAGAAAGGAAAAGAGAAGAAGAGAGGAAAGATATAAGCATTTTTGAAGAAATTGAATGAGATGAATGAAATTGCATTGACTAACCTCTCTCAAAGGGATGGAGCTCAAATGCCCGGGGATGGCGGTCAACCTTTGAAACACACTGTACTCCTTCTTAGCCGGCTTTGGCCCATGGTAAGCAGCCTCACCCATAGAGCCTCCTTCTAGGGCCTTCTTCATGGTGTTTTGGGGAGGTTTTGTAGAGTTTTCAAGGTCTAAGGGAGAGGGTTTGTGTGAAGAACGAGTTTGGAACACCCTCCTATTTATAGAGCCTAATTTGTGGCCTAATACCCCTAGGATTGAGGTAGGATAGCTCCAACTTGGGTTAGGATAGGCCTTGGCATGGATTGGGCCCCTTTACCCTCGGGTTGGGACTCTCCAAGAGAGTCCCGTTCAAAGCTATCACAGTTTCCCCTTACGCGGTCTATCGAGCAACCATGGGAACTTGAACACGGTCTACCAAGGACCGTTTACATGCCTTCTACACACTTCGCCTCCTGGCGCACTAGACAGTCTATGTAAGGCCGTCTGTCAATTCCAACGGTCTAGCAAAGATCGTCTTACATAACCCACGGTCCAATTGGAACCGTCTATGTCCTTCTTTGGAGCTTTGGCCGAACAAGCATCCGCGGCCCACTATGGAACCATTTGAATCCTGGAGTAGTCATCTTGATGACCGTTTATCTGCCTGAAGCCTCGATTTTTGTCCTTCTTGCACCAAGTCCACTCAAAGTATGTTGTCTCTCTCTCTCACTCTCTCTCGTGTCAGGTTAGGATGCGTTGCTAGTCAGTTAGCATCAAGCACACACATTCATTCATAACATTCATTTTCAAAACCAAAACTCATCATATCATAAGCATATCATAACATCCATAATCTCGTATCATACATCAAGCATGTCCCTCTCCCGGGCCTTCGCTCTCACCCGAGCCCTCACGCCTCTTCGATGGCGGGGGCATCGCTGAGCTCGCCTCCTCTCGGGGCCGTCGGCGCCGCTCCTCCTCCTCGTTCCTCTGGCGACCGGAGGAGCCCGTGAAGTAACTCCTGTAGGAGCCGTGCATATCATGTATGCCGCTCGGAGCTCCGCTGCGCTCGGGTCTCTGGCTCATCCCCTCCACGACGCCCTCCAGCCTCGCCACCTGAAGCCGGGCTCGCTCCGCCTTGGCATGATAGCACTCTATCTCTACAGCCCCAGCCCGGGCTGGCTCCAGCTCTGCACGAAGGAGCACCGTCTCGATCGCATCTGCCAGACGGCTCCGCTCCATCTCCTCCCGAAGGCGGGCAACCTCAGCCCGCGCCGCTACACGGCTCCGCTCCATCTCCTCTCTAAGTCGGGTCAGCTCGGTCGTCTACATATACACACATCATGGTCAGTTAGTCGCATTTCATAATCATAATCATAAAGGGGAAAGTACAGGTGTTTACTTACCCTCTCGGCGAGAGCGGCCTCGGCCTCCTCGGCCCGTGCGACCATCCTCGCGAACTCCGCATCCCGCTCGGCACGGACCGTGGATGGCTGGGAGGAAGAAGAAGGCGCGTCAACTCCCTGACGCTAGATCCCCTCGACTCGCTGCATTCAGAACTCCAGGTTAGTCAATATCATAAGCATATGCACAATTAAGTCTAAGGTTCAGTGACACTCACCAGGAGGTCCAGCGCCTATCGAAGCTCATCCCGCTGCTGGACGGTGGAGTGCAGGAGGCCCTGAAGCTCGACGATCCACCCCTAGGGGTCGAGCTGCATATAGAAGTCTAGTGTCAGCGCATCATAATCATGAAGCATAATAGAGAGCATGGGGTTAGAATCGTACCGATCGTCGAGAGCCACGGAAGACCTGGTCTCCGTAGCGCCTGGCGTAAGCTATGAGGTACGCCTCGTCACTCTCGGGGTGGGCACGCACCACTCGTCCGAGCCTCATCCAATCGCGGATCTACTCCGCTGCTCTGCTGGTCCAGTCGATCTTCGCCGCTAGTCCTCGCGCATGCCGACCGACTCGCTCCTCCGGCTTCTCGGGAGCCGGGAACTCGACATCCGCCTGGTGGACCCCGAGGGTCCTCATCACCAGCCGGTAGTAGAGGGGCTCCACCACATTCATGCAGTGGAGCTAGATGTCACGTCCGACGTAGGCCAGGGTAGCCACCACCCAAGGCTGGCCCTCGTGCCCCTCTCCCTGATAGGGCATCCATCGGACCTGTCAAAAAGAGCAATTGCATCAGCATATAGGCATATAGTTGCATTCACAGAGCTTAAGTTCAAGATCTTATCGAAGCGTAGGGCAGGGTGTCCAGGTCGTCCTGAATCGCCCGGACCTGGCGACGTAGGGAGCCGATCTCCCGTGGTGCCGTCCACCGCCTCACGATGGGCAGACGGTCCGGATGAGTCTCCTCTTCTCCCCCCAGCCAGGGGAGGTGCACATAGGTCCACACCTGCATTGCATTGCATTAAATGTTAGCACATAAGCATTTAAAGAATTCATATAGCCAATGCATAATCATTTTAGGGATCAAGTCGTACCTGGAGCAAAGGGGAGAACTCGCCAAGCATCGTCCGTCGGCTGGTCGAGCTCAGCGTGTCAAAGAGGAAGGCGAGGACCGCTGCTCCCCAAGCGTAGTCCCCGACTCGGTCGACGTCCTCAAGTAAGGGCAGCAGACGGTAGCTGACGACGTCTGCTCGCATGGCGAAGAGAAGCCTCCCGAAGAAGAGCATCAGGAAGTGTCTCAGCACCACATCTGCCTCCGGTCCTACTGCAGCCGCCACTCGTGGTCGCGCTCGGTCCACGAGTCGTGTCAGGTGCTGCTCGGGCAGCTCTCCTATGGCGATCTCCGCTCCCCTCAAGCCGAGGCTGTCCTGTAGCGTCTCCCGCTGCAGTGTAGTCGACTGCCGCTCCGGTCGCAGCAGCTCCAGGCCCAGCAACCTCTGGGCCAGCTCACTGTAGTCCACTAGGGTCCTCCCGCTCATCGGTGCTCCATGCACGCGCAGGCCGGCGATGCGCGCGACGTCCTCCAGCGTCGAGACCATGTGGCCCCAAGGGAAGAGAAACGTCCGGCTCACCGGATCCCACTGGTCGTGCAGGGCATAGAGCAGCGTGGTATCAAGTCTGGTCACCTCCACGCTCAGGAACTCCCCGAAGCCCATCGCCGCCAGGCGCTCCCGCTGAAAGTCTGGCAGTGCAAGGTGCACTGCTCGGACCTGGAGCCAGGAGATCCGGGTCCTGCATACATTTAAACAAATTTGCATTAGTCATACATTTCATAATGAATCATCAGAATAAAAAAAGAAAAAAATGTAGTTTTTTAGGTTAACGGTCCTTTCTAGGCCGCTTAGGTTCCTCTAGCGGTTGGTTTCCAACCATTTTTTCTGAGTCCAATAAAACATTCCAGGATCTAAATCTACACGATCGTACATGGGCCGTTCACCTTTGTAGACGGCCTGTTGAGACCGTTCAGTTTCATAAACGGCCCATTCTGGGCCATTTACTCCTCACATTTCTATCCCAATAACGGCAGTTTCCTGACCGTTTGGACACCCCACGGTCCTCATCAAACCGTTTGATCTCCCCTCAACACCCTTTGTTGATCTGGGTTTACACAGCCAATCCTCTATCGTTTCGTCACTGGATGGTCCGATGGAGACCGTTTTGTTCTCAACGGTTCAGTTTCTGGATGGTCCGGGGTGGACCATCTGACTTAAGCGGTCTTCCTCAGACCCTTTTCCACTCCCCAAAACCCCGTCTATCCAACTTCCTATGAACGATCACCCGTGGACCGTTCTACCGTTAAGGTGGTTTGGTTTAGGCCGTTCTGTTAGTGAGATGGTCCTATGGAGACCGTGTGTTTCCCTAAGCAGTCACTGTTGAACCACGTTATCATCGCCATGCCCGACGGCGCTCTACCCTCTTCCCCACCTTGGTTGATGGCCTAAATGGCCTTGCGAATGATCCTAAGGGGTCGTATGACCGTCTTTTACCCTCTAGGCCCACATGCATGAGCTAAAAATGGAAAATGGGGAAGGTTTTAAGGGGGTTTGGTGCCTACCTCGGAGGTGTGTAGTGGCTTCTCCACCGCCGCCGTGCCCGCCTCCGACGGCACTCCTGCGGCTTCTTCCTCTCCGACAACGATTGCCGTGGTCTCCTCTCCGACCGTGGGTGGTGGGGGCCCTTCCATGGCCACCTCTGACGGCGTCGTCATCTCCTCCGCGGGGTTCATCACCGGTGACAGTGCGGTGCTCTCCTTGGCCATTTGACGTGTGATGCGTCTCAAGAATTGATGTTTGAAACGCATGAAGGGACTGAGAGGAGTGGGGAGAGTGAGAGAGGGTGTGGGTTAGAAGACAGAGAGAGTGGGGGGCGGTGGTCTCCATCGGTTACGGGGGTGGAGAATGAGAGGGGGTGAGGAGGAGGAGGATGAAGGCGTCGGTTTATTTTTTTGAAACCGACAGTTGGTACGCGGTCTATCTATAGACCGTTTGGTTCGTAGATGGTCTAAGATTAGGCCGTTCATTAGTAACGTCTTAGCTCCCATTTAAATGGTCATCCTTTGACCGTTCTTTTTACTGAGTGGTCTGTTACTAGGCCGTGTTAAGACCACAATCAGGTTCACTCTATCATTGCCCTTACGGCCCTATCTGGACCGTTTATGTTGTTTGGCGGTCTGGGGTTGGACCGTGTATTTGCTGAAATGATAAATGATGCTTTTGTTGCTGTGTTATATACTTTGTTGATAATCTTTTGGCTCAATTGAACTTATTTCATGATATATCAATTGCAAAACTTTGTTCATGATTCTTTTGCAGCATCACCCCACTTCTATTACCGATAGGTAAGTCAGGTAAGTATCTCAATTCCTAGTCCCTTAATGCATTACTATATGGTATCTATGCTATATTATCTCGAGAATCGGCTGGTTGTTCATGTGTTCCAGGATCTGACGTTCTCTTATAACAAAAATGATGATGATCTAGGTTCATGTGTTTAAACATTGGATAGGCCGTTAGGTTGGGAAAATTGTGGGACGACGGTTCTGTCTCGCACGCCGTGGTTGCGGATAGTGTCCTGACCCTAGTTTCCCCAGTCTAGCAATACTATTCTCGAGTATTTTCTATTTTATGGCTTTATTTACATTCTTTTTAATGATTTCTTTTATTTTAGCCCATCATGCATCATACGCATCCTTTTGAGCATTCATGTCCCATGGTTTGTCTGAAAGTGTCGTGTTTATGATGGATGGTTGTGCGTTCATGGTTTGGATAAAAGGAACTATTCCACTCAAAGTTGGAAGGTTCTCTCTGGTCTGTTCACCTGGTTTGATTGACTGAGGGTCCCTGTCAGGAGTTTTACTCTGCTTCTTTACTTTTCGTTGCTGCTTATTCCCTCATTGGTTGTGGATTGTGTCCCCTGATGAGGTTGCATGTTCCTCCTTTTATTTAGTTAGTTTCTCCAGACTGGTGTCGTTTTGGTCTGACCATTCTTTGTATTTGGTTCGGAGTTTTATGGAAGATTCCTATCGCTCATTGGAGACGAAACGGGTGTCTTTTGCCTTAACGCCCGCTTTTCAGTCTGCTCCGCTTCATTTTTGCTTCATCTCCATGTTCCATTTCGCTTTCGCTTCACCTCCACTCGCTCCCCTGCAAAGAGGACGTTAAAGCGAAAATGGAACATGGAGATGAAGCGAAAGTGGGGTTAAAAACCCAACCCCCAGGTATCTCCCGTTCCGTTATGTGCTTAGTTTTTCATTCATTCTTATAGATACTACACTTAACAAAGCTAATTTGGGTTGTGTTTTTGGTTGTTTACTGTGTTTTGCAGGTCGATAGAAGCTTTAGCACGAGGCCCATCCTGAAGTCCCGCGATGAATGACACCCAAGAGGGGGGTGAATTGGGTGTTTACAAATTTTAAGGAAACTTTTGCCTTTTTCAAATATGTGATAAACACTAATTAGGAAATTGAAAGTTGTTAAACAAATTCTCTCAAACTCTCCGTTCCCACACGAGCATGTAACGAAATAAAACAATCAAACCACACACATGCACAACCCAAACCACAATGCACAGTGATTTTAAGGTGGTTCGGATGCAACGGCGGCAATCCTACGTCCACCCCTCACCAAACTCGGTGAGGCTTCACTCGGGGATAAATCCCCAAACGGAGACGACGCTCCAAACACACACGTAGGACGACGCCTGCCCACACACACGGGGATGCACCCCAACACACACACACACACACACGGAGACGAGATCTCCAACACGATCCAACAAGTGGATCAACAAGACACACACACGTTGCGACAAGTGCAGCACTCCACACACACAAACACTGAGATCTGGATAAAACCATACACACACACACAGATCTAAAAAGACCTACGCACATACGAATCAAAAACGACATGCACACACATGACCACGGATCCAACAACGATCCACACATACACAAGTTCGTAGTTTATACAAAACACGAATATGAACTTGAAACACAATAAGGCACAGTTTTGAATGCTCCTGATTTAGGCTCCCCCTGAGTGTATGCTCCGGATGTTTGCGTTGATTCCTTCTTTACTTGAATGGCTTGAGACTCAGCTTGAATGGCCTTGTATTTGATGTAGATCTTCTTGCACGGAGTACTGTTCACTGCTACAGTACTTCTTTCTTCTTTCACTTGGACAACCTTCTCTTAAGCTTTTCTTGAGACCATTGCTTGATTGGAACTTTTTGGCTTGAGAAGATGCTTGAATGGCTTCAGTTGGTGCTAGAACGGCTTCGATCGGATAATGAACTTGTTGAAAGGAATGTTGTTCACGAACGTTGCATCAATCTTCATTTGATAGCTTTCCTCTCGATCTCTCCTTGTTGATTTCTTGCTTCTTCAGTTCTTGGGAGGATGAAGGGTTCGAAATGGATCTTGAACCCTCAGCTATGGATGAAGCTTTTGCCCACGAATCACTGTTCACGGCTATAGTGATTCTTCTCTTCCTTGAGCCACCTTCATCTCTCTCTTTGTTGATTTCTTCTCTTGGAGTCTCTTAGGGTTTATGACCTCAAAGAGAGATTTTATAACCCTTGGAAGGTCTATGGACAAGCCCCAGACCAGATCCACTAAATCTGGAGGGTTTGGTGGCTTTGGGATTAAACAATAGCAAGAGGAAGGGCTTTCCTCGAAGTGACAAAAAGTCAACAAAAATGGGCAGATCGGGGCTGGCAGTCGACCGAAAAAGGCTGGCGGTCGACCGTTCTGTAAAAACACTGTGGGAAATTGGTTGCTGTTATTTTTGGTCGACCAGCAATAGGGTGGAGGTCGACCGCTGCTGCCGGTCGACCGGTCCTTCTTGGGCGATCGACCGCCATTTCTGCAGTATGAGACTTTTCGCGTTTGGCGATTCTGGTTGACCGGAATGACCTAGTCCTACAAAGTTGAAGTGTTAGCCAAGGAAACATGTCCATAATTCAAGGGCTTCATGTCCATATCAAATCCATGCATTTTGGGATTGGATTCACTTGGTTTATGCATTTGAAACGTCTAATCCATCCCCGCGACCTGACCACGCAGGTCGATCCGCGGGCGAGGGCGCACGATGGCCAGAAGGGTTTCATGTTTAATGTGCATGAATAAGGTGTATTAAGGAGAGGTATATGAGATACACATGGTGAGATCGATGCTAAGATAAGGTAAGAGTCTCACCAATGGTTCTAATGAAGTAAATGACACATACCACATGTTTTGGATTGTAGAACAGCAAGGTGCTTATCTACACGTTAGGTTCACCAGGTGACTGCCATGAGTTTAATCCTACAAGTAAGATAGTCAGGGTTAATACCATGCTTGCTCACATTAAAGAGGTTATGAAACCTCTTGCCTCTTGTAAAACCAACATATGCAAACCAAGGATCAAGACCATGTAACGGTTGCCATTTGTCATCTCAACCATACATAGATAACAAGAGCATGAGCAATCAACCACAAGTTTAGTTATCATCACATAATCACACATTAAGTTTAGTTATCATCAAAACTATAACTTAACAATCACAACAATCATCAAAACCATAACTCAACACATCCCCTCAAGTCGGCCGGAAGGGGTGGATGATCAAGTCCCTTTGTTCGGGGTCTGGTGGCCTTACGTGGTTTGTCTTCGTCCGTCTTCAGTTGTGGGCGGTCTTCAGTGGACCGTCTATCTCCTGTTCGCGGCCGAGTTCGGACCGTCTAGGCTCCAAACAATCGCTCTTCCGACGTTCCTTTGCAACACTGTGCACGGCCAGTTGAGCGGCCGTCTACATCACTAAGAGGTCTCCACATTACCGTTTCCTATGCCAGCGTTGCATTTATCGACGAGTGTCTTCACTCTTTTCTCCTCCCTTTCCAAGGTATGTGGCACTCTCCTGTTGTGCCATGTATCTTGGTGGCGATCACAGCATTCTTTCGTGTGTGAGTTGTTCATCGGTTGCCCTTTCCCCCTTTTAGTTCATTTCTTTATTTTGACATGTTTATTTTTGAGTTAGACGGAAGAGGAGGGAAAGAGAAAAAACTTGTCAACAAAGGGTTTTGTAGATGTGGAGGTGGATGGTCATATGAAGAAATGTGATGAATGGGTACTGGGCGGACGACGTCCACTTTATTATTTAAACTTGGAAAGTCATCTTGCTCACTTATATTTACGATGCCATTTTCATCTCTTCTCTTTTTCCAGTCCTTCTCCATTTGGGTGATTTCATTCATGAGAGTGTAGAGAGGATTAACTTAAGGAGGAGGAGGAGGCCGCAGGCTCATGACCCTCTTTAGTTTTTCCTCCATCTTATGGATTTTATCAATGAGGACATGCTGGAGGGGAGTTACTTGCGAAACGGAGGGTTGACCTTGGGACCTTGGAGGGGCTTGATATGGAGGTTGTGGAGCATAGAGGGGTTGACCCACAAAAGAACCTGGTTGGACTAGGGTACAAGGAATACATGGGCTTCGGGGCCGGGAAGGAGGATGAATAGAAGGAGGCAGGTGATGGACCACCCGAGAGGAAGGATGGATAGAAGAAGGTGGGTGATGGGCCACCCGAGAGAGAGGATGAGTGGAAGAAGGCGGGTGATCAAACACCTGAGAGGGAGGATGAATAGAAGAAGGCGGGTGATGGGCCACCCATGAGGGAGTGGAGGGAGGTGAGGAGAAGAAACTATACCGCCAACAATGGCTTTAAGGGCTTGGATTTGTTGAGGGGTGAGATACAAATCTTGGGAGACCTTCCCGTTGTGTGGAGGAGATGATTCTGGGGGAGTAGCGGCAAGCGGTTGATGCGAGGGACCATAATGTTGAGGATTGCTGACGGGGTGGACAAAACCATAAGAATTAGAACGGAATCCCTTAGGTGAGTTGTGGTGAGAATCATGAATTTGAGGATTATAAGATGTGTTGGGTTGGTCATCCTCATAGTTATATATATGATTAGACATATTGATCATGTTACCAAAGCGAAACATTATGCAAATTAAGGAATATTCAATCAAAGTAAGTTGCAAAGATATCAAACAAGTGAAATATTTACGCTTTGGTTTTTAATTGTCCATTGATGTGAATTAAATGATTTTGACAAAGTTTATACATTCCACTCAAGGTAGGAACCTAGTTTCAATGTAGTTTTGCTTCAATGTCAACTAGGCTATTTTTCTCACCATGTTTAGGCCAACTAACCTAGGGAACTTCAAAGGTATAACATGTCCAGTGATCAAAGAGGGAGTCCTTCGATGTCGGGGACTTACGGAGGCCTTGTTTTAGGAGATTCCAGTCCAATGAGAGGAGTTCTGAATTGGAGGGTCCTTCCTTTACCAAGAGAGGGTAAAAATCTCCTAAAAAGTGTAGGGAGAGGAGGTCTCCCAAGTCCAAAATACCCTAAGGATGCAGAACTAATGCAAGAGAGATGAAAACAGCATGTATGAACAATAATAACAATAATATGCTAGAACAAATGCAAAATAGAACACAGAACAAGAAGGTTCTGTGAAAAATAGAAGAATTGACCTCTGGGATAGTGGGCGCCAATTTCAAGAATTGGCATCCACTGCTTTGGACACGATTTTTTTTTACAGAAGCAGAACGCGGTCTGCTATAGTACCGCGTTCAAGAGAACTCGGTTCTGTGATGAACCGCTATTTGACCCTGTTCAATGGCCAGAAGGTTATAGAAAAATAAAAAAAAACTGATGAAAGATTAAGGTGAAACACTCATAGAAACTCAACAAAATCATGGCAATCAACAGAAGATAATATAAAGCATGGCATGCCCATTTTATTTTTTAACAAAAGAAAGGAATTTCTAAAATCTAGTAAATTATTAATCACTTAGGGAGGGGGTGTGCATGCGGTGCACGAGGGATAACGATAATAAAAAAATAGAAAAGTGCTACGGGAGCACAAAGGGAGATGCACCGTGGGTGCAAAAGGGAGAGGTGCACACGCGGGTGCCAAAGGGAAAAGGTAATCAAAAGAAAAACAAGAGGTGTCCCACCGTGATCGTCAATTTGTAGGTTATGAAAAAATCCACAAAGAAAAATTATAAATAATTAATTTGGGAGTTGGAATAAAAGAAGGGAAAAAGAGCATGCTAGATACTAGGGTGGAGGTGTGATCGCCAGAGACACGCGGTCCTCAAAGGAATATAACAATAAGGAAAAGGGAGGTGATTGTAAATAAATACCTTTGAAAAGCGTGGGGGAGATTGTGAGGTTTGACCTTCTTTTCCAATCGGTCGGCCGATGATGTAGCACCCCAAATAAAATAAAATAAATATAAACAAAATATTAAATAGGTAAAAGAGCCTAAAAGGGTTTTATTAAAAATAAACCATTAAAAACCCAAAACCCTTTTTAATATAAACCAAATTAAAAAGTCCAATAGTAGACTGCTCAAAGCCAAGCCCACACTTTAAAAGCCTGATGGGCCTCTACGTTAAAACCCATTAGAGTGTTCAAAGGGTTTGGGTTGACCTGTGCATGCATAGGAGCTTAGGGTTTCTCTGATCAAATAGGGATAGCGGCTGGAACTAAGGAAAGGATATGATTGATCTTGGGAAGTTAAAACCCAATAGGAGTCCATGCACGTATTAGGATTCGTATAGCCCGAGAACCTTATAAATACACCCCCCTTGCGAGGCAGAAGCATCCTTCTGCTGCTGCCGTTCGTGACCTGTTGCGTTCGAAGGAGGGCCAAGAGGTCGATGCATCGAGTTCATGGGTCTTCTTCCCTCTTCTTCCGTTCGTCTTCTTCCCCTTCCTCCTGTAAGCCTACTACTGCGGCTGTTGCTGTAGAACGAGTAGGGGAAGGGAGCATCTTCTTCCTCTGCTTCCTATGCATCATCTTCTTCCATCTTCCTTCCCTGTTCACCCAGTCAAGGTAGGTTGTCTCCATAACAAGCAAAACTGGCTAGAAACAGATGCATGCATGCAATTGTAGCTATATTCCATATAGATTTCATGTTCCATACGTAGTTTTATTACGTTTTTGAAGCTTTCTGTTTTACATGAAAATAGCGACCAGAACAGTGGATGCTATTTAATTGGCTCCTGTCCAGAAGGGCGCTAATTCTTGAATTAGCGACAGCCTGATAGACGTAGATTAATGAGCGCTCACTACCCCTGACGCCAATTCTTTCAGTGGATTTAATAATTAATGCATCCTTAAAATTTAACAAGTATGGAACCTGATTGTAAAAGTTCTGTAGGAGCATGTTTTTAGGATCCCCATATTTTTCTCTTAATTATCATGTAATCTGATCCTTAAAATCCTCATAGAAAGCAAAAGCCTATTGTTCATGCAATTCCTAAAGAAATGAACAACACCTTGTTCTAAGAACGTACCTACCTGATGCCTAATGCCATGTACATAGAAAAGAATTAGCGTCTGCTTGAGCAGACGTGAATTTGGGAATTAGCGTCTCTTCACAGAGACGCCAAATCCTATTTGATTATTAAAAATGATTAAAGCTGAAAAATCATGAATTAACGTCCATTCGCATGGACGCGAATTAAAGATATGGCGCCTCCATACATGGACGCCAATTATTATAAATTTTATTAATTATAAGAGTTTCTAGAATTGGCGCCTCCTTAAAGAGACGCGAATTGGTAAATTGACACCTGTTTGCTTTGACGCGAATTCTTGTCTCTAATGTTTTACCGCTGTTTTGACACATACCGTAGGTCTGTTGGCACTTTTGTCTCATGGCCGAGATGGAGTCCTTGTTTTCACGAGTTTTATGTTGACACCTCAATTCTTGGAGATTGAATGACCTTCCGCCGGATTGGAACTACTTTCTCTAAGGTCTCCGTAAGTCTCTGCTAGTCTTGGAATCCCTCAAGACGATCGAGCGGGTTGTACCCTAAAAACCCATGAACCGTTGTCTTTTCATGCCACTCTGAAGAAACATGACGCCCTAGCCATCATAGAGCATTGTTCAGGTGTCCTGTGAGAGTCTTGTCACTGTCTGGAATTAGCATCCAGTACAGTTGATGCCATAGTGGAATTAGTGTCCGTTACAGTTGACACGATTTCCTTCGTGCCTTTACTATTCACGGAATTAGCGACCACCACAGTGGACGCGAATTCTGTAATTGATGGCGGCCTAAGTGGATGCCAATTTTTATGAATGTTCCGATTTTATGTGATTTATCGCAAAGTCATCTCTACATACGTTCTGTCCTTGAATTCCTGGAGATCTGTGAATCTACCTTAATGTTCCTACAATGGTTTATTCCTTTGGAACTATATTGGCTATAAACTATAGTGGATGTGTAGATATTTACATGACTCAATGTCTGGTGTTAATGGGGCCCGGTCTGGTCTTGGGAGGAGCACCCGAAAGTACTTGTGTCTATGGGAGGTATATTGACCACGGTGTGATATTGCACCGAAGTGCATGACTTTCTAGATTAATCTATGACATTCCACTCTCTCTCGTGACATGAAAATACATGATATTACGTGACGTGCTTGACTCGACATGGTACTTGCTAGAACTTAAATAGCCAATTCTCGTGACATGACTTGATATTACATGCTTAATACCCTTGTTAACTTTACTTGATATATCTTAAATCTTGCTAGTTTCACTCTATTAATTCTATTAATCCTTGTTCCACATTATTTTGAGGTCATTCATGCATAGCCATAATGTATTTCATGTAACATGTGTTTCCCTTAATTTTTCAGGTAATACCGATGATGAGGTTCAATCGGATGGAGATGTCCAAGAGTGATGAGCGTAGAGCCGATCCCGAGTGTCACTTGTTATCATCAAGTCAAGTCTTTCTATTTTTCTTGAGTCATTATTGTAATTTTTCTTTTATTGAGTCTAGTTGTACTATGGAATATTAGTTTGATGAATAAATGGACTTGGTTATTTCTCTCTAAAGCACTCTATCTTTTGTGTTGAATTACCTCGTGCTATGATTGACATGAATGATATAAACTCGTCACGTGCTCCCAAGTTCCTTCCGCGCTCAGGACATGACAGATGAAGAAAACTTTTCATATTGATTACCCTTGCAAAAATAAACAAACAACCAACAAGAAAATATTGATTAGAAATTGAAAGTGTGTAGCATCAAATTCTCAATATGAATGAACAATAAAGCATGTATAAGAACACACCTTGTTGGTGTTGGCTTTAAAACCCCTATGCGAAGGGTAGGAAAAATATGATGTGATGAAGAAGGAGGGTGCAAGTGTTGCGCTATAGGGAGATCTCAATATGATTGAGATGAGAGACAAATAAAAGAAAGAGGGAGTATGATGCATGCAATGTTCATGATAATAAAAGAAGAGATAGGGATGAAGAGAGGCTTATTATTTTTTTTCTCCAAGGAAGGAGCTCCAATGGATGTGGCTTTGAGCTTGGGAGACTCCTCCTTGGCACCTTAGTCCAGCATCACTTCCCCAAGATCAATAGAATTCCAGCCTTGGACACAAGAGAGAGGGGGGTACTATTTATAGAGTAGAAATTCGGAGGTTAATTCCCTTAAAATTATAAAATTGAGTTTTAATGGGATTTGGAGAGAGACATTCATCTTCTAAGTGTCCTCACAACCTTAGAAAGTCACAGGAACCCTTTCCCAAGTGGAAAAGGAGGTTAAAATGAGAAAGGAAAGGGCTGATGTTCGAATCGGAATTCTGTAAGAATTTACGTCCAACCCAGTGGTCGTTAATTAATCCACGTCAGCGTAGAGAGGCGTCGATTCATAACCATTTTTGAAAAGATTAGAAATTACCAAAATTAGAACAGAATTCGCGTCCAGGGAGATTGACGTGAATTAACAATAAATACGAATTTTAGTAGGATTTAAAAGCTCAACAATAGGAATAGAATACGCATTCAGGTAAGTAGACGCAGATTAAGAATTAGCGTCTTTGCAGAAGGATGCCAATTTTGAATTATTTATGGAAAGCCAAAAATTACCAAAATTATAAACTAATTCACGTCTTGGGTGCCTGACGCGAATTACCAAAAAATATGAATTTGTGTATGAGTTAAATGATCAAAATATGGAAATAGAAATTCGTGTCCACTTCACCAGGCGCGGATTTGAAAATTAGCATCTTTCCATAAAGACGTGGATTAAAAAAAACATGAATTTGATGAAGAAAAGAATTAGTGTCCATGTAGTGAACGTAAATTTAAGAATTGACGCCTTTTCAGAGAGGCGTGAATTTCAAAATTAACATGAATTTGGCATAAATTGGTGAAGAAAAGAAATCGCGTCCATCTTCCCGGACGCGTATTAAAGAATGTGCGACTTAATGATGTACGTTGTTTCTTGAAAGAATTGGCATCTTCAGAGCTGACATTAATTCAAAGAATTGGCATCCACTGGGTCTGACTCTAATTCAAAAAGGTCCCAAAAAATCTTAAAAAATCAAGAAAAATATGAAAAAGTTGAATAATCAAGAAAAATGAGAAAAATCACTCAAACAAGTCAATTTGAGGGTCAAATTGGGACATTATTATGCGATAGGAGATGTACTCAAACTGATATCAATTTTGACGTATCTATAATAGGGAGATGGCCTACATCCGGTGGATGTGACAAACAGAGTGGTGGCCTTTGGCATGGGCTAGAGGTTGCCCACAGCTAGTGTGTTCAGTCTTCAACGACCCGTGGATATGGGAGGTTGAGCTTGCAAAGCCCATGTCATCACTGGCACCATTGATCTCACACATGTGGAAGGTTAAACCCACAGACGTGACATCGTTGCTCACGCTGTAATTGTTGTCCCCTGCCCCAAGCTTGGTCTGTCACTCACTCTGACGTCACATTGGGGATGTGGCAGCATGGCTGGGGTTATTTCCGCCACCTTGGGGTTAGAGGTTGGAGCAAGGGACCAGTGTGTCCATGGCGGTGGGAATCAAGCTTGCGTGGAGGGCGTGGTAGGGGCATTTAAGGCAATGAATGAAGTGGCTGTTGGAGGAGTTGGGGACCTAGGTGGTCTCCGGGGCAGAGAGGACAGTGGAGTGGGTGGCCGAGAAGAGAGAGAGAGTAGAGAGATAGAGAGAGCAAGGGAGGGCATTGGAGGGGGTTTCCCCCTCCAAATAGGCAGGTACGAGTAGAGAGAGGGAGAGAGATATCAGGGGGAGAGAGAGTATATAGATAGAGAGAGAGTGAAGAGAGAAAAGGAAGGGTTGAAGAGGAGTTTCCCTCACTGATGTTTGTACTCTGGGGCTGTGTGAGTAGAGAGAGAGATAGCCGATAAAGAAAGAGAGTGCTAGAAGGGGATTTTCTTAGGTAGCGTTTGGAACGAATGTTGGGGAAAGATTTTAGGGATTCTTATTATTAGAATATCCACTCCCTTAAATAAGCATTTCCAAACATCTCTGTGAGGGGGAGACATAGAGATGTGTTATATTGAAGATTTTCATGTCTACACATTCACATTCTTCCCTTCTTTTTGCAATGGCATCTTCTTTCACCGCAGTGTTTTTAACCATAAAGGTGTTTTAGTATAGAGTTAGAAGATTTGAGAGATTTTTGGCAAATAAATAACTTATGAGGATTTATATAAAGTTATGTAAGTTTATAAGAGATTAAAATAAAAAATCTCTTTAATCTCCATCACTTTCTCTCCCTCTGAAATACAAATACACAAGTTCTCTCTCTCTCTAAACACACACACACTTACTCTTCTCTCTCTGTAGTGTATGTGGGGGAGGAGTGTCTTCTTTTCTGACTTCATGGAACAAAAGAAGCCAACAGCAGCACATGTAGGATTGGAGAAGCAAGTCTGTGCCCCGTTAGCTAACTACTCGTTGACGTGGCTCCTCCACTTCAACGCACCCAGTGTCTCCGCCCAGTTGGATCATGACACATGGTAGTATTGATGCTTTTTTGCACACTATTAAAGAGTAAAATTACATTAATTAATATATAATAAAAAGATAATTCTAAAATTTCATATATAAAGAGGATTATATTCGCAAAATGTGCAAGCCATGTACCATATGCCTCAATTCTCAACTTATCTATCTGTTTACATGATAGGCTCTGATTAACCTAAATATCTCACTTTTACTTATCTTAATTGATTTGATTGCACGGATCTCATATTTTGATTGATATCCCGATTAAGAATCAGTATTGGGTTAAAGACCAATTAAGTTGTTTGAGAGAAAAGGTAAAATAAGATAACTACGATTATGATATTTCTCGATCAAAATTAAATTAATTATTCTTTAGTATAATATAACCCTGATTATATTATCTCCCTTAACCTATTATGCAAATAAGCATGGTCAAGAGTGATACAAAATTGTTGTGGGGTACATAATGGGCTGAGAATTTCCTAGAGTTCATAGTCCAAAAACTCGGAGGTCCCAGAAAGACGGCTACCAGAGTCATCCCAAAAATCATGCTCTAAATCCTGGCCTCGTCAGTGATGAGCCTTCAGAGAAGCACTAAGAAGAACACCCGTGTTCTTCTTAATCCTAACATACGACAACAAAGTGGAGAGAGAGAACTAGAGAGAGAGTATGCATGAGAGAGAGGGGCTTCTCGTGTGTGTATCACAATCATCCCTTTTGTTGTGCTGCACAGTGGCCTTTTATAGGCGATGAGGGGAAGTCATTTTACGGTTGCCTGCATGCAACAACCGCATACAAAACCATATGCGAATGGATGCAAACATCCATTTGCGAATAGACGCATGTCACTGCCTTGGTAGGAAGCCATGCAATTGCACTCATGCCTCCTTCCTTCCCATATATCAACATCTCCCACTTGCCCATGAAAAGTAGCTATAAAGTTCTCTCTTTAAGCTTACTTCTCTTATTCTGTCATACACAAAATGGAGCGTGCGACCTCATGAGAAAATTGTTAATCATAAGAGTAGTAAACTATTAAGTTATCACCGAAACTAATAGAATACTTTAACATCATATATCTCGTAGCACCCTAGACAATCTTATTTTCACCTGATTTAACACTCTAGATCTCTCAAATAGCACGTAGTGTTAAATATCAAATGTCATGTAGTCATGACTCTATCAACACAAAGTTAACAGTCTCCCGGGGTATGAGCCAGAAAACATAGTGCAATATGCAGAAGTCTTCCCTGAGTTTTTATGTCAATCCAATTGGTCTTGACTGCTTTCCTAGACATGTCCTGCTAGACTGTATCAACCATAGTTTTAAGGAGCATGCTAAAGTAGCAACATCGACCTTCCTTTTCATGGCACAATCCTCAAGTCACAAAGGGTACAAAGGGGATCAATAGAATGTGATCCGGGAGCTCACACAATGATGAAACATTGATCCATTCATCATTCTCACTTATGGTCATATATAGCACATGCGGTATGAGATGCCTGCTATGGTGTTCTCACATCGACATGGGCATGTCACTCAAAGTAATTAAACACCATATGGATCTTAGTCTAGTCACTCCCATTATGACTAACCTGAATCTTACGCCACTATCGCTCCCACTCAGTGTCATGTTATGAGATTCACATTCGGCTTAGTCAGGCTTCACAGGATAAGACATAGAAAACCTGTGAGCGATCCAAGTGGATCTCATCTTAGCTCTTTCTAAGGCGACATAATAGATAAATTTCCATGCATATCTTGCTCGCCCTTCAAGCACCATAGGTATCTAATGTCTCATCTTGCTCGCTATCTTATCACCAAGGTGAATTATCTGTGTGAGAGGGTCAATTCGAGCCGGGTGACATCTTCTTCTAAATGATATGTAAAATTGCATAATATCTTAAGACACACACGAAGGAATAATAATATTCATTGATGTCAACAAAAATTGTTCATGTTTATAATTTGCATAACTCCTTAGCTACAATATGGGTTAAGAAGGCCTCTTTAGGAATATGTTTAGTTAGTGGGTCTTCTACCATACAACCAGTCGATATGTGTCGAAGTACCACCAACCCTTTCGCAAGCAGATCCCAAATGTAGTGATAGCGAATGTCAATATATTTGGTTCTACCATGATACTTTGGATCCTTAGCATAGGCCAATGCCAATGTGCTATCAATGTACAACAATACTACCTCTTCTGGGTAGTGTGTTATGGCCAATCGCTGTAGGAAATTATGTAACCAAACAGCCTCTTAACATGCTGTTAAATAAGCCACGTATTCTGACTCCATCGTGGATAAAGTCATAGTTTGCCGTCCCGCCCCGACCCGCACCGACCCGCACGACCCGACCCGACCCAGGCGGGCACCGGGTCGCACGGGCTGGGGGTCGTGGATGGGACGCACTGGACCGCAAGGTCCCGTGCGTCCCGCCACGTACCGCTCTGGTGCGAGGCGGGACCCGGCTCGGTACGGGCGGGTCGGGGCGGTTCGTGCATAAAACGGGCTGAAGGGGGAGGGTCTTCCTCCATCCCTCCCACCGGTGAGCGGCGGTGCAGCGGCGGCGGACGGTGATCAGACCGGCGGAAGAACGCTTTGGGCGGCTCAGGGCGGCGATCGGAGGTAGGTGAAATTTTTTTTAAATGGTCTGCGCATGTGGGGGTGGGGAAGGGGGGGCGTCCACCGCTGGATGTGGCCGGAGGTGGGGGTGGGGGAGGAGGGCGTCTGCCAGCCGGATCTGGCCGGAGGTGGACGGAGGTGGGGGTGGGGGAGGTTGAGGGGGCCGTCTGCCACCACCGCCGCCGTCGGTGGGGGGGAGGGAGGTGGGGGAGGGATCGGGGGCGTCTGCCACCGGGTGGGGGTGGGGTGGGGGGGGGCGTCTGCCACCGGGTGAGTGGGGCAGGGGTGGCCGGAGGTGGCGGTGGGGGACGGGGGGGGGGGGGGGGGGGGCTGGGCGTCTGCCACTGGGTGAGTGGGGCAGGCCGTGGGGGACGGCGGGGGGGGGGGGGGACGGGGCTGGGCGGTGAGTAGGGCAGGCCGTGGGGGACGGCGGGGGGGGGGGGGGGGGCTGGGCGGTGGAGTGGGGCAGGCCGTGGAGGACGGCGGGGGGGGGGGGGGCTGGGCGGTGGAGTGGGGCAGGCCGTGGGGGACGGCGGGGGGGGGGGGGGGCGTGGCCGGGGGGGGGGGGGCTGGGCGTCTGCCACCGGGTGAGTGGGGCAGGGCCGTGGGGGACGGCTGGGCGGGGGGTGGCTGGGCCAGGGGCGGTTTGGGGGGGGGGGGGAGAATAAAAAATATATTATTTTTTATAATTTTATTTTTTTTAATTTAAAAAGGTATAAGAATAAAATTTGTTAGATTGTTTAATATTATTTTTGATGTATTATTGAATTCATGTTGTAGAAAAAATATAATTTTTGATTAATTCATGTTGTAGAATTAAATTTTTTGATGTATTATTTAATTCATGTTGTAGAAATAATATAAATATCATTTAATTCATGTTGTAGAAATACATTTATTTTTGATGTATTATTTAATTCATGTTTAAATATTAGATTTAATTGAGATGTATTAAATTTAAAATTTAGTTTTGTAGAATTAATGATATTATTTTCATTATTAGTTGTAGACGTAAAATAATATAATATTTAATTTTAAAAAAATTAAAGATGTTTTTCATTTAAATATATCTGTAGTGAGAAATATTTTATAAAAAATTAAAGTTAATATTTATAATTTAAATTAAGTAGAGATGTTTTGAATTTAAATATAAATTTATTGATAAATATTTTACAAACAATTTTAAATGTAATTAAGATGTATAATGTAATTTAAGTAGAGATGTTTTGAATGTAAATAGTGTTGAATATTTTATAAATAATTTTAAAGTTAATTTAGATCTATAATGTAATTTAAGAGAGATATTTTTAATGTAAAAAGTGTTGAATATTTTATAATTAATTTTAAAGTTACTTTAGATCTATAATGTAATTTAATTAGAGATGTTTATAATTTAAATATATAATTAGTGATAAATATTTTACAAATAATTTTAAAGTTACTTTAGATCTATAATGTCATTTAATTAGAGATGTTTATAATTTAAATATATAATTAGTGATAAATATTTTACAAATAATTTTAAAGTTAATTTAGATGTATAACGTAATTTATTTAGAGATGTTTAAAATTTAAATATATAATTAGTGATAAATATTTTACAAATAATTTTAAACTAAATGTAGATGTATAATGTAATTTAATTAGACATGTTTATAATTTAAATATATAATTAGTGATAAATATTTTACAAATAATTTTAAACTAAATGTAGGTGTATTAAATAAAAAAATTAGCATTATATGCATGTTTTAGAAATAATGATATTATTTTGAACTGAATTATATTGAGATGTATTAAATATTGAATTTAGTCTTGCATATTGTAGAAATAATGATATTATTTTCATTGTTAGTCTCTGCTTAAAATAATATATTTTTTATAATTTGTATTTCTTAAATTTAGGAGATACAGTTAAGCACTCTATGGCTCCTAGGGAACGACCAAATGATATTGGATGGTCACACGGAGTTTTGTTGGATGGCAACCGACGGTGTTGGCGTTGCAACTATTGTAAAATAGAACACCGGAGAGGAGGGGTGTCTCGATTGAAGAAGCATTTGGCAGGAGGAGCCGGTGCAGGATACTCTGAGGTTGCTGGGTGTACCCATATACCTCGAGATGTGAAACTTGTAATGGCTAGGCACCTGTGGGAGAAGAGAGCTGAGATGCAATAAAAGAAAAAAAAAGAAGAAAATGGATCAAGCGGCAGTGAGCGGAATAGCAAGCGGCAGCAACGAGGAGGAATGTGCATGGACACCCAGTGACGAAGACGAACAAGCACGTACTGAGTAGGCTAATGTGTATGTCACGGTGAATGATCCATATGAAGCCGAGTTCCGTGAGGCATTACGTCAGAGCAGGGAAGAGTCAAGACATCCCGAGGAGACGAGAGTCCGAAGTCACGAGGCGACGAGTGAATGATCCCAAGCTCGTATGGACGGTCATGGCCGCAGCAGCCGATGTATCATGGCGACTCAGATAACAGTAGTTCATTTTTCCCATCGTATCCATATCCTTATGACGCAGCTGCGCCAGTAGATGTCGTGTATGCACAAGGTTCGCAGCAGTATGAATACTACGTACGCATGTACTGGGAGAACTTTTCAGGTTCAATGCGCTATGAAGACTATCTGTCCTATCTGCGGACCACATTTAATGTCAAATTGTTTGGAGATGGGCACTGACCCAGTTTGGGTCCATACTCTTAATTAGTATGTATCATTTGGTTATATTTATAACTAACTAATAATTAATTATAAATTTCTTCATATCTTGAGTTCTGTACTTATCATTGAAATCACTAATGTAAACTTTTACATCATTTGCAGGTCATCATGGACGGACGGCGTCACCCTGCGTGGGAGTATGGATACTCTGTTGAGGGTGATGGACATGTGCACTGTAGATACTGCGAACATCGCGTCACCGGCATACATAGGTTTGCAGAGCACCTTGCGGGAGTGGGACGCGATGTTCGTGCATGCGACCGAGTTCCGGGAGATGTCCGACATTCCTTCCGGACACAGTTACATGATAGATACGGTTCTCGTAGCACACCCAGGACATCTTCTTCTACGTCCCGGGTACCCCTACCACGATCACATGGCGGAGCAGGATCTTCCTCCACATCCAGAGTTCGAGCAGCACCAGCACCAGCACCAGTCGCACATGATAGAATTGAAGCTATAGATGTAGAGATGACTTTTTTTTACAGATTTTCATGTACCCTCCACCGCAGCACACAATGCATCATTTGTGCAGATGGTTATATATTTTCAGTCCCACCCACATGTACCTCCACCCACCAGGATAGAGTTAGATTATACGGGTGATCAGTCTCATGTATCTGATGATGAGTTTTGAGATTCTGGCTTCACTGATGAGGAGGATTAGTGAGTTTTAGGAGTCGGGCGTCACTGATGACGAGGATTAGTGAGTTTTGGGACTCGGGCTTCACAGATGAGGAGGATGAGTGAATTTTAGGATTCGGGCTTCACAGATGACGAGGATTAGTGAGTTTTTATATTTTATACTTCATGAATGAATGTCATTATTATGTCACTGTTTACTTTAACATATTAAGTAAGTTAAATAATTTTTTATGTATTATATATAATAGGATGTTTAATTAAGCGGTGTAATATGTAATTTTTATATAATTAACTATGTATAATTTAGTATGGATCTATTATCATAAAAAAACTCTACATTCTAATATTTTTAAATATATATAATATTTAATCTTTCAAAATAAAATTATTTAAAATTTTAAAAAAAATTAAAAAATTATGAGCCGAGAGCCCAAGAGGGCGGACCGGGTCGCTGTGCGACCCGGCCGACCCGACCCGTCTCGCGCCGAGATCGGGTCGACCGGGTCGGGCGGGTCGACAAACCTTGGATAAAGTAATGCATGTAATACCCCGGAATTTTTATAAATTATTTATGGAATATTTAAGAATTTTTAGAATTTTCAGAGAATTTATAAAGTACCGAATGAATTAATAAATGAATATTGGGTAAATAAATCATTAATAAAGCAATCAATTAACCTAGCATGTTTAATTGAAGCCCAAAGGACTTAAGGACCAAGCCCATAAAGTTTGGCCCATATTCTAGAAGGTTAATTAGCTTATTCACGGATTAATAAGGATAAATACTCCATATTTTAGATAATTGAGTGGATAATAGGATAATAGAGTTTGAATTAAATTCAAATTCGGCGCCCAAGATATGTAGCGGTCTATCGTGCAACCGCTACATATTATTAAGCGGCTCATTAATCGACCGTTAATTCCTGTCAGTTCCGTGAAGTGAAGAAAGAGCAAAAAGATTAAATTTTTAAAGGGTTATCACCTAGAGATCGAGATGGGTGGACTAGCAAACATCTTAAGGACTCTCAGAAGTCGATCTAAGGTTAATAAGGACTCTAGGATTGTTCTAATCCTCAAACCCTAGTAAAACCCTATAAATAGAACCTAGTTTTGACCTGCGCGACCCTTACATTTGGCTCGTGTGGAATCAAGGTAAGACGGCATTATTTCAGGTAGGTCCTTTAAAAGTTTTTATTCCTAATATATAGGACTAACATCTCTCAAAATTTCATGATAGGAGATCAAGTACACAAGGAGATAGAAGCCTACAAAGTTGTTGGTTCCATATTAGTGACCCAGGAAACTGTGCAAAAGTTTAGTGAAGATCAAGGAATTAGGGAACCAAATCGAGGTATTTAGCTTTGGTGCCTTTAGAACTTTTTGTTCCCCTTAGTATCTTCTTCTTACCCTCCAAATTTCATGTCCATAGGTCAAGAGAGTAAGGAGTTAGAGCAACGAGAAGTTGCTGATTTGTCACAAGAAGTGCAGGGAACTAAGGGTAGCGTCCAGCCTTAAATTTGAAGTTAAAAGACCAGGACAGAGGTAGGTCATCTCATGAACAGCTAAAATATCATTCTAAGATTAAAAGCCCTCTTATTGCACTTGATTTCATGCTTTATAGATCGTGAATTTCATGTTTTACTTGAGTCTATGCATATAGTGTAATGTTCATGCATATTCCTTAGCTCTAATAAACTAAATAAATTCTTTTGTTCTAATATATAGATCCCATGCATGTTATCTCCGTTCTATCATGCTGTGAAATTATAATGTGTTGATTTTCAGACATGATGTGTTGTAGTTAGCATCTAGTTGCACATATCTAGTTTTTGTCAGACGTGCTCTAGCGGCCAAAACTTAGACCGCCAAACTCAATTTAGCAACCCTACGATAAAACGCTAGACACTCTGTAACTTATTTTCTATGAAACCTATGACGGACCAGAAATAGACCATTTTTATCTCTCTGGCGGCCTTACGATAAACCGCCAAATAGTTATAACGGTACTATGATAGACCGCCAATGTTCTGTTTCTGTCAAACCGACATAGTTTTAAGAGCAGCCCATTTAGCTTATAAATAAACCTAGTTAACTATAAACTAACCTGTTAAATGTTATTTCCTACTTTGAATTTTTAAGTTCCTGATTCGTAAACAGTGATTTCACGTTCCTTATGGTTCTTAGGATTATTTTAAGCATATGATAATTTCGTGTCGAAAACTATATAATCTTGTATTAAATTATGGTTTAAATGCTTATATGGATGGGATTGAACGTTGGTTTATCACTGTACACATTATATCCTTATCTCAAAGTCATTTCTACAAGTTCATGGCATATATTCTGGTATATGACCATTAGTTACACACTTTGCATTTATAGGAACATAATCTTGAACTTGATAACCTCTCCTTTGGATATTCCTTCCAATCGACTAGGAAATCTTGTTTCAAGGCCTCCGTAAGTCTCCGCGAGCCTGGGATTCCCACTAGGATGCCGAGCTGGTTGTACCATTAAAGCCAAATTGTCTAGAAAGCACTATCGATGTTTTCTGAAATTTTATCCATTAACGGTTCAATACTCGACCGCTACAGCCTATTAACGATCCAGTATCTGACCGCCACGTTCTCTGAGTCCAAATGATTTCTTTCTGGATTCAGCCACTCTAGCGGCCCAATATTAGACCGCCCTGTCAATATAGTGGCCCAATTTTAGACCGCTAAATATCCTGAGTACTGTTGACCCGAGGTTTGACCCAAGGGTTAATATTCCTATGATCCTAGATTGATTAATGATAGTCTAGGACTTGTAAACTTATTCAAAGATATCTAAGATAAATTATGAAAGATAAAGAACGTACCGTTATGCTACCGATTTCTTTCCATGGCATAACCTAGTTATTTAAGGTAATTAGTGAAATTCCTTATAGAAGCGTTCGTATCATTGAAATTGTACATTCTTGGCCACATTATTTACATGCGTAGAAGTATCTTGATTTATACTTGAAGATGCGGTTCAAGTATTGATTGTGTTCAATGGCTCTATATTAGTCCCCTCGGCTGATTGTCGGAAACATACTATTATAAACCATGGGGTATGATGCTACTAGCGTCGCATTGCGCTGGGAGTATTTTCTTTATAAATAAGTGAAATATCCACGACAATCACGAAAATA
The DNA here is from genome assembly GCA_022559845.1 of Amorphophallus konjac. Lineage (NCBI taxonomy): Eukaryota > Viridiplantae > Streptophyta > Magnoliopsida > Alismatales > Araceae > Amorphophallus > Amorphophallus konjac. Next base: position 428,782,439 of record CM040126.1, on the reverse strand, counting down.
TTCACGGCTTGTGAAGTGAAAATATCCACAGAAATTCACGAAGTACTTATTACTAAGTGAAGAGTACATTCTTGCTTGACTTGCTAGTAGATTCTTGTTCATGAAAGGCCATAATTACATTCTTGCTTGATCATGCTTGCTCAACCATATCTTAACTTGATCATGTCTTGTTACTTTGGTTTATTTACATGATTTATCGCATTCGCATGATTTCACCTTATTCTTTAGAGCTAAAACGTAAATCACTTTAATATTTCCTTCATGTTGATGCGAAGATACCTATGGGGCAAGTGTGCTCATTACCTATTTTTCAATCTTTTAAGGAGATGCAAGTAGTTCGGATTCAAATTCGAGTTATTCAAGTGATGCGTCTGAGAGCGAATGAAAGTCACATGAGATTGAGAGAAGACTTAGGAAGTCAATAATGTCTAGATCGAGTTCATGTAATTTTCTTTTTGAGTCAAATAGATTTAAGAGAGTTGAATAGTTGATGTACTTGAATTATTCTTTTTATTAATAAAAGTGAAGGTTTGAGTAATTTATTGTGCAATTACTTTGTGTGATTGTTATTGCGCTCTGATCATTTTTGCTTGCAAGAGACTTACCATGCTGGCTGTTCACATTTCTCGAGAATATCTTCCGATGTATTAAAAGCTTGGGACGTGACAGTTAAGTTGGTATCAGAGCCTAAGTCCAATGACTTAGGGAGAAAAGTCATGTCATATGTTAAGTCCAAGGTTAGGACCCTTACCTATGAACTAAGGAAGAAATTTTGCCACCCATGTGAGAACTGGGTAGAGCCCGGGATAAGATAGTAAATTAGCTCTAGATTAATCCCTTTCAAAATTCCATGGGAATTAACAACTTGTTATTTATCTCAGGTACCTTATCCTTATAATGGCTCATCGCGTAGACTGGGATGGTATGCGGCAGACTGTTGCGGGCCTCACTCAGGCGCTGCAAATGATAGCCCAAGCAGGCACAGGAGCAAGAGCTGGGGACTTGCATCGTAATTTCTGAGGTTTAAATCCTCCACGTTTCTATGGTTCTTCGAACCCAGACGAGGCCGAGAACTAGATCGATGAAATGAACCAAACATTTGACGTCATACTATGTACAGACCAGGAAAAAGTCTGTCTTACTACTTTTCAACTCAGCAAAGATGCACGCATATGGTGGAAGTCAGTTCCGACACCTCCAGCTGACGCACCACACACATGGGAGAGTTTTCTTACCTTATTCCATGCCAAATATTTTTCAGAACATGTTAAAGAGAGAAAGGCTATAGAGTTCACTTCTCTACGTCAGGGAATGATGACGGTTGCCGAATATGAATTACAATTTTTTAGGCTAGCACCCTATGCAACTCATTTAGTTAATACCAATTTATTGAAGGCCAATCGATTTATGGGCGGGTTAAGACCCGGTTTCATTCAGTAGCTCGGGACTCAAAATATCTGTACTTATGCAGAGGTGGTCCAACGGGCGTATCTCTATGAGAGGACCTTGGAAAAGGTCAAAAAATTAAAGGGTAAAGGTGAAGAGTCAAGCCGACGATCGGATCGGCGTAGTAAGAAGGAGAAATTTAGCATTACGGAGCCCTACAAATCCCGTGATAGCAAGAAGAGCTCCAGGAATGGGAGCGGTGGTAGTTCCCATAAAAACAAGAAAGTCAAAGAAGAAGACAAGCATGTCGTCACGGTCTGTACTTTTTGTGAGAAGTTCGGTCATTCGGCCGAAGAATGCTAGAAGTGCCTTGGTGCTTGTTTAAGATGTGTCAGCCGGGAGCATCGCATGCGAGACTGCCCTCTCATGAAGGACCAATCATCCAGTAGCGGACGTAAGAGGCAGGCTCGCCTCAATGCTGTTCTAGAAAATGATGAAGCGCCCAAGAATGATGGGCTAATGGAAGGTACTATCCAAATCTATTCCTATCCTGCATTTGTACTATTCGATACTGGTACTTCTCATTCCTTTATATCTACCACCTTTGCAAAAATCTTACCAGTTTCATCAGTTCCCTTACCTTCAGACCTTACTATTACTACACCTTTAGGTCCTGGAACCAAACTTACAAACTATTATCTCGATGGTGAAGTAAGGGTAGAAGGTCACAATCTTCTTGCAAACCTCGTATGCCTTGACATGAAAGGCTACGATGCTATTTTAGGGGTGGATTGGCTTGTAGACCATGATGCCTACATAAATTATCAGAATAGGATAATATCCTTTCGCAAACCAGGCCTTCCAAGATTTTCCTTCATTGGCATCAAGTATAGGAAACATCCTACTATCATTTATTCTCTTCACGCTTGCAAACTTATTTCGCAAGGATGTGAAGTTTTTCTTGCTTCCGTAATTGTTACCGAGTCTAAGGAGATCATCTTAGTCGACATCCCCATTGTAAATGAGTTTCCTGATGTATTCCCATCAGATCTACCCGGTTTACCACCCGAAAGGGAAGTAAACTTCTCCATTGAACTCATTCCCGGAGCAGCACCTGTTTCAATATCTCCCTACAGGATGTCCCCCACAGAACTTAAGGAATTGAAGAAGCAGCTTCAGGAGTTAATGAACAAGGGATTCATACGACCTAGCACATCCCCTTGGGGTGCGCCAGTTCTTTTTGTCAAAAAGAAGGATGGATCGCTCAGGCTCTGTGTCGACTACCGGTGACTAAATGAACTCACAATCAAGAACAAGTATCCATTGCTGCGTATCGATGAGCTTTTTGATCAGCTTTCGGGAGCAGAATATTTTTGCAAGATAGATCTCAGGTCAGGTTATCACCAGCTTAGAATTAATGACAAAGACATATACAAAACTGCTTTTCGAAGCCGTTATGGTCATTATGAGTTCGTTGTAATGCCGTTCGGGTTAACCAATGTCCCAGTAGCATTTATGCAACTCATGAATAAAGTTTTCCAACCTTATCTGGACCAGTTTGTAGTCGTCTTTATTGATGACATCCTTATTTACTCCAAGACAAAGGAAAAACATGAAGAACATTTGAAAATAGCCTTGTAGACTCTAAGAGAACACAAACTCTATGCCAAACTTAGTAAATGTGAGTTCTGGCTTAAGGAAGTCTCATTTCTTGACCACATCATTTCAAAGGAAGGCATCGATGTGGATCATTTTAAAGTGGAAGCTGTCAAGAACTGGAGCCGGCCAACGACTATGTCAGAAGTAAGAAGTTTTCTAGGTCTAGCTAGATATTACAGGAGATTTATTAAGGATTTTTCTAAGATTGCTGTCCCTTTGACAAGACTTACAAGAAAAGAAAATCCTTTTGTATGGACGAAGGACTGTGAAGAGTGTTTTCAAACTCTTAAAGATCATCTTACTACAGCCCCTATATTGACATTACCCATTAAGGGTGGTGGTTTTGAAGTCTATACAGATGTGTCTGGCATTGGCCTAGGATGTGTCCTTATGTAAAAGGGGAAGGTGATTTACAATTCTTCAAGACAGTTGAAGCGTCACGAGGAAAATTACCATGTGCATGATTTAGAATTGGTGGCTGTTATATTTGCCTTAAAAATTTGGCGTCACTACCTTTATGGAGAGAAATTTACGGTTTATTCAGGCCACAAAAGCTTGAAATATTTGTTCTCCCAAAAAGAGCTGAATATGAGGTAAAGAAGATGGTTGGAATACCTAAAGGACTTTGATTTTGCTATTCAATATCATCCTGGTAAAGCTAATGCTGTAGCAGATGCACTTAGCAGAAAACCAATGGGAAAGCTATCAAGTCTTATGATTAGTATGACTAATCTCATTCCTCAATTTACTCAGTTGAATTTAGATGTTGACATAAAGAAAGAAGATTGTTTTATAGCCAATATCCGAGCTCAACCTACATTAATAGAAGATCTGGTCAAGCTACAAGACAATGATCCCGCATTACTGAAAATTAAAGCCAATATTGAGCAAAGGCCGGATTTCTCTATTACCAATAATGGAAGGTTGCTATGTAAAGGTCGAATTTGTATACCGGATCATGTTGATACTAAGAAACTGATCATGGAAGAAGCTCATAATTCCAGGTACACCATTCATCCTGGTAGTACAAAAATGTATCAAGATCTTAAAAGGAGCTTCTGGTGGCCCAACATGAAAAGACAAGTGGCAGATTTCATGTCCCGCTGTCTCACTTGTCAACAAGTAAAGGCAGAGCATTTAAGACCCGCAGGTAAATTACACCCCTTGAATATTCCCGAATGAAAATGGGAAAGTGTAGGGATGGATTTCATCATGGGTTTACCTAAGACAAGAGGTGGACACGATGGTATATTGGTAATCATAGACCGATTGACTAAGTTTGCACATTTTCTGCCAATAAAAAGTCAATGGTCTGTGGATATTCTAGCAGCATTATACATAAGGGAAATTGTTAAATTACATGGTGTCCCTGTCACTATTATGTCAGATAGAGATCCTCGATTCACATCACAGTTTTGGAAGGGTCTATAACATTCATTAGGGACCCGACTAAACTTTAGCACAACATTTCATCCACAAACTGATGGCCAGACTGAAAGGACAAACCAGGTAGTTGAGGATATGCTCAGAGCTTGTGCTATTGATTTTGGAGGTAGTTGGCATGACCACTTGCCCCTAGTAGAATTTGCATACAACAATAGCCACCAAGCTAGTATACAGATGGTACCATTTGAAACTCTGTATGGAAGAAGCTGTCGATCACCGATATGTTGGAATGAAGTAGGAGAAAGACAATTGCTAGGTCCCGATATTATCAGGGATACTACAGAAAAGAAAAAGCTTATTTGGGAAAGACTCCAGATGGCACAAGACTGGCAGAAATCTTATGCTGATAATCGAAGGCGTGACTTGGAGTTCCAAGTGGGAGACCATGTGTACCTTAAGGTTTCTCCGGGTCGTGGTATTCAAAGATTTGGAAAAGCTTACTCCAAGATTTATTGGCCCATTCGAAATTATGGAAAGGGTCGGTGAAGTGGCTTATCGACTGGCTTTGCCTCCACAACTAGCAGGAATTCATGACGTATTCCATATCTTAATGTTAAAGAAATATGTTTATGATCTTTTCCATGTCATCACTTACGACAATCTGGAGATTAAGTAGGATTTGACATATGAATAAAAACTAATTAGAATCGTTGAACAAGAAGTTGGACAACTATGGAATAAAACTATTCCAATGGTCAAAGCTCAATGGACCAAGTTATGTCCACATGAAGCAACATGGGAACCCGAAGAAGCGATGCGCTGAAGATTTTTAGAATTATTCAATTGTAAGTACACTCTCCATATAATCTATGTATTGAATTTGGAGACCAAATTCTCTTAAGTGGGGGAGGGTGTAATACCCCAGAATTTTTATAAATTATTTCTGGAATATTTAGGAATTTTTAGAATTTTCAGAGAATTTATAAAGTACCGAATGAATTAATAAATAAATATTGGGTAAATAAATCATTAATAAAGTAATCAATTAACCTAGCCTGTTTAATTGAAGCCCAAAGGATTTATGGACCAAGCCCATAAAGTTTGACCCATATTCTAGAAGGTTAATTAGCTTATTCACGGATTAATACGGATAAATACTCCATATTTTAGATCATTGAGTGGATAATGGGATAATAGAGTTTAAATTAAATTTAAATTCGGCGCCTAGGATCTGTAGTGGTCTATCGTGCAACCGTTACATACCATTAAGCGGCTCATTAATCGACCACTAATTCCTGTCAGTTCCGTGAAGTGAAGAAAGAACAAAAAGATTGGATTTTTGATGGGTTATCACCTAGAGATCGAGATGGGTGGACTAGCAAACATCTTAAGGACTCTAAGAAGTCGATCTAAGGTTTAATAAGGACTCTAGGATTGTTCTAATCCTCAAACCCTAGTAAAACCCTATAAATAGAACCTACTTTTGACCTGCACGACCCTTACATTTGGCTCGCATGGAATCAAGGTAAGACGACATTATTTCAGGTTGGTTCTTTAGAAGTTTTTATTCCTAATATATAGAACTAACATCCCTCAAAATTTCATGATAGGAGGTCAAGTACACAAGGAGATAGAAGCCTGCAAAGTTGCTGGTTCCATCTTAGCGACCCAGGAAACTGTGCAAAAGTCCGGTGAAGATCAAGGAATTAGGGAACCAAATCGAGGTATTTAGCTTTGGTGCCTTTAGAACTTTTTGTTCCCCTTAGTATCTTCTTCTTACCCTCCAAATTTCATGTCCATAGGTCAAGAGAGTAAGGAGTTAGAGCAACGAGAAGTTGCTGATTTGTCACAAGAAGTGCAGGGAACTAAGGGTAGCGTCCAGCCTTAAATTTAAAGTTAAAAGACCAGGAAAGAGGTAGGTCATCTCATGAACGGCTAAAATATCATTCTAAGATTAAAAACCCTTTTATTGCACTTGATTTCATGCTTTATAGATCGTGAATTTCATGTTTTACTTGAGTCTATGCATATAGTGTAATGTTCATGCATATTCCTTAGCTCTAATAAACTAAATAAATTCTCTTGTTCTAATACATAGATCCCATGCATGTTATCTCCGTTCTATCATGCTGTGAAATTATAATATGTTGATTTCCAGACATGATGTGTTGTAGTTAGCATCTAGTTGCACATATCTAGTTTTTGTCAGACGTGCTCTAGCGGCCAAAACTTAGACCGCCAAACCCGGTTTAGCGGCCCTACGATAAACCGCTAGACACTCTGTATCTTATTTTCTATGAAACCTATGGCGGACCAGAAATAGACCGTTTTTATCTCTTTGGCGGCCTTAAGATAAACCGCCAAATAGCTATAACGGTACTATGATAGACCGCCAATGTTCTGTTTCTGTCAAACCGACATAGTTTTAAGAGCAGCCCATTTAGCTTATAAGTAAGCCTAGTTAACTATGAACTAACCTGTTTAATGTTATTTCCTACTCTGAATTTTTAAGTTCTTGATTCGTAAACAGTGATTTCACGTTCCTTATGGTTCTTAGGATTATTTTAAGCATATGATAATTTCGTGTCGAAAACTATATAATCTTGTATTAAATTATGGTTTAAATGCTTATATGGATGGGATTGAACGTTGGTTTATCACTGTACACATTATATCCTTATCTCAAAGTCATTTCTGCAAGTTCATGGCATATATTCTGGTATATGACCATTAGTTACACACTTTGCATTTATAGGAACATAATCTTGAACTTGATAACCTCTCCTTTGGATATTCCTTCCAATCGACTAGGAAATCTTGTTTCAAGGCCTCCGTAAGTCTCCGCGAGCCTGGGATTCCCACTAGGATGCCGAGCTGGTTGTACCATTAAAGCCAAATTGTCTAGAAAGCACTATCGATGTTTTCTGAAATTTTATCCATTAACGGTTCAATACTCGACCGCTACAGCCTATTAACGATCCAGTATCTGACCGCCACGTTCTCTGAGTCCAAATGATTTCTTTCTGGATTCAGCCACTCCAGCGGCCCAATATTAGACCGCCCTGTCAATATAGTGGCCCAATTTTAGACCGCTAAATTTCTTGAGTACTGTTGACCCGAGGTTTGACCCAAGGGTTAATATTCCTATGATCCTAGATTGATTAATGATAGTCTAGGACTTGGAAACTTATTCAAAGATCTCTAAGATAAATTGTGAAAGATAAAGAACGTACCGTTATGCCACCGATTTCTTTCCATGGCATAACCTAGTTATTTAAGGTAATTATTGAAATTCCTTATTCCTTATAGAAGCGTTCGTATCATTGAAATTGTACATTCTTGGCCATATTATTTACATGCGTGGAAGTAGCTTGATTTATACTTGAAGATGCGGTTCGAGCACTGATTGTATTCAAGGGCTCTATGCTAGTCCCCTCAGCTGATTGTCGGAAACATACTATTATAAACCATGGGGTGTGATGCTACTGGCGTTGCATTACGCTAGGAGTACTTTCTTTATAAATAAGTGAAATATCCACGGCAATCACGGAAATATTCACGACTTGTGAAGTGAAAATATCCATAGAAATTCACGAAGTACTTGCTACTAAGTGAAGAGCACATTCTTGCTTGACTTGCTAGTACATTCTTGTTCATGAAAGGCCATAATTACATTCTTGCTTGATCATGCTTGCTCAACCATATCTTAACTTGATCATATCTTGTTACTTTGGTTTATTTACAAGATTTATCGCATTCGCATGATTTCACCTTATTCTTTAGAGCTAAAACATAAATCACTTTAATATTACCTTCATGTTGATGCGAAGATACTTACTGGGCAAGTGTGCTCATTACCTATTTTTCAATCTTTGCAGGAGATGCAAGTAGTTCGGATTCGGATTCGAGTTATTCAAGTGATGGGTCCAAGAGCGAATGAAAGTCACATGAGATTGAGAGAAGACTTAGGAAGTCAATAATGTCTAGATCAAGTTCATGTGATTTTCTTTTTGAGTCAAATAGATTTAAGAGAGTTGAATAGTTGATGTACTTGAATTATTCTTTTTATTAATAAAAGTGAAGGTTTGAGTAATTTAATGTGCAATTACTTTGTGTGATTGTTATTGCGCTTTGATCATTCTTGCTTGCAAGAGGCTTACCATGCCGGCTGTTCACATTTCCCGAGAATGTCTTTCACTACATTAAAATCTTGGGGCGTGACAATGCACGTCTATTTCTTACTGCACCAAGAAATGGCCCCACCTCTTAACATGAACATAGAGCCTGAGGTGGATTTTCGCTCATCTTTGTCGCTGACCCAATCAGCATCGCTATAATCTCTTAGGCTTAAGCCACCTCCTTTGTAACATAAGGTGAGGTTTGCCATTCCACGTAAATATCAAAAGATTCTCTTCACTATCTTCCAGTGAGTGAGACTAGGGTTACTCTGATAGCGACTGACCAATCTGACTGCATAACAAATGTCTGCTCGAGTGCATAATATAGCGTACATCAGACTCCCTATTACAACTACATATGGCACTTTAGACATTTCTTTCTTTTCTTCATCAGTCTGTGGGCATTGACTTGCACTTAAAGTACATCCCCTATCAATTGGAGTATCGATGGGTTTGGAGTAATGCATTAGAAATCACTCAAGAATTTTATTTATATAAGTCTCATGGGACAGACTCAGAAATCTTTTTGAGCAATTTCTTACAATTTTTACTCCAAGCACGTAATTTGCTTCACCCATGTCTTTTATCTCAAAGACAGAAGACAACCACTGCTTAGTGGCTTCAATAGACTTTATATCATTCCCAGCCAATAATATGTCATTGACATATAATGACAAGATAAGGATCTTCCTCTCTATTCTTTAACATACGCACAATGGTCTTTCTCAAACATCTCAAAACCAAATGAGATAATTGCTCTATGGAATCTAAAATACCACTATCTAGATGATTGTTTGAGGTCATAAAAGGAACGCTTGAGACGACAAACTTTTCACTCTTGTCCCTCTACTTCAAAACCCTCTGGTTGAATCATATAAATTTTCTCATCTAGTTCTCCATTGAGAAATGCAGTCTTAACGTCCATCTGAAAAAGGTCCAAATCTAATGAGCAACAATGGCTAGGATAAGATGAACTAATGTGAATCTCACCACAGGGGAGAATGTCTCATTAAAGTCTATTCCCTCATTTTGAGTATAGCCCTTCGCCACAAGTCATGTTTTATATTTGTCGATCGATTCATCTGCCTTATGCTTAATATTGAAAACCCGTTTATTTCCAATAGCTTTGCGCCCAGGGGAGAGATCAACTAATTCTCAGACCTCATTCTTAGCCATGGAGTCCATTTTATCTTGCATAACTGTAACGACCCGAGAATCCGATTATCGGGAAGGCCCGATAACCCGAGACTCGCACCGCCACCCACGAGTCTGAAGACTCGGAAGGGTTAGAAGGATGTTGTGGAAACTACACAAGTATCACAAATAATTGCAGAATTAAAAAGTTATATAAATAAGCAGGAAATGAATTAACGTTTTACATGGTCCACAATATAACAACTGTAGTCCACAACTAGTACAGAGACAAGAAAAGAAAGTACAGCTACACGGGACATACCCCGGCTCTGACCTCTGGCACTAATGCTGGGCACCTGAACCGCGCTGAGCTTCAGACGAACTCCCCTAAAGCCTCGCCTCACCTGAAACATGGTGAAAACACGTAGGGAATGAGTCTCGGAACAAGACTCAGTAGGGATCACTCGAACCCTACCTCGCAAACAGAGAAACCGCTATGCTAACAGTAAGCGAGTACCTCAAAAAGGGAAACCCTACCATCTACAAAGCACCGGTCTCACGGCACGAAAACCGACACACGTGCCATGGCGAAACAACCGGAACACAACGGCCAACACGGAAGAAACCCGAAGGTCGAAGTCGTAACGATTGACAGTCTGACACTCCCGACTCGGCAGGAGTACCTCCCACTAGAAGCACAGCCGGTAGCATCCCCTGACGACTTACACCGCATCGTAGGTGAACTGACTGACATGGTAGTGCCTACAAGAGTCCGGCTGGGGTCACGCTCGTCAGCGTGTATCCAACTGCCCCCAACCACGTGTGCACACACAGACCGCGCTTCCCTGGTCTGGCCCTCTGACTGGTTTTCCCCTTAGCCGGACTCTGGCTACAGACGTGGGGCCCGACGGAAACCAGTCTAAAAAACTGTCTCTAAGGGTCGGCCCATACACCACTCCCTGGTGAGACTAGCATCGCGTACTGGTGGGCTACGACTAGTGGAGGGTCACTGAAGGAGTAGACTCTCAAGTCAACGGAAAACCACGTCCGCATCCGACGACGTACGGGGACCACCCCACGTATCGGCACCGTCGCACGGCGACCACGCTCGGAACAGAAACGGGGTTGCAAACCACCTGAGGCAACCCAGTGCCTGACGGTCTACCCTAGACGCGTCACAGGACTCTGACGGTCTGGGCGAGACCGTCACAGACGCCTGACGATCTAGGCTGGACCGTCACAGGACCCTGACGGTCCAACGCAGGCCGTCACACTCCCAGTGTAAAACAGAGTGTAACGCACCTGCCCTGGTGCGTTACAGACTGTGACGCGCCTATGTAGGTGCGTCACAGGGAAAAACAAAGGCAAGCTGTGATGCATGCCACTCGGTGCGTCACAGCATGTGACGGCCCTTACCTGGAGCGTCATACACATGTAACGGTCTAGCCCTGGAGCGTCACATTACTTGGGGGTTGAATAACCCTGACGCACCCACGCTGGGCCGTCACAAGGCTGTGACGCGCCAGCCCTGGTGCGTCACACGCCTTGACCCCCAACGGTCAAACCAACGGTCGGATGCCAATGGTCGGGGCGCTCTGAGGGCCCAACCTAGGCGCGTCACACGCTTGTGGCGGTCTATCATGGGAGCGTCACACTCTCAGACCCCAGTTGGCTAAACAAGGGCTGTGACGCACCCACCCAGGCACGTCACACGGTGTGACGGTCACTGGAAGGACCGTCACACCTGCCCGACGGCGAAACGGCGGGGAAAGCCCAAAAAACCCAACCACGCCCCCATGCCTCCACCGGAGAGGGGGAAATCAAAGGGGAAGACCCCTGGAGACCCCTAGCATGATACTAGGCCATCAAAATGCAAAATCGCGGGCTAAAACCATAGATCGGGCGATCTCTCCCCAAATCATGGAAAACCCCAAGCACGCTCAAACATGCCCCTCTCGGCCTCCCCTCGGCCTATAAATCACGGAAATGAACGGCGGGGAGCTAGGGAACGTCACCCTACCTCAATGGAGCGAATGCTCCGCCGAATCGATGTCGAGATCACGAAGAACGCTTTGAAAACCCTCTTCCCTTCACGGTTCCCCACAAGCTTTACGCCCCCACGATCGCCTCGCCATCGCCCCGTGCCGTCTGCAGCCGGAGGGGACGTCGCCACGGCTGAATGAGAGAGAGAGAGGGAGGGACGGTGCTCACGGTGGGGGAGAAAGAAGGAAGAAGAAGAAGAAGAAGAAGAAGAGAGTGGGGAGAGAGAGAGAAATGAGAGTATTTATAGAAAATCCAGAAATTCTAGAAAAATACCGAAAAATAGAAAATTACATTTCTGGGATCCTCGGAACGCACCGATCGCAACGGTACCACTCGTGCCCAGGTGAACTACCTGGTTCACCCGTAGCGAGGTTCCGAAGGAATTACCGAAACACACACCGGTAATCGAAAAACACGCGTGGAAAAGTCACAGAACGCTTCCGGGCCTCCGAAACAACTCCGGATCGCGCCGATCCGAACACGAAAGATGCCCGAAACGAAATTTCGGACACAACGGAGCCAGACACTCCGAGAAACCAGATCCAGGACCCACGAAGAAGGATCCGAAAGGTCCAGGATATTATAATAGCAGCCTCCCACTCTTTCCTAGAAGATGATGCAAATGCCTCTTTGAAAGAATTAGGCGCATCATCGTCTGTGGGTAGACACATTAGAACTTCCCCTTCAATCTCAAATAGATGATGAGGAATATGCCCACATTTACTATAACGTATTTGGGCATCTAGCCGATCTGATTATGTGCTCCCACTCGGCACACTTCCACTAGTTTGGTGATCATCTCTACTATCTTCAGCGATCTCATGGTTAGGCTTAAATTCCCTCCCTTCGCTTGAAGATGGTAAGATATCACTAGACTCGTCTAACTCATGGAGGTCAAAACTTTTCCCAGAGTCACCAACATTAGGAAATTTATTTTCTAAGAAAACAACATCCTGAACCTCCTTTTCCGTCACATAGCCCTTAGAGCTATCAGGATATCTTATAAAAATAAACTTTCTAACTTTAGGACCAAATTTTCCAAACTTAGGCGAAGTGTCATGGACATATCCGGCAGAACCCCATGGGCACAAATTCTCAAAATTGGGCTTTTTACCACGCCATAACTTATAAGGGGTGGAAGGAAAGGACTGTGAAAGCACGTGATTAAGAATGTAGGCTGCAGTTAGAAGAGCATCTCCTCAAAAAGATATTGGGAGATTAGCACGCGTCAGACCTAACTATGTCTAACAATGTTCTATTCCTTGTCTCGGCAACACCATTTTGCTGCGAAGTATATGTAATAGTAAGTTGTCTACGAATTCCTTTTTCTTCACATAAAGTTTAAAACTGATCTGATAGATATTAGCGTCCTTGATCTGACTGAAGAGCTTTTACACTCTTATCGAATTGATTCTCAGCCTCTGCTAAGAAGTGTTTGAAGCAATCTAACGCTTCACAGCGGTGAGCGATCAAATAGACATATTCATATCGCGAATAATCATCTATAAATGTGAGAAAATATAATGCCCCTTGGCGAGTCTTCACACTCGTAGGCCCGCAGATGTCGGAGTGGATAAGCTGCAATGGCTCAATGGTCCTTTTAGCCTTCCCGAAAGGCCTTATACATGCTTTGCCTGCCAAGCACGATTCACATATAGTTAGATTGACTTTAGCGAGTAGGACCAAAAGAGCTTCTCCAGCTAACCTAGCCATTCTATCATGCCCTATGTGTCCTGTAACACCCAAGATTTTTCAGATCAGGATCCGTGAGTTTCGGAGCGTTTCCATGAGTCCTGGATCGCGTTTGGTAATTAAATCAGATTTTTAGTTATTGGGCCTTTGGACCCCTGTGTAGGGAAAGTCGTTATGTTTCCAGGCTCCAGGACATTGGAGGTGCTTTGTGCATTTTTCGAGGATCATGGGGATGATTTTTTTTAATGTTTCATATTTTTAAGATTTTGAAATCCAAAAATGATTTCTATATAAATCACTTTCACCCCCCTCTCCATCATTCACTCATTTCTGCCCCTCTCTCCTCTCGGTTCTTTCTTTCTCTCCCTGTCACATCCCGAGACATATGTACAATGGAAGTAATATCGGGGAACATGAGAAGTCGGCAATACGTCTCAAGCTAGAAATAAAATCAAAGCGCAATAACATCTACATAAAGATGGAATACACAATATTTGATCTAAATTCTAACTTTTATTGATAATAACACTTCATAATTGCATAAGGTTGACTACTAGACTCAAGAAAAATGAAAATTTCATAATATGACTCAATAAAATGAAAATTACATCATGACTCTAGACTACTTGACATTCTAAGTTGTAATGCCCCGGATTTTTTTGGATATTTTTCGGATCATTTTAGTGGGTCTCGGAGTGTATTTTGTGCTTTACACGTGTTTTTCCCTGATGTGCCTTCGGAACTCTTTGTAGGGCAAACCGTGGCGTTCTCCGACTCCGGGACGTTACCACTACGTTGCGCTCTTCCCGAGGATCACGGAGGTAATTTTTCATAATTTTCTGAATTTCTGTAAAATTCGGGTTTTCCTATATATACTAACCATTTTCTCTCTCCCCCTCTCATTTCTCTCTTTCCTCCCTCTCTCTTCTCTCACGCTCTCTTTCTCCCCTCTCTTCTCCGGCGGCCGACGGAGCGAGGTAGGGGCGAGGTGGAGGTGGCGCGGGCGAGGATGCGGGCGAGGACAGGCGAGGATCGAGGCGGTGGAGGCGCGTGGAAGCTCGGCCGTGAGTTCGTGGAACGGCGAGGCTTCAACGGCGTTTTCTTTGTGGATCGGCGTCCACGGTGTGTGAAATCTTCGGTGGAGGTAGGGTGATGGACCCTCAGCCCGTGTACTTCCTTTCCCGCAAGTTTCGTAGGCCGTGATGAGTCGAGCGGGCTAAACGGGGCGTTTTGGGGAAAATGTGTGTTTTTGGGGTGTGAGCCGGATCTCCCGTTTTATGGTGTTTTTGGGCGATCCAGGGGTTTAGATGCATGCCTAGGGGCTTGGGGAAGGTTTCCCCTTTTGTTTTCCCTTCACTTGGGGGTGAACGGGGCATGGCATGGCTTTTCCCGTGGTTTCTACCGTTTTTCGCCGCGGACTGAGAACGCGCTATACTCCAGTAGCGCGTTCTTGAAGGTCGCGCTGCCCGATAGGGCGTGTTCATCGGAGAAGATGAACAGTAAGGCGGTCCTTGTCGCGCTATGGGGTCCTAGCGCGTTCTGCCCTGTCGCGCTAGGGGCCCTAGCGCGTTCTGCCTTGTCGCGCTAGGTGATCCTAGCGCGATCTGTGCAGTCGCGCTATAGGGCTATAGCGTGATCTGTCGTGTCGCGCTATAGGTGCATAGCGCGTTCTGCTTGAACGCGCTATGGACCTACAGCGCGTTCTTGGAGGGACCAGCCGGGCTGCCCGGGGCGGGCGGTCTGCGGCTGATCGTGCTCCCCTTGGGCCGTGTGTGCCTTGGACACCCAGTGGAGTTCCGTGACCGTGTTTTGGGGTGTCTGGAGGTTCCATTTACCTCGCTTTGCGTGCCTGTGAGCTTAAGGGTCCGGGTGACCTTTAGCGTTCCGTTCGCATTGTGTTGGTCTCCGGTCGACCCGGTTGGGACCCAGTGGTCGACCTATGGCCTTGTGAGTATCCCGGACACCCCATGGGTTTTGTGTCTGGGTTTTTGGGGTGTCAGGAGGGACCGTGTTACCTCGATTAGCGTGCTCGTAGGTGTGGTGGGTCCGGGTGACCCCACGTGTTCCGGTCTCTTGTGTTAGCTTGATCGAGTCACCGTGTGTCGGTGTGTGTGCGGTGGGGTCTCCCCCGCATATCGTGGGTTCCTTTGGAAGGCGATTCCCGTGTGGGCCATGTGTTTGGCCTTGGACTGTGAGTCCAGTTGTCCGGCCTGGGACTGGAGGTTTCCCGCTTGCTTCAAGATGGGAAATCGTCGTGGCGGCTTGTGTGCTGCCTTGGGAATCATGCTTCTGTGTTTTCCGTGTGGCCCGTGTGAGTGGCCTTTGTCCCTTGCGTTCCCTTCCCAAGGGAATGGTCTTGGCAACTCGTGTGTTGTCTCGGTATTCGTGATATCATGGTTTTGGACCTAGAGATTGGGCTAGATCGACGGCCTTGTGCTGTTGCGTGCAACGGTCTTGACCCCGAGTCTTGTGACTCAAGGACCGTTGACTGTAGTGTGTCTAGAGGACTGTCCAGAGTCCAGTGGCTTAGCGCCACTTGAGTTTTCTCGACTCTAGTGCACGGTGCGTGCGTGGCCGTGAACTGTGAGTCATGTTTCTTCTCCGACTGTGGTCACCGTGCGACGGGGCCGGTACGCTGGGTTGTCCCCGTACGTCGTCGGATTCGGACGTTGTTTTCCGTTGAGTTGAGAGTCTACTCCTTCAGTGACCCTCCTCTAGTCGTAGCCCACCAGTACGAGGTGCTGGTCTCACCTGGGAGTGGTGTACGTGCACCCACCTTTCGAGACGGTTTGTGGACCGGTTACCGTAGGCCCCTCGTCGGTAGCCAGAGTCCGGCTACGGGGGAAAACCGGTCAGAGGACCAGACCTAGTGACGCAAGGTCTATGTGTGCACACGTGGTTGGGGGCGGTTGGACCCACGTCGACGGGCGTGACCCCAGCTAGTTACTTGTACGGTGTTCGCGCCTCGGGTAGGACCTACCACGTCAGGCGGTTCACCTGCGGTGCGGTGTAAGACGTCAGGGGACGCTACCGGCTGTGCTTCTAGTGGGTGGTACTCCTGTCGAGTACGGAGTGACAAACTGTCAGTCTCTGTGTCTTTGACCTTCAGGTTTTCGGTCATGTTGACCGTTGAGTTCGGTTGTCTCACCGTGATGAGTGTGTCGGTTTTCGCGCCGTGAGACTAGTGCTAGTGGCTTTACCGAGGTGGCGTCTTGTGGTGCGGTACCCGCGATCGGATGGTCGGGGTTGCACCTTGGACAGCGTGTCCAGGTTGACTGTCCGAGGGACAGGCCTTTACGGTGTGATTGCCGTGTGTTCTTACTTCGGTAGGTGGTACTAGCGTGGTTTGGTAGCTTCGACTGCGTGATCGAGGTCTGCCTTCTGGCAGTAGGAGTAGCTGTAGTGCCGAGTTTTGACCGGCCACCGGTTTGCTGTTCCTGCTGTAGTTGTAGCTTCCTTTCCGCTACCGCCGTTGTTTCCGGTTGGGGTTCCGCGGGATCCCTGCTGAGTCTCTGTTTTGGAGACTCATTCCCTGCTTTTCAAGTGTGGCGGTTCTTCCTCGCGGTTCGAGGGTGCAGAGTGGAGGTTCTCAGTTGCCAGCTTGCCGGGCCGAGTGTTCACTTGGCATGTGGTACATTTTACTGCTTTAGTTTGTACTTTCTGTTGGACTGGACTCTGTTGTAATTGTTTATTTATTTTTGTTAATTGTTGAATTGTCCTGCTTTATTTCCTATTTCCTTGTGCCTCCACACTCCTTTTAGCCCTTCCGAGCCCTCCCGGCTCGTGGGCGGCGGTGCGAGTCTCGGGTTATCGGGCCTTCCCGGTAATCAGATTCTCGGGTCGTTACAGCTGGTATCAGAGAGGTGGTTGTGGACGTACATAGGAATTCGGGATATTGCAGTGATCAGAGTCCATAAGGTCCAGTACAGTCGGCAGCTGGCTTAGGGTTTTGTGTTCATTTTCCGCCTAGTTTCTCGCTTGAGAGCTTGAGTGCACTGTGCGGCGCCGAGAAGGTGGTTGCTGTCCGCGGCTTTCGTGCCAGCATGGGGTCTAAGGATCGAGGTCGAGAGCCTTCTCCCTCATCGGTGGTGGCCCTGGTTGTGCTGCGTTGGGTAGAGGTTGCTGGCAGGCGTGAGCTCGCGGTGCTGCGTTCGAGGAACCTGCAGCGTGGTCAAGTGGCTGGAGAGGATTTTTCGTGGTTAAGTGGCCATGAGCGTGCTCTGAGGGAGCTGCTGTCGGTTTTGGCCACTCCAGCTTGAGGTTTGTCCAGCCCCTGAGGTGTTCAGGTTGTGATTTAAGGTGGCAGAGTGGGTGTTCTGATCGAGAAGTGTGCTCGAGTGAGTGGAGGATCTTCTCAGTGAGCTGCCATTTCATCGAGCCTGATATCCTGTCGTGCTCTGTGGCATCAGAAATGACGTGTCGGTTCTGGTTGTTTTATGGATTTCGAGGCAGGATTGGGCCGTGGTGTCCCAGTAAGTCTTGCTCCTGCGCTCTTGTGTGCGAAGGGGTGTGTTCGCCTTGGATTTGGTCTGAGGTGTGAAGGTTCCGCGGTGAGTTTCGGGACTCGAGGATGAGCATCGACGGTTGTTGTTATGGCTCGTGTTGCGGCTCTTGGCATGCCGTGTTGCAGTTCGAGGAATTGCAGCGGTGATGCATCGAGAGATGCTGTGATTGTGGTCCGACGTGACACTCGTCGAGTGTGTCGGAGGCGCTGACCTGATGGAAGCGGTGGTTTTCCTTGGTGCTGGATGGTGCTGTTTCCAGCATGCGCGAGGTTCGAAGTCAGGTTGAGCGTGGAGTCCTTCCGTTGGTCGGAAGTGCATTTGGTCTCCCCTTTGGTTGGAGAGATTGTGTTGGGTTAAGGTTCGTTGTCTTGCATTGCGTGTTCGGATTGGTTGGCCATGTATGCCATAAAGTCTGTGCGAGACGTGCTCCTTGTCTTGGCAAGGTGGTTGCCTGTGAGAAGTCGTGCCCATTCCCTTGTTGTGTGAGGGTGTGCTGGCGCTTTTCCGGAAGGACGAGTGCCGGTTGGGCGGTGTTTTGCTTTCTCGGCTGTGCGCGCGGATCAGAGTGCGCAGCGGAAGCGTGGTGGGCTTGTAACCCACTGGTTCAGGATCGTAGCGTTGGTTGCTACGGGCGGATTCCTGAGTTTGCGTTGAGCATCGGAGGATGGGTTCCTCGGTGTGAAACGTGTCGTTGCCATGCCGTTGCCCGAGATATCGTGATTCTTGGCACTGGCATGATGGAGTGTTGGGAAATGTGCTGGCTAGTGCGTCGCATGAGTACCCTGTTCCTGTGTTGGAAGTCGTGTCAGGCGTCGGTGTTGGACCTGGATGAGGTTGTTGAGGATGTCGCCTGACGGAGGTCGAGGACGTGTTGGTCAGAGTCGGTGGCTTGGCGCCCAACTTGTGTTCCCAGTCGTGTCCTCGGATGAGATCATTTTTGGAGAAGTGATCTCTGGCAGGCTGTGGGTTCCCGTTGGTTCTACGGTCTTGTCGGATTGTGGCGGTAAGATGTTTGTTGCTTGGGGACCCGTGAGCACTGTTCAGGTGGTCTCCCGTGGCTCTGTGGTAAGGGCAGAATCGGGATTGGCAGGTGTCCACTTGCATTGATCGAAGGATTTGATGAGACCAGATGGATGAGTGACGCCTGTGGGCGGTGGCCTTTTTGTGAGATTGGCGTCGGAGGATGGTCCTTGATAGGACGTTGGTGTCGCAATGGTTATCCCTGGTTTGGTGACTAGCATGAGGTGGTCCCCTATAAGTCTGAGTCCCGTGAGGTGATGACTGAAGACGCCAGGTTCTGTCATTTGGTTTCGTCGTACTCCCCGAGAGGGTCTAGTTGGCGAGCAGTTGGTGACCAGTGGATGGTCTTTTCAGAGATAGAAGATGCTGGTTGTTGGGGCTCGAGCGTGGCGAGAGCCGTGTGCCAGCGAGACCTTTGGTGGTCGTTTCTATGATGTGCCTTTCCGGATAGGATCGGGACTTTGTCGAAGTTTGTCTTCTGACAAGAGTTGGCATAGTGTTGTGTCCGGCTTTCAGCTTGCCATGTGTGAAGTGTTTTCTTGGTGCTGAGCCGATGTTCTGGTTGCGGTCTGCTGAGAGGACTGCTTGAGCCGGTGGAGGCTCTGTTTTGGTTGCTCCCTTGAGGAGGGTATGCGATCTGTCAGCTGGCTGCGAAGCTGTTGTGCAATTTGTCTGCCGACCATTGGATGAATCGATAGCTGTTGCTCGTGTCGAGGGTCGTGATTCCTCGGTGAGCGAGATTGTGGCTGCGGTGCCAGGTTGGTTCTCGCGTTGTCTGAGGTGATGCCGGACGGTGTCCTTTGGTATATGCCTGCTCTGTTGGCCAGTGTGCTCGGCGCGAGGAGCGAGGTGTTGCTTGTGATTGTAAGTCTGGCTGTGTCCCTCAGGATCGGTGTTTTCGTGAGAACCGAGATTTTCTGTTCTGGGGCTCTGACAGCGTTGTCAGTTCGATTCAGTGTTCTTCCCCTGGGACTTCGTGATTGGTCGTGAATTTCGAGGACGAAATTCCTTTAAGGGGGGAGGGCTGTAATGCCCCGGATTTTTTTGGATATTTTTCGGATCATTTTAGTGGGTCTCGGAGTGTATTTTGTGCTTTACACGTGTTTTTCCCTGATGTGCCTTCGGAACTCTTTGTAGGGCAAACCGTGGCGTTCTCCGACTCCGGGACGTTACCACTATGTTGCGCTCTTCCCGAGGATCGCGGAGGTAATTTTTCATAATTTTCTGAATTTCTGTAAAATTCGGGTTTTCCTATATATACTAACCCTTTTCTCTCTCCCCCTCTCATTTCTCTCTTCCCTCCCTCTCTCTTCTCTCACGCTCTCTTTCTCCCCTCTCTTCTCCGGCGGCCGACGGAGCGAGGCGGGGGCGAGGTGGAGGTGGCGCGGGCGAGGATGCGGGCGAGGACAGGCGAGGATCGAGGCGGTGGAGGCGCGTGGAAGCTCGACCGTGAGTTCGTGGAACGGCGAGGCTTCAACGGCGTTTTCTTCGTGGATCGGCGTCCACGGTGCGCGAAATCTTCGGTGGAGGTAGGGTGATGGACCCTCAGCCCGTGTACTTCCTTTCCCGCAAGTTTCGTAGGCCGTGGTGAGCCGAGCGGGCTAAACGGGGCGTTTTGGGGAAAATGTGTGTTTTTGGGGTGTGAGCCGGATCTCCCGTTTTATGGTGTTTTTGGGCGATCCAGGGGTTTAGATGCATGCCTAGGGGCTTGGGGAAGGTTTCCCCTTTTGTTTCCCCTTCACCTGGGGGTGAACGGGGCGTGGCATGGCTTTTCCCGCGGTTTCTACCGTTTTCCGCCGCGGACTGAGAACGCGCTATACTCCAGTAGCGCGTTCTTGAAGGTCGCGCTGCCCCGATAGGGCGTGTTCATCGGAGAAGATGAACAGTAAGGCGGTCCTTGTCGCGCTATGGGGTCCTAGCGCGTTCTGCCCTGTCGCGCTAGGGGTCCCTAGCGCGTTCTGCCTTGTCGCCCTAGGTGATCCTAGCGTGATCTGTGTAGTCGCGCTATAGGGCTATAGCGCGATCTGTCGTGTCGCGCTATAGGTGCATAGCGCGTTCTGCTTGAACGCGCTATGGACCTACAGCGCGTTCTTGGAGGGACCAGCCGGGCTGCCCGGGGCGGGCGGTCTGCGGCTGATCGTGCTCCCCTTGGGCCGTGTGTGCCTTGGACACCCAGTGGAGTTCCGTGACCGTGTTTTGGGGTGTCTGGAGGTTCCGTTTACCTCATTTTGTGTGCCTATGAGCTTAAGGGTCCGGGTTACCTTTAGCGTTCCGTTCGCATTGTGTTGGTCTCCGGTCGACCCGGTTGGGACCCAGTGGTCGACCTATGGCCTTGTGAGTATCCCGGACACCCCATGGGTTCTGTGTCTGTATTTTTGGGGTGTCAGGAGGGACCGTGTTACCTCGATTAGCGTGCCCGTAGGTGTGGTGGGTCCGGGTGACCCCACGTGTTCCGGGCTCTTGTGTTACGCTTGATCGAGTCACCGTGTGTCGGTGTGTGTGCGGTGGGGTCTCCCCCGCATATCGTGGGTTCCTTTGGAAGGCGATTCCCGTGTGGGCCATGTGTTTGGCCTTGGACTGTGAGTCCAGTTGTCTGGCCTGGGGCTGGAGGTTTCCCGCTTGCTTCAAGATGGGAAATCGTCGTGGCGGCTTGTGTGCTGCCTTGGGAATCATGCTTCTGTGTTTTCCGTGTGACCCGTGTGAGTGGCCTTTGTCCCTTGCGTTCCCTTCCCAAGGGAATGGTCTTGGCAACTCGTGTGTTGTCTCGGTATTCGTGATATCGTGGTTTTGGACCTAGAGATTGGGCTAGATCGACGGCCTTGTACTGTTGCGTGCAACGGTCTTGACCCCGAGTCTTGTGACTCAAGGACCGTTGACTGTAGTGTGTCTAGAGGACTGTCCAGAGTCCAGTGGCTTAGCGCCACTTGAGTTTTCTCGACTCTAGTGCACGGTGCATGCGTGGCCGTGAACTATGAGTCCTGTTTCTTCTCCGACTGTGGTCACCGTGCGACGGGGCCGGTACGCGGGGTTGTCCCCGTACGTCGTCGGATTCGGACGTTGTTTTCCGTTGAGTTGAGAGTCTACTCCTTCAGTGACCCTCCTCTAGTCGTAGCCCACCAGTACGAGGTGCTGGTCTCACCTGGGAGTGGTGTACGGGCACCCACCTTTCGAGACGGTTTGTGGACCGGTTACCGTAGGCCCCTCGTCGGTAGCCAGAGTCCGGCTACGGGGGAAAACCGGTCAGAGGACCAGACCTAGTGACGCAAGGTCTGTGTGTGCACACGTGGTTGGGGGCGGTTGGACCCACGTCGACGGGCGTGACCCCAGCTAGTTACTTGTTTGTGGTTACTTGTACGGTGTTCGCGCCTCGGGTAGGACCTACCACGTCAGGCGGTTCACCTGCGGTGCGGTGTAAGACGTCAGGGGACGCTACCGGCTGTGCTTCTAGTGGGTGGTACTCCTGTCGAGTACGGAGTGACAGACTGTCAGTCTCTGTGTCTTTGACCTTCGGGTTTTCGGTCGTGTTGACCGTTGAGTTCGGTTGTCTCACCGTGATGAGTGTGTCGGTTTTCGCGCCGTGAGACTAGTGCTAGTGGCTTTACCGAGGTGGCGTCTTGTGGTGCGGTACCCGCGATCGGATGGTCGGGGTTGCTCCTTGGACAGCGTGTCCAGGTTGAGTGTCCGGGGGACAGGCCTTTACGGTGTGATTGCCGTGTGTTCTTACTTCGGTAGGTGGTACTAGCGTGGTTTGGTAGCTTCGACTGCGTGATCGAGGTCTGCCTTCTGGTAGTAGGAGTAGCTGTAGTGCCGAGTTTTGACCGGCCACCGGTTTGCTGTTCCTGCTGTAGTTGTAGCTTCCTTTCCGCTACCGCCGTTGTTTTCGGTTGGGGTTCCGCGGGATCCCTGCTGAGTCTCTGTTTTGGAGACTCATTCCCTACTTTTCAGGTATGGCGGTTCTTCCTCGCGGTTCGAGGGTACAGAGCGGAGGTTCTCAGTTGCCAGCTTGCCGGGCCGAGTGTTCACTTGGCATGTGGTACGTTTTACTGCTTTAGACTGTACTTTCTGTTGGACTGGACTCTGTTGTAGTTGTTTATTTATTTCTGTTAATTGTTGAATTGTCCTGCTTTATTTCCTATTTCCTTGTGCCTCCACACTCCTTTTAGCCCTTTCGAGCCCTCCCGGCTCGTGGGCGGCGGTGCGAGTCTCGGGTTATCGGGCCTTCCCGGTAATCAGATTCTCGGGTCGTTACATAAGTCTTCTCTCGACCATCAATCTTCACTCTCGGACCCGTTACTAGAATAATCTGAATCCGACTCACTTGAACTTCCTGAAAAGATTAGAAAAGTAGGGTAATGAACACACTTGCCCAGTAGGTATCTTTGCATCAACATGGAGGCATGCTTTGAGTAATTACATCTTCGCTCTAGTGAATAAGGTAAAAGAAAATGCGATAAAAATCACAATGAAATGCAAGTAACAGGATAGGAATTATAGAGATATGAAGAATATGAATGGACTTTCATTAACAAGAATGTACTTCATAACCAAAAAGACTATGCACTAGAAAGTCATGAACAAGAATGTACTTGCAAGCATGTAAATTTCACAAGTTTACCTCATGGTTTTCACCCGTCTATAAAAAAAGTACTCCCGACGCAATGTGACGCCAGTGTTCATCGTACCCCATGGTTTTTAGCACGTTTCTGGCTATCTGTCGAGGGGCTAGTGTGGAGCCCTTGGATACTGTCCGTGCCCGCTCTTGCATCTTCAAGTTATAGATCAAGCTACTTCCATGAGAAATAATATCGTTTCGGCCAATAATATTCAATTCAACAATAGTTTTATGATAATGTAACCAAGGTAAAGAACGTACTCAATGCAAGATCATGAGAGTTCAAAGAATGATTTAAAACAAGGTCATGCTACAGAAAAAAATCCGGCAGCATAACGGCATATTCTTTAACTTCCATAATTTATTAGATAGCTTTGGAACAAGGTGTTAGCTTCTACATAATTAATAGACCATCTAAGAACTTAGGAAAATCAACCCTTGGGTCAAACCTCGGGTTAGACATAGTTTAGATAAAAAATGGTCAAGTCCGGATCATTTGTGGGAGACGCGGTCATGCCAAGACCGTTTCTAGACAGTAGCGGTCATGGAGGGACCGTTTCTATGAAGAGTCGACACTAGAGAGGAAAAAGAGTCGATGCAGGGGTGACATCTGGAGAGATGCAGTCACGGGCTGGCCGCTACTGGACAGTAGCGGTCTCCTGAGGGCCGCCTCTAGCCAGGACTCAGAAAAAAACACCGGTAGTGTAAGTGCTTTCTAGATAATTGGGCTTTTGAAGGTAGAACCAGCTCGGCGTCCTAGTGGGAATCCCAGGCTAACGGAGACTTAAGGAGGCCTTGAAACAAGATCACCTAGTCCGGTGGAAGGAATATCCACGGAGAGGATCACAAGTCCAAGTGATGTGCTTATAAGTGCAAAAGTGTATCTAATGGTCACGCACCGGAGTACGCACCACGTCGTTAAGAAAAGACTATAGATGAGAAGGGATCGTGGCAAAACAGTGATCAAAACATCATTAAGACAAGTCTATAAACCATGTAGAAGTAACTTTAATACAAACTATACGAGTTTTAGGCATAAAATATCATAAGTTAAAAATAGATATTTAAATCATATAAGACATGCAATCTATCAAGTATGATGCATAATATAACCACTATTATAAATATGAAGTCAAAACAAGGAATAGAACCTCATTAACAAGGTTTATCATATAGTTAATATGGTCAATCTGTAATTTGTTTAGGGTTAACGAAGTGTAGAAATTGAAACATAGTAGCGATCGCCAGAGGACCGTTTCTATAGAGAAGCGGTCTGTCTATGACCATTTCATTGCTTTAGCGGTCGCAGGAAGACCGTTTCTATCCTCGTGGCAAATAAGGTGTAAAATCTGAGGTATAAGCCTAACCTAAGGCCATATATGCA
This sequence comes from Amorphophallus konjac, assembly GCA_022559845.1. Taxonomy (NCBI): domain Eukaryota; kingdom Viridiplantae; phylum Streptophyta; class Magnoliopsida; order Alismatales; family Araceae; genus Amorphophallus; species Amorphophallus konjac. The sequence goes on along the minus strand of CM040126.1, from coordinate 428,757,440 downwards.
TGAAAAACTATATAAAATTGAAAAGTATAGCATGATAGAACATAATTAAATCATGGAGATGCTTTAGGTTACTTGGATTAAGCCAAAGATTAACATCTTTCCCTTTAAGGTGTAGGGACATGCATGCTTGAAATCCCTAATTGCGCAGTGATAGAAAAACATCAAATACTCCATGTATAATCAATGAAAATACCAGAAAACTGAGGGCTTTTACTCCTGACATATTATTATAGCCATCCACGAGATAATCTACCTCTGTGATAAGCTTTAGACTTCGAATTTCTAATTGGAAGATCGCTCAGGTTCCTACACGTCCTATGCCAAACCAGCAACTTCCCGCTCCTCTACCTTATGATTCTCTTGACCTAAATTCCTGAAAGTAGGAGGGTAGGTAGAAAATAGAAAGGGGAATAAAAAGTTTTAAAGACACAACGTGAACTAACCTCGTTTAGGGCTTCTAATCTCCTGATTTTCACTGGATCGGTGCACTGGTTCCTGTGCAGCCTACGGCGAACCAGCGACTTGCAGACGCCCTAACTCTTCAACGGCTGAGTCTTCTAGCACAAAAATTGGAGGGGAGTTAGATAAAATTAAGGAGAACAAAATCTTCTAAAGAACCAACCTGAGATATCATCTCCTTACCTTCGAACTTCGTGAGCCAAAGCAAGGGTTCGCGCAGTTCGAACCTAAACCCTATTTATAGAGTTTACCTAGGGTTTAGGGATTAGATCGGATCTTAGAGTCCTAAATTGGGGTAGAGTTGATCCCTAGAGTGTTCTAGGGAGTCTTCCATGTCAGATAGCTTCGATCCAAGGTGATTTGGTTGCCAAAGATCCAAGCTTTTCACGTTTCTAGTGAGGAGCGCTTTTGCATAGTAGCGGTCGTGCGATAGACCGCGTTTCGGCCTTAAGTCCGAAATTTTTGGATTTATCAACTCATTGTCCTCTTTTTGGTCTATTTATCCCCTTTTTTACATCCAATTACGTTTCTATAATTAGGCTTGGTTCTAAAAGGTTAGGTTTTGGGTCTTGTGGGCCTATTTAGCTGGATTTAAACTTAACATAATATCTGGGCCTTTAAATACTTATTAAGTATGTCTAGTTCTATTAAATAGCTCATTAAGTCTATTTAAATACTTAATAATTATAATAAATTCTAAAAAATTCTTAGAAAATTCTCGGACATTACACCATCCCCCACTTAAAAGGAATTTGGTCCCCAAATTCAGTGCATGTTATTTTTAAGGAGAGTGTACTTACATTCAAATATCTCCAGAAATCTTTTGCACATAGCTTCTTCCGTTTCCCATGTCGTCTCGTGCGGTCAAGATTTGCTCCATTGGATTTTGACCATGGGAATATTTTTATTTCGAAGCTAACGTACTTCTTGCTCAATTATCTTGAGTGGCCTTTGCTTGTACGTCAAGTCTTCCGGTATCTCCAGGTTATCATAAGTGATGACATGGAATGGATCGTGGATGTACCTTTTTAGCATTGAGATGTGAAAGACATCATGAACTCCTGCTAGTTGAGGAGGTAAGGCTAGTCGATAAGCAACCTCACCAACCCTTTCAAGAATTTCAAAAGGGCCTATAAATCTTGGAGTAAGTTTACCTTTGATGCCGAATCTTCAGATACCTCGACCCAGAGAAACTTTGAGGAATACGTGGTCTCCTATTTGGAATTCCAGGTCACACCTTCGATTATCAGCATAAGACTTTTGCCTATCTTGAGTCACCTTGAGTCTTTCTTAAATCAGCTTGACTTTTTCAGTAGTATCATGAATGATATCTGGGCCTAGAAATTACTTTTCCCCAATCTCACTCCAACATATAGGTGAGCGACAACTCCTGCCATATAGGGCTTCAATTGGTGCCATTTTAATGATACCTTGATAGCTATTATTGTAGGACAATTCCACTAGAGGCAAGTGGTCGTGCCAACTTCCACCAAAATTAAGTGCACAAGCCCGGAGCATATCTCCCACCACCTGATTGGTTCTTTCAGTTTGACCATCGGTTGATATTCAACCGGGTCCCTAATGAATGTTGCAGACTCTTCCAGAATTGAGATGTAAATCGAGGGTCTCAATCAGATATAATAGTGATGTGGACCCTATGCAGTTTCACAATTTCTTTTACATATAAGGCAGCCATGACATCCACGGACCATCGACTCTTAATAGGTATGAAGTGAGCCGATTTGCTCAAGCGGTCAATGATCACCCAAATATCATCATGTCCTCCTCTTGATTTAGGTAGAGCCATGACAAAATCCATCCTTATACTCTCCCATTTCCACTCGGGAATCGCCAAGGGATGTAGCTTTCCAATGGTGCTCTGCCTTAACTTGTTGACAAGTGAGACAGCGTGATACATAGTCTGCCACTTCTCTCTTCATATTAGGCCACCAATAATTCCTTTTAAGATCTTGGTACATCTTGGTAGCACCAGGGTGAATGGCATACTTTGATTTATGTGCTTCGTGCATAACCAGCTTCTTAGTATCAGCATGATCTGGGACATAAATTCAACCTCGGAATATCAATCTTCCGTCAGTTGCAATAGAGAATTCTGACCATTGATCTATGTCATCCATGATTTCCATCAGTGTGGGGTCATTTTCTTGCAACTTGACCAGGGCTTCTATTAATGTAGGTTGTGACTGAATATTAGCAATAAAGCATTCTTCTTTCTCCGCATTTATATCTAGATTTAACTGGACAAATTTGTTAGGGTGCTAGGCCCGGATATAGAGGGGGGGTGAATGTATCCCTCTAAAAAATATAGCCCAAATTAAAACTCTAAAGCTCAGATATGCGGAATAAAGACTAATGAGCTTTCCAAGATGAAATGATAAGGCAACAAATGAACAAACAGTTGGACTGCACCAATGCAGCCACCTGAACAACCAGAAACGAAGGCAGAGCTAAACAACCCAAACACACTTAGCAGAATATAATGCTCAAAAATAACTCTCTAGATAATGCAACTAGCCAAGCATGCACAACCTGTGAATGGGAGGTAGAAGATATGGAGCTAACGCAAGGCAAACCACTACACAAATAATTTTAAGGTGGTTCGGTCCTCCAGACCTACATCCACCCCTCACTCCCAACCGGAGTGAGGCTTCACTAGCCAATGCTAGAACCAAGCAGACTCAGTCTGTGAACAGTTGCTTCCACACAGCTTGACCAGGGGAACAATCTCCCCTCTTCCTCCCAACCGGAGGGATACCCCAAGTGACTCCCAGCCACTTGGAAACCAGAGACCGAAGTCTCTCTTCCTCCAGACCGGAGGGACCCCTGGACTTGCTACCCACAAGCCCAGAACCGGAGACAAGTCTCCCTTCCTCCAAACCGGAGGGAACCCACAAGTAGCTCCCAGCTACTTGCAACCGGAGATCAGATCTCCCTTCTCCTGACCCACCAGGAGGAACCCGACCTCAGTCCAAAGGTTCGGAAGAACACAGTAAATCAGATCAAATAAAAGGAAAAATAAGAAACGAAAATAACACAGCAAACATAAGCTGTAAATGAAGGAACATCAGATGTGGCTCCCATGGAGCTGACTGGCCTGGATTTGATCCACGGTCCAGTAGACAGATCTTCAGTAACTTCTTCCTTTTTCTCCACGAACTCTCTCTCTCTCTCTCTATCTCTCTTTCTTTCTCTTCTGCTCTCCTTTTCTCTCACGCTGTTCTCTCCTTCTTCTCTTCAACTCTTTTTCTTCTTGCCGGCTCACTCTTCTTCTATTTCTTCTTCTTCTCTTTTTCTTCTTCTTCTCTTTTTCTGGATCGAAGGGCTTTCTGCTCTCCAGGCTTCTTCTTCGATCTACCTCCATTTGAAGACGAAGGCTCCAATATATACCAGCAGCAGTAGGGAGATAGGGCGTGTGCTTCCAACGCCTTCCGTCCAGAAGATTCCTCCTCGGATCACGTGCTCAACACCCTCCTCGGATCACGTGTCAGGTGCCAGCTTCGGGTCACGTGCCCAATGACAGCAATCTGACTTGCTGTGTTGACGCTGTCAAGCAATGGCGTTAACGCAGTGAGGCATTCCAGTAAGCCATTAGCTTCGTCTCTTTAGCTGCTGCGTCGACGCTGCTCAATTGTGGCGTTGACGCAGTGGAATAGCCTGTGAAAGTGAATGCTCCTTTAACTACTGCGTCGACGCTGCTCCATTGTGGCGTTGACGCAGTGGAATGGCCTGTGAAGGTCTCTACTTCTTTAACTGCTACGTCGACGCTGCTTGCTTGTGGCGTTGACACAGTGGAAGATATCATGAAGGCTTCGTCAACTGATGCGTGGACGCTTTAAGCTCCCAGCGTCGACCCTGTTCCCTTCAGCAACAAGAATGAAGTCATAAGATTTAAGTATGTACATTGTAGTGTATATACTTCGAAAGAAACAGTCCAATGTATATATACTTCAAGAACTCTAGACAACGGACGCTGTACAGACTTCAGATGCTACAGTCCAATGTATGGACTTTGCCGAACTGAAGCAGTGTACAGACTTTGAATCAAACCGATGTATAGACTTGAATGGGCATGGAGTGTGTAGACTTGAAGTCTGAAAACGATGTATAGACTTGGTGAACACTGTAACATCAATCGGATGTATAGAGTTGGGGCTACACATACTTTGGCAATGTGTAGACTTTACAAAGAGCATGCTACAGTGTCGATGTGTAGACTTGGCCAATGTTCAGACTTGAAAGCTCGGGCAGTGTGCAGACTTCAATTAGAAGATGCCCGATGTACAGACTTGAAGATGAGGCGCCAATGTACAAACTTGCAAAAGCGAAGCCAATGTATAGCCTTTGAAAGGCTTGAACACTGCGATGTTCAGACTTTAGCAATGTATAGACTTAGGGTGTAGCTAAAGCATCGAGCGTAGGAATAGGCTAGAATGTATAGACTTTGAGTCAAGGAGGTGTTGTGTAGACTTTGGAAAGTCTAAGCCAGTGTACAGACTCGATGATATGAAGACGATTGTATAGACTTCCAATGGAACGAGTGTAGTGACTTTCAATTGAACACTTCAGTCCCGTTGTATGGACTTGAAGATGGAAGCGAAGAGTCGACGCATCAGCTCAAGGAGTTGACGCGCTACTGTGAGGACAGAGACAAGTATGACTGAAGGGTCGACGCATCAACACAATGAGTTGACGCACTGCTGTGGAGACTGTGCAGACAGAGTGTAGACAAAATTAAGTAGAGCATGTTATCTGACAGCCACATGAACTCCATTCACTTACAAGATAAAACATGAATTAATCGAGCATATAAAAGACACAGCAAGATGACTCACAGTGAATAACTCACTTCAAAGGCCAATCATCAAAACCACCATTAAAACCATCATCAAAACCACATGGGCACAACAAAATTCAAAAATGAGATTAGTCATACCTTTCATGAGGCTTGATAACATTTCCATTGGTTTCCTACTGATTGCATCGGCTACAACATTCGCCTTGCCTGGATGATATTAGATGGTGAAGCCAAAATCCTTAAGATATTCTAGCCATCGCCTTTGTCTCATGTTTAGCTCCCTTTGAGAAAATAGATATTTCAAACTTTTATGGTCCGAATATACCGTGAACTTTTCTCCATAAAGATAGTGACGCTAGATCTTTAGAGCAAATATGACGGCAGCTAGTTCCAGACCATGAACTGGATAATTTTTCTCGTGCCGCTTCAATTGTCTTGAGGCATAGCAAATCACTTTGCCACTTTACATAGGAACGCACCCAAGGCCAATGCCTAATGCATCCGTGTATACTTCAAACCCGCTGCCTTCAACAGGCAGTGCCAGAATGGGGGCAATAGTAATATCCCGGACCCTTCGGATCCTTCTTCTCGGGTCCCAGATTTATTTTCTCGAAGATTTTGTTCTCACTTTGCCCGAAATCATCTTTCGGGCATTTTTCGGGTTCGGATCCGTGCGTTTCGGATCAGTTTCGGAGGTCCCGGAACGTGTTCCGCGGTTTCCCGTGTTTTTCCCTGACAGGTCCTACGGAACCCCATAGCGGGTAAATCGAGTCGTTCACCTACTCAGGGATGGTACCACGGCGATCAGCGTGTTCCAACGATCGCGGCGGTATATTTTTCTATTTTTTTTTGTATTTTTTGGAAAATCCAGATTTTCTATAAATACCCCTCCTTTTTCTTTTTCTTTTCTTCTTCTTCTTTCTTCTTCTTCTTTCTTCTTCCTCCTTCCGCCGTGACACACCCGCGCCCCCCCTCTCTTTTTCTCTCCTCTTCCGGCGACGGCGCGGCACGCCCCTCTGACTGCAGACGGTGGTGGGTGACGGCACGACGACGACGGCGACGGCGAGACTATCATGTGGGCGTGCGAAGTTCGTGGGAAGCGTGAAGGAACGAGGGTTTCAATGTCCATACAAATGGATTTTCCTTTCCAGTGAGTCTTGTGAGAGGAACGATAATTTTGGAAAAATCCTTGATGAACCGCAAATAATAACCAGCTAGACCAAGGAAACTTCTAATTTCAGATATAGTCATCGGTCGGCTCCAATTGTTGACAGCTTCTACTTTAGAAAGATCCACGACAATTCCTTCTTTGGAGATAATATGGCCAAGGAAAGAAATCTCCTTTAGCCAGAACTCACATTTATTTAGCTTAGCATATAGTTGGTGTTCCCTTAATATTTGTAAGGCAGATCTCAGATGTTCCTCATGTTCTTCTTTTGTCTTGGAATAGATAAGGATGTCATCAATGAATACGACCACAAAGCAGTCGAGATATGGCCTTAAGACGTTGTTCACGAGTTGCATAAATGCTACGGGGGCGTTGGTTAACCCGAATGGCATAACCACAAACTCATAATTCTCGTATCTACTACGGAAAGCCGTCTTGTGAATATCCTCTTCCTTAATCATCAGCTGATGATACCCAGACCTAAGGTCAATCTTGGAGAAATACTCCGCACTGGAGATCTGGTCAAACAACTCATCAATACGCAAAAGTGGGTACGTGTTCTTAATGGTAAGTTGATTCAACTGTTGGTAGTCGATACACATCCTGAGGGATCCATCCTTATTCCTGACAAATAGTACCGGCGCACCCCAAGGGGATGTGCTAGGTCGAATAAAGCCTTTCTCCAGCAACTCTTGAAGTTACTTTTTCAATGGACATCCTATAAGGGGCCTTTGACATAGGTGTTGCTCTAGGTGTGAGTTCAATGGAAAAATTTACCTCCCTCTCAGGTGGTATACCGCGTAAGTCCGAAGGAAAGACGTCCGGAAATTCTTTTATAATGGGGATTTCTTCTATACGGATTTCCTTGGACTCAATGATGATAACGGAAGCAAGAAAAGCTTCACACCCTTGTGAGATGAGTTTACAGGCGTGAAGAGAAGAAATAAGAGTATGGTGCTTCCTATACATGATGCCAAGGAAAGAAAACTTTGGAAAATCTGGTTTATGAAAATAAATCTGCCTATTGCGACAATTAATGTCGGCATAATGGTCGCAAAGCCAATCTACTCCTAATATGGCATCGTAGCCCTCCATGTCAAGGCATACGAGATTTGAAGGGAGATTGTGACCTTCAATGATAACTTCACTATCGGGAAGATAGGTTTTAAGTTCTGTTCCCGGACCTAAGGGTGTACTTATAGTCAAATTCGAAGGTAACAGAACAGGTGAAACTGGCAAGATTTTAGCAAAAGAGCTAGAAATAAGGAATGAGAAGCACCAGTATCAATTAACACAAATGCAAGATGGGAGCAAATTTAGATGGTACCTTCCATCAGTTCCCCTTCTTTGGTAGCTTCTTCGTCCACAACAGCATTGAGACGAGCCTGCCGCCTTCGTCCGCCGTCATTCTTGGAGGGTTGTTCTTTCATGAGGGGATAGTTTGGCATGTGATGCTCCCGACTGCCACATCTTAAGCAAGCGCCAAGACGCTTCCAGCATTCTTCGACTGCATGGCCGAATTTCTCACAAAACGTGCAAGCCGCCATGACTTGCTTGTCTCCTTCTTCGCCTTCTTGTTCTTGTGGTAGCCACTATCACTCCCGTTCCGGGATCTCTTCTGATTATCACGGGACTTATAAGAATTAATGATGCTAAACTTCTCCTTCTTTTCACGCCGATCCATCTTTCGGCTAGATTCTTCTCCCTTGCCTTTAAGTTTCTCGACTTTTTCCAAGGTCCTTTCAAATAAATGTGCTCGCTGGACCATCTCTGCGTAGGTCCGAATATTTTGTGAGCCAAGTTTTTGAATGAAGACGGGCCTTAACCCATCCAGAAAATGGTTGGCCTTTAAGATATCTGTGCTCACCAGATGTTCAACATAAGGGGCCAAATGGGAGAAATGGAGTTCATATTCTGCCACTGACATCATGCCTTGGCGTAGGGAAGCGAATTCTGTAGCCTTTCGCTCCTTGACGTGCTCGGAGAAGTACTTTACCTGAAAGAGTGTAAGAAACTCGTTCCATGTAGGCTGGGCATTTTGGGGTTGTGTCGAGGTGGCCTTCCACTAAGTACGAGCATCTTTATTTAGTTGGAAGGTGGCAAGACGGACCTTCTCTTGATCAGCACATTGTATAACGTTGAAGATCCTTTCCATTTCATCTATCCATTTCTCCGCTTCATCTGGATTAGAAGAGCCAGAAAATCGTAGACGATTTAAGCTTCAGAAATTCCGATGTAAATCGCTGGCGCCAGCCCTCGGGCCAGCTTGGGCCATATTCTGTAATGCCTGGGTAAGACTTGCAACAGTCTATTGCATCCCGTCCCAGTCAACACGGTGTGCCATCATGAAAATAAGGTACATGAGAGGATAATCAATTAGTTAATTCCCATGGAATTAATAGAATTAACCTAGAGAAAAAAATTTAATTTAACTATCTCATCCCGGCTCTACCCATTCTCACATGGTTGGAAATTTCTTCCTAACTCATAGGATTGTGTCCTTAACCTTGGACTTAGCATATGACATTTTTCTAGGATTTACTTACGCCTAGGCTCTGATACCAACTTAACTGTCAAGCCCCAAGGCATATGTACAGCGGAAGTAATATCAGGGAACGTGAGCAGTCGGCAATACGCCTCAAGCTAATAATAAAATCAGAGCGCAATAACATCCACATAAAGATGGAGTACACAAAATTTGATCTAAATTCTAACTTTTATTGATAATAATACATCATAATTACATAAGGTTGACTACTAGACTCAAGAAAAATGAAAATGTCATAATATGACTCAATAAAGTGAAAATTACATCATGACTCTAGACTACTTGACATTCTAAGTCTTCTCTCGACCATCAATCTTCACTCTCGGACCCGTTACTAGAATAATCCGAATCTGACTCACTTGAACTTCCTGAAAAGATTGAAAAACTAGGGTAATGAGCACACTTGTCTAGTAGGTATCTTTGCATCAACATGGAGGCATGCTTTAAGTAATTACATTTTCACTCTAGTGAATAAGGTAAAAGAAAATGCGATAAAACACACAACGAAATGCAAGTAACAGGATAGAAATTATAGAGATATGAAGAATATGAATGGACAATAGAGCATGATAAAGCAAGATTTATAAGGTAAAGTGGCCTTTCATTAACAAGAATGTACTTCATAACCATTAAGGCTATGTACTAGAAAGTCATGAACCAGAATGTACTAGCAAGCATGTAAATTTCACATGTTTGCCTCATGGTTTTCACCCACCTATAAAAAAGTACTCCCAGCGCAATGCGACGCCAGTGTTCATCGTACCCCATGATTTTTAGCATGTTTCCGACTATCTACCGAGGGGGCTAGTGTGGAGCCCTAGGACACTGTCCGTGCCCGCTCTTGCATCTTCAAGTGACAGATCAAGCTACTTCCATAAGAAATAATATCGTTTCGGCCAATGATATTCAATTCAACAATAGTTTTATGATAATGTAACCAAGGTAAAGAACATACTCAATGTAAGATCATGAGAGTTTAAAGAATGATTTAAAGTAAGGTCATGCTACGGAAAAAAATTTTACAGCATAACAGCATATTCTTTAACTTCCATAAATTATTAGATATCCTTGGAACAAGGTGTCAGGTTCTAGATAATCAATAGACCATCTAAGAACTTAGAAAATCAACCCTTGGGTCAAACCTCGGGTTAGACATAGTTTAGACAAAAAATGATCAAGTCCGGACCGTTTCTGGGAGACGCGGTCATGCCAGGACCGTTTCTAGACAGTAGCGATCATGGAGGGATTGTTTCTATGAAGAGTCGACACCAGAGAGGAAAAAGAGTCGACGCAGGGGTGACATCTGGAGAGATGCGGTCACGGGCAGGCCGCTACTGGACAGTAGCGGTCTCCTGAGGGCCGCCTCTAGCCAGGACTCAGAAAAAAACACCGGTAGTGTAAGTACTTTCTAGACAATTGGACTTTTGAGGGTAGAACCAGCTCGACATCCTAGTGAGAATCCCAGGCTTGTGGATACTTACGGAGGCCTTGAAACAAGATCACCTAGTCCGGCGGAAGGAATATCCAACGGAGAGGATCACAAGTCCAAGAGGTGTGCTTATAAGTGCAAAAGTGTATCTAATGGCCACGCACCGGAGTACGCACCATGTACTTAAGAAAAGACTATAGATGAGAAGGGATCGTGACAAAATAGCGATCAAAACATCATTAAGATAAGTCTATAAACCATGTAGAAGTAACTTTAATACAAACTATACGAGTTTTGGGCATAAAATATCATAAGTTAAAAATAAATATTTAAATCATATAAGACATGCAATCTATCAAGTATGATGCATAATATAACCAGTATTATAAATATTGAAGGGGTGTGATCTCGTGCGGCTCCTGAGCTGGGAGGATGATCACCGAACAGTGAACTGTAGAGAAAGGGAAACGGATCAGGGGACCTAGGGATGGTTCCCTAGGGAAAACCCTCTGATGCTTAAGTCAGTAGAGCAATGGTGGAAGATAGGGAGGGAGGTAGAAAGAGGTGCATGAGATCCCCCAACACCAAGGTGGTGAAGTGGATCCTGCTCAGGGGATTTTAGGCGTGTATTGCCCTTACCTTTCACTGGAGGGAGTCCCTGGTATATATAGTGTGCTCACCTTATGAGTCCCGTAAGCTGAGGAGTTTCAGGCGGGAGTTACGTCCTCATCGTGGGATCTTTAAGTCCTCACCGTGGGATCTTCATAGCCTTGAGGGATCATGGGTCTCTTATCCTCATAAACTCCTGCTCATAAAGGGCTCTCAACGGCAGCGTGGAAAAGCAGTCGTCGGTCGGTCCGAGCGTAAAAGGTGCCAACCCTGTCCGGGCGATAGGCATAGCTCGGATGAAGATAGGTTGGAGTGGGCGCTGAGCGCTTGCCTCTATCCCGGTGAGGGGATAACTCGGGCATGGGTCTTCCTCCGTTCTGACCGTCGCTCGGGCCTTCCGAGCCTAAGGGCCGCCGAGGAAGGATGGGATCCCGAGTAATCTTATTGGGCTTTTTAGCCTAAGCGGGCCCTATGGGGCTGTCACTTGGATGAGCTGAGCCTCGTTTGGTCCTGATGGACCTAGTTTGGCTGCTCTTAGATGGGCTACAGAAATCCCCCTCTCCACTTGTCCCCCTCCTACTCCCGAGCTTTAGTAAGCTCGGAAGAGTAGCTGTTGGGGTTTTAGACCAGCGTGGCTTAGGTGGGTGGAGATCTGGCGGTGTTAGGAAGCCACGTGTCGTGGTCACCTGGGCCCGTAATAATGATATCCTGACGGATTTGAACTGAAGGGGCCCCCTTTTCTTAGACGTCAGAATGACGCGCCGCCTCCCGCGTGGGGATATAGGCTTTGGGCGCTTGCTATCATTCCAGATTTCCTTCATCTTTAGGGTTTCAGCTCTCCTCCGTTCTTGCTTTTGGGCTCTTCGATGCGTCGTGAGGACACGACGGGGGAGCAGAGGCTTGCAGCGACATTCGTGGAGTTGGCGGAGATAACCGAGGAGGCAGTCCGGTGGCTTCCTCTCCCCCCGGAATCTTCGGGGTCCCGAGATTGCCTTTCCTCAGAGTCTTCTCCGGGTTCCATGGCAGACAAGCGCTCGGATGTTGAGGAGTGGGAGGACGAGCCAGTGGTGAAGGCGCCGGTTCCAAACTGTAGTGAACTGGGGGAGGCGGATGTGAGAAGGCTGGAGCACCAATATCGCATGTCCCACAAGTTCCGCTTTGTCGCAGCTTTCTCACACCAGATGAGCCTGGACTCTCGTACAGGCCACATCTGTACTTTCCTTCTGTCGTGGAAGGGTGGGTTCTGCCTTCCCTTCGAACCTTTCGTTCTTCAGCTTCTCAATTTTTTTCTGTTGGCGCCCATTCAATTGGTAGCCAACTCTTATCTTCTCCTTTCAGCCTTCCGCATTCTCTACCGCCAGTGTGGAGTTCCTCCTTCCTTGGACCTCTTTCACTAATTCTTTGAGTTGAAAGCACATCCTTCGGCCGGGAAGGGCTTCTACTTCATCTAGGCGAGGTGGAATAGGAGCTGTATCTCCTTGGCGGCGAAGGATTCTTCGCATAACGGGTGGAAAACTCAATTCTTCTGGGTGGGGATTTGTTTAGTGGCGGAAACTTGGAGGTGTCTAGTAATCTCCAATTTCCACCCGAATATTCCTCCCAGACAGGATGAGTTCCCTCCATATGTGGAGAAATATGCGGCCATCTTGCTGAAGCACCGCCAATCCACCGAAGAGCTGGTTACTTCAGAGAATATCGAGCGGTGTCTTCTTACGCGGCTGCATCCGTCGGGCTCAGGTGCCACAAACTAGGCTCTCATTTGGATGTGGGGGTCATTTTTCTTTTCCTGAATATGTCTTCCTCTTCATGCAGATACCAGGCGGGAGGCTTTGAAGGAGGCCACAGAAGTGATCGAGCTTGGCGATGATTCGACTGCTGATGAATCGGCTGTTCCCCCGGGTCGCTCCCGAACCAAAGATAAGGGCAAGGGGGCGGCCCAGGGCGAATCCTCCAGGCCGCGGGGGTCCAAGCGCAAGGACCCCGTGGAAGGCATGATCCGGGCCACAGCAAGGGCCAGGAAGCAGGCCAAGAAGGCCGGGGTGGTACCCGCAGTCGGAGGCGACCTTGCCGCGGCTCGCCCCTCCGTCGAGCATGATGGGGCCGATCCTACCGGGGCGAGCTCTCCCACCCGCCGAGCAAGAGGGGGCCGAGGAGGTTGGGGCTACTCCTGCGGGCAGTGACGATGCGAGCTCGGCTCTTCCTTCGGCCGGAGCCGAGGGGGCCGGGGCCTGTTGTGCCCCTTAGGCACAAGCATGTGCTATGTTGATTTGATGATAGCAATGCTGTTTTGTTTTGATGATAGCAACACAATGAGTGCTTTATGACATTGTATTTTGATGATAGCAACATGACTGTGACTGGTATATCATCTGGAGAATGCATGTGTATGACTGATATATTGTTTGTGTTAGACTTCTGTTATGTGCATAGTCTATACATTGTGCATCTCGTTGACAAGTTTGCACATTCATGAAGTCTGCACACTGGTCTTGTTCATGCATCTAAAGTCATCTAAAGTCTGTACAGTCCATTGTCTCAGCCACCGTCTCATTTAGCGTACGCTCTCAAAGTCTATACATCACTGTTGGGCATCAAAGTCTGCAAATTAGCATCAGGTACATCGCTGTTGGGCATCAAAGTCTGCACATGAGCATCAGGCAGCAAGTGTGTACAACGCCCTGTGTAGGCACGACAAGTCTATACACTGGTTGCACATTGCACAACATGCGAAGTCACCAAGTGTGTATATTGCATAGCATGCAGGCGTCAAAGTCCATACATCCACAGTGCATTGGCTAAGTCTATACACTGTCCGTCTCACTTAGAGTCTAAGGCTAAGTCTATACACTGTCCGTCTCACTTAGAGTCTAAGGCGAAGTCTGTACAATGAGCGTCTCATGTAAGTCCACACATTGGACTGTAGCATGCATTTATCAATGGCATCTAAGTCTGTACAATGACCGTCTCATTCAGCGTCTCATTGCATAGGCTAAGTCTGTACATCATTCAGTGTCTAGAGTTTCATGAAGTCTGTACATCAGACTGTTACAGCATAAGTCTGGACATTGGACCATCTCTACTTGCGTCTTATGCCAAGTCCGTACAGTGTCCATCAGCATTTAGAAGTCTATACAGTCCACCGTCTTCATCAGCGTCTCATGCATATAGCAAGTCTAGACATTGCACTGTAGCATGCATTTCTTTAAAGTCTATACATTGGGTTTTTACCTACGGTGCTTGAAACGAAGTCTACACACTAGTTGTACTTCATAGTTTGTACAGTGTCTCTAGTTGGCTAAGTCTATACACCAAGGACGTTGAAAGTCTTCAAGTGTATACATTGTCCATATTGCATTACATGCTTTATATCAAAGTCTGTACAGCATGCCTTGTTGTTCACAGCCTTCAAAGTCACATTGTATTGCGTCAACGCAGTGCATTGGCATGTAGTGGAGCATCAACGCATTGCATTGTGCATGCCCTGGCAAAGTCTATACATCGCTTGTCTTCATTTGAGTCTCACTGAAGTCTACACATTGGGGCAAAGTCTGTACACTGCATTCGCCTTCACAAGTATATACATCGCTTTAGCTTCGCAGAGTCTATACAAAGTGTCGACACCAAATTGATGAGTTTCTGTCTGACTGTCTGACAGGTGCTTCTGCTCGTGAAGCTTAAGGAGGGCACGTGATCCGAGGGGTGATCAGATGGTGACACGTGGAAGCACCCCATTACAGGATGCTGCCATGTGGATGAAGCTGCCTTGGATCTGGCGAATTCCTTGGGCGGGAAAACGTGGAAGCCACGCGCCCAGGGCTGCTGCTGCTGCTGCTGCTGCTATATATACGAGCCTTCTTCCACAGAAAAAGAATGATCGAGTGTGGCAAGTCTATACAGTGAGACTAAGTCTGAAGTCGCAGTCACCGAGATCCAGAGAAGAAAAGGAGAGAAGAAGATACAGAGAGAAAAGAGAGATGTGTTTAGAGAGTTCGAGAAGAGAGAGATGAGTTGAAAGGAGTCTATTGAGAGGTTGTAAGTCAGTCTCTTGGTTCAGAAACCAGAGCTGACTCTGCTCATACTTGAGCTACATTTGTCTGGTTTTCTTCATTTCATTTATTTCTAATTTTATTGCTTTCGATATCTTTGTTCAGCAAGCTGTGTATCAGCGGATGCAGTGGAGGTTTCCACTGGATAGGTAAAGCTGTAATCCTCAGCTGGCGAGACTTGGTCTCGGACGGGTTAAGCTGTATTTCCCAAGCGGTATGCAGAGGTGTATCCTCTAGACAGCAAGCTGTGTTGCTCAGCGGGCAGTGGAGGATTCCACTAGACAGCAAGCTGTGTTGCTCAGCGGTTTGTAGGCCAAGCTGTATTACCCAGCGGACGCAAGCTGTGTTGCGCAGCAGTAAGCCATACTCGGTTGAGTGTGGGGTGGACGTAGGTCATTGACCGAACCACCTAAAATCTTGTGTGTATTGTGTTTGTGAGTTTGCTCTTACTGAATCTCTTGATTATCTTCACAGATCACTTGTGTTTTTGCTAAGTTTAGACACTCCATTTAGTGTTTTAGTAGATCTGCCTTTATTCCGCATTTGAACCTACAACTGGTTTTAAATTAGGCTGTAGATCTATTCACCCCCTCTAGATCCACACTTCGTGGAGATAGACTGCGTCCATCAAACTTCAACACTTGGTATCAGAGCCTAACTCTTCTACAGGGACTCATCGCCCGAAGAGGAAAGGCAAGATGGATGTTCGAGGGATGATTGCTGAAGGTCACTCAACTACAAAGCCCCCGTACTTCGATGGATCAAACTACGCATACTGGAAGAACCATATGCAGGTCTTTTTGAGGGCTAAGGATTACGAGCTTTGGAAGGTAGTCAGCAAGGGACCTTATGAGCTGTCCCCGAATGAGGAAGTCTGGACCAAGGAGGAAATCAGAAGGTCCACGCTCAACTGGAGTGCAATCAACGCAGTCCAATGTTCTCCGCATCCCACTGAATTTTCTCGAGTATCAGCCTACAATTCAGCTAAGGAGATGTGGGATGCACTGGAAGCAATTCATGAAGGGACTTCTCAGGTTAGAGAGACGAAGGCCAATTTGCTTGTGTCTGAATATGAAGCCTTCAAGATGAAACCCAACAAGACCATCAAGGAGATGTATGCTAGATTGACAACTATTACTAATGGCCTCAGAGGATTCGGGAAGAAGTATTCTGAGTATGATATAGTCAGGAAGATCTTGCGATCCTTGACTTCAATTTGGCACACCAAGGCCACCGTCATGGAAGAGTCAAGAGATCTACACAATATAAGGGCAGATGAGCTAATTGGATCTCTAATGGCATATGAGATGAATCTACCGAAGGTAGATGAAGCTGAAGAGAAGAGGAAACCGATCGCACTGAAGGCTGGTGCTAGCAAATCCAGCAAATCAAACCGATCTAGCTCTAGCAGATCATCATCCGAGGAGAGCTTGAATGAACAAGACATAACTCATACTGAGATGGCTATGATGACTAGAGAGTTCAGGCGGTTCCTCAGGAGAGAAGGAGGACAATTCAACCGAAGGAACCATAGTGGCGGCCGGCAGGACACAAGGTATAAATCTAAACCTGCAAATCAATATGGAACTTACGTGTGTTACCAATGCAGGAACTCTGGCCATCTGAAAGCTGACTGTCCGGAGAACCAGAAGCACAAGGACAAATCAAATAGAAAGAACACGAAAGGAAGAGCCATGATCAGCACATGGAGCGATGAGGATGAAGGTTGTCTCAGCAATACTTCGGACAGTGAAGTTGAAGCTGAAAAACCCATCTGTCTCATGGCAACTAGCTCTGAAGACAGAGAGGAAGATTCAGATGAGGTAATTTCTCCATTTGATAATTTTACTATTGTTGAGTGGGTAGATGCCTATCATAAACTAGCTGATCAAGCAGATGATATTAGAGAGGAAAATAGGCATCTAAAAAGAAAAATCAATTCCATGCACAATGATACCTCATTGTCTGATAAAATTGCATGTCTTGAAGCTGAAAATAATAAACTCAAACTCACATGTTCTGAATTAGAAGAAATCAAGAATGAGTTAAAAACTTCTATGGAAGAGAATGTGAGGTTAGAAAAGGAAATTGATGAATGGAAACTGAAAGTTCAAAAATATGAGAGTGAGATGAAGTTGGTGAATGAGAAATATGAAGCTGTCCAAATTGTAAATACTGAACTTAAGAAATCTGTTGAAGTTATTCAAAAGGATAATGAGGACAA
This sequence comes from Amorphophallus konjac, assembly GCA_022559845.1. Taxonomy (NCBI): domain Eukaryota; kingdom Viridiplantae; phylum Streptophyta; class Magnoliopsida; order Alismatales; family Araceae; genus Amorphophallus; species Amorphophallus konjac. The sequence continues at coordinate 428,740,141 of CM040126.1, read as the reverse complement.
GCTTAAGACCATTGAGAAAATGACCCAAGGTACAGAGAATCTAAATGCTTTGTTAGGGTCAAAGGTTAATTTCAGAAAAGAGAGCCTAGGATTTAATTCTAGTGCAACAAAAACATTTGGGATGAAAATAATTTCATTTGTTGCTCAAAAAGAAAAGGGACCTCTAATTAGCATGAACTCAACCATTTCAATGAACAAAACTGCTAATTTGAAAAAGCCTAGTGCTGAGGAGAAGGGCAAACAAAAGGTTAATGAGCCAAGTAGAGCCAGCACATCCAAGCAAAATTCCAAGGCTCAATCACAGGTTCGGGGTCAACCTAAACAGTCATATAAACCCCATGTCAAGGCCACAAAGTCTCCACCATCACCATCACCTCTGAAGAAGACCCAATACACACCCATGAATAGGTCAGCAGGGTCCAAAGTACAGGGGAGATAGAATGCTGCCAGGAGTCAACCCAATTATTTCTATCAACCCAGAGCTCAAACTTACTACAATGCACAGCCAACCTATTTCAATAGGTCAGGTTGGACTAGAACTCCGGGAAGGTTTGCAGGTCTTGCATATAAGGGTGCACAATATCATAGACCTTACACTAGAAATTGGGTTAGTGGGTATGGCAACTGGTCACCTAGAAATATGCATTATTTCAGTCAGCCCAAGAACTACTATGGCCAAAACTTCGTGAACACACCCTGGCCAAGGCACTGGCAAAGAAACAACACTGTCAATAATTATGCTGGTGTAAATAAGAAGAAAAATAACAATAGAAAGAAATCTGGAAAATCCACTGAACAGAACTGCTTTAAACAAATGTGGATTCTCAAAACCATGCTTTCTTTCTTTACTTGCACTTCATCTGCATTGGAGCCCAATCAGACTTGGGTTCCAAACTCTTTGCCCTAATTGTGTGTGCAAGTATGTCTGGCAGCCAAGGACAAATCTGTGGTACTTGGATAGTGGCTACTTCATGCATATGACAGGAGATAAGGCCATAAATTCAAAAGCTAAAAGAGATTGGAGGCTTTGTCAACAATCTGATGGAACACTAAGGGTAAAAATAAATCAGTCAGGTAAAGCAGGTAAGTGACTTATCTTCAGAATTGAATTGAGAAAGTAATGTCGATTTGATTGGTTAATTCCTGACTTTCTCTTCTTGTCTAGCTGATCAGTCTGCATTCCAGACTCAGCTACTGACTTTAAATTCTGCACAAAAGCTGATGATTCTCTTCTCTTTGCATACTATTGCACTGTGTACACTGAATGCTAGAAACTGAATTATCTTGAAGAATTGATTGCTCTCGAATGATGCTCTCTAATGAATAAACTCTCTGCTGGTTTTGTGAATGCTAGATGTTGCAACATACTCATGATCATGCATGACATTCATATCTTCGTGATCATCATTGCATATCATTTAGTCATGAATGTGTCTAAAATCACATGCATATAAAACTGCTTTGAACTGCATTTTTCTGCATAACCGTGGTATACTAAATAGTAAGCTACTAAAGAGCAGGGAAATATGTCTGGAGGTGGTCCTTGAGACCAGGTTCTCGGCCTAGTACCATGGGTTATATTGTTTGATAGGGCAGTCTGAATGAGCATGAATTTCAAAATCCTTTGTTCAGTTTTCAGAGAAAACATTGCATGTATTCAGGGGGAGTTTGCTGAGTCTTTGCATGCCTTTGCATATCATTCATTCATGACCCATGCATAAGCTCTCTCTCATTTAATTCTTGCCATTCATTAGCAAAATTGCATGCATATAGACAGGGGGAGTATTGTTAGAAATTCAGAGTGGTCATCAATTCTATTGAATTATTTCATCCTTGACTCTAAATGATTGAGTCTGACATATGGCTGAGGATTTCCTGGCTGAAGATTGCATTGTATGCTATCATACCTTTGATCACTATGAAGTCCACCATGACCGTAACGGTTTTGGGTGGGGTGCCGAGAGTAACCGGCAGGCTTAGGGCTCCCTCGGGATAAGTGGCCTAGCCATTGAACCCGCAAAGAGGGGTTCGGATCGGGCGGAGTCTAGATGGATCCTCCCCCATCTTAAGGAAACATTCATAGGATAGTACATCAGGGGCACTTCCATTGTCAACTAGAATCTTGTTTGTGTTACAATGGTTTATTGTGGCTGATATGACTAGGGCATCGTCATGTGGGGTGCTTAGCCCTTCCAGGTCTTGGTCGGAGAAGACTATGACCTGGGGCTCACTCGGTGGGGCCCTGGGAGGCTCGATGGCTCAGCTCGCCCGCTCAGCATGACGCTTCCTTCCTCGGCCACTGTCTCCTCCTGATGCAGCTCCTCCAGTGATGACGTGGATGTGGGCCCCTCGGGGGGCGTTGTCGATTTCCTATGGAGCGCCTCGGTCTTCTTTGTGCCTGGCCACGAATCGGGAGAGGTGCGCTTGACGAATGAGATGCTCGATCTCATCCTGGAGCTGATGGCAGTCGCCGGTGTGATGTCCGTGGTCACTGTGGAACAGGCAGTGCTTGTTGCGACTGCGGTTCTTCGACCTCATTGGCTCGGGTTGGCGGAGGAGGCCTGAGCCTTTGATGTCCTCATAGATCTCATAAACCGGAGTGGTTAAGGGGGTGTACCGCTCGTACTTCCGTGACGATTCCTTGCGTTCCCCTTCTTGGTTCCGCCTTTTCCTCGGACCCGAGTTTGGCTCAGGTGCCCGCTTCTTGTCCCCCTCCCGACCCGAGCCGGTTGCATCTCAGCATGCGCTGAGCACTTCTTCGCACTCAACATGGCGCAATGCCAGAGTCACTAGCGCAGCAAGGGTCAAGGGAGGGTGGAGGACAAGCTCGCGGCGGAGGTTCTCGTCGCCGGTGCCCCCGGTCAGCGCGGTTATGGCCGAAGCGACGTCTAGGCGGGGAATCCTCAGGGCTTCCGATTTGAATCAGGTAATGTAAGCCCGAAGTTTCTCCCCTTGCACCTATTTGAGGGACAAAAGCTCCGCTACAGACCTTGGGGGACCACTGCCGACGAAACTCTCCTTGAATACTCACCTGAATTGCTTGAAGTCCCGGATGGATCCGGGGGCGAGGGCCCGGAACCATGCTTGGGCTCCTTGGACCAAGGTGGTCACAAAGGCTCGGCATTTGATGGCGTTGGACGCTCCATGAAGGGTCATCAGGGCGTCGAAGCTGTCGAAGTGATCGACCGGGTCGCCCTGGCCGTCATAGAGCTTGAAGGTCGGGATGGAGGTTCTAGGAGATACCTCTACCTTCAAGATATAGTCGGAGAACGGGGATTTATCCTCGTCCTCCGTGGAAGAGTCCTTCTGCAGGGCGCGTAGGGCGCGCTCCTACTCTGCGAAACGCCTCTCGAATTCTCGCAGTCGGAGGGATAGCTCCGGCTGCCGCTGTGTCGTCGGGCTAGGGGGGCTGTATCGACGTTTCCCATGGACTTCGGTCTCTGGGTTAGGATGGTGTGCCCCAGGTTTTCCCTTCTTCGGTGTAGACGAGGCTTCCTGCTCCGGAGGGGGGGCTTGTGAAGGTCCTCCTGACCTGTTACGGATGATCTGTCGGCCCCGGAGGGTGAAGCGGCCTCCGGTGGTGTGCTGGGACACGTTCTCGCGGGGAGGGCTCTCCAGAGGGGTGCGTGACCTTCCATCCCTGGCCGCCTGGGTCCTCATGAGTTCCACGAGGATGTCCAATTTTGCGTTGAGGGTTTGGAAGGCGTCTGCGTCACCGTTAAGCGGCAGCCCTACCGCCGCGGGGGGTGGGGGCGGCAGCCCTACCGCGAGGGGAGGGGACGGTCCGTCGGCGGGAGTGCTGGCACTAGAGGGGGGGTTTTGGGAGGCTTGAGAGGGGCCTTCCCCCGCCGCCACCATGGCCTTTCCCATGTCGCCGGAGGGCCTCCTCCCTGAACTTCTTCTCACCATACTGGCTCTTTGGTCGTTTCCCACAGGTGGCGCCAGATGAAGGGGCGTGATCTCGTGCGGCTCCTGAGCTGGGAGGATGATCACCGAATAGTGAACTGTAGAGAAAGGGAAACGGATCAGGGGGCCCAGGGATGGTTCCCTAGGGAAAACCCTCCGATGCTTAAGTCAGTAGAGCAATGGTGGAAGATAGGGAGGGAGGTAGAAAGAGGTGCACGAGATCCCCTAACACCAAGGTGGTGAAGTGGTTCCTGCTCAGGGGATTTTAGGCGTGTATTGCCCTTACCTTTCCCTGGAGGGAGTCCCTGGCATATATAGTGTGCTCACCTTATGAGTCCCGTAATCTGAGGAGTTTCAGGTGGGAGTTACGTCCTCATCGTGGGATCTTCATAGCCTTGAGGGATCATGGGTCTCTTATCTGTAGATTATGGAAAATCCAGAATAAAAGAGAAGCACGTATAAAGAGAAGCACGTAGTGCTAATGTTGAGTGTGATCGTCAGAGGGGTTACCTCAAGAAGAATAAAAGTGATCGCATGTACCTTGTATTGGGCGTGGGAGATTGTGGGCTTTTCCTTCCTCCTTCTACCGGCCGGCCGATGAAGGGGGTTTATAGCTTGATTACCCTTGTAAGAACACACAAAACAAGAAGAATAGATTGATTAGCCAAAAGTGTGTAGTATCAATGTTCTAAAGATATGAATTCAAGCAAATAAAGCATGAACACACCTGGTGTGTTTTGATTTTTAAACCCCTTAAGAGGAGTATCAAAGGTATGGGAATATGAATGCAAAGTATGCAAAGCAATGTATACGATGTGAAAGTGGCAATGTCTCCTAGCAAAGTAGCTAGAAAGGACAAGATGATGATGATGCTAATGCTAATAAGGAAGAGGACAATCTCCTCTCTGTTGTGTGTGCAGCAATACTGGGAGAGAAACCAGTTGAGTAGTAGCTGATGACCGTGGAAGAAGAAGAAATCTCCAAGAGGAAGAGAGATTACTTGAAGCGAAACCTGCAAGAAAAAAAATTAAACTCTCTTCTCCCTATTCTCTGTTAACGTTCTTCCTCTCTCTCTTTTTCTTTGTGTTCTTCTCTGTGTGTCGTCCTCTCGCACGAGGGAAATTAAAGGGGTATTTATAGGCTAAAAATCCTTACAAAATAAGGATTAAAACAAGGTAATGACTCTCCAACAAGAAACCCTCTTCCCAATCGAACACAAGGTGCAAAATGGGGTAAGGATCATTACTGGAAAGAAGCAGGCGAGAGGGAGACGGAACTGGAATTGACGACCTCTCAAAGGGCGTCAATTAAAAGTGACAACCTTATCAAAGGCGTTAATTAAAATGACGCCTCCTACAGTGGTGTCAATTTTTGATTTAATTATGGCAACAAAATACTTTCCTTATTAAAAAATCTGAAATGACGCCTATTATAAGGGCGTCAAACAAGAGACGCCCCTAAGGGGGACGTCAATTCTGTGATTTTTCACTTTGCTAAGGATTCGTAAAATTCCAGGAAATGACGCCACTATACATAGCCGTCCGTTTATGAAGAGGCGCCCTTGACTACGCCGTCAATTAAAAGACGCTTCTACTTAAGGCGTCAATTTCATTCAACACAGAAAAATGCTAATAAATCATAATTAAAATATGAAAAATAGAAAAACATCGTATTAAGCCAATATTGAAGTCCACTTTGGGGCGTCACATGGTGACATGAGATTTACTCAACATAGCATCGATTTTGGCGTGTCTACATTATCCTCATAAACTCATGCTCATAAAGGGCTCTCAACGGCAGCGTGGATAAGCAGTCGTCGGTCGGTCCGAGCATAAAAGGTGCCAACCCTGTCCGGACGATAGGCATAGCTCGGATGAAGATAGGTCAGAGTGGGCGGTGAGCGCTTGCCTCTATCCTGGTGAGGGGATAACTCGAGCATGGGTCTTCCTCCGTTCTGACCATCGCTCGGGCCTTCCGAGCCTAAGGGCCGCCGAGGAAGGATGGGATCCCGAGTAATATTATTGGGCTTTTTAGCCTAAGTGGGCCCTATGGGGCTGTCACTTGGATGAGCTGAGTCTCGTTTGGTCCTGATGGACCTAGTTTGGCTGCTCTTAGATGGGCTACAGAAATCTCCCTCTCCAAATAGGAAGTCAAAACAAGGAATAGAATCTCATTAACTAGGTTTATCATATAGTTAATATGGTCAATCTGCAATTTGTTTAGGGTTAACGAAGTGCAGAAATTGAAACATAGTAGCGGTCACCAGAGGACCATTTCTATAGAGAAGCGGTCTGTCGAGGGCCGTTTCATTGCTTTAGCGGTCGCAGGAAGACCGTTTCTGTCCTCGTGACAGACAAGGTGTAAAATCTAAGGTATAAGCCTCACCTAAGGCCATATATGCATGAAAAACTATGTAAAATTGAAAAGTATAGCATGATAGAACATAATTAAATCATGGAGACGCTTTAGGTTACTTGGATTAAGACAAAGATTAACATCTTTTCCTTTAAGGTATGGAGACATGCATGCTTTAAATCCCTAATTGCGTAGTGATAGAAAAACATAAAATACTCCATGTATAATCAATAAAAATAGTAGAAAGTGAAGGACTTTTACTCCTGACATATTATTCTAGCCATACATGAGATAACCTACCTCTGTGACAAGTTTTAGACTTCGAATTTCTAAATGGAAAATAGCTCAGGTTCCTGCACGTCATATGCCAAATCAGCAACTTCCCGCCCCTCTATCTTATGATTCTCTTGACCTAAATTCATGAAAATAGGAGAGTAGGTAGAAGATAGAAATGACAATAAAAAGTTCGAAAGACACAACGTGAACTAACCTCGTTTAGGGCTTCTAATCTCCTGATCTTCACTAGACCGGTGCACTGGTTCCTGTGCAGCCTATAGTAAACTAGCGACTTGCAGACGCCCTAACTCTTCAACGGCTAAGTCTTCTAGCACAAAAATTGGAGGGGAGTTAGATAAAACTAAAAAGAACAAAATCTTCTAAAGAACTAACCTGAGATATCGTCTCCTTACTGTCGAATTTCATGAGCCAAAACAAGGGATCGCGTAGTTCGAACCTAAACCCTATTTATAGAGTTTACCTAGGGTTTGGGGATTAGATCAGATCTTAGAGTCCTAAATTGGGGTAGAGTTGATCCCTATAGTGTTCTAGAGAGTCTCCCATGTCTGATAGCTTCGATCTAAGGCGATTTGGTTGCCAAAGATCCACGCTTTTCACGTTTCTACAAACCCCGTTCTCATAACATAGTAGCGGTCGAGTGAGGACCGCTTTTGCATAGTAGCGGTCGTGTGATAGACCGCATTTAGGCCTTAAGTCTAAAATTTTCACATTTTTGGATTTATCAGCTAATTGTCCCCTTTTTGGTCTATTTATCCCCCTTTTTACTTCCAATTACGTTTCTATAATTGGGCTTGGGCCTAAAAGGTTAGGTTTTGGGTCTTGTGGGCCTATTTAGGTGGATTTAAACCTAACATAATATATGGGCCTTTAAATACTTATTAAGTAGGTCTATTTCCATTAAATAGCTCATTAAGTCTATTTAAATGCTTAATAATTATATTAAATCTCAAAAAATTCCTAGAAAATTCTCGGGCGTTACACTCCCTCTCTCTTCGGCGGCCAACGGAGCTTGAGTGGGGCGAGGCGGAGAGGCACGTGGGGCGACGAGCGGTGAGGGTGGAGCGAGGAATGGGGCGGTGGCGCGGTGAAGCCCATTTACGGATTCGAGATGTCAGTGGCGGTTCGCGGCGTAATTTCACGTGGAATCGGCGTCCTCGGCGTGGGAAATTGTTGGTGAAGGTAGGGGGATGCATCCCTAGCACGTGCGTTCCCTTTTCCCATGGTTTATAGGCCGAGGTGAGGCCGAGAGTGTGTTTCTTTCCATGCCGAGGTTAAAATGCATGTTTTGGGGTTAAGCGACAAATTCACCGATTCGGCTGGATTTTTGTGGTTTGAATGGGACCTCCCTATGCTAAGAAGGTTGGGGAAGAGTTTCCCCTTTTTTCCCCCTCAAATGGGTTGAGTGGTGCGTGATTTAAGCTCCCATGGCGGAGCTTACACAGGTGCGTCACCAGAATCGGTCGACCGATTTGAGAAATTGGTCGACTGATCACGTCTCAAATCGGTCGACTGATCACGCGTTCGCCATGGATAGGGCAGCCTATCCTATTTCGGTAGACCGACCCAGATGGACCGGTCGACCGACCCAAGCTAGGGGGCTGACTGGTCATGGACCGGTCGACTGACCCACTGGGCTGGTCGACTAATCCAATATGTTGGTCGACCGACCCAAGGGCCTGGTCGACCGAAATGCAACCTTTTCGCCCATTTTGGCCTCTACCCAGTCATAACCCTTTGGTCGACCTTTGGCCCCGTGGATGTCCCAGACACCCTGTGGGGACTGTGACCGTGTTTTTTGGTGTCCAGAGGATTTATTATATCTCGATTAGCGTGTCAGTGTGGTTTAAAGAGTCTGGGTGACCCCGTGTGTTTCGGGCTTTCTTGTTGTGCTAGATCGAGTCACCGTGTACCAGTGTAGGTGTGGAGGGTTGTCCCCGCAGGATCTTAGCTTCTTTGGAAAGCAGTTTCCGTGTGTGTCATGAGTGTGGCTAATGACCGAGAGTCCTTTGACCCAACCTAGGGCTGGGGGTTTCTTAGTCTTCCTCGGAAAGGGAAGGAACCCGACGGTTGTGAGCCACCTCGTGAATCCTTTTTGACCGTGATTTTTGACTCTTAGACTAAGGTGATTTGACGGCATGCTGCCGTATTGTACAACGGTCTTGGCCTGAGTCGCGTGACTCAAGGATCGTTAGATTAGTAGGTATAGTTGACTGTCCAGAGTCTGGTGGCACCGAGCCGCTCGGTACTTCGTGATCTTCATGATGGGTGCTTTTACGTGAGTTACTTTGGATTAGTGATCTTGGTTCTTAGCCAACCTTGTGTGCCGACTCGACAGACATGTGGGCGTGAGTACCTCGGAGCGATTTTAGTTAGTTTATGTCAGACCTTGTGCCACGGTATGAAGCTGTATTCTACTTGGATTTGGAGTATGTGCATGGGCACTCCGATGGTTTCCGTGAGACTATGGGTTTACTGTTTTACCGTAGCACTACCCTGGGGGCATTTCATGGACAGACCCGGCGAGGACAGCCGGTGTGTGCAACGCTCGCACAACAGAGGTGAGGACAGCCTAGAGCACAAAGTGCCTTGGTTGGGACAAGTGTACGTCACTGACGGACGCAGGGGCGGGTACCCCGTGTCAGGTTGCAGGATACGGCCGTGCTAATGGGTGCAGAGGCAGAGACCCTAGCCAGTCCCAAGGAGAGGTGTGTGTGTGTGTGTCTTCGCCCCATATGAGGACAGGGTGTGTGCCGTCTGTGTGAGATGTGAGAAACAGCCGGCTAAGGTAGAGATACCGACAGCGTTGTCGTGGCCCTCTCGGCAGTTGAGGTAGAGCTTACACGACAGTGAGATCGTGGCTCCCCTCTTGGTTCTTGACTGAGGTTTCTCTGACATTGAGACAGTAGTCCTCCCGGGAGTGGAGGTGGTGCCCTTGACCGCGTAGTCTGGGTTGTGGCCTTCGTTAGCGAGGACGGGCCTACACGACAGAGGTGTCGTGGTTCCTTTCCCTGTAGCGTAGCCGTGGTTTCTCTGTTGGATTGGCGGTCCTAACTGTGAAGTCGGGGTTTTATTTTTCGTTACTCGTAGGAGTAGTTAGAGAACTGTATTTTTGCCACTGTCTACTGCTACTGTCGTTGTTATTTTTCTTGCTGTTACCGCTGTTGTTTACTGTTGTTGCTTGTGGTGGGGATCCGCTGGACCCCTACTGAGCTAATGAGATGAGGCTCACCCCTTTCTTTTTAGGTGTTGCAATTCCTCCTCGAGGTTCGGAGGTGCAGCGTAGAGAAACATAGTTTCCAATTTGCCAGTGCAGGGGCCGTACCTGGCGATAGAGTACGTTTCCTTCCCTGTAGACTGTACCATGTTGGATTGGACTCTATAGTTAGATTATTAATTAAAAATATAATTTATTTCTATTATTCAAACAGTTAGTTATATAGTTGTTTCCTACATTATTTTAAATTTCAATGTACTTCCACACACTTAAATAACCCTTCCGAGCCTTCTGGCTCGTGGGTGGTGGGCCAGGATTCGAATGGTATCGGGCAATTCTCGATATCCGGATCTTGGGTCATTACATGTCCTAACTGAGCATGCCGAACTACTTAATCGAGGCCTTTTTCATCCTTTGCCACACATGATATAGAAGAAACAGAAGTATCCATATGTAAATCTAGTTTGAATTAGCCATTAACAAACAACCCATGTCCATACAGAACATTGTCTAAATAAATATCAAGTCTACTGCCAGCAAATTTGAAAGAAAAACCTAGTGCTAATAATGATGGAACTGATAGTAGATTATGTTGAACCTCTGGTGCATAGAGTACGTCATGTAGTGTCAACGTCCGTCCAGTCTTGAGGCTGAGTTGGTACACACCAACTCTCACTACAAAAATACTGGTAATTTCTGACGGACTGATTCCGTAGAAAATCGGTCGAAAATCCGTCGGAAATGACTTTTTCGATGGATTTCCAACTGGTTTCCGATGGAAGTAGTATGTCAGAAAAGTAAGGTCGCTAATTTCTGACGGAATATATTTACGTCGGAAGTTTGTCGGAAATTACCAACTAACCAATTCCGTCAGTATTTTTGTCGATATTTCTATCGGTAATTAATAGCTTTTAATAATAATAAAATAAATTAGTATTTTTGATGAAATTCAAAAAAGATGTCGATAATATATTATTTTAATTAATATTAAAATTAAAAAATATTTTTGACGGATGGCATTACGTCAAAAATACGTCGGTAAAAATTTCGACGGAAATTTATTTCGTCGCTATTTCGTCGGTAATATATAAATTTAATTAATAATAATTTTAAGAAAGTTTTCGACGAACACGTTTCCGTCAAAAAATCCGTCGAAAACTGTTTCGACGGAACCGTTTTTTGTTGATAAAACGTCGATAATACATAATAATAAAATAAAAAATATTTCCGACGAACATATTTCTGTCGAAAAAATGTCGATAATTTTCGACGGATTTTCGACATTCAGTCAGAATTCCGTCGAAAACTCAGTCTCATCTTTTATATATATATTTAAAATTTTTAAAAACATGTTTAAAATGTACACCCAACAATTATACAACACACAACTCAACATAAAACACGCAATAAATAACATACACAACACATAATAAACAACATCCACAACACATAGCTCAATGAATAAAAAAAGTTACAGTTATATTAATTCAAAAGTGTCATTTTATAACAATATCATAAAAAAAATCAAGAGATATCCACTAGATCATCCTCATCCATAGCATCTCTACCATCACCAGCTGCAGGAGGATCCTACTTCACAAAAAAATAATATGAAATAGATTTAAATAAAATAATTATTAATAAGTTTAATTAAATATCTTTTTAATTTTCTAAATTTGAAAGTATATAATGAAGATGAATTCTTTAAATCAGTTTTGATTTGAGCGCCGAGGCTAGACCGGGTATCCATTTTGCATTCCGTCAGCTCTCTCAAGTCACACTCCCCACCCATGTCATGTTGGAACAATCGGCACATCGATCAGATCAATATTTCACATTTTGGACCCCTGAAATCCCAGGCCTTAGATTTGCTTTAAACTAAACTAGTTTTGAAATAGATAGTTTGAGCGCCGAGCCCAAATCAGGTATCCGTTTTGGATTCCGTCAGCTCTTCCAAGTCACACTCCCCACACAGATCGTGTTGGAACAATCAACATGTCGATCAGATCGATATTTCACATGTTGGACCCCTAAAACTCATAACATTGGATTTATTTCAAACTAAATTAGTTTGGAAATGGATAGTTTGAGCGCCTAGCCCAAACCGGGTATTTGTTTTGGATTCCGTCAGCTCCCCTAAGTCACACTCCCCACCCAGGTCGTGTTGGAACAATCGACACACTGATCAGACCAATATTTCACATCTTACACCCCCGAAATCCCAAGTCTTTTGTGTTGGATCAATTTTTGATTTCATGTTTTAAATCTTAGACTCTCAAAGCTGAATTCTTTGAACTAAGTAGTAATATTATAACTCTAAAGTCTATGAAATTAAAAGTTAAATTAAATACTCACATGAGGGGGCTGTGCTGTGCTTGAGGGTACTCCCTGAGTCAAAATCCCCGCCTGGGAGAGGAGGGTAGCAACCACGTGGGTAATGCGTGTCTCGATGACGTCTACCTCATCTCGGACGATGGATCTGATATGGCTCGTAGAGGTGCCGGTGGGGGGACTAGAGAAGGAACTGCTACTGGAGCGGGACGGAGCTGAGCTAGTACACGATGCTAGAATCAGGCTGGTGTCCAAGCTCTGCCCAAAACCGTATACTCGTCTTTTCTTCGATGGGCCAGTTGCCACGACACATGCCTCAGGATCTAACTGTGGCCGCTGCGTCTCCTCCTTCCCGTACTTTTCAATCATATGCTTGTCATATAACTCCTGCAAATTGAATAAAAAATATTAAGAATTTCATATTAATCAATCCTATTTAAAAATTGGAATAGAAAAGAAATGTGTATGTATATAATCTTACCACTACCGAGCGAGCTCTCTCGCTCACTTACCGACCGGTCCCCTTCACCTGGTGAACTTTAGCAAATAAATCGCAGTACGGGATCGTACCACCCCTCTCCTTTTCCTGTTATACATGTTATAGAGAATAAATAAGGACATGTAAGAAATAAAATATAATAAAATTAAGATTATTACTTACCAATCTCTCCCTCTGGGTCGCAAAGGAAACAGACCCAGAACTATGGAGATGCACGTCTGGATGTGACGCATGGGCGGCTTTGGCTTTTCTGGATTTGGCTATCCAATCAGCTGTGAGCGACGTCACGCGGTTCGGAGTTCGATGGTGCGGGGAAGAGGATGCGGAGAGCGCGCGGGCTCCTCTTTTTTGTTTGTTTTGTTGTTTTGCTGCAACACAGAAATGATAGAGAAGAGAGAAGGGGCCACCACGGGAGATTGCTCCGGTGGGGCGAGCGGGACAAGTATAATATGGCAAGATATGGGGTTCAAACGGCCATAGCGGGAAGTGACTCGCCGCGGCCTCGGGGGGACGGGAATGGTGCAGAAATTAAATAACAAGAATTGAAACGGCCATTGGGGAAGTGACTCGCCGCGGCCTCGAGAATATGAGCAGAATATAGCAGAATATAAAAGAGAATATAAGAACAGAGATTTAAACGGCCATTGGGGAAGTGACTCGCCGCGGCCTCGATGATATGAGCAGAATATAACAGATTATAGAGAGAATATAAGAACGGAAATTTAAACGGCCATTGGGGAAGTGACTCGCCGCGGCCTCGATGATATGAGCAGAATATAATATAATATAGAAAGAATATAGGAACGGAAATTTAAACGGCCATTGGGGAAGTGACTCGCCGCGGCCTCGATGATATGAGCAAAATATAATATAATATAGAAAGAATATAGGAACGAAAATTTAAACGGCCATTGGGGAAGTGACTCGCCGCGGCCTCGATGATATAAGCAGAATTTAACAAAATATAAAGAGAATATAGGAAACAGAAATTTAAACGGCCATTGGGGAAGTGACTCGCCGCGGCCTCGATGAAAAGATGTGATCGCCAGGGGCCGAAAGACCCCAAAATAAGAAAGTGATCGCGCCTACCTCAAGAGCGGGACATGGCGGGTTGCTTCTTCCTCTCCTTCCGGCCGGCCGACGGAGAGGGCTTTCCTCGGGTACCCTTGCAAAACAACGACAAATAAATGACAAGTGGATTAGAAAGATGGAGGTGTAGTATTCAAATCCTCGCGGTAAAAATAACGAAATGATGGCAAGACACACACCTGGTTGGTGTTATCTTTTAAACCCCTCTCGGACTCGAGTAGGAGGAAAATGAGATGATGGATGCAAGAAGTATAAGAGAAGAGGCACCCTTGTGAAGGGGGATAGAGGATGCAATATGATGAATGTAAAGAACTATGGAGAAAAAGGGGAAGAAAAAGCTTATTGGATGAGCCGAGGGTGAAATCCGGCGGAGCTCCGGCAGCGTGGGGACGACGGGGAAGCGCGGTGGATGAAGACGACCTTCCTCTCGCGAGCGTAGGCACCCGAGAAGCCGGCAGAACCTCCACCTACAAAAGACCCCACGGGTTAGAAAAATGACTCCGTAGCCTCTGGGCTCCGGCAGCCTATCGGATCACTGCTTAGCTCTCCCAGAACTGAGGGGGTGGGCCTCTATTTATAGAGCTCCGGAAGGTGGAGGCGTCCAGGACCCTGGACACCTCCATCAGGGCCGAAATAATATTTTATTCTATTTTTATTGATTTTTTTGGAATACTTTTGTGGAGGCGTCCAGGGTCCCGGACGCCTCAAGCAGGTCCACCGAAAACCGACGACGGCCGCACGCGGTTTGGCACAACGCGTGGTTTTGTGAGCGGCGCCTCGTGATTCAGAAATGGGCGCGTCCAGTCAGCTGGACGTCTCTAAATTTGGCTTTTTTCACACACGACAAACCGTCGTCCGGTGGCCGGCGCCCGTGAGGGAGTTGATGGAGGCGTCCAGGGGCCTGGACGCCTCCAAAAGTTTATTATTATTTTTTATTTTTCTTTTGTCTTTTATACAAGGGCTGGCATTTTATATATTTTTTATTTGTTTTTATGGAGGCGTCCAGGGGCCTGGACGCCTCCATTAATATGTATTTTTTTATTTATTTTATTTGTTTTTGTATGCCAACTGGCATTTTACACTTATTTTTTTATTTTTGTTTTTATGGAGGCGTCCAGGTGCCTGGACGCCTCCATAAATATATATATTTTTTATATTTTTATATTTGGTTTTGGGCCCTGAGAAAAGAATAAAACAAATTAAAATAATGGGGGCGTCCAGGGGCCTGGACGCCCCCATTAAGACCCACCCGGGTCCTCAAATCAGGCGTCGGCGGCCGCCCGGCAGACCCCCTTCTTGATTCCGGAACCTCTTGATGCGTCTGACTGGTGTTGATGCCGTCCGAATGCCGTGACGAGACGATTTCGGATGCCGAAAAAGGCAGAAGAAGATCCGAGAAAAGGAAGCACTCGAGTGATTCAGAATGCGTAAGCCGTTGCGGGGCGTTGTATAGTAATATGAGACTTTCTCAGGAGGCGTCAAGAATGGCGTGTCTACAGCTGCCCCGCCTTGGCGTTTGCTTTGCAAGGGAGCGACACGTAGTGGAATGGTATCGAAGTGGAGTGGAGTGAAGTGGGAGCGGACTGATAAGTTGATGCCAAGGTGTGATGAGACACGCTTTTGACGTTACTGTTTGGAATCTTTCCTGGAGTTTCAATGAGGCAACCTTGAAGAAGGTCTTTCAAACATTGACGATTGCTTGGACGGAGATCAAATAAGGGAGGGTGAGATGTGCGCTCAGGCACGAAACAAAAGGAGACCAACTTCTCGGTGTGGAAGTACCTGGGTCATAAACCGGAGGTTTCACCTTTGGGGAGCGGTTACCAGCCAATGTGGAAGTGCTGCGGCCAAGGTGGGTCAAAAAAGGTAAAGGAATATCTGAGGGTCTGTCCAAACAAGGGTCTCCTTTGGAAGAGCAGTGTAGGGCTGTCTCAAGGAAACTCAGTATTTCATTCGGAGTGGAATATCTCATATTTGTGGGAATTGGAGCACAACGGCTTTCACAATCGAATCACTTGAATGATCTTCCGCAATAAATCAAAGTCCTATATGAATGCATGCTGGGTTCAAAGAAAAATTTAAAACAAACAAAAATAGAAAATAGCCAAGGATAATATTGTCAACTTGTGAAGAACGGGTCAGGATACCGATCCGGTGAGCCGACACTGGGCTGGGGCCCGTTTATCCGCGCACCAACTCACTGAATGGAACCGTCGTCCCCATTCTATCACAAATTGACGGCCTATCCGTACAACCCTAACTCTTCCGGGATCATCACCGTTTTTGTTGAAGGGGAACTCAAATCCCAGATTCGTTCGGGCCGCAAGGTCCTTGACATGTTCTAGTAGCGTAGGTATCATATACTATGATGCATGACCTGGTGGGACCAACCAATGAAAGGTGGGACAGGAGATAGGACAAAGACGTCCGTTAGTAAAACCTGCACAGGCCAGCAAAGGTTAGCAACATCAAAAGGTAGCAGAATCGCACCACAGTTCAAAGGAGATCCAGACAAAATCTTGACAATGACCACTGATGTGACATGTTCTGTCCTGTAGCACCCTTCCCTTCCTATAAGAACTCCCCTTAGGCTAGTTCATTCAAATGCACCAAGGTGGGTTTTGGAAGCTCAGGAGAGGAAGGAGAGGAGAATCTAGAGATCTTCAGGATGGAAGGAGAGTCTTCCCGCGTTATGAAGAGGAGCAAGCCTAGCAGCGAGATTAGGCGACTTTCCGACCTCGAGGGTCATCTGAGTGGGACGATCATGTCGCATATGGTAAGCCGACTCTTTTCAAATTTCTGCACGTGAACCTTCTTCTTACTTCCTTCATTTCTTCTTCTTTCCTCTCCCAGCCATATCCACTCTTCCCAGGCCCGAGGAAGTTTTCCAAGCTGCCATGGCTTTCAAAGCTGACTTCCAATATCTCCATTGGCATGAGGGCCATACTCTCGAAGTGGCATCTGCAGGGGCTCCTTATTCACGCCAAGCATTACGAGAAGATTCGTATGGACTGGGCGGCTATGGGCGCGCTAGTGGAGGTCTGGCATCCCCAGACCCACACTTTTATCTTCCCGACCTTCGAGGTGACCATCCTCCTCGAGGAGGTGGAACTTCTGCTTGGTCTGAAGAAATTCAAGAGTGACGGGAAGGTGAAGGCTATGCGGATGCTGACACGGGGTACTTCTGAAAGCGTCCTTGGAAGCTTCATGCCGCCCGACGCAGCTAGAAAGGTCCGTACTCAGAAGGGGATCGATCTCCAAAAGCTCGCGGAGTGGGTCATGGACGCCCTGAGAGGGTCACCAGACGATGACTATTTGGAGGGAATCATGAAGGGGTTCACTATCTGTCTGGCGGGTGCTCTCTTGTTTCCTTATACCGACAACATAGTGGAGGAAGACCAGCTGAGTGCTATCTGCGGGATCTGGCGTGGAAAGAGGGTGGGACCCGCCGTCCTTGCCTATCTTTACAGCGGCCTTACCGCCTCGAGCATGGGTAAGCCTCCATTTGGTTGTGCACTTGTCTTGAATTGCTGGCTGGATTTGCATTTCAAATTCGACCACCGCGAGGGAATGCCAACCGTTTCGAAGCTCTTCCAACAAAGCCCGCTTCACCACATAGCCGACGTGTTAGGCTTTGGTGGTACTGTAGTGAACCGCGTTCCGTGGCTGAAGAAACGCGAAGACTGGCGGTCTCACTTCCGCACCGTGACACAAGGCTTCTTCACTTGCGCACCGGCATGTTTGCTTTCGCTTGATCTCCTCATGAGGCCTTCTCCCGAAGTTGATCTTCAACTGATCGGCGCGACCGAGTTTGTTCTTTACAACGCGCATCGGTGCTGCCTCCAGATTGGCATCCCACGCCATTCGTTCCCGCCACCGACTGACATTGTTCCTTTGAAGAAAAGGGAGTTGGGCACTGAAGCGGACGCGAAGGAAGCGAAGGCCATTAAAGCTCCCTGGAAGACAAGTGTTGCGGGAAAGGCGTTAGCGCACGTGGTGGAAGAATGCGAGCCGTGGAGGGCTTATGTAACCGAACTGGGGAAGTTAAGGCCTAAAGCGCCTAAGCCCCTGATGTAGTTCACTCTGCATTTCTGATGGAATAAAATTTGGCATTTGGATGTTTCGGACCCCCGTCCCCTTAATTATTATCTTTTTTTATGATTTTTCTTTTTCTTTGTATTTTTTTTATTTTGTTTGGATTATATACATATTCTTATATAAATATATTATATATTTTTTTTGTTTGAAAATTTTTTATTATGGGGGGGGGCGTCCAGGGGCCTGGACGCCCCTATTATTTTTTATTTTATTTAATTTTTTTTTGTTTTGGGGGCGCCCAACTGTCTGGACGCCCCTAATTTTTATTTTATTTTTATTTTATTTTTTTGTTTTGGGGGCGTCCAGGGTCCTGGACGCCCCAACTATTATTTTTTATTTTATTTAATTTTTTTGTTTTAGGGGCGTCCAGGCGCCTGGACGCCCCAAATTTTTTTTTAAATTTTGAAATGATGGGGGCGTCCAGGCGCCTGGACGCCCCAAAAAAGAAATTTCTATTTAAGGGCTGCCCCCCCCCCTTTTTGCTCATTTACTGTTCAATCTGACGACCCAGTCACCCAGACGACCTATTCTTAGTCCCCATGGAGCGAGGAGGATCGAGCCAGGGTCCAGGGAAGCGAAAACGACTGGCTCGCCGTGCGAGGAGGTTGAGGGATGATGCCGAGGAGGCTGCAGCAGAGGAGATTGCTGCGGAGGAGGGGATGGAGGTGCCTCTCCTGGCCGCGGAGGCTGCTGCGGATGCTGGTGACGCGGGAGAGGACGATCACGACCCGGTAAGTACCTCGGAATCCTCACTCTGTGGTTCAATAGGCTAAAACGGGTGTGCGAAAGGCTGTGAGAGAGAGGCGGGTAGTGAGAGAAGGAGGCGTCCAGGGACCTGGACGCCTCCATGTTTTCTTTTTCTTTTTCTTTTTTTATTTATTTATTAATTTTCGTAAATAATAAAATAAATTTAAAAAATAAGGAGGCGTCCAAGGCCTAGGACGCCTCCATAATAATATATATATTATTTATATATTTTTTTATTTTTGGTTTTTGGATTATTTTTCGAAAAAGGAATAAAGAAAATAGGAAGGAGGCGTCCAGGGGCCTGGACGCCTCCAAAAAAATATATATGTATTTTTTTTAAAAAAAATAAAATAAAATAGTATATACAGTGTTATTGTTGATTACTGTTCATGATGCTGATGTGTTCTTTGTTGGTTTTGTGGTTTGCAGGGCGTGATGAAGGGCCGGATCAGCTGGTCCTTGGTGGTGGCAGCATACCGTGGGCTGCCGGATTTCCAGAGGGCGCGTGTGGACGCCATGGGCTTTGGAGCTTTCCTTAGGATCGAGCCCTTCCGGCTCGACCTTCCTCTTATCCAGGCACTGAGGGAGCGGTGGCACGCACCGAGCCGGGCGTTTCTGATGCCCTGGGGGCACATGGTGCCGTCACTGGAGGACGTGGCTCGGATCACCGGGCTACGAGTTGACGGAGAGGCAGTCAGCGGGGTCACCTACCCCGACTACCGAGAGAGTGCCCTCGACCTGCTGTGGTTAGAGACGAGCGTGACTGATAGAGACAGCAGGGTAGTCGGCCGAGTGGAGATCATGGAGGCGCTCGGATTCGTCGACCCGCGTCAGCGGGTTAGCGAGACTGGAGCAGAGTTCTTGGCTCGACTGGAGGGGGATGCTCGTGCTGCTTTCACCCAGGACCCGAGCGAGCGGGAGCTGGTGGATCTAGACCTTCGGAGGTTTCTTTTCTTCTTCCTGGGCCGCCTTCTGCTGGGGACGAAGGGGGATGGCATCCACTGCCGTTTCCTCGGGATCTTGGCGGATCTGGACAGAGTGGGACATTATGCATGGGGAGCGGCTCTGCTTGCCCATTTGATTGCTGATCTCTCCCAGACCTCGGAGAAGGAGACGACAGTCAGTGGCTTCGCACCTTTCCTCCAGGTAAACATTTTATTTATGCATTCCCACAGTTAAATATGTAATTATTGTACTAATGATGTATGATGGATGCAGGTGTGGAGCTATTACTATTTCCCGATGGGGAGGGCTAGGCATGGGAACAGGAGGGCCGTGCCTCTGGCGCGGCAGTGGAGGCCGGTCGTGGTTGCAGCACCCCACGGCTACCAGCTGGCGTCACTTCGTCGAGAGCTGAGCGAGTATCCCGAGGCCATGGTATGATGCGTATGATTTTTTTGTGTTTATGCATGTGACTGAATGGTAACTAACATGATGTATGTATGGTGATGCAGGTGGTGTGGAGGCCCTACTTGGGCATGGGCGATGCTGGCCAGCCCTGGGTTGTAGCGGGTCTTCCTCGCTTCAGGCGGGACGTGTGGGTCCATTGCCTGAACGAGATTGAGCCGCTGCGGCTTAGACTGGTCATGAGGACGTTGGGGCTGGCCCAGGAGTGGGTAGACGTAGATGCGCCGGCCCGCATTGGGCGGAAGACCAAGGGGAAGGCGAAGATCGTGGACTGGCGTACGCGCTTCCCAGCACAGTACCAGGACTGGCAGCAGGGCGGGGTCCCAGTAGTGTCCCACGTACAGGATAGCACAGACTACATGAGACGGTACCGAGCTACGTACGGGGACCGCCTCTCCTTGGGTGGTATGGCAGGGGTAAGTGAAATGAAACTGCTCCACCTTTCTATATGTATATGCATGGGATACTAACTTATGTGTAATGCAGGATGCTCGTGATACCATGATTGCCGACCTGCGGGCCCAGTTGGCGGACGCCAGGCGACAGTTGGTGGCCATCCGACAGGAGTTGGAGATCCTGGTGAGTTTATGCAATGCATTTTTTGTGACCTGGATTTTTGATGCTTAGCCTTTGACTGACGTTTGCCCCGTGTTTCAGCGGGCCCACCAGACAGCGGCAGCCGCGATGGCTGGTGGAGCGGGTTCCAGTTCGCGGGGCCCTCCTCCGGAGGTTTCTGCCCTCCAGGAGCAGCTGGCGTACGCGGTGGCTCGGGCTGAGGAGGCCGAGCGTGACCGCGAGGCTCGAGTGAGTGCTTGCTTGGCCGCGACCCTTTTCCAGCTACTTTCCTTCTATCACTGTTCTCTTACGGTGCATGCGTGCCTTGACAGGTGGCCGAGATCCGAGAGGCCCTGGCGCGTGCTGTTCGTGCTGAGCAGGAGCGCGATGCCCGGGTGGCAGAGCGTGACGCCCGGATTGCGGAGCTAGAGGAGGAGCGGCGACGGGAGGCTGAGGAGCTTCCTCGCGACGTAGTGGATCTGCGGATCGCCCTCGAGCTGTCGAGGAGAGAGGCGATGAGGGAGAGAGAGGAGAGGGAGAGGGATAGGGAGAGCGTGGAGAGAGAGAGGGAGAGGGATAGGGAGAGAGAGAGGGAGGAGCGACAGCGGGATCAGACCGAGAGGAGGGCTCTAGAGGCCCAGCTGCTGGAGCTCCGATTGAGTCTTGGCACGGCGGAGGGGAGGCTTCGGGAGAGCGAGGAGCGGTACCAGAGGGCGAAGGAACGCGGGGCGCGACTTCGTCAGTCTGGTTCTTTTTCATGGGCAGCTACCTGGTTTCTTCGGCCGAGGAGCGTCGTCGCGCCTTCGAGGCTGGAGTGCCACCGCAGGGCGAGGCGAGCACGGCTTCTCAGGGTTCACAGAGGTCGCGGAGGCCCCCTAGGGATCTCCGTCAGAGGAGGGAGGAAGGAGATGACCAGGAGGGTGACGGTGAGAGTTAGAGAGTTGCTTGTACGTCACCCTTCTCACTGTATGATGTACTTTCGGCTATTATATGAAATGGAAATGGCTTTTGTGTTGTGTGTACTTTTCTCTCTCCCACACTTTCTTTTTTTTGCACTGAGTTGTCCCTTGAGGCACGCTTCGCGAGACCTTGCCCTGAGCAGCGGGGAACTATGTTTTGCACGGGGGGATTTTGTTTCCTTTCCCCCCTTTTGGGCGCGTCCAGGCGCGAGGACGCGTCTTAATCCTTGATTTTAAATTTAAAGCGACGGGTGGTCCTTTCTTCTCCCGTGCCTTACCCGCAAACGAGCCCGCCTTCCGCCGAAACGCGCTTGCCCCTTTTCGTCTTCCTCCTCTTTTGATCGATGGAGTTCGGTGGGCCCGACCGTGGTGAAGGTGGAGAGGGACGAGGAACTCCTCGCCCAAGGAGGGACGCGCCCGAGCACGGAACGGCGTCCATGGAGGAGGAAGGGCCGCTTCGGGCCCCCGAGGGACCCGAGGGGCCCGATGGCGTGGGAGGAGGTGAACACGGTCCGGTAGGTCCTCCGATCTCTTCCTCTTTTAATTCATTTTGGGTTTTGAAGCGAGCCGCGCGAGGAGGAAAGGGTTCGGTGAGTGTTGCACTCAAATGATGGACGCGTCCTAGACAGGGGACGCGTTCCTTTTGACTGATATGGGACCCCTTTCTTGGTGCAGGACATGGCAAGGACCCTGGGCCTGGCCGATGAGTGGGCGAGTGCGGACGAGCCGAGCCGCGTCAGGAAGGAGAGTCGCGGCAAGGCAAGGCTCGAGGACTGGCCCGTACGTCTCCCTGGACAGCAAGGGGGTGTACTGGTGCAGGACAGTGCCGACTTCCTGCGGCGGCAGAGAGAGAGTTACGCGGGGCTTCCCCAAGCTGGGGACACGCGTGGCATCGGCGGCTCGCGCGCCCAGCTGTCAGAGACTAGGCGGCAACTGGCCGTCGCTCAACATGAGCTGTCGCTCCTGGTAAGTTACGTGCCGCCCTTTTAACTTCAGATTTTGGAGTTTCACTGACGGCCGTTGTTTATTTTGTTCCAGCGTGCCCAGCAGACAGCGACGGTGGGAGCGGCTGGCGGATCTTCTAGCTCCTCGGCCCCTTTTCTCGAGATTGCTTCCCTCCGGGAGCAACTTGCCGGTGCGGTGGCCCGTGCGACCCGGGCGGAAGAGGAGCGTGACGCCTGGGTGGCGACTGTAGCGGAGCTGCGGCACCGTGGTGAGGAGAGACCTTCTCCAGACATCCTGGAGTTAAGGGTTCTTCTGCAGATGATGAGGAGAGAGGTAGAGAGAGAGAAGGCCGAGAGAAGGTCCGAGCGACAGCGGGATCTGACCGAGAGGAGGGCCTTGGAGGCCCAAGTGAGGGAGCTCCAGCTGGGCCTTCAGGCCGTCGTGCAGAGGCTAGGAGGGATGGAGACGCGCTACGAGAGAGCGCGAGAGTTCGGGGAGCGACTCCGCCAGTCCGGTCGCTTTGCCGCCAGTGGCTTCTTCGCCACGCCAGGGGAGGAGCAGCGAGTCACTGCTGCGGAGCAGGCGCCCAGAGGCGAGGCAGGTGCTACTGCACGGGGATCCTGGAGGCTTCTGAGGGACCCTCACCTCGGGGGAGAGGAGGAGAGTGCCCGGAGAGATGAGTGATGGTGAGGATTGGCGGGCTAGCGGACCCGTCACCTCTTTATGTTTATGATGTTTTTGACAACTTATGTAGAATTATGAATGGAGTGATTTGATTTTCTGATGCTTGTTTGTCCTCTTGTGCGTTCCTTCTTCCCTACACTTCTTCTCCTTTGCACTGTTCCCATGTGACGGATCTGTCGAGACTCCGCCTCGAGCGGAGAATCACGTCTTATTGTGACCATTTTCCACGGGAATCTGCCGTCGAAGTCAATACTGACGGCCCTAGTTCCTTTTCCCGGATGTTGTGCCAAATTTTGCGGGCGTCCTCCAAAACATGATAGGGTATCCCTAGACAACATAGGGGCTATTCGTCCTATTCTTCGTCCAGTCAATCACCCTGTGCGAGCGGTGAAGCGACACATGGGGCCGCTTGGTCGGTGTCTTATTGCGAGGGCTATCATCGACAGGTGATGGAGGCAATCTTGGCCCGCACTCCTTCCATTTCTATAAATTCGTGTCCCTTTTATCTTCCCAGGTATATCGAGGACTAACTCGAGGAGCACAAGTTCTCACGGGAGAGGAGGAGTTCAAAATTCCGAGAGTTGAATGGAGGGCGAATCTTCCCACTCCTCGAAGAGAAGCAGGTCCAGTGGTAGTAGTTCCAGGAGGCTTTCGGACCTCGAAGGGCACTTCAGCGAAAGGACCCAATCACAACTCGTAAGCCAAATTTTCCTGCCCTTTTCTCATTTTTTCTTCCTTTCTTCTGACCAAACCTCACCCCCATTCCTTGTATGTGTAGGTTGTGATGAAATCACAAATCTTATGGGAGTTGGTAGTAGCAGCGTACAGGGGCCTCCCAGATTTTCAGAAGGCGAGGCTAGACGTGATGGGATTTGGTACCTTCCTTCGGATCGAGCCGATCCAACTTGACCTAGTCCTGATCCAAGCCTTGTGTGAGAGATGGGACCCAGTGAGCCGGGCATTCCTGATGCCCTGGGGGCACATGGTGCCCAGCTTGGAGGATGTGGTCCGGATCACAAGCCTGAAGGTAGAAGGCGAGGCAGTGACCGGAGTCACTTACGCGGACTACAGAGAAGGTGCCCAGAAGTTACTGGGTTTGGACCTAGATGGTCGGAAGAACAGGTCGGTAGCTAGGGCGTCCCTCATGGATGCATTAGGGCTCACCGACACTCGTCGGCGGGACGACGAATCCTCAGAAGAGTTCATGGAAAGGATAGAAATAGGATGCCGTGCCGTGTACTGCACAGATTTCGGCAACTGGGAAAGATGTGACATAGATTTGAGGAGATTTCTCCTCTTCCTTTTGGGGAGATTGGTACTGAGCTCGAAAGGGGATGGTATCCAATGTTGCTTCCTGGAGCTGCTGTCAGACCTTGGAAGAGTAGGGTATTATGCCTGGGGAGCCGCCATGCTGGCACACTTGTTTGCAGGCCTATTCCAAGAAACGGATCGTGAGATGACTGTGAGTGGTTTCACACCATTCATCCAGGTATTTTTTTTGGTTTTGCTTGTTTTGTATTTTTTTTGTTTTTTCGCAAGGTGCTGATGACCTGCGCCGAGCAGTTATGGAGCTATTATTACCTCCCTATGGGGAGAGCTCGACATTGGCGACCCGTGATGGTGCCGCTAGCCAGGCGGTGGGAACCCGTCATGAGTGCGGCACCCCTAACCTACCAACTGATGGTGTTAAGGCGGGAGCTACAGGAGTTCCCTACGGCGATGGTAAACTGGAGACCCTACTCAGACATGGTCGATGCCAACCAGCCGTGGGTTCTAGCAAGTCGTGCCCGGTTCGGACGGGAACTATGGATGCACTGCCTGAATGAAATCGAGCCGCTTCGGCTACGATTAGTTATGAGGACTTTAGGACTGGCTCAAGAATGGGTGGATTCAGCTGCGCCACCTCGTGTCGGGAGAAAGACGCGGGGACCGGCGACTTGCATTGACTGGCGCGTGCGATTCCCCGAACAGTATGAGGACTGGCAACGGGGTGGCACGATTGTAGAATCACAGGCGCGGGACAGCGAGGACTACTTGCGTCTATATAGGACAAAGTACGCAGAACGGTTCCAACCCAGGGGACTTGTGGAGGTAGGTTTCCCCTTTTTCTCTTCTATTCTTTCTCCTTTTCTTGGTTTTTTTGGTAAAAATGCTGACTTGTAAGGCTGCAGGATGTCCGGGATGCCATGATAGCGAATTTACGAACTCGCTTGGCAGAGATGGAACAACAGTTGGGTGATGCCCGCGGAGCTACGAGCGCCTTGGTAGGTGTACAGTACGTTCCTAGTTAAAACCCCAGATTCCAGATGTTGGCTGCTAATTCACATGGTCGCAGCATGCCCAGATTGGCGCAGCCTCCCCAGCGATGGGAGTAGGTGGTTCCTCTTCCAGCTTGTGGATTCCCACCTCAGAACTTGACTCGCTTCATGAGCAACTTGCTCACGCCACGCAGCGTGCTGCGGAGGCAGAAGGAATGCTTCGTATACAGGTAAAAGTTTCAGCGTTGAGTTCTCTTTGTTTACGCCTTATCGCGTATCTGAGATGGTACACTCGACAGGAAAAGGAGACGGAAGAAGCGCTTGCCCAAGCTGCGCAGAAGGAGGCTAGGATAGCAGAACTGGAGAGGGAACTGCGGCGTCATCCTGATGACGACTCATCCAGGGATGCTATGGAACTGAGGATCACTCTCCAGTTGGAGAGGGAAGACCGTGAGAGAGAACGGACAGAGAGAGAAAGAGACGCAGAGAGAGAAAGAGCCAACAGATTGACTGAAAGGGAGGAACGAAGGGCCATGGAGGCCCAACTATTCGAACTCCGAATCAGCCTTGGTCTTGCTGAACAGTGGCTGAGAGAAGGTGAGGAGCGCTACCGAAGAGCACGAGAGCGTGGCTTTCGTGTTGGTAGCTTCTCTGCTGCTTCCGCGGATCAACGCCGGGATGTGGGAATAGGAAGAGGAGTACAGAGCGGCAGGAGTACCGCTTTTCGTAGTTGGGTAGCACCTTTGAGAGTGTTTTGCCCGGAGAGTAGTGGGACGAGTAATGCAGAGAGAGAGGGCGGAACTTGATGTAATTTTTTTGGTTTTTTGGAATAAAACACAAGGTTTGGTTTGTTTGTTTTTCACCTTTGCTTCAGTTACCTGAATCCCTGCACATATCACTGAAACAAACAAATCAGAATTTCTGTTCTGACTTGGCCCCTTGCTCAATAGGCAAATGGTCACTGTGACTGTCCTTGATAACTGGTCAAGGGGCCAAGCCTTTATTTAACGAAGGCAAGGGAAAGATGCGGTGATGATAAATGCGACAGGCAAGCACACGAATGCAAGCGGTATTAAAGTGAGATGATACACGTAAATGCAATCATGCAAAATTGATTTGTTTTCTTTTTTATATTTGACATTTTTTTTGTTTTATCATAAAAAGATTTTTTTGTTTGCAAATATGTACATTTCTCTTTTCTATTTTTTTTGCTTTTATCATTTCAATTTTTTTATTGCTAACGCCCGGCAAGCACCCAAATGGCACCTAACCTACGTGAGACAGGGGTTTCTTACTAACCTCCCAGGTATCTTAAGTGCACGTCTAGGTTGATTTGGGCCTCTAGACCCCTCGAATGACGATCCCGCCGGCTAAGACTTACCCTGATGACAATACCGTCATGCCATGCTTAGGCTCCCAGTTGCTTCCGACCACAGGGATTCACCCAAAAGGTGTTTGAGGTAGATGATTTGCCCGACCCGGGTCTGTTTCCTCACAACTCTAGATGGTATAAGATGGAACACCCTGGAACCCTAACGACCAACCGCGCGACGCTGACCCGGAATCAGACGCCGTCGCACCCATAGGTGACGCGCTTGCATTGGCCTAAGCCCGAGGTTAAACAAGAAAACATCAAGGTGGTAAACAGGGGTCTTGACCAGCCAGAAACACAGAGACTCCTTCGCAGCGATAGCTTTTGCTTTTCAAAGTAGGCAACCAAAATGTGTATATTAAAATAAGGTCGCAGACCCTGGGCAGTTTTCACCTTTCAGAAACTCCATCGAACCTTCATCTTTAGAGGGAGAAGGAAGAGCGTAGGGGATAAACCTCCTGAGAGGACCGGCAAAGCCGTTAACCCGGCGAGCGAATAAGGGCCCATTAACTCTTTCCTTTCGGACAACTTCGGACCAAATCTCGAGCATTTACATTCCACGGCCCCCCTTTGTGGATTCAGACTTTTGCTTTGAGGGGTTCCGTTTATCGTACCAGGCACGGTCACGACCAGGCCTTTCTCTTGATTTTGATTTTGTATTTCTTTCTGTGAGGGAGATATAGTCGTTTGACATTGGTGGGCTCCCTCTTCGTATGCCTGCGGGGACACTGCCCTCTTCTCGTGCTCTGATCGATGCTCGAGGAAATGGGTCCTACTCTTGCCTTTGGGGTTTGAGTTTCGGTTTCTCATGCTCAGCGTTTTAAGGGCGCCGACTGTCTCATTTGGTCGAAGAGAAAAGAATAAAGATTACAGCTTCCGGAGATCTTCTAGGTGTGGCCCTACCGTAGGTGATGCTACCAACTTTTTTGAATAAAATACATAAGTGAACACATGTTAGCTTCCTTCGAGCGAGCATAGGCCGACGTGGCCGGACAGGGGTCTCCACGGTTCTGGCAAACCAAGACCCGGTGCCTACCAAGCCTTAATGGGCCCTATCCTAACATGAAGGTTAGATGCAGGGACTTAACTACATGGTGCCTGCCAGGCATCGGCATTTTGAATTTTCCATATTTTTAGTGGTTTTCAATATTTCCTTGTTTTTGATGTTTTTTATCTTTTCATCATTATTTTTTTTGTTTTGTGCTAAGGGTAGTATTTCTTAAGATAAAGCCCATTCCAAGGGTGGGATAACTCGGTCCCTTCGGCGTTGATTAGCTTGTAGGCGTTGCCAGGGTACACGGCTTGAATTACAAATGGTCCTTCCCAATTGGGTTGGAGCTTAGAACGCGGCCCTCCAGGTTTGACAAAAATTCTTTTTACGACCATCTCACCGACTTTGAATTTTCTCTCAACGACTTTCTTTTGGTAAAAGCGAGCGAGTCTATTTTGATACACACGCGCGTGTTCGGCGGCGGCCAGCCGCTTCTCATCCAAGAGTTCCAACTGGGCGAGGAGTGAATTACGACGATCGTCGAGGGGAAATTCCTCATCCAATTGTACCCTGAGAGAAGGGATCAGAGTCTCGTACGGGACTACCGCTTCCATACCATAAGTGAGGGCAAATGGAGTCTGCCCGGTGGGGGTACGGATTGAGGTGCGATAGGCCCATAGGGCTTCGATAAGCTTTTCTGGCCAGTCTGAAAACTTACTAGACTCGCAGGTTTTTTTGATGATTTTGAGCAATGTTTTATTGGTGGCCTCCGCTTGACCGTTACCTTGTGGGTAATAAGGCGATGAATGATGCAATGCAATTGCGTACCTTTTGCAGAGGTCCTGTAGGTCCTGAGAAATGAATTGTGGCCCATTGTCGGTGACGATCGTGCTTGGGACGCCGAATCTGGCGAGAATGTTCTTCATGATGAACTTGCAGACTGTTGACGCCTTGATCTCCGCGTAAGCTTCGGCTTCGGCCCATTTGGTGAAGTATTCCGTTGCAGTAAGGATGAAAGATTTCTGCTTGGTGAGGGAATTGGGATCACCTAAGGGACCAATGATGTCGAATGCCCACATGGAGAAAGGCCATGGGGAGGATATTGGATGAAGTGAGGAAGATGGTGAATGGATTTTATCGGCGTGAAGTTGACACTTGACACACCTACGGACATAGACAGCACAATCCTCTTCCATAGTGGGCCAATAAAAGCCTTGACGAATGATCTTCTTGGCGAGCATCTGACTATTCACGTGGCCACCGCACACACCCGAGTGCGTCTCTTCTACACATTTCCAAACCTCATCGTCACCAAGACATCTTAACAGAATACCAGTAAGGCTCCTCCTATAGAGTAGACCTCCATCAATGTGTATTTCTGAGCCACCCTTCTTATGGCTTTCTTGTCCTCTGTGGTGGCCCCTTCAGGATAAGACTGATTTTGGCAATATTTAACAATTTCATAGAACCATGGTTTCTCTTCATCAGCCAGTTCTTCTTCAACCTCTGCCAACATGAGCTCCCTCTTCTCAAGGATATCTTCCTGCAGGATCTTCCTTGCTATCCTGTCTTTGATGTTTACGTAGGAAGCATCATCGATTGCAGGGGCGTGAAGTTTGTAGATGGAAATGGACTTAAACCATCTTCCTAGAGGGAACCTTATGGATGATGCCAATGAGGCGAGGGCATCGGCGAGAATATTCTGATGACGAGGGATATGAACAAAGATCAGTTTTGTGAACAGTTTGGCAAAGGCAGCAGTGAGTTCTTGGTATGGCTTGAGTTTGGGATCGCGAGTGCGATACTTAGTGAGTACCTGGCGAAGGATGAGTTGACTATCACCTACGACTCGCAACTCAGTGATACGAAAAGAATGAGCGAGTCCTAGGCCAGCTAGAAGAGCTTCATATTCGGCTATATTGTTGGTGACTGGAAATTTGAGCTGGTATGCCAATGGGAATGTGAGGCCTTCCGGCGACAGGAGGGCGATGCCGATTCCTCTCCCTTGAGAATTCAGAGCTCCATCAAAATATAGTGTCCACATTGGCTCATCTGATTGGTTGATGGACATTAGTTCCTCATCTGGAAACTCTGATTGGACGGGATCGAACTTGGGAAGAGGATGGTGAGCGAGATGCTCGGCTATGGCATAACCTTTAATCGCCTTTTGCTGGATGTAGGTGATGTCGAACTGAGAGAGAAAACTTTGCCAGCGTGCTAGCCTATCCGTAAGGACGGCTTTCTCCAGAAGGAATTTGATAGGATTCATTCGAGCAATCAAGTGGACTTCGTGAGCCAAGAAGTAGTGCTTCAATTTCTGCACTACCCAAACGAGGGCAGCACAGGTTTTCTCCATGCCGGTGTACTTCTGCTCACAGGGATTGAGAAGTTTGGACAAGTAATAGGTTGCCCGTTCCTTGCCTTCTTCATCAGCTTGTGCGAGGACGGCTCCCACGGAGTCATCCAAGACTGAGATGTAAAGGATCAGAGGTTTTCTGGTTTAGGTGGAATGAGAACGGGTGGACTAGCCAGATATTCCTTCAACCCTTCAAAAGCTTTCTGACATTTAGAATTCCAGTGGAATTCTACTCCTGGCTTGGTCAACTCGTAGAGAGGTCTACACCTTTGTGAATGTTGAGACACAAACCGACGAATAAACTGCAGCCTGCCGATTAAACCTCGGACTTCCCTCAAATTCTTGGGAGGCGGCATATCCCTGATAGCCTTGGCTTTGTCGGGATCTATCTCGATCCCTCTTTTACTCACAATGAACCCCAGCAATTTACCTGACGACACACCAAACACACACTTTTTCGGGTTCATTTTCAATTGGAATTCTCTTGACCTTTGCAAGACCTTAGCCAAAACTTCTGGATGTTCCATCCTGGTCCTTGATTTCACCAATAAGTCATCCACATACACTTCCAGATATATGTGCATCATGTCATGAAATATGGCCATCATCGCTCTTTGGTAAGTAGCTCCAGCATTCTTTAACCCAAACGGCATGACCACGTAACAATATGTTCCCCAAGGGGTAGTGAATGACGTCTTTTCCTGATCCTCTTCTGCCAAACGAATTTGATTGTATCCTGAAAATCCATCCATGAAAGAGAGGGTTTCAAAACCTGCCGTGTTATCAATCAACACATCAATGTGAGGTAAGGGAAAATCATCCTTTGGACACGCGCGGTTAAGGTCCCGGAAGTCGATGCAAATCCTGACTTTCCCATCTTTCTTCATGACCGGGACAATGTTCGCCACCCATTGAGGATAAAGAACGACTCTAATGAACCTGGCTTTGTGGAGCTTATCGACCTCTTCTTTCATTTTCAAAGCCATCTGAGGGTGGAAACGCCTTAACCTTTGTTTTACCGAGATGGACCCTGGTTTTAGGGTTAAACGGTGTTCGACCAAGGTTGAATCCAAACCCGGCATATCCTCGTAGCTCCATGCAAACGTGTCCTTATATTCCTTGAGGACCTCAATTAATGCCTCTTCTTCAGAGGGTGGTAGGTTGTCACTTATGAGGATGATCCTAGGGTCTTCCTCAGTCCCCAAGTTGACTTCTTTGGTGGATTCTTCTACGGCGGTTGACGGCTCGTCGAATCTCCTCATTCCGCTAGCGTATGCGCCCGCCGCATCCTCATATTCTTCACCCTCATCTTCAGTGGGGCATTCTTCATTCGTGATCTCGTAGACTCCATACCCTTCATCAGATGCACAGTCGCCCTCGCATTCTATTTCGGGTAGCTGGATGGGATTTTCTAACAACTGGGGGATGGCAAGAAGGGCCTGACACCTGGCGGCCAAATCCAGAAGGAATCGACGAGGGATCTGCCTACCCTTGGATTTCTTCCTAGGTACTACCCTTGGCCTATCATTCCTAGATTGACTGACAATATTTACAGACGAAGAGGAAGATGAGGAGGATGGTGTAGAATGTACAGGAGAAGACCCCTCAGAGGAGGGGTAGAAAAGGTCGCTCATCGGACCTTGGACGGGTGGTCCGCAAGGCGGTACGCACCCGTGGGAGATGTAGGAGGTTTCCTCAACGAAGATGTGTTGTTGGAGAGTTTGAAAATTGACGTTTTTTTTTCGTTTTCATTTTTAATGACAAAGCAGTGAAAAGAGATTGGAGGAGAGAGGAAAGTGGTTATGGCTAGAGGATTGTGGGGCTCGTAGAGCAGATCATGGTTGAAGACCTGGCGCGGGTTGAAAAGCCCGCGTAGGTATGTAAGCAAAGAAGGGGACCTGGGAAGATCATCAGACAATTGTCTGGCCCAGGAAGAAGATATCAGCAAAGGCTGAGACGAGTGGATGGAGAGGATGGCGGCTAATGAGCCGTCGACGGCAATGTTGAGGACGGATGAAGATCCGTCGATGACAGAGTCCTTCTGGCGAGGACGAGGATAGTTTGGAACCTTGGCAAGAGTGGTAATATTCTCTGGTATTTCGGAGATCAATGGTGGTCCTTCAAGCTGTGGAGATGAGAACATCCTTTCCAGTGCAACGGAAATGTCCCATATGTCGAACCATTTGTCCCACTCGCATTCCGGATCTTTGATCTTGCCTCTTTTGGTGATCCTCGGACATTTTTCAGCCAAATATACAGCATGTGATCCTCCATATGCTTCTCGTGGGTGATCTCCCATCTGAACAACGGGCCCTCTGTTGAAGTGGTTTGATAGAGTCCACGTGAGGGGCTTCCAATCTGCCTTGAACGGTCCTTTGAAGCCTAGGCCAAACCTGCGGTTCGGCCTAATTTCTTTGGCGGTTTGAGCATTCCCTGTAACTGTGCGCCCAGCCCTTTTCCTTGTTGATAGCCGATGTTCCTCATAATCTCCCAACCTTTGGAGTGAAAAGGGAGACACGATGTTGTGGTTGCCCTGACCGGCTCTTTTGGTGCTAGTGGCATGCGAGATGGATCACGCACGTCCAGCAGTGACAATATGGGCCGATGAGACGGCCAAACAGAGGGCAGAGAGGTGTTGATAGCATCCACTGTGTGAAGGACAGGTGTACTGACCACTTTAATAATTCTCCCATTGTAAGGAAACTTCAGGCACTGATGGTTGGTGGAAGGCACAGCGTCCATGGCTTCAATGTAAGGACGACCCAGTATAGCCTTGAATGTGGGGTCCATGTCGAGGACATGGAATTCCGTGGGAATTGCCATGGGGCCTAGTTCTGCCTTCAGAATAATCATCCCCTGCGGCGGCCTTTTGCTATTGTCATAGGCCGTGACCGTGATCGAGGAAGGTCTTATTTGTTCCTCGTCAACCCCACACAACTGAAGAGTGCTCATGGAGATCACATTTATGGACGCACCCGTGTCGACAAGACACGGGTTTATGGATACCCCATTAATTTTTATTGAAATGCACAATGCATATTTCCGAGATTCCTTGGGAGCGAGCTCGTAGTTGTGAAACATGATGACTGGTTGTGTGTCTGTTGGGGTTAGGACGGTCGAAATCTTCTCCACGGGGAGGTCTTCATTAACCATGACCTTTTGAAGATATTCCATCAAGGCCGCCTGGTGGGATGTGGATCTTTGAAGTAGCTCTAGGATGGAGATCCGGGCAGGCGTCTTGTCCAAGTGTTTCAGTAGATCATACTGTGTTCCAGGGATAGCTCTTTCTGGTTGTTCTGCATCATCCTTCTCTGGCTGAGATTGCTCGGGATTCTGACTGTTGTGGGGGAAAACCCTGTGGAAAATCCTTCCACTCCGGAGCACCATTGCCTGCGGCTTTTGTACCTCTGTGGGTGTAGCAGTGGGTTTTAACAGGGGTTTGAGGGGTAGTAGTGGAGGAATGGTTGATGAAGCAGGGGTGATGACGGGAGCAGGGATTCTGATGAGGGGTTTGTTAGGTGGAGGCATGGCGGAGGTAGAGGGGATATCGCGCGGATTATGAAGGATAAGGGGTTTGGAAGGTGGAGGTGGAGGTAAGGTTTGAAACGGGTAAAGGTTTTGAGGTGGATGGTGGGCGATGAGTGGTTTTGAAGGCATTAGTGGTGATGTGGTGGAGAAAGACGGGGTTATGTATGGTGGACGGATGATAAGGGGTTTAGAAGGCGTAGGGGTAAGTGTGGTAGAGGTGGATGGTAAAGTGGGGGAGTGGGAGAAGGTGAGAGGGTGTGAAGGCGTAGTAGAAAGTGTCGGTTGATAGGAGGTCGGGGTGCGGATGAGAGGGCGTAATGGTAGTGGAAATGGTGAAGGCGATACCGATGCGGGTTGATGAGAGAGAGGTGCTACCCGGGCAAGGTGAGGGGGTTGCATGACGATAGGGTTGGAGGTATAAAGAATGGAGGTACTTTCCTGGTGCCACACCTGCTCTCTCCCGACTTCCGGGAAGGAGGAGATGGGGTTAACCTGATGATTGGGCTGTTGGTGCTCCGGTAGTGGATTCTGGATTATGCCCATGTCGGGCTGTTGTTGTGGGGCCTGCTGAGGCTGCTGTTGTTGTTGTGGTTGCTGCTGCTGCTGCTGTTGTAACTGCTGCTGTGGCCTCTGAGGAGGTCTCCTAGCCTTGAGAGCCGCGACGTACCGTCTCATCTCATCCCAATCTATTTGATGTTCATCATTCATATCATGGATGTAATCTTTGAAATGGAAGCAGTAGTCCACTGTGTGTCCCGGCTGCCTGTGGTAGACGCAGTATTTGGAGGTATCAACATTTGGGGGCCAGGCGGGCCTTTCTCTGGGTAGGGCGAGTTGGTTCGATGCCATGAGGGCATTAAAAATATCTGCTAAGGTTTCTGGCAATGGTGGATAGTAGGCTCTCTTAGGACCGAGCGGCCTCCTTTGTTGCTGTTGGGGACCATAGTTCCCCGGGGGTGGAACTTGGTTGTACTGAAGCGGTGGTTGTTGTTGTTGAGGTTGTGGTTGTTGTTGCTGGGGTTGGCGTAATGGAGGCATATTATCCTGGGGTGGATTATTTTGGGGTGGAGGACGGAGAGGGAAAGGACCTGGTTGAAGGGGTAGTCGGGGCATTTGTGGAGGCCTTGGGTTGACTGCATAGTTGGCATTGTTGACCGCACTGACTTGCTCATTTGTCACGACCCCTTCTGTGGCTCCGCCCGGGACACCAGCGCCTGTCTTTCTGACCACTTTGGGCTTCGGCGACTCAAACATGTTCATGATGGGGGAGTCTTTTAGCTGGGTTTGGATGTATCGGGCCCTTTCATAGAGTTCCTCCATTGTAGTAAGTTTATTCATGGCGAGGACGTGTCTGAACTGCGGGGTTGCATTAGACACAATCATTTTCACTTGTTCGGGCTCGGAGAGGGTATCCCTTATTCTTTCCGCCAGAGACCTCCATCTATCAGCATATCGGACAAAATCCTCGTCGGGTTTCATCTTTTCGGCCACTAGGTCGGTAATGGAGAGTGAGGGACCGACCCTATCCCTATATTTCTGCAAGAACCTTCTCTGCACTATTTCAAAATTCTCGGCCTCGCGGGGCTCCAGAGAATAGAACCACTCAAGCGCGGGACCATCCAATGATCTCCGAAAGAGGTATGCCAGGGACCTCTGATCGTTTTGCCAATAGAGGACTCATACATGAAGTCCTTGAGGTGAATGAAGGGGTTGCCGGTACCATTGTATCTGCGGTACGTGGGCATTTCGGAGGGAGGGAGATGAATGACGGGGAGGATTGGCAAAGCAACCTCCGGGGTGGCTTTCACGTCCACCATTCTTCTCAGATTTTGAAACTGCTCGTCCATGCGATTGAACCTATTGAGGAGCGATTGGGCGAGCTCCTCTGGGGGTGAAGGTGGCACTTGCCATTGGGGGAGAAACTGTCTCCCGGAGACTTGAGGGGGGAACCCGGAATGAGAGGGAACTGTCGGACCACCGACAGTTGGCCCTGGCTGAAACGGTGTGTGAGGAACACCGGGAGTTTGAGATTGTGACGGGAATTGGAATGAGGGAGGTTGTTGGCTCGCTTGTCCTTGAAGCGAGGGAGACTGGATGGCTTGCGCCAATGAAGGAGATGGAATGGCCTGCACGGACTCGTGGAGAGGTGCGATAGCCGGAGTTGACTCCTGGGGCGTGGGGGAAACAGATTTCCCCTTTAGAATGGCCTGGAAGGCCCGGAGCTGTTCAGAGGTAAGCTCCGTGTTGGCGAGGACGCCCAGTAAGGAAGTGATATCCTGTGGCGGGGACGTGTCCCCGGCAATAACCTGCACCTCATGCGGGGGGTCATGAGAAGGACCCGAGTCCATAGCATAGACTCGCGGGTCGGCTGTCAAACCACGGCTAGGGTGGTTCTCCTCAGAAGACTCGTGAGACATGCTCACAGTTCTCCCAGAACGCAAAAACATACACTAGCAAGTAGGTAGCAGAGATTATCAAACAAGTGGATGCCTTTACGCCCTTTTTTTTGTTTTGATTTTGATGATTTTTTTGTGTGTTTTTAGCGAGATCCGAAGTTCACACAAGATAGGGACCCTAGTTTATTTTTTGTTTCACCGCCGTGTCAGCTAGGGTCTCTCGTCTCACCACGAATGAAATGACTAACTTCGGGGAACTTCAATGGTACAACCAGCCCAGTGAACGAAGAGGAGATTCTTCGATGTCGGGGACTTACGGAGGTCCCAGTGTAGGAGATTCTAGTCCGTTGAGAGGAATTCCCAAACGGAGAGTCCTTCCTTCACCGGGAAAGGGTGATCCTCAAAAAAAATGAAAAAAAGGATAGAAAAGAGGAATGGATGTATGCAATGGAATGCTGACAGATATATGGAGTGGGAAAACAACAGAAATAACAAACATGTAATAAACAAAGAACCAATCAGAACTGACGGTGCTGCCGTGAGCACAACGGGGGCGCGCGTGGGCGCCAAGGTGGAGAGGCACGGGTGGTGCCGAACTTGCAAGGGTAGCCGAGAGGAAGCAGTAGACGTCCCACCGTGATCGCCAATCTGTGAGCGACGTCACGCGGTTCGGAGTTCGATGGTGCGGGGAAGAGGATGCGGAGAGCGCGCGGGCTCCTCTTTTTGTTTGTTTTGCTGTTTGCTGCAACACAGAAATGATAGAGAAGAGAGAAGGGGCCACCACGGGAGATTGCTCCGGTGGGGCGAGCGGGACAAGTATAATATGGCAAGATATGGGGTTCAAACGGCCATAGCGGGAAGTGACTCGCCGCGGCCTCGGGGGGACGGGAATGGTGCAGAAATTAAATAACAAGAATTGAAACGGCCATTGGGGAAGTGACTCGCCGCGGCCTCGAGAATATGAGCAGAATATAGCAGAATATAAAAGAGAATATAAGAACAGAGATTTAAACGGCCATTGGGGAAGTGACTCGCCGCGGCCTCGATGATATGAGCAGAATATAACAGATTATAGAGAGAATATAAGAACGGAAATTTAAACGGCCATTGGGGAAGTGACTCGCCGCGGCCTCGATGATATGAGCAGAATATAATATAATATAGAAAGAATATAGGAACGGAAATTTAAACGGCCATTGGGGAAGTGACTCGCCGCGGCCTCGATGATATGAGCAAAATATAATATAATATAGAAAGAATATAGGAACGAAAATTTAAACGGCCATTGGGGAAGTGACTCGCCGCGGCCTCGATGATATAAGCAGAATTTAACAAAATATAAAGAGAATATAGGAAACAGAAATTTAAACGGCCATTGGGGAAGTGACTCGCCGCGGCCTCGATGAAAAGATGTGATCGCCAGGGGCCGAAAGACCCCAAAATAAGAAAGTGATCGCGCCTACCTCAAGAGCGGGACATGGCGGGTTGCTTCTTCCTCTCCTTCCGGCCGGCCGACGGAGAGGGCTTTCCTCGGGTACCCTTGCAAAACAACGACAAATAAATGACAAGTGGATTAGAAAGATGGAGGTGTAGTATTCAAATCCTCGCGGTAAAAATAACGAAATGATGGCAAGACACACACCTGGTTGGTGTTATCTTTTAAACCCCTCTCGGACTCGAGTAGGAGGAAAATGAGATGATGGATGCAAGAAGTATAAGAGAAGAGGCGCCCTTGTGAAGGGGGATAGAGGATGCAATATGATGAATGTAAAGAACTATGGAGAAAAAGGGGAAGAAAAAGCTTATTGGATGAGCCGAGGGTGAAATCCGGCGGAGCTCCGGCAGCGTGGGGACGACGGGGAAGCGCGGTGGATGAAGACGACCTTCCTCTCGCGAGCGTAGGCACCCGAGAAGCCGGCAGAACCTCCACCTACAAAAGACCCCACGGGTTAGAAAAATGACTCCGTAGCCTCTGGGCTCCGGCAGCCTATCGGATCACTGCTTAGCTCCCCAGAACTGAGGGGGTGGGCCTCTATTTATAGAGCTCCGGAAGGTGGAGGCGTCCAGGACCCTGGACACCTCCATCAGGGCCGAAATAATATTTTATTCTATTTTTATTGATTTTTTTAGAATACTTTTATGGGGGCGTCCAGGGTCCCGGACGCCTCTAACAGGTCCACCGAAAACCGACGACGGCCGCACGCGGTTTGGCACAACGCGTGGTTTTGTGAGCGGCGCCTCGTGATTCAGAAATGGGCGCGTCCAGTCAGCTGGACGTCTCTAAATTTGGCTTTTTTCACACACGACAAACCGTCGTTCGGTGGCCGGCGCCCGTGAGGGAGTTGATGGAGGCGTCCAGGGGCCTGGACGCCTCCAAAAGTTTATTATTTTTTATTGTTTCTTTGTCTTTTATGCTAGGGCTGGCATTTTATATTTTTTATTTGTTTTTATGGAGGCGTCCAGGGGCCTGGACGCCTCCATTAATATGTATTTTTTTATTTATTTTATTTGTTTTTGTATGCCAACTGGCATTTTACACTTATTTTTTTATTTTTGTTTTTATGGAGGCGTCCAGGGGCCTGGACGCCTCCATAAATATATATATTTTTTATATTTTTATATTTGGTTTTGGGCCCTGAGAAAAGAATAAAACAAATTAAAATAATGGGGGCGTCCAGGGGCCTGGACGCCCCCATTAAGACCCACCCGGGTCCTCAAATCAGGCGTCGGCGGCCGCCCGGCAGACCCCCTTCTTGATTCCGGAACCTCTTGATGCGTCTGACTGGTGTTGATGCCGTCCGAATGCCGTGACGAGACGATTTCGGATGCCGAAAAAGGCAGAAGAAGATCCGAGAAAAGGAAGCACTCGAGTGATTCAGAATGCGTAAGCCGTTGCGGGGCGTTGTATAGTAATATGAGACTTTCTCAGGAGGCGTCAAG